>OW387792.2:1987734-2650312 GCA_936446665.2 Synanthedon andrenaeformis
TGATTAATACTACCAGTAATACCAGTTTAATGGACGCATTAAATATTCAATATTTATATATGTGTAACATGCAAACATGACGATTGTTGCAGAGTGAGGGGCAGCTTGAAATGAGTTTCATGTATTGCAATTCGATACACAATATTCAAATTCAATGTTCAATTATATTGATTACTAGCTGGTGCCCGCGACTTTGACCGCGTTCAAAATGTTATATAGCCTCAAGCCTTTCTCGATACATGGACTATCCAACACAAAAAGAATTTTTCAAACCAGTAGTTCCTGAGATTAACGCGTTCAACCAAACAAACTCTTCAGCTTTATAATATTAGTAAAGTATAGATGTTAAAAATGCGTTTAAGCAAAAGATTGCTAAAAGTAACTAAAAGTAAAAGTCAGTGTGCTTTACTCTCCAGTCTCTCCAGGAAATGGAAAAGTATCCTTTTCTTACTTAGGGTTAAAGCTTAGTTATTATTTCACCTACGGTTTGTGAAGATTAAATTATGTCCTATTATCTCTGACCTGCAAGAGACTACAATAATTTTACAATTAATTACTAAATAACAGATAAGGTTCATGAAAGTGAAAAACAGGCGAATAGGTATTTCTCAATAGTAGGGATTTATCGTGGTACAAACTTCTCGTAAAGTAGGTAAGTCGCTGTACAACGTTTGGTAACATATTGTAATACCGACATATGGATAAGACTTTATGGGGTCTGGAACTAATATAACAACGAGTTTATTTCCAAAGTAGGTACTGTGGAAGAGTAATTATTCCTCTTAAATTTTTCAACATTTTTATAAACACAAACAAAAACTAGGGGGATGCAAGTATACAGTGGAGTTCACGAGAATACAAAGAGTATGAGACATGGTCACGACAGTAACGAATAGGCGAATAGGTTCTCAATAGTAGGCATTTATCTTGGTACAAACTTTTCTCAGCGTAGGTCGGCGCCGCGATCACCACCCCGAGCATAGGATAGGGCTGCGCGATCGCATGATGCACGGCCGCGAGTTTACCGCAAGTATCCAGTCCGCAGTACAGAGTCTGCAGAGCGCACTCCTTCAAACACAACACCGTTTGCGACCAAGACGTCGACGGTAACCGCATATCGACAAAACTTCTCTTCAACACTAGTTAACACACCTCGCATTGCACGCACGTTTCGATCAATTTAAAACACGTATTTATTGCGGTCACATTCCGACGACCGTTCGAGATTAGATAAAAAAATACTGTTCGATCCAATAGCGAAAGATGCTCGTGATTGTGCTGGGCCGGTGTATCTGCGATACAGATTAGATAAAGGGCAGATGAATAGGTAGAGGTCGCACATCTGCGCGGGCACACATCTGTTAGATACTGATGAAGTGCTGTGAGGTTCGTTGTATTTAGTATTGCTGTAGCGAAAGGTAGCCTGTTATCTAAATTTTATATGATAAGAGACATTGCCCACGATAACACTCGCGGCATTGATAAGTGAACGTGTGTTGACTGTACCTACATATAAAAAAGGAATAAAAATATTTCCGATAGATTGGCACGTATTGATGACTAAACTATATTAACAATAGTTTAATTACAAGAAAAATTCAATGAGTCACGTTCCCTTTGTTTTCTTTTTTTTTTCTAAGAAAATAGTAATTTGTTTTTAATAAATAAATATTGTATATTATTTTACGTTTTTTAAATGTAGTTAGGTGGTATATGACTAGTTAGACGTTGTAACTAGGCGGATTATGTGGCGGCAAAAACCACCCCCTTACAGAAGACACTGTGAAATAACACAGTCTGTGTTGTTGTGTTTCGGTGCGATGGCAAGCCTATTGCCCTATCTGCAAGTTGTCTCTTATCAATTATTCTATCAGGGTTGACAGAGTCGTACTTGATGTCGACAGAGGACAAAAGGGGGTTAGGCCTGGATGGCTTGTGTTTATAGGTGACCTTTGCCGACCTATTTATGATTATTTAACACCTACTATCCATCTAATAGCAATAGAGTGCTGTAAATTAAGATATTGTAACCGAATTAAAATCAGTTGGTTGGTTTAGAATTTAGAACAAACACACAGACGCGGACAGTTTCGGCAAATGGGTTGTAAAATATTGGTTTTATAATTATATAAACCTTATAAATGGTGAAAATCACATCAAAATCTGGTGCGTGGTTCGGAAGGAGCTAACGTACAGACGCGGAGAGATACTTCAATTTTACTGTGTGTAAGCAAATAATCCAACATTTGAACTCTATAAAATTGACGCCCATAGAACAGTGTTTCCTAATATTTGTAATTAACGCTATGCGGTGGTTTACACACATACACACATCGAAGCGTTTGCTGTTTGTGTAAACATGCATGTACCGTATTTTGAAAGCAAATCTTGTTCATTAAACAGATTTACTGTGCTTTCAGCTTAATTAGAAATGGTGGGAACTGAGAATTGTTACGGTGCAATGCAGTTGTATTTACATAACGCTAGCTTTGGATTGCGGCTTTGCCTGGAGGATGTGTTTGGAAAAGGACAGGTCTTCATGAAATTCCCAAAAGTCGTTCTTAGCTGACCTAAAAATGCAAAAAATATTTTTTAGCTATAGGATTTTTTGAGATTTCGTGACTTATTGATTGATATGGTTTTGTGTGTGTTATCGAGGATATATAAGCGTACCATTGGACAGACAGACCAGGTATAAGTTTTATAATATTTTTAGAATACTTTGATATTTTTAGAATATTTTCAGTGGTGGCAAAAACTCAATTATGAAAAAAGCTTGGAAAAGCTCTTCGCTCGAAAAAATACATTTTTATATCGTCTTTGTATTTAAATATGTGCAGTTTAACGTTAAAAATAAATTAAGATTGTAGTCACTCTTTTTAAAATATCCCTATTTAAGGCGGCCTGCTTGCCGCATTACTTTTGGCCAATTTAGTCTACTTGATTGCCATCACATATAAACAAAAGCATCGACAGATTGAAAGTCAGTTCGCTGCTGACACCGGTAGGTTTACTAGTGTGATTCATTAGAATGGGTGGTAAAAACTTATTAGACCGTACGGAGCGACAGTATGGAAGACCGACGTGAAATAGCAGCACGTATTTATTATTATTATCTTCTTAGTGGCTATTTCTGGTCTGCTAGAGTACCAGTATCACTTCGTCCATTGCTGAAATATTGTGATTGCCACGTAAACTAAAGCTCTCTACCTATACCTACCGCGTTTAGAAACTGTAGTACTATTTTGATAGAGGCATTCCTCACATCTTCACAAGCCATTGTGTGGCTTCCTAGGATGTGACTGCGCTTGTGCATCAAGGGGCCGTATGCATTTGCGTTTTGATATTGATCTCACAGAGAAATACAATTGAAATTATGCTGTAAATGAACGGTCGTCTATGAAGTTGGTTCCTGACGATAGACGGGCTTGTCCAGTTTTATGCCATTAATTTAAAAGGAGAAAAAATAAGCAAAAAAATAATTTTCAAATATATTATGAAACACCATACTGACTGTCATCGTGTTGTATAGGTAGATTGTACAGCGACGACGCCAACGAAGGAAACGGATGATTCGCGGCCGCGTTCAGAAATTCCGTCCAAAACGACCACATTCTGGTACTACTACGTTCGCACACACGAGAACATACACATATAGGAAACATATAAAACTTCACAACACCACAATTAAAAATTCCCAACGCCGCGATACGGAGGGAGCGTTTTTTATTAAATTTTTCATTTTTAATTAGGCAACTGAAAGTTGCTTATTATTAGCCAGTAAGACTTGAAAAACACACAAAAAAATAACTACGAGCGGTTCCACTGAAAGATTTAGAGGTATATTTTTTTACTGGTGCTTGAAAGTAAATATCACAATGGACGTGTCGCCGGCGACTGTTCCAATGTTATCGCAAGTGGTTGTCTCGGGCGCGTATCGCTGATAACGCTCGACCGAAACAATAATGATAACTGGGTGCATTTATATTGCCAAAAAATAATGTATAAAAAAACGTGCTTTGGTGAGAAATATAATTTTTAAAAAAATACAATTTTCTCTAATTACTAAAAGAAAGTAGACTTTTGTAATGGGTAAATCACATTTTAAAATTTGAACATCTTTGGCAGATTAGAGCGTGATCGTTACACTAGAGCGTCACACTAAATTCGACCTAGAAATTTTACGCTCATCGCGAGCAAATAAACAACCGACCTTAAAAGCTTAGAAAAAACATTTTTGAACTTGAAAATAATGCCTGTTAATTGTATAATCAAAAACGATACCTATATTTATATAGTGATAAGGTACTTAGCGATAGGTAATTCGTTTAGTAACTAGGTCATTGTGATAAATACAGTCAAACATCCAGTTAATACATAGCGTTATATTTTATAAAACAATAAGAGAACTGCTTAATTTTTTTAAAATGCCGTATTGGTTAAAACTATTTTTAAAAATATGCAGTATGTAAATAAAGGTGCGTTTACACGACTCATGTCACAGAAAGCGAATACAGTACACTGTAAATATGTGCTAGATATTTTAAATATTTTTAAAATATTAAAATTAAAAAAAGTACAGCACCTTGAAATATTTTTCGCAAGCACCTCATAGGTATACTTACGAAACGAAAATATATCGAGATTCTGTCCTATATTAAAAATTTAAATTTAGTCATTGCAAAGAAACGCCGATCTTCAAAATCACAGACACTTCAATTTGATTTAATTATTGTAAAAATGAAGTCGTTAAATTCGGCTACTCGTGTAGAATCCAATTATTATTCTACATGCAAAAAAATAACAAGTTAGAATAATAATAATTAGTGTTTTCTTTTAGTAACTTGTCTTGCTGTTACTGATACTCATGATTTATGTAAATACTAGCTTCAGCTCGCGGTTTCCTCCGTGATAAAGTGACCTCCCAACCATTTTCTGGATGGTCCCAGCCCATCCATAAAATATTGGTTAAGTAGTTCCGGAGACTATCTCTCACTTCAAATTTTTTTAATAATATTTATACATAGTTATATATAGATTACTAATAAGCAATTGATTGGTACTTACATTTTTTATTCCGCCTTTTTTTAGATATCTTCTGATCACAAAATAATGCAAACATTTCGAGAAGACAATCTTGCTCTTTATAAACCATTTTAAATGTAATCTTTTGAATAAAAAGAGGTATTAATAAGATTTTTCATGCTTTCTGTGAGAAAATTTTACTAAATTTATAACTATAGAATCTTAAACCACTATGTATATAAATAATACATTTTTTATTTTCATGCTAAGATTTTAGTTTCAGAGAAAAAAGACTTCACGTCAGATTGAGGTGAAAAAAATAATAATTTAAAATCATCAAATCCTGCGTTTCATAAATCTTTATTTTCAGGGATTTATCATTTATTTATCCCATATTTACAATACCATACTGTATTACAACCGTCTTGTATTATACCATATCACAACACATTGTATTGCGCCACCGTCTTATAGTCTTATACCAATTCAATATGAGTCGTAAGAGCGTGAACACACACGAACGTTGTGTTAATTAAACCGAACATTTGGCTAGGTATATCGAACGTGAGTTCCGGCAGAAGCGACTTCCTCTAGTAAATACATCCTTTCACGTAATCCCCAAACTATATATCTAGGTTACAGCGCAAGTTATAATAGGCACAGATATATTATGGTAGGATATCGTATGTAAACTTGTGCATTGCTTAAACGTTCTAAATTAAATAGGAATCTACAGTAGGATGCGGAATGCATTTAATACTTTTTTTTAATAATTTAACAATGAAATAATATTAAAGCCTTTTTAAAGCTAATAGCTAAAATTTGTAATTTATGTATTATATTGATTTTGTTTATAAACAAACAGTTTTCAATGTAAAAAGGCACTCGTTCGTACTAATTGTCTATAATAATATTTGAAGAGAAGATTTGTATTTTTGTATGTTTGTAATGAATAAACCCAAAACTACTAGACCGATTTTAGAAAATTCTTTCACATATAGTAACATAGGTTGTTCTAAAGTTACGCGGACGAAGTCGCGTGCAACAGCTAGTTATTAATAAATTTAAATGATCTAAAGTTAAAAAGTAACTTTGTCTCTGTTATTGTTGAATGAAATCAATTGACGTCTTGGAGATTGAACAACGGAAATGACAATGTGCTAGAAAAGTTTGAATTTAATAAATCTAGTTCAATTTTAAATTACTACATGCAAGAGTTATTGTTGAATTTTATTGTACACAAATAGCACTGTATTGTTTTTTTTTTTAAATTAAAAAACAAACACAAACGAACAAACACCGCACAACCGCCACAGCACCAAATAAAAATAATTTTGACAGAACATCGTCAAAATATTGATAGTAGAAAATCTGAAGCGTAGTGTGCCTGGCCTAGATTTCCGATAACACTCCCAAGGCCATATAGATAGTATGTATGCGAATAAATTTATATTAACCTTAATATTGTATCGATTTTAGATTCATATCCACCGCAAAGATAAATATTTACCTCATTATCATAAACGACTTCTGAAGGACTCTTACCTGTAACAAAATTAATGAAATATTAGAATTATTTTTAGATTACTATAATCACACAAGAGTGTAAAAAGAATTTGCATATTATATTAATAAGACATTTCTGATTTTTGTTAAATCTGACTTTTAAGGGCACCCTGTACGTGTAAGTGAAGTCAATATTTGAGAGAATTTGTTGTCTTAACTTGTATTCAATGACCGAATACAGAGTACGACGCAGCACTTATTGAATTCGCGAATATAATAAAACATACGCCAGGAATTTTAATTGAAAAATCTATGTAAATTGTAATATCGACAGCATAATTTTAAATTTATATTATGCTAGGATGTTTCATGCAAAATTTTTATTGAATTACAAGAATTTATGACCCAAATACTACACTTTATAGAAATAAATTGCACTAGGTATATATAAAATTAATTTCAGTTTTCAGTTTGTTCCCCAAACTTAATATGATATAGAAATGTCATGTTTTTTTTATGATATTGGTTCGACCAATAACTATTAGGAGTTATCATGCAATTATGTAGTATGGGATCGGTAAGCGGCTCCGGTTGGCAATTGAGCTCTTAAACATAAGCCGATCATTGTGTCTCTACTAAAATATAAAAGACGCATGTTGTATTATAATATAATATTCACCTACTATTATATAATAACAATGTAGTTAATATATACGTAGAAAATAACTTAACAATAGTTACATGGTGTCTAAAGTGTGAAGGTAAATAAAGTAATATATATATACATAAATCTAAAGTTGGTTCGTACTCGTATGTCAGGTGAGAGGAATAGAGGTCTAGTTAAATATGCAAACGTTTCGGACACTTCCGCGGTCTAATGTCGAGTTATGGCGGTCTCGCATAGAAATGTTCACCGGACCCGTAGGGGACCGAACACGCCCTGCACTATACACGTACCTAGCGATAATAACGTTTCAACCACACAGCTCCGAAATGTAGTCAGCTCTTTTCTGATATTTTGTTATATACATATAGCATTTGTCAGCTGTTTGCTTGAGTATAGAACATTTATGTTTTAATTGAAATTAGAACCCTGGAAGAAGAGACAGGGCTGTTACTAACCAGTACAGAAATTTATATAGTGAATATTAAATAAACAGGTACAGAAATTTATATGGTGAATATTAGTAGGTACTTACTACTTGTTTCTTTGTCATACCTACTTAGCATAAAAATTAAACAAGTTATTTGTATACAAAAAAAATATGATTTTATTCCTTAACATGTTTAAAACACGCCGCATTTGCCGTCGATGACCCCAGTAAGTTCTACATAGCTTAAGTATGCGTATTTATTTTTGACAAAGCATTTGTAATTCTGAGAGTAATGTTTTTTCTTTATTATGGAAAATGTTTGATTCACATATTTTTATGTATATCAATTCTTTGGATTACACTTAACGGCTAAAGAGGTATGGTGTTAATACAAATATAATCGCATGACAAACCTATTACACTAGGCTTTTAATTTGAGACCAGCATAAAGGTCTTGGCTGAAATCCATTACGACTAGACCATGACTTATTTTATTATTCTTCATGACTACAGGGGTTCAGGATACTAATAACAAATAATAGTATTTGTTTGACATTTTCTCCAAATTGGTGAACTCCAATGATTATTTTAATATCATTATTTTTATCTTGTGGACATATTTAGCTTCAATCTCCTAAGAGAATACCTTTCAAACCTTATTTTGAAATAGGCAATCTTATTGGCTTCCCGTCACAACTTCCCTTAGTGTGCTTCTAAATTTCTATGTACGGATATAAGTTGGTATGGTGTGTTTGTTGTGTGTGGACGCTGAAACAGTTTCCGTTTTTGATATCCACCGTTCGTATACGCTTTGTGTAAGCGCCGTAAACGATCGGCAAATAGAAACTTCTCATACAAACGTGAATGGAGGGTGTTTTTATTGGTGTGGGATATTATACTCGTCGCATGGACGCAGTTTGCATTTGTTCAGTGCGATTGTCAACTATACTATTTCATATGTTCCACAATAAATATGAAACAATGATGAATAGACTTTGTTTTATTTGTTGTTAATTGTTTTTGTCTTTAGGGAAATTAATTTAATGTTATTTTACTAAGCTAATGGCTTCAATAATCACGACAAACACATTAATTGACAAGATATTTTAACTATAAATTTTTTTTGACATGGATTTATTTCGACGAAGTTACTAGATCAGACAACATACGAAAAAAATCATGGTTATTGAAATGATAATAACTATTTATTTATTTATTTATTTATTTATTTATTTATTTATTTATTTATTTCAAAAGGCTTACCAACTAAAGACATACTTAATCACAAAATACAACATTTACAGAAAGGAACATTACAAGTATGAATTTAAATTATAGGAAAGCACAACACTATTAAAATATCTAGAACTTACAATCTTGATCGATTTATAATAATGTGCAAGATATATTCTTACACATTATTACAAATCGATCAATCAATCACACAAGAAATTAAGAAAAAGGTTTTCAGGAAAAATCAAACAAATGCACATACTTCTGAAAATATATATCGTACAATACATATAATACAAGTGGGACTAGGTGGGAATACGTAATGAAGATGGTTTGTTCAACTTGTCAATTTTTCGAGTGGCGTTGCGTAGAAACGAATGTTCACCGGCGCCGTGCGTCGCTTAGATTGGCGGTCATATAATAAAGACGAGCGTTCACGTACGCACCTCGGGGGGTTGAATCATAACGATATCTGTGAAGGGATGTGTTACAGTCGAGATTTTACGGTTTTTACGTGACGTATTCACAGTTGCTTCTACAAACTCAATTCAGTTTAAGTAAAAATTCATCACTTTTACTTCACTTTCAACCATCATCGTTTTCTTGCTAGTAAAATTTAATCGTTTTACACATAGCAACACGTAATACCTAAGTGAGAGGTAGCGCGATTTAGGTGAGTAGCAGAGGAGTCATAGATGGTCAGTCACTCTGGCCACAGTAACGTCTCCATTGCAAGACATAATCCTGAAGAATGTGTTTGTCTAAAGATGCGTGAGTCTGTAATACCAGACTAAAGCAGAAGGCTTAAAACTAATGGAAATAATTTAAACTATTTCCATTAGTGAAAAACACGTTAAATTATGTTACGTAGTTTAAAAGATCTAAGCGTACGTACAGAGGGACAGACGGCGGTAAGCGATTTTATTTTATACTATGCAAAGAAGATACACAAGCCTTCCTAGTCTTTCGCTCTTTCTTTGAACTAATTAAGACTTTCATAAAAAATATTTGTTAATATATTCTACGGCATAAATTTTCCCTCGTGAAACCAGAGAAGCACCTGCTGTTCACGTACTTAAAGATGAATTCTTCAAGCGCAGTGACGGATCGCCCTAACTTATGACTCGTATCGTGCGATGATTGATGCGTTCGTGTAACTTCAGGGCTTTTTATAATCGAAGTATCTATGTATCTTTTTGGAGTTTTTATATATGTATCAAAGTATAAAAACTTTACTACCTATGCTTAAGTGTAATTAGAGTCACATTTGTACATTGGTGTCGCATGAGATGATAATCACTAGTTTACTCCGTAATTTACCTATGGTATCTATAATATGATTTCTATAAAAATGATGCAAGTTTCTAGGTTTCCCGTAATCAAACCGGTTAAAGCATGAGATATAACATAAAAAAATCTTGAACTGTCCCAAACAGAACAGAACAGAATCAGCTTATTAATATAGATAAAGGTACCTCAGTAACCTTAGTAAGAAAGTCACTTGCAGCGAGATAGTCACCAACGAGATACAATTTCCACCTATTCCAATTGTACAGGAGCATGAATTAGCACACACCCCTGAATGTTTCCCATAACGTTTTTAGTGTCCAGATTCTAGATTTTTAAAGAACTTCTCCGTTAGAAATTAAAGTGAACATAAAAGGATTTAAATATTATATATATTTTTACAAGTTGGTTATATGATGGAGTCCTTGGTGAGAGTTTATACGCGTTTTACGTTCACAATGGGCTCAGGGGGCTCCGATCGGTTGTAAATAACCAGCTCAATTTGCCGATACATCGGGATCCGTTAAGTTGTTTTCGTTGTTGTCGCGTCATCGGGGTGATTAAAAAAGTTGTTTTAGGAGATCACTTTGTAACATTTTCTGTTGTTATGTGAAGTTAGCTCACACTTTGTGACAAAGAATGTCTAATACCTCTTGAAAGTATTACCTTGTTAACCTTGGAGGAGAAAAATCTGACCTGAAAGTGCTCCTTCATTAGAATTTCATTCATTATTAAGTTATTTATTAGCATTAAGGTTAAGATTCAGCACAAAAGCTGTTATTGAGCGTACTACAGTCGGTACTGTACTGTACTGTAGTGTACAGTACTGTACCGTACTGTCAGCCACTCAATGCAGAATCACTGAACCCTGCATTGACTGGCTGAGTAGCTGATACATAAAGTATCAGAATCGACTGCAAATAACGACCGGGCGAGGTCGACTGAAAATTGATAGTCCAGTCTAATAAATCAAGCTTAAAGGGGATTCGAAAGAATCGATATACATTTTTGAACGGAACCTTTACATATAACCCAAAGCCCTGTATAAAGGTAGCTATGAAAGATTAAACAAATATTTTGTATTTTTTAAGGTCATTTAGCAAGTAGTCATTAGAAACTATCAATTTCTTCTTCCCAACAGTTTGACTAAAGACTTCACTACGCAGTGGAACAAACTTAATAATTGTTTATAAAGCTTCCACGTTCAGTGCTTTCTCGTATCCCTGCAGGAATTGTTGAAGTTTGAATAACCCTGCACTGTGATACAGCAACAAAACTCGATTAATAATTTTGTCGAAGCGTAGCGTGTATCAGGCGAGAGGACGTACTCGCATCGTACGTGTCTAAGTGAAGTTGTTCCAAGTTAGGCACTAAATTCTGTGGAGCGGCGTAAGCTGGCAATAAGTTTGTAAGCCGCTAGGTGCATGTAGAGGCCGGCCACTCACTGAACTAATCCCCACTAGACTAGTGGTGAACTGAGCTAGTTACATCATTCTGCTCTATCTAATAACGTATACAACACACTGAATAAAATAAGCTCAAGGCTCGTTCATACGTAACTAGCTGCTGCTCGATGATCCGCGCACGACCTCTATTTAACGAGTTCAGGATTTTAAAGTGATGAAAAAGTGTAGTCATGTTAAATTAATGAACATAATTATATTGAAATATTTCCAATTTATTTCCCAAACGTATTTACTAGTGGTGTTTTTAAGGGCAAATATTTGAGTATTCATTTGTAGAATGCAAGACAAAAACCGATGAATCAAACATTTATTACAAACTTTATCCTAAACAAAGTTAAATTTAGAAAAGGAGAGTAGAAAACTCTTCGGGGTGTGGTGGTAAGTAGAAATTTAAGTATGACTTACAGTTGTTGCCAGTTCGATTTATATTTTAAAAGTTTGAAGCGTAAAGTTTGCAGTGGCGAACGAGGTTTTCAAAGGCGCTTGTTCGCGAGGCGAGACCCCAACTTAACTTCATTTGTGAAGTAAGTAAGTATAAAAAAAATCAAAGAATTGTATATTTATCATGATATAAAATTTTGTATATATTATTTACTCAGCTTGTTCAGTGCAATGAGTACAATTATACTAATGGTCTTCAACCCGCGGCCCGCCGGCTAATTTCTTGCGGTCCCCCAGAGGCTAAAGAAAATATTGTATCGCGCCGCGCCCGCGAACGGCTGTTTTCTCGTATGAAGAACGTGAAGTCTAAAACAACGTCGAGAATTACAGATGCACATCTGGAAGGCAGTTTGCGGGTTGCAACTATAAAAATAAAACGACACACTCGTCAAAAATAAACATTGTCAAAAATCGCATTGATTGAACTTTTGAACCAATAAAGATGATTTCACTTTGAAATTATATGCTTTTTATTTTATTGATATGGTGGTAAAGTGACGTGGCCCTTCGGATGATCTGAAATCGATTTTTGGCCCTTGCACTAAAAAAGGTTGAAGACCCTTTTTTACTTACATGAATTAATAGCTGCTTTCTCGCCTTGCTGTCGTCGGGGGAGTGAGTCAGGGATCCTGGGAAACCCGGGGGGTGGACCCAGGTCCCTGCTCACCCGCCGGAGGTGTTGCCGCCCCTGGGTCAGAGAAGGGGTCTGTGGGGTACGGTTCCGGTCGATCTTCCACCCGCCCAGTGGGTGGATCCTGGGTAAAATCCGGAGACCGAAGACTTCCTCGCCAGTTGTCTGAGGTCTACGGTTCCGGCTGAGTCCGCACGTATGTACGGCGCGTGCGGCTCCCGGGTAAAATCCGGCCCCCAAAGACTGCCTCACACGGGGTCGAGGAGCCGGTGTACGTCGCTGCGGCGGCGTCGGCCGGCTGTTCCGGGCGCCGGAGTAGGGCATCTGGCGTCCGGGACTTGACGAGAGGTGTGGTGGCCCATTGATGTTCCTGTGGGTCGCCACAGGGGTGGATCGCAGCCTGGCTGCTGGAGGTGGGTCCGCAAGGACACGGCGGCGATTGTGGGGCCCGGAGACAAGGCCTCGCTGTGATTCCGGGCCTCATATCTGCCGTCGATGGTGGAACATGGGGGGGTTTTAGTGCGGTAGTGCCCAGTGATAAGACGCGTCGCCGGGCGAGTCCCACATACCCCTTCGTCGACTGCCCTAGTCGGCGAAGGGCAATCCGTAAACAGTGATTTCCCCTCCTTCACAAAAAAAAAAGGTAAAACATTTTTCTTTACTCGATCTTTATTACCCAAATTTTTTTGTCAGGCGTTGAATTTCATACTTTTATTTTTAAATGATTCTGATGATATTTTTATCTGGATTTAAGGTACCTGTCATTTTCTGCATCCCTGACAATGTGTAGAGGTATGCAACATTTCATGATGTTCAGTTGAGTAGTTGAGGCGTGATAGCCATAGCGTAACAAACGAACTTACTTTCAAATTTATAGCTAAGAAATAAATAATACGATATTCCGTTTCAATTTTCTGTACACTGTCCAGGTTGTTTTGTTTGAAAGTCCGCCGCGGGCTCTCGTGACTTATTCAATTTATGTTTTGCTACAAATTTAAAAGATCAAAGCCTTCACCCACTCTTCTGCAGTCAATGTTGCTCATACTTCATACCTATACAGCCTGAGTTCGCCGATGTAGATACATTTATTTAATTATTACATTTGATTTTCGAACGAACAACGTGCATTTAAAGGTAATCTTGAAGAAATACTTAGTTGCTGTTTACAATATTTTTTAATCTCAGATAAACATTCAAAAGGAAACTTATTACTTACTTATAAAATATTGAGATCAAATTACGGAGTATCTTTTAGTGCAATTTTTATCTATTACAGCATTTGCAATGAAAACATAGTGCAATTTATTGTGGATCAAACCGCAGCTAAGTCTGATGTAAAGTTAAAACAGAAAACGGATACCGTAATCAGTGTAGTGGAAATTCAAAGGAAAAAGAATGCTTGCAGAAGCGATTCAGAGAATATAAATTGAGTTTTGAAAATGGCAAGCAGTTTAGTTTTCGCATTTAAAATTTTGTTGTTTGCGTTTTACTTCACTTTTAAACTACATTTATGCATTTCAAAGAACTTGTCAAATTCCATGTAAACCGACATTACATAAATGAATATACGAGTACTATACAGTGCAAGAATTACAAGAAATGATTATATTATTTGTGTATCAGTAAAGATTATCAGAGCCTATTTACTTGTCCACTTCGCTTATCCCTAACCTATCCTAATCGTATATCCTATCCTAATCGCATAACCTGGTTTTGTTCTTTGGCAAAGTCACAAGTCAAAAGTCTTATATATTTTAATCACCAACCTGACCTGGTAGCTCAGGATTTGTCTTTAAAACATAAAAAAATAAATCTAACCTAATAAATAAGATGATATGTTGGAATTATTTGTGATACATAAATATAAATAAAAATAAGTAAACTATTAAAATGCTTATTTCTTTAATGTTATCATCAATATTAAGGAATGTGACACTGACTATATTTAAAATAAATCAGTGTCCTGTCGTCTGAAACAAACAAGATTTAAATGCCATCTTGTTAGCTGCACTTTCAACTGTAAAAACAATAAAAGCACAATGTTTTATGTCTCGCTAAGTGCTTAACACTAAGCAAGGCGAGGTGCTGTTAATTGAGAATTCTCTCACTTTTACCTAGAAAATGGGAGTTAAAATTTACTAGAACTTAGTAAAATCTACACAAAAATCTTGTTCAAAAAGAAGTAAAAAGGTGCTAACCGCATTTATTCTTCATTAGAGACCTAAAGGCGCGTTATGATCGTGAAGGAAAACCTGTTTTGATCACATAAATGACGCGACGACAAAAATAAATGATATTCTCATAAATGTATAAATATTACTGGTTATAAAAAATACAAAAAAGGTCTCATCTATTGTCATACGTGGTGATACCTAATATAATATAATATTATATGTTCTCAATCCACGTATTTCTTATCCACATTAACTGAAATACTGAGCAGTGATGGCAAAGACAGCAATGGAAGTTGTCTGTTATGTTATGTTGCTACTGAATATCATTTTTTATTAACAAACCCTGAGGAGCAACTGTTATAAATTAAGTGTTAAAGCGTCTCGGGACGTGCCAAAACATAACAGCAACACTATATTATCTCTTAACGGTTCCATTCTATATGGGAGCAGTTAAGCGAGCATGCAGGTTTACACATAGGTTATAAGATGGAGAATATTACATATTTTAAAACGGAAAATATACAAAGAAATGTTTCTAAAGCGCATATGTCTGATAGTGTAAATAAATAAGCATATTACGTTTGAGGAAAATATGTGCTGAAAAACAAACAAGGCCTCAAGTGAAGTGAATTCAGCGAGGCGAAACTTCGCTGCGATTTTCATATTACGCCAACCGAGAATTATTTTATAAGCGCGGTTAAGTGTGTTTGAATAAAAAAAAGTACTGTTATAGCATATTTTGATTTTTAAAACTAATACATTGTCTGTACGCTTATTTTGATGAAATTAGTTTTATTTGGCTTGATGTAGAATAATTATTAAGTCAAACCAGTATAATCTATTTTTTGTTTTATATTATAAGGCTATAGGCAGGCTGATATTTTAATAGACGAAAATGGCTACCGTCGTCAGTTTCACAAGTATTAGATTGGAGTTAATTAGTCAACAAAAAATGTAAATAATTCTAACCTCGTCCAATTTTGGTTAATAAAAAATAATGTATTTTGTAAGTGACAGAGCACACTAACGTAGTTCCTCTGCCCAGTTTGTGCCACACAAACAAAATCTTTTTTTTTGCTGAGTGAGGGATGACAGAAATCCTCTATTCCCACGTTGTCCCTTTCCTCTCATTGTAAAAGATGTGACCTATGTTTATAGGGGCCACCTACCGTCAACTGAACTGTCAAGTTTAAGAGTGTAAACATAAAAAGAGATTATAAATATCACTACAGGGCCTACTAGTGACGTTTCTGTTATATGGAAGTTGTACAAGTAAACATTGGTGCCACCAATGTCCTTATGCAAGAATTAACAAAAACAAGAATATAGTAACGATGTTCACTTTGAGAGGCGCCTCGTAGTGGCAGCACAAGCAGAATCCGCGTCGCTGCATTTGCATAATAATACCTACACATTGCAGTACCGGCGGCCATTTAATGAAATCGCAACAAGCAGTGTTTTGTGTACCGAAAGTATTTTCCTGGCAGCTTGCAGTTTTGCGATAATGAACTGTTGACGACAAAAAAGAGACACGATGGTCTGATAATATCGTTAAATATTTTAGTATTACAAATCACTGTACGAATTGCATATGAAAAATACTTGGTCATACCTACTTATTTTGTAAACTTATTTGCAAAGAAAATCTGTAACTAGCAGTACGTGGCACTTTTTAATATATAGGTATGTATTGTTCAATGGAATAGCGCCGATTTTATATTTAATTCAACAATTAGTAGCAATCATCAAGTCAAGTCAACTAATCAATAATTAAATCAATACAATTTGAAAGACACATTGTTGGACTGTGTCAAACTGTTCGATATCATGTTAAGTTCTTTACTTCCAAGACGATCGTAGTTTATAGAATTTTTTTTTCAATTTTTCACCTAACAATCAATGGATCAGAAAGGAAGACAAAATAATAATATTTTTATGATACCGTTTATAATATTTTTAATGTTAATTTCCAACCAAACTGCGCAGTAAACTCTGTTGTGTTTTGATTGATAATTATATAATGTAAATAATATTCACATGCTGTTGAGACTAACTTTATTTTATAATAAATCAATTAAAATTGTACATCAGGTAGATCTTAATATTTATTCTATAATAAGTAAATATAAGACTACCCTTAAGTTCCATTACAATCACAACAAACTCAATTAATATAAACCAATGAAACCTCAAAATGTCGTCACAGCATCCCCTCGAACGGCAGATTTATGTGATCATTAGGCACAGGTAACCGCACCTGGTCGTCCGGTAATACCGCGCCATACCCGGATAATTACTACCGCATATTCTTTGTTCCACATAATTAATTATTATTAGGGACATTTCGTCCAAAAGTACAAATGGCGAGCCGTATTAAAATTACGTTAGTATAATACTTGCGTTTCCGTAAATTTGGATTATAGCACTGTTGGTAAAAAGCTTATATGACATATGTTATCTGACTACGGAACATTCAGAAAATGATTAAATGTTATTATTTATACATGTTTTAGGTCATTACGTTAAATTTTAAAAGAAAACATTTCAATGCTTCTAATTTAAATGTTAGAAAATAACTTATAAAATAGACAATTTTGTGCTTGGGATATCCGACAGTCATGAAGACCTTTATCAAACTTAGTGCGTGATATATTTCTATTTTATGACGTTACCGAAATTTGTAAAAAAAATATGGTGGACCAGTACAGTAGAATATGTTAGCGCCTCTTAGATGTTAGAATTCGCCTGGCTTGTGTAATCTGTTCTAAGTTTAAGTAATCTATGTCTAAGTACAAGTTGATTAGACAGCTAATGAAACAATATTACGTATCTTTTTATCTCAGTGGGATAAATATTATATAAAAAACTTTTTAAGAAAGGCATCACCGGACTAAAATCTATCCAATTTACCTGGGACATAGTCTATACATGTATCGAATTCATCTGAATCGGTTCATGGCTTTCCCCTTCTTTATTAAAACACTAGCTGTTGCACGCGACTTCATCCGCGTAACTTTATAAAATATAGCCTAGCTTTATATAGGTTTTTTGAGTTTATTTATTACAAATATACAAAAATACATATCTTCTCTCTTTATAATATTAGTAGGGATATTCAAATTCATTCACGCTTAGGTATTATCATATAGGTATCAATAAACTAGTTCTCCGAATAGTTAAATTATGGTATTTTCAAATTGAACAGTTTTTTTAAAATAAAAATAGAGGTAGAATCAATTGGTACGTTTCCATTCCGCGAATTTCAGAGCGAGTTTTATTAAAAATTGCAAGCGATACCAATTGACCTCAATTTGTTATTTTCCTGAAACCGAATTGAGTACCTACAACAGTTTCTTTTTGAATGCACTTCTAATAGGTCAAATCGGAAAGTTTTAATGGCTATTTAAATTTGATTTTATTTAAGAGGATTTAAGAAATTTAATAGTGATCCCATTAATATTATATAAACGAAAATTTGTGTGAATGTATATTTGTTACTATTTAAAATTTTGGCACACACAAAAAAACATGGAAATACCTAGTGTTGTGTGTGCTAAAATAAGTCCGGATAGATCCTTGTATCCGGTCCGGTGACCGGTATCCGGATACGTTTGATCCATGATCCATGACGTCGAACACGGGCCGTGAGATTACTTCGGGGATTATAGAGATTTTAGTTTCGTGTTTATTTAGATTCACGGTCTATCTATACTATAATTAGCAGGCGGTAATTAGTTTTTTATTTTTAATAAATAAAATATTCGCCCGTAAGAGCTACTAAAACAAAGATTTAGCTACCTATATTTCCATAGACTTAAAAACCGGCTTGAAAAATATCATTCGAGACCGGCTTAACAGTAGGCAAAAATTTCTTATAAATATGCAACATTTATCACAACAAAAGAGCGCTGCAAAATGGTTCAGTTCAGTAGTAAATGTTTTAAACAAATTTATTATACCCGCAAAACCATTCGGGCCCGGAGAGTCTGCATTCGACTTGTTACCGTTGAAGCCGAGCGCGTGAAATATGATCGATTTATAAATATAAAAACGGCACTGCGGACCACATATTCTCATTTATCGAATGACATCCCATTATCCTATCTCTCGTGGCAAAAAAACGACCGCGTTTCTCTGCCTAGCGACCACTGAGTGCAATATTATATCTTACACACAAACATAGTTGTTTGGCACTTGTCGAAATTATTTAACATAGATAAAGATGTTTTTCATTACTACAAAATGTCTATCATGATCTATGCAAACGATGACTGTAGGAAAATTAATTATCTGATGATGTGATTTAAAAATATAAGACCGTTAACTAACAATTGTTTTTTTTTCCTTTCTTTTTTTTTCTTTTAACGCTTTTTCTTTTAATGGTAAAAAAATGGTTCTTATCCTATAAGAATTTATCTTAATCTTACTATACCTAAAAAATTACCTTTTCGAAAGTCAACTTTAGTCATGCATGACTACGTTTAGGGTACCAAAGAGAGTAGAATTTCTTAAATTTCTTCTTATCACATTTCTTAAAATAACACTACACTATATTTGTCTTTGTTTATTTTATAATTGTCTTTTTGTAAAACAGATTAATTTAAATTGTTCCTGGCAAGTTCTACAAATGCTTTAAAGTACGACAAACATGTATCTAGGACAAGTAAACGGCTATAAAACATTAAATCGGTTATAGTTTATTGCTTATGAAAATTAAAGTGGAGCACAATAGCCAAGAGTTATTAAGAAAATGTGCAACATGAACACCTGCGTGACTGCCGAAGCTTGTAAACTTATTCCGGTGATTTATTTAATAATTACCACTTATGCACTTTTGGATTTCAACCTAATTTTCAGTTAACGGTTATGGTAAAGAGAACCCCATGCATGCCGGGGCCATAATTGTACAAATATTTACGATTATCAGCGTGGCCGAGTTTGAAAAAAAAAAAGCTAAGCGTATCATGGACGCATGTTACGTTTTGTGAAATATGAATTATGAATCATAATACCAATGACATAATGTGATAAGTTTTAAATTTTTATATAATTATATAATATTTTTGCAAAGTGCATTTAGTAAAATAGTCAACGTATAATGAAATGAATTATGGTAAAAGGAAATTCATATATTTTCTGAATTTGGTTATTGTTAACAATAACCAAATTCAGAAAATATATGATACGTATCATTAATGATACGTTTTAAATTTGGTTATAAAGTAAAAAATAGCCATTGTTTTGGTATATACTATATACATTTAGTTTGTACAGGCATGGCTTAAAACCGAAGTTCTCCTTTCGCACATTGTGTCAAAGTATATGAGTACCTACTATTTTTCATACTTAAATTTTACTATATTACATATTTAAGTTTTCATCATAAAAGAAACACAGTCGCAGTAGCAAAATGCTCTGACAATTTAATTAAATAAATAAATTTACCCAGAAAATAACACTAAATTCTCTATCAAAGAAGTGTCACCTTCAACTGGCCCTCTTAAAGGTGTCCCTGACCGTGTAACTTTAGTCTTTTGTATAAGAAGTTTCTATGTGTTACGAGAAAACTGTCTTGTCTGTTAGAAATAACCTATATAATATATTACACAATATGAAATTTACACAATTCGTGCAAAGCTGAAAATTATAAAACATAATTGTTAGCAGATATTTAATCAAAGACTGAAGACAAAACCATCAAGCAATGAAGTAAAATCAATTCAACTAAAGTCCTCGTTAAATTTGACAAAGCAGGTATAACTCGTATTTGGTACATTATTAGTATTCTGCGGCGGTTTGGTATAAATCGATAATGGCCTACTTATTTGTGGCAGTATATAAGCATAATTATGATCACATTGTGCATTAACCAACACACACATTAATAAATTTCAATTTTAACAAACAACTTGTCTAATACGTGGTGGATACATTATCATTTATACAATTTAATAACATCGTAAACGAGTCGTCTGTAACTTAAATATTTTTTCAAAAAAAAAAAAAAAACGGCGAAATATTACGAAACTGAATTATTAAGCTAACCTTAAAATTATTTCGTGAATGTTATATTTTGTATAGTTAAATATATAAAATATTACGAAATATTAATACACACTCGTATCATAACATTAATAATGGATGCTCTAGGTATTTATTTTAAATAATGACTAAGAGTAAAAGCGTTAAGCGTTGTAAGTAGCTTTAATAGCACGTGTTATACAATAAGTTCGTTTGGATGTGCTTTTTTTTACGGGACGATTTGGCTGCTCTTGAAAGAACTGGACAGCTGACTTCTGTCAGTTCCGTCCACATATGGAAATAAAATATTCTTATATACCTGTTCTCTAAATTAATAAATTTGGAAAAAAACCCCGGAGCAATCTTTAAATATATTTTACACTAGCTGGTGCCCACGACTTCGTCCGAAAAATATTAAGTAACCTATCCTGTGCGGGACACAGGATAGGTTATTTAATATTATTCAAATGTTTATCTACCAAGTTTCATGAAAATCAGTTAATTCGTTTCAGAGTTATGGAGGAACATACATACATACAGAAAAAAATTCTAACCGACCCTTACAGATTTATTATTAGTATTGATTATTTCTTCAAGAATTCAAGTTTTATTTTATTTTTTTCCACTAAACATTCAAGTTGTGCCAGCCAGCTAAATGTCCGGGAATCTTCCGAAAACATCGTAACTTAGATAAGAACAACTTAGCAAAGTATGCAATAAAGAGTTGGTCTCAAATGAAAGTAGGACGGTGGTGTTTGTTACGAAACGTGTACAATCAGTAACATTGTTAAGTCAGCGTTTCGGTCTAGCTTTTATGTTAATAGTATTGTAAGGTCACTTTAGTATAAATTATACAGTTCTACACACAGTTAGGTGTGTAAAATGAATTGAAGCTCTACTATTTACCACACTCGCTAACGTGATCATTATTCTAGAGTAGTGTTTGCTTGTTACTTTTTCGAAATTCAAAAAGATTTTTACCTATAGCATATTTCGCATAAATCTGAAATTAGTTCTAAACCTAGTTCTGATATAACTTACATAAAACAAATTATTTAAATATTTAAAATGTAAGCCAAACTTTGTCCTAAAATACATCACTGCTTTTAACTAAGGTTCCGAAGTCTTTTTAAGATTTTCTTGGCAATACTTTCTAAAAGCTTGGATATTAATGTTTTAATAAATGTGAGACATAGCCTTGAGGTTTATTAAAAAATAAACGCCCTTACAAAGCTCATAACCGTGTTATTAGTTCAAGGATATTGCTTTGTGAGTACATACCAACAACAATTCTAAATATTTATCGGTGCATTCGAACCGCCCTATTGTCTCTTGGTGTTGTTAAAGTTGAACAGTCGACTGAAGCTCTCCAGTAATAGCTGTTACAACTTTAAAGTGGGTTAGCTTACGTACCATTTCCGATTTCGAGATCGAGAGCATTCAGTTATACTATACACTGATTCCTTACCTGTAAATAAATACAAGTTGAATTAGTCGCTACTACATATAATAAAATAACTATTAATATAATAAAATAATGTAAATAAAATATAAGATAGGTATTTGGAAGACATATATCTATATCGTTTAGTTTAGATAATTTCCAGTAGGAGTCAGTTTCAGTTTACAGTTTACACAATTTCAGTTTACATTTTTTTTGCATAAAATAAAATTAAAAATTCTAATGGAATGAGGGTGACTGGTGAGTGAAATATGAAATTATATAAATAAGTTTAAAGAGACCTAGAAACACAAATGCGAACGATTTAAGGAAGGCTTCTTATTGTATTTTGAAAACTGTTTTTTTTTAAATAAGTAAAATATTTTTGGTGGAACGCTGAATTTTCCTGGCTAATAAAATATGCGCTGATTATTTACTATAGCCGACATTGATTTATTTATTTGTTTCATTATATCTCTCTCTTAATATTAAAAATAAGACTTAGAACTCGAGATAATACAATCAATGCTGTCTTCCTCAGGCGATATTCTAATTGATTTTTTAACAATCTCTTCTATCCAGAACCATTTCTGTCCCCGGTTGTTCGCTCTACCGACACGGTACAAACGGTTTCTATTGAAAGTTGCTAAGGCTAAGTCAGCATGTATGCAAGATTCCAAAGCAATAGTATAAATTTAAAAAATAATAATACTAAATCCTTAAACTCAACAGTGCCTCTGTTATTTTTTCTTGTGGTATTTAGTCCCATTGAGTTAGTTTCAAAGTAAAAAATGAAAATGAAAAATGTTTATTAACAGTATGAAAAATCGTTTTACAATAACAATGATTGAAGACTCCTTTTAAGCGGAAGCCTGTGCCAGGAGCCTTCGCTCTTCCATAAAAGCTAGTACTAACAATATAATTATGTGTAATATTTTTAAAACAAGAATAATAAAAAAGAAAAAATATTTTTTTAAATAGATGTGTGTGTGTGTGTGTGTGTGTGTGTGTGTGTGTGTGTGTGTGTGTGTGTGTGTGTGTGTGTGTGTGTGGTGCGTGTGTTGTGTGGTGCGTGTGTTGTGTGGTGCGTGTGTTGTGTGGTGCGTGTGTTGTGTGGTGCGTGTGTGTTTTTATTGTATTAGTATTAATAGGTCTTCTACTTCGTCATAATTTTTAGTTTTAAGCCAATCCAGTAAGTAAACAGTTTCTTTTATTTCGTTGATAAAAACAGACTAGAATTACTTTCGCGTAGTTTCTTCCCTATTTCTTGACAGCTTATTTACACCTATATTATTATAATTTTTCACATTTCTTATACATACTTTGTTTTATGACTTTTACCTCAAATATTTTTTCTTATTTTTGTCAAATGACAATTAAAAACTGCTTTCTGACGTAAACGAAAACTGAGTTCCAATCACAAGAAAACATTGTTCCGCTCAAATAAATTGCCCCCTTAATTTCCCTAATATACTTCTAGTTGGGTTACAAGCGCAGTAACTCGCGTAATAGCCGACGAGTAACGTCCTATAATTCCATGACGCCGCGAGGCGCAGCGATGAAGAGAAATTCAATTTTTACTCTCTAACTGAATGGGAGACAGTACCTAGGGGAGACAAGATCACAAAATCAAAACTCAGTAGAAAATGATGATATTAAAATAATCGAGAATCATTTAAAGATTATTTTTACTTTTTACCTCCTCACATTGAGAATACACCTGTGACCAGTAGTGGTGCGCAATATGTATGTAATATATAATACACTACAGATAAAGACAGAGACAGATAGATAGACAGACAGAGTGAGAGAGAGAGAGAGAGAGAGAGAGAGGGTTATTTTCATTTTTTACTATTTACTCAGTGAAACGTCACTATTAATTTTTATACCGTGATGTGAGTTAATGAAAAGCACGTTGAATATAATTAATATGTTCTCATGTATAGGCCGTGTAAACGCAATACCATAATTATGCGAAGTGCTATCAATCAGAGGTGGTGCCGTGATTCGCGATGTTCCCCGTGAGCATGACACGTAAACATGTGATTCTATTAGCGAGAGTAACAGTATGGGATTCGCGTGCCAATTCATTTTGATGTGATTTACGATTACAACATTTATTTTATTATTATTATAGATACGATAGATATTATTCCAATATTTAATAAACTTGGGCTGATAGTCATCATCATCAGTCGAGTTTTGAAGTCTTCTACTAGAGTTGGACCGTATTTTATATATTTCTTTAGGGCCCAAGTTTCCAAGAACTGTCACAAAATTACTATGCATTAAGTATGTCATTTAGTTCAATGATTGAAAAGCAAGTTCTAAAAAGGCGCGATCTGGTTCGGGGACTAAAGTGTGAAATATTATCACAAAGAAACTTATTACCAAAATCTATATCTTAATCCAGGACACGGGCCGTCTACCGGTGTCGCCTAAATCCTTTTAGGACTTCTAAGAGAATATGGGCGTCACCAGTAGACGATGAGTGAAATTAATAAATCCGAACATTTTTATAAACTTTCGTATTTATGTTATTACTAAGAATTAAAAATATTACAAGCTCTAAATTCTATCTAGTCAATTTACGGCATATTAATTAAAATTCATATAGGAAGTAATGACACTAAGATGTGCGGGTTTTGTCTTACGGCAGAGGAACACCTTTGCCATACATCTTCGCCGAATTCCCTTCCCTGACGTGTAGTCTCGGCCTTACTAAGTCCAAAGGCAGGTAGTCTCATTAGTAGGTAATCTCAAGGCTTGAAGCTACATATTTGTGTTGTAAGGGGTGATTCATTTGGAGGTACTTTTTCAAAACAAAAAAATATATTAATAAAAACAAATTTATCGGGTAATTTTTATTATTATACAAAAGAACTATTCTTTACATTTATTATTTAAAGATTATTTCTTTCAAATGTTGGCCGTTACTCCGGTTAACATAGTCCATTCTGCAGTTCCAATTTTCGATGACGCGTCTAAGCATTTCGATTGGTATTTGGCGAATAACGCGAGTAATGTTGGCTTCCAGTTGCTCAATCGTACCTGGCTTATCAATATAGACTTTGGACTTTACATAGCCCCAAAGGAAAAAGTCTAGGGGTGTGATATCACAGGATCTAGGCGGCCAACTCACCGGTCCGAAGCGCGAAATTAACTGTTCACCAAATTGTTCACGCAATAAAGCCATGGTTTCACGTGCTGTGTGGCAAGTGGCGCCGTCTTGTTGGTACCAAATGTCCTGAAGATCACGGGCTTCAATTTCAGGAAACAAATAGTCTGTTATCATGGCACGATAACGGTCACCATTGACAGTTACGTTCTGGCCGGCCTCGTTTTTGAAGAAATATGGACCGATGATTCCACCGGCCCATAAACCACACCAAACCGTTGTTTTGTCTGGATGTAATGGCAGCGCTTGAATCTCTTCAGGTTGCTCTTCGGACCAAATACGGCAATTTTGTTTGTTGACATATCCGTTAAGCCAGAAATGTGCCTCATCACTAAACAAAATTTTTGACGAAAACAGTGGATTTTCTTTAAGCTTTTCAAGAGCCCAAAGACTGAATTGGTGACGATTTGGTAGGTCAGTCGGCTTCAATTCTTGCACTAGTTGAATTTTGTAAGCTTTGAAACCAAGATCCTTACGTAAAATACGCCAAGTCGTTGCATATGACAAGCCAAGTTGTTGCGAACGGCGCCGGATCGATTCTTTGCGGTCATCGCGTACACTCTCAGCTACCGCCGCAATATTTTCTTCGCTACGTGCTGGATGTGGTCTTTTTGGTCGTGTATTATCTATTAAAGTAAATTGGCTCTCAAATTTTTGGATGGTATGGCGAATCGTGCGTTCGGTAGGCCGATTATGTGGACCATAAGTTTCTCTAAGTGCACGAAACACATTCCTCGCTGAACGCTGATTTTCGTAATACAGCTGTATTATTTGTAGACGCTGTGCGGGGCTAAGTCTTTCCATGATGAAATGTCAAACTATACAGAACAAAAATACCATAAAAGGTTATCACGACTCACGCTTCATCTGTCAAAAAATCCATAGACAAAAAAGTACCTCTAAATGAATCACCCTTTAGAAAGGTAAAATATACTGTCACTGAAAAGCTTCGTATGCACGTCCTTATCTGAACACTAAGACTATATTAATTTCTCTATAAACGAATAACTAGTACAGTTACAGAAAATAATGGTTGATTAGCCCAAGCATTTGAAACAAAGGAACATGCATTTATCATTGAATGTAAACATTGCTTTACACATGAAAGGTAGTTAATTACGCTTAATCTAATACGATACACAACCGCGTAGTGAACTAATTAAACATTTAGAAGCAGCAGCGATTCAACATCCAACCCTGTGTCTGCTGTGCGGTTGTGAAGACAAAGTTTTCAATGTATATGCGTCACGGTTCGATTTCGGCGGAACGCGAACGTAAAACCGCGTCCAATTTGAGTGTTTTTTACGATCGGAAACTTTACGATTGCGCCAAGTTTTGCGGCGTACGTTACATACGACTATATGAGAGCAAATAAGGAACGTACATTGCCCGTTTGCTGTTGTTACTGCAAATATGCGACTGTATTTTTGAGATAGGTACGAAATGTTTTCAGGTCACAGTGAATTTTATATTGAAATTTTTATTTGTGTTATCTATTTATTTTCACAAGAGTCACGAGTGAAATGTGTCCTATCTGAGTCCTGCTTATTGAAACGCCACAATTGAGTCTGAACTATTTCATTATGTGGTTATCACACTTGAGTTTTTAAAAGTTTTTTTTGAATAGTACCTAATAATGAAATTCTACACAATTAGAAAAAATAACAATCATCTCTCTCTTGCATGTGTTTCATTCCTTAAAATACGTTTACTGCATAAAAATGTTAAACATTAAGAGGAAAGCGAGTGGCCTTTTCCTCCATATAGACGTACCTAGTTCATTACTTCCTCCGTGAGTTTTGGTACTAGCAATTCATGATGTTGTGTTTCTGTTTGATATATTGTTGATGGTGTGATTGTTTGACTCTTTATAGGTGGTAGAAGTCTTTAAAAGATATGTAAAAAATATATAAGATTATTATAATTATCTTTTTTACATTATTTCTATTATAGAATACTTTCTTCTTGCATGAGTTGCTGAAAAACTTTGAAAATGGTTCAGATTTGAAGACAACATACATACCACCCTCTTAACAATATTTACAAATGTCAAAATGAACTGCAGTCTGTGTTCGTTAAAAAGAGTAATGTTTATATTGGTGGTAAGATAGTAGGTAAAATTACAGCGTCCGATACTGTCTCGAAGCACATAATTTACGTAAAACCGCCGTCGATGGCGGCGACCGACGTTATTCATGACCACTAACAAACCTGGGCACATCTAGTCCAGTAGGCACCGGGTGGGTATCTAATTTACGGGCCACGTTCGGGAGGCCGTAAGTGGGTTGCATTACGCCATCAATGTAATGCGCAGTGCGGCTGTCGATGCAAAACACTGCATTATCATACCGCGCCCAATAAGTCAATAAGCCCGACTAATTCCAACGTTGACAATTGGTTCGCACAAACCGACAAGTCGCGGGCGTAGGGTTATTAAAGCCTTCCATGTCTATGAATAACCGAGCCTATGTTGGCAAAACCAGTGAACACTAGGCAAAATTTAATTAATTTCAGTGCTGACGAATTGTTTGGCGGCCTAGTATTGATGAAAGCGATTTGTCTATACCGTTTAATGCTAGGCTGAGCTATTATACAACACGATTACTGTTCCTTAACACCAAACTTCTCTACAGAGTTTCAAATGGGAAATTTGAAACGACACGATTATTCAGAGCTTCTTAAAAAAATATGAGCTTCACAAACTTATTAAATGCAGTAATGTTTAGAAGGTAGTTCCTCTCAGAAGAGTAGCTATCACCGAAGACACGAGCTCTCTTCGTCCATATTCAAAGTTGCTAGAGAAGTATTTTTTTTCGCTGTTTGGTAAAGTTCTAAGTAAGTTACATAGAACTTTAGCATACTTTAGAAAAGTAATGTACATATATTATTTTTCAACTTTTCATATGTATGTAAATTTATATAAAAATTTAAAAAACATTATACGAATAGCTAAAGCGAGATAAGATAAAAATTTAGCGTTAGATTCATCGAATAATATTCCACAAAGTAAAAAATATCCGCTAGCCACCATTAATTTGTTTTGCTCCGTCCACACTTATAGATCATATATCACATATCGCAAAAACCTGTGTAAAAGCTTTCAGTCGGGTAGGCGCGCTTTTTGCTGTCCATCAAACAACGAAGAGGCGTGTCGACCGGCGGGCCTTATAATGTACAGCTACATCGAACATACATATGCCAACAATCGGTCGAACGGTGAAATATTTCAAATCTTCATTAATAACATATTTTTATAGAATCTCAACTAAGTGAGGTTTCTGAATTGAACATTTCAATGTATTTATTACCTAATAGCGATCCGCTCCCGGCTTCGTCAACTTTTATATATAAAAACCTTTCCCGTTTATCCCTCTTTTCATATAAGAAAACCGAATTAAAATCGGTCTACCCATTCTAAAGGCCACAGTGAGATTTTCTTAAGACAGCGAGTACGAAGTCACAGGCACAGCTTATGTATAATTGCATATTAAGTTTTACACTATCTAAATCTACTACGTAGTATTGTGTGTAGTAGATTTAAAATATGTACACTATTTTAAATCTACTACACATATTGTCTCGAAAATAAAAATTATATTATTTATTTATTAATAAAACAATTGTTGCAGGCGATATAGATGGTAAGGATAAGCAATGACATCGCATCGTTCGGTCGCACTGAAATAAACAAAGTTTCATATTACATTAGGTACCGTCAGGGTGCGCAAACAAACACTCCCCATATTAGACAAGTTCCGATGGGAACGCGACATGTTACGCCGTTACGCGACACTTGACGTATTTACCAACTTGTAGTCGACTAAATATTGTGTTTCATTTTATATCAGATGCACGTTTTTACGTCAAAGTGCAATGGGAATGTTGAGTGAAAATGAGTGTTGAGTGAAATGGGAGTTCAAAAACCCCTCTAGAAACCAAACGTCAAGAATCTGGAATAGGTAGGGTTTCATATCGTGTGATCAATCACTACATAATTAAGCTAAATACACGCTTAAATTTTGACGGTGACTAGAAGGCTCTGAATAAATATTAGGGATACTATTGATTAGATAAATAAAGCTTATGCGAACCATACCGATTATGTTTGTTGCTCAAATGAAATGGACAGTATTTGCTGTTAGTGCTGTAAATGCGGATCCCAAGGTAAACGAATATAACTCCACTAAATATGAACGTTAGCATTTTACTAACGTGTTGTTTGTGTTATAGCCGACTAGTGTTCAAGTGCGCTACCGACCACAGTAAAATTAAGAATAAGGAATTAGGAAAGGGATAGAGAAATGGGCTCTGGTATCCCTTAGGTACTTATTCGCCGAAACACAATAGCACACATGCTGTTATTTCACGGTGGACTTCTGTGCGACACAGTGTGCCCGGCCACAACTAGCCAATATTAACTTGTAAATTGCCGAAAAAAGCATGTGGAAAATAATAAATAGAATTATTTTTAATGAAAATCGATCAGTATAACTAACTTTTAACCCTAATGATGATCAAGGAAAGGTTAACTGCAATAATGAAAATTTATTGAACCGGACCTCATTTGTAAATTGCGCAGAGTTCATGTTGATTACTGATCGGTGAAGCCAATCAGCGACGCCCGCAGAAAACCGACTCGTTAATGTGAACTGAGTAATTTTGACGATGTCTGATAGCATTTTACGATTCTACTTTCTCATTTTATTGCGCTGTAACCGGGAATTTAAATACGCCGCGATAAAATTATTTTATTGCTGACAAATTTTAATGAGTAAATCAACAGTATTATAAGGTATGATTTGGAGATTGCGCTTCATTGCTGTAGAGAAATACAGTACAATTTTACTGTTATGAAATTGATGAATTGGAGGAACAGGAAGACTAACTATTCAGAAAATAATATTAGTTATTTCTTAAGGTAATTGCCATTAAAGACAAAAATCTAAAACAGACGTCCAATCCAAAATAACACGCGCTGTACGAAAACGTAAAAAAATATGTAATTTAACTGATTTAAATTTACAAGTATTCGCCCAGTGGTTGAAATGAAAAGGTGTTAATTTCTATTTATATATCGATTTATTACTAACAGATCCTAGGATCCTAAAATCCTACGATCAATGTTTCCGCTACAAATTTATTGGGTGTACAATTTGCATGTCTAACCTACATAATACATCCCTTTTTTAAGAGTGTTTAAAATAGGAGGGCGATGCTCTGGGACGAAGTGAAATAAAAATAAATTAGACCAAGCCAGCCAATGAAAATTATAAGGCGAAGTATATTAAAGTGCAAGAAATTCCGAGAGATCATTAGTCGCGGACTCACTGGATACACTCCCCGAGGGTTTTCAGGTAATTAAAATGCGAACTTTTTGCTTTCGCGCTGTGTTGCTACAGAAGAGAAACTCTCCGATATTTTAAAAAATATTACATTATAGCTCTAATTAACTTGGTAGATTTTTAAACAAATCAAGCAAGCTTTGTGAATTAATAATGTCAAGTTGCATCATTATTACGTAGAACCAGTGCTACGTAGCGCTACGAAGCTACAACACGAATCGTAGCGATTCTACGCGATTGAATAATGAAAAGCGGTCTGCAATTTTCACTCGAAAATTTTATTCTTCTTTATTTAGCAACAAAAATGTGTTTAATAGATCTTTATATCACTTGACCGCAAGATCTCTTTAAGTGATATTAGACGTGACCTTGCTCTATTTGAGTTGCCTCGCGCACTTATTACAGAAAAGTATTAGTTTAAAGTAATTTCATTCCTCAAAAACTTGATATTTTGTCATAATATAGTGCTTACACACATTTGATATTGAAGATTTTAAGTTGTGGAGTTATTTATTGTTAACACAATCATATTTGGTACTCTTGGATTTTTAGAATTAGGCACAGCAGAATTTAGTCCTTTTTAACAAGACAATATTCCTCAGTCGATATTTGAATTTGTTATAAAATTGTAACGATTTATTTGATTGTTTTCCCAGTATTGATATTATCTCAAAATGTATTCGAATTTAGTATTGTATGAAGCGCGTTCTGCGTACAGTACACATATTAATTTACAAAATCTTTGTCTATTCGTCTATTTTATTCTTAGTCCCTTCGTGATCTAAATTATATATAGGTATTGTTATCTTTAGATGTATTCGTGCGTGACATGTGTATGCAAATAAATGTTTTCTATCTATCTATCTATTCAAGTTAACACTTCAAAGCAATGGCATTTCTTTAAAGCAATGAAAACAAAGGAGGCGTTTACGGAATATAACATAGAAAAGCTTCTAAAAAAATCGTCGGCGAATCATAAAGGCAACGGACGTACTGCTTTTATCTCTGAGGTCTACACAATGGGCCGATATTGAGGTAAAAACTATTCACAATTTTTTATCGTTACGCCACCGCCAGCAACACCTGTTGGCTCGGCAAACAAAACACGTTTTATCTAGACAACATTACGTGCTCGGTGGACGACCGCGGCAACTTCATTAGAACAGTGTGATGATAACGCATTCAAGGGCCGGTCGTGTACTCGTCCGTCGCCGTACAAAAACCACTCGGCGAGCCTTCTTTTCGTGACGTCAAAGGAACGTTTAGGCAACTTATTAATAGCCCAAATGAGTTTGCAAATTGCCCGTATCCCCCGCCGCGGCGAGGTCTAATTGTCGCAGACCTCCAGCCGAGCCTTTGTCTTCCGCTACACTCGTTAATTCTCGTCTTTTTTCGTCGACGCAGATAGCTCTTCATTATTTGGCGTAAGAAAATAAATTTGCGGTCGCCGCTAGCCGTCGAAATTAATAATGGAGAGTGGCGAGGACCGCAGGCGATTTATCGCTCAATTATGAACGATAAATTCGCATTATAAATATTCTTAAACGGAACGAAGACAGCCCAACGAACGGGTTGCGGTTGCTATTATGGGTTGGTTATTTCTCAAATTGTGTCCGTAGTGCAGGTATTTTATTACGTAACAGGTATTATATACAAAAGTTGTAATGTTATTTAATCTGAACTCACATTTAGTTACACAATACAATACATAAAAGGAATTAAAAAGCTTCTAAATACATAAAACTGAGGAACACGAGTGTACCTTTTGCAAAATATACGTAGAAATGATGTAGTTGCTCTAGTACCATTGGTTGGACTGTACCATTAACAGTACTAGTGATACTACTTGGTATCGCCAGTACTAGTGGTACTAGTGATATTTTGGTATCGACTTAGTTGCTCTAGTAACATTTGATTGTACTATTAATTACTAATAATTATGTATAGTTTTATATGGTACTTCTATATTTTGACTTGAACATTGGATAATATAATAGAAAGAAAAACAAATATGTTTTAAAAAAATCTCTTATATGGAAAAATATTGGATGCCTAAGAAATCGACATACGAATGTGAGTGAAGGGTGCAATAGCAGTCGTAGTAGCTGTATTACGAGGAAACCTACTAAATACCTGAGTACACTGAAAATTTTGTGCACAATTTTATGCTGTGAACACATTATCCAATGAACCTCAGAAAAAACGCAAAAAAAAATTTGAACAGACGTAATTCACTAGCTGTTGCCCGCTACTTTGTCCGCGTTCAAAATGTTATATACGCTAAAGCTTTTCTCGATAAATGGACTATCCAACACAAAAAGAATTTTTCAATTCGAACCAGTAGTTCCTGAGGTTAACGCGTTCATCCAAACAAACTCTTCAGCTTTATAATATTAGTATTGATTAATGCAAATGGCGCTACTAAACGGAGATATTGATGCCCCTTTGTTTTTAGAAACATTCAGATATTTTTAGAAAGATTGTTTATATATATATACACTGATATCATTTGTTGTTCAGCAAGTAAAGTATGGATATTTTAACTAGCTTCTTTTTAATGGTACTGACGATACCAAGTAGTATCACTGGTACTATTAATGGTACAGTCCAATGGTAGTAGAGCAACTACATCTCGATTTATGTCAATTAAATTTATATACCAATGGGTACTATTTCTACGTAAACAAAAGCCGTTTCTGAGAATGTATTGCGCTGTGGAAATTCGTTGGAAAACATGCAAAACAATTCAGAAGAAAAAGTATGGAACGCGAGGCTAGTTAGTGCATAGTATGTTAGAGCTAGTTCAGTGTTAAGATAAAGTTGCACTGCGGGTACAACGTACACTCATGGTTTAATTTGGCAATCTGCCCTCATCTGGTATTGTTTTCTTCTGTGTTTCTTTATTAATGTATTTTGGCTCCCCTGTATTTTGTGCAAAACGTTTGCAAACCTAATTTCTACTTTCTACTTGGAAACATTTACTGCTGATATGCTTATTATAGTTATTAAAGTTTTTTTTAAGGATAACAGGGGAAAAAATATTATTTTCTCAGCCAGCGAAGCTGACGATCTGTAAAATTATGTGTCGCAATAAAAATAGTTTTGTTTGTTGAGTTGGATTGTAAAAATCAAATAAAGGAAAAATGCTTTAACCATTAAAAAAATATGTCGAGCGTGCCCTACTTCTAAACTCCAGGCACGCCACTGTACGTAATATATGCAGATTTCAGTTACAATGAAACGGTGACATGGCAACAAGATTTAAGTCTTGATAATCTTACAAGGATAGGTGAAATGTTTTCTATAAAAACCTGTTAAAAACCCTACTGTTGGAAATATTTAGTTTTGCTTTTTACACTTTTTTCAATAAAAAGTTATAGGATCGTTAACAGAGCGCGAAGTTGGCAACTTATACTCGGAGTCTCGAACCACTGCAATGAAAAAAAAAAACAACATTTCTCACTATTAACTACAATGCTTCTTGCAGTTATCGATAATGCAATTTTATAAGAAACACACTGAAACCTTTTATATTATGCCAGTCGAATTACTTCCATTTTCTAATGCACAAGAAGCCATTGTTACGAAATGAAAAAAAAGACCAAATAGTCCAGTTACTTTAGACATCCTCTGCAAATTTTGGTCTGTCAGTACGAAAATTTGTATACACTTTCGTTTTTATGTTTCAAACATTATCTGAAAAGTCTATAAACCAGACTTTTAAGGGAAAAAAGTTATTCGAGGTCAAATGGCGCGAATTTCGGTTTTTCGCGAATAACTCGTTTTCTATGCTCTTGATCACATAGATACCCATTACTAAAATTAAAGATCATAAAATTCTAGTATAGAAAATATATATGATATTATCAGTCACAATACGTATTGTAATCGAGAAAAACACTCTATTATAAAGTTGACGTTGTGTTGTAGCATGTTCGACTAACAGCGCCCCGCTCCTCGGGTTTCACGACAGAAACAATAACTCGAAAAAATTATTGCAAGTATCATTTTTATAGAGAATTTTGCGCTCTACAAGTTTTATAATAGGTCTCGAAGTCGTAGAGTGCCCAGAAAAAAAAGATATTTACGAAAAACAAATATTTTAGAAAATGACTGAAAAATCGAAATTTTTCATCTAAAATGAAAAAATCATATCTTAATAACGGTTCATCGTAGAAAGAAATGTGTAGAAGCAAAATTGGAGAGAATTTTGCGCTCTTTAACTTCCTCTATTCACTCTATATCAAAAATTTTCATAGAAAATGAGATATTGACGAAAAATCAAGTTTTTTCTGAAAGGTCAAAAAATCGAAAAGTTAGAGGTGTTTTCAGCGCGCTGTATCTGAAACAGAGCTGATCAAAAAAATACACACCAACACTATTTTTAAAGATAATTTTGCGCTCTACATTTTTATAGAAGTCTTATAGGCTTAAAAAGCCTAGAAAAAAAGTTATTCGCTGTTGAAAAAAAGTTGTCGAAAAAAACAAAAAGACGAAAATTTGAGGTGAAATTGTAAAATCTGTATCTCAAAATCTATTGCTCGTAGAAAAAAATGATCTACAGTAAACTTGTAGAGAATTTTATGATCTTTAATTTTAGTAATAGGTATCTAAGTGATTAAGAGCACAGAAAACGAGTTATTCGCGAAAAACCGAAATTCGCGCCATTTGACCTCGAATAACTTTTTTCCCTTAAAAGTCTGGTTTATAGACTTTTCACATAATGTTTGAAACATAAAAACGAAAGTGTATACAAATTTTCGTACTTACAGACCAAAATTCGCAGATAGTATGAAATTTGGTCTTATATGACTGGACTAAAATACCATTCTATCAAATACAAACAGTTTTTGAATTATAATAGGATCAAACTGGATCAAATATACGGGCTTAAAACAAGGCATAAACCAGCAAGTTGCTCTCAATCAACGTGCTGAACTTACACAGATTTGTTATGACGATAAAACACCAGACAATTTTATAAAACTTTAGGATTTTTTTCTCAAAGAAATGATTTTAATATTTTTAAACACCAATCTAATACAGATTTGTGTTATTTTACTCAAGCAAAAACAATGCATATAAAAAAAATGAAAAATATACATAATACATATTGCTAGAAGTTACATGAGTTTACGTTTTTAGGAATAAGAAGATAACTAACTATTGGCTAAATTAAGTTAGCTAATTGTGTCCATAGTAGCAAAAATATAACAGAGTATGGTGCAAGTGGTGTGGTGTGCTGGATCTATATACAATCATAAAATATACTACTAAGTACTGTGTACTATGACTACAACGTAATAAGAGAGTTAAATAAAAATAAGCTCTAAGATCGTCCAATATTTAGTTACATTACTGTGCGCCTCAATATTAGGTAACCATTCGCTGGCCAACTTACAGCTTGTAAATCACGAAAATAGAAACTGAAAAACAACTACGTTGTTACGTAATAATATATATAATTATATATGGCGACTCGACAAATCATATTTCCACCATGACAATTTGCGGCGGGCAAAATGGCAAAAAGGCCACACATATTGCTTCTGTTTCCTAGGGGTACACGTTTCCCAAAAGAAACTGAATTCTTGGTTAAGTGTTCTGCTGACCCTGATAAAGCCCTGATAACCCCGATAAACAATGTGACGATATTGAGTAGTGAGAATGGATTCATTTATCAAAGTTATTCTTTGGCATAAAGGCGTATGCACCGCGACAGACGCTTCGAATGTACACACGCTTGACATGACACATTTCCTAGAATACGATTAGTTGATGTAAAATATTTACCTACTTTACGAATAAAATGTGTGTAGCAGAGATATTATACTCTTGAGTTGCTATACTGTGGGTGACAGAAATTTCGATGCAACACGAAGACGCTAAAGACATTAGAAAATTAGAACGGTATTCATGGTAAACGAAGATTTTCCGTTGATGTTATTTCACACAGAATTGTAGATTATTTCTGTCCTTGGCACTTTTGCCCTAATTCCGCATAGTTTTTGAAATATTTAAGAAAAACTGATAAAACCCAACTTTTTTCCCTAGTCCCCCCCAAACCCGACGCTAAAAATGGTGTAATCGCAAACAATATGTGGACTGTGTGGAACAATTTGGAGCTGGAATGATACTTTTAGTTTGGATGTTGAGGTCTGGGTCTAATTGCACCATACTATCAGTACAATACGTAGAGCGGCAGCTGACACAGGTAACGACGCGTAACGCACTTTTAATTAACATGCTGCTTTTTACGTTTTGTGATGGCCTACTATTATTATTTTTATTTGCACTTCATATTTTGTGATTTTTTTTAAATAAATGAATATTCGCCATAAAGATTACCAAGAATTACAAAAAGCTAGTCTCATCAATATTTGTAGATCTTATGGGATCAAAGACTTCAATGTTGCGTTAAGAGCAACGCAACATCAATTCGGTGCTTGTTTAAAATGAAATGTGCGTACGCGTGGAGGGACAGTAAAACCGCAATAAAATTGTATCCACTATTCCGCTAAGTGCTTTTTATTGACTCTACCACCGCGTTTGCAACATAATTGAAATTTATCCGTGCTAGTCTACTTGATAATAAAACTGAGAAGAGTAGATGAATATTTTAACCTTATTTACGATCCAAATCATGCTGTTTTATATAGCATTAGCAAACAATTCCCAAAGCAGATTTTTTTTATTAAATACTCGTATTTCCGTATTTTTTTTTAACTTTGAGAAGTTTTCTAATAAACTGTTCCTGCCCTAGCACTTCGTGGTAATTCACGGGGCGATAGGCGAGGGTACTTCCTATTTGACAGGCGGCCTACATATGAGTATTCCTAACACGACATCACATCATACAGAGAAAATTATAATTGTATATACACAAGAAAGTTTTTGTAAGAATAAAATCTACTTTTATAAAAGAAAGGTTCGTTTTCCGCCTGGTTTTCCAAGAAGGATGTTCTATTGTGTAAGTTAAGCCGTGAAAGCGTAAAAAACAAACATACAACTCATTTTCGCATTTATATTTCTGATATTAGTTAGGATTGGGGTTACTAAAAGTATAAAAGTAACTGAGGCGTTTGAAACCGACTCGAATACGAGTGGTCTATCCAGAAGCAATTTCGTCAACGTCACGAGAACTAAAGTCACGGATATTGCTGACAAAATCTCAAGCTGCGAGTGACATGCAACGCGACTTGGGGGGGAAACGTTTTCCATTAGTTTTTTTTATACATATATATACAAAAGCGCCGTTACGACGCAGCCGCAATGGCGGACATGGCTAGTTCAAATATAATCTTATCAGGCGGCAACACAACCAATGGTTTTACGTTTAATCGAACTGCGTAGTTTTATCGTATATCGTGCTGGCCGAGCGCCCAAACAGTTCTGTGATTACATACGAAACGGGATCTGGCTCCAATAGCCGGCTATGAATCGGTTGGCCGCCCGATATTTATTTCAACCGTTTCGTCCATATGTTGTTGACATTATTAAAAAAAATTTTTTTGACATTTTAAATTTTTTTTTTAAGGAAAACAAACTTTATTTAATAACACTTCTTGCATCGAAAGTATTGAAAACTTGAAACAGTTAATAATACGAGTAACTTGATGATTAATTATAAATTTATAACGAGTGCATCGATGTTTGATGAATGACAATTTTACGGGACCTTAAGATTGATATTACATTATTATGCTTCGAAAGTTTAATACTTTATTTTTAATATTAATGCAGTATTAAAAAATTGTATATACTTTTAAGTTTTGCTAGTATTACGTATTAGTTCTACATGTAATAAAATTAAAATGATAGTAATATATCAACTATGTAATGAAGTCATACAAATCGTAAACAACCCAGCTTGCTTGAATTAGTTTGTCTATATTTTTTTATCTTCATATTTATTACAAATATAAAAACCTTATTTATTGAGGCATCATACATTGAAAATCGAACGCTTTAGGTACATTTTATTGCAATTCTATTAAAGAAATCAAGGATTGTACTATGTCACGAATGTATTATATTTTACGTTTACTTTTAATGTAATAAAAACTGAGAAATGTTAGAAAAAACGCTTATTTCTGTTACTTTACTTACAATACTTACATCACAACTAATATATGAATTTACGACCAACATACCTGTAAAAAAAAAACAATAGTATTAATATCAAATTAATTCTATAATCTATACTAATATTACGAAAAGGTTTTTGTTGTATATTTCTTTGTTATTTTATGTATTAAAAAAATCTTTCACCAGTAGTCAGAATAAAACAGAAATAACCACCAGCTACCTAAAAATAAAGATCCAACGATTGGCAAAAGTATAATTTCAGACGTCAATGTATGTCAGACATTAAATTACTTTACATATTATATTTACATAGCCTGACAAAGGCTTTATATATTTTATTTTTCAACGCGGACGAATTCGCGCGCACCATATAGTAAGTTATACTTATGTTTTTAGTATTTTTTTAAAATATTCTGCGTAAATTTCAACTGAGACGCATATGAAAAGAAATTAGAGGGTAATGGATGGAATGAACTCATTTAGGTACGCTTATAAACATTCATAAAGATACGCTTTGATGTACTCGCGACGCGAGGGTGTATGTGGAAATTTTGTTACGTGTAAGTCTATATACCCAAATTATTTGGAAATGAGACGCGATGGCTCGTCGTAAAAAAACTTTAATGTAGCAATGGAAAAATTAACTATCCTTGTGTCGAAAATACAGGGTATAAGAAATAAATTGCAACGATATAATATTGTTCCAATATTATACTTTGAGGAATGCCTTTGTGGTTACAAAAACGAAGGATCAGAGCAGAGGTCTTCTGAAATGTTTAATATTCTCTTCAAACAGAACGCCAAAGCACATATCCGCAATATAAACAGCAGATTTCATATTACATTTTTATAATAAAAGCGAGACCGCATTCGCTCCTCGCATTTTAGACTGCAATTCAAAATGTTGGCACCGCGCTGACCGCAAATACGCGGTTGCATGTTTTCACTTCCTGACTTGCATTCAATTATACCGCGAACTCGCTCGCTACTTATATTATTATAGCAAATGAAACTATAAAATCAGTATAGATGAACTAACTTTTCCGAAAAAAATTACACAGTTTGGGAACGTCTCTTTGTATTGTTTGCTACTTTTCACTAACTTCATTATAAATGTGATGGATGTTAGTGAAAATGTTTGAATGTTTGTTGCGCGTTACAGTACCTTTGGTTAACTTTTAAGTTCCAAGTTTTTGGGAGAGGAGCTGGAAGTAATAGTAAAGAAAAAATATATTAAAGTACGCTACCAATCACCAAGATAAAGTATCAACAACGATTTCATAATATCGCTTGTTTGCGAGAATCGATATTATGAAGCGATACTCGTGCATAGCCGGGGCGGAGTCGCTTGTATAATATACAATACTTGTATAATAAACGGCATACGACGATAGAGTAATAGCGTCACTTGATTCGAGTAGGTCAGCAGGTTTATTTTGTTTGGCACAGAAAGCGCCGTACCGTTTGGCAAAAGACCAAATAACCTTTACAAATGTGCTGAGGTAGAGACGACAGTCGCTTCGATACCGATCGCCACCTGTCTTGCACTTAATAAAAATAACATTTTTTTTTCGAATATTCGCCAAGGGCAATTATCACAAAATTGAACTAGACAAGCTGCTTCTTATTAGATTTAAGAAGCCCCTGACCAAGTATCGAAACTAGAGATGTGTGAAATTGCAAAAAATAAAAAGTTGCGTCTCCTATTAAATCTACACTAATAAAATATAAAGAGTAAAGATTTAATTGTTGTATGTTTGTTTGTAACAGATAAACTCAAAAACTACTTACCCGATTTTAAAAATTCTTTCACCAATAGAAACTTACAATCGGACCTTTCGTTTAGAAGTTTAAAAAAAAAGCCGCGGTGTGAGCGAGTCTACCTACATTTTAAAAAAGATACGCGGTCCTCCGCGTGCAACAGCTAGTACGTTCATATATTATTAACAGCCCCTATTAAGTCTCAAGTCGTATATAAAACCATTTGACGACTGACGTGAACAACACTGTACGTTTGAAGCATAGTTGAAGCATTAAAGTTCTCACAGTACATTATTCAAGCGTTTTAGTTTCGTTTTTGTTGGAGTAATAACAAAGTTGGCTATGAATGAGAGCAAGACTTCCAAGTATTCGTCAAAGCATATTTGACGGCGCTTACGAGAGAAAACCACCCGCTAAAATATTCTTTTAAGCGAAAACTTATTCATAAATTGGCTACCAGCATTCGTAATTTACTGTTGTGCAAAAATCTTATTTTATAGATCTTTATTTATTACTTAAAAGAGCCCCAATTAAATGCTGGACTTCAATTAAAAACTAATAACTAATTAATATTTGGTTATTTATGAGAACTCCTTGTTAAAATTACCGAATAGAAAATTAATAATTAATATTAATTAATTGAATTAATTGATAATTAATAAATTAAATATTTGGCTATGAATGATAGCATGAACTTAAAGCAAGAATTATTCTCTTAATTATTTTATTAAGAGAATTAACTACTCTTACGCTCAAATATAGATTTCAATAAAAACTTAATTTGAATATTAGACCAGTGATATCATTTAAATATTAATACCAAAGCAGACTATACAGACTAAATACACAAGGACAAGTACTTAATATACTTGCTATATAAATAACTTTATAACCGACGCTAATTTTATAATGTTGTGTAACTGTAATATCCTCATATAATAGTAACGGTTAGAGAAATAACCGAAATCTTTATTGTGTCTGTATTATACTTACACTTTGGTGAAATATAGTATAGTCTTACAAAATATCATCAAATCAGGGCTTCCCTGGTTTGATCAATCAGTGCCCCCACCTAACATATGGTTTATATGTTAGGTGAAGTCAGTTTTATTGAACAATTCGCCTCTCTATTACACAATACATAAAATAGTTAAATCACCAGAAAGGGAAATTAAAACAGTACTTCGCCATACGTTTGAAAATATGTACTTTAATACAAATATCAATACAAATAATAAATCTGTAAGTGTAGGTATTGTATGTATGTATCTATGTATGTATGTATGTATGTTCCTCCATAACTCTGAAACGAATTAACTGATTTTCATGAAACTTGGTAGATATTAGATAAACATTTGGTCGTACGGGACTACTTAATATTTTTCAACGCGGACGAAGTCGTGGGCACCAGCTAGTTTATTAAATAAATTTCTTGTGCAAAACAAAGAGCCCAGCACCCTTCACTGATAGCTCTAAATAAATACACCGTGTAAGTCTTTAGGAAAACAGAATAAAGACGAGTAAGTTAGTCGCTTGTAGCTGTTTTTCTCCTCGCAAACGCCCTTGACCGACTTGGTATTTGAATAACACTCATAGCTGCTAGCGCTTTATAACGCTTGCATGACTTAACACAGAATAAACTCAGTAAACATAATGTATAAGATTTTAACGTTCAATTATTTATTTGACTTTTTAAATACTAGATGGTGCCCGCGAATTCGTCCCCGTTGAAAAAGCAATATATCCCCTGACATCGTTATTGGTATTACACTTAGCTAGGAGTTAGTTTTCTTACATTTAGATGATCCCTCAGGAATAGACCTTTTTTTTCTGCATGAAAGGTACCCTATATCATTTCTGGTGTCCCAGACAACGTGTATGCAAAATTTCATGATCGGTTCAGTAGTTTTTGCGTGAAAGAGTAACAAACATCCATACAACCATACTTACTGTGAGGTCGTGTCTTATATTAATTAAAAACACTTAGGAGACAGCAATCACTATATTTAAAATAACAAGATTAATACAAGGCGGCGAGCGGCTCATGAAGCGGCTTCGGCGGGCAGAGACAAGGGAGCGCGCGAGCCACAGACAATGTACATGATAGGATAGATAAGTAAGTGTTCACCTGACACTTACATCCAAACAAACTTTCGCATTAATAATATTAGTACGGATAGATTAACGAGTAACTAAAAGTTTATTTAAAGCCTCATAATCTTTTTTAAATATTAATAAATAATATGAAAACATTTTAAAATTTAAAGCTGAACAAATAATTTCTCACAAAAGCATTTCGGTTTCGATACAATATTCGTATTAAGAGCAGCCTTCACTAGCCAAGCGCATTCAGCTTGAAAGAAGTATCCTTTTTTTTAACGATCGCTAACTTGGATTCACAGTATTATAAATCAACAGAAGACAAACTCGTTCTTTTTTAAAAATATAATACAGAGCAAATAGAATCACGATAACATATATGTATAATAGATTATTTAATAGTACGAATTGGAGAGTCGCCATCCTTACTCTTTATCGCATCAGGGACGGAGGTGCACTTGCATCTTCCTGTAGGTGATTTTTTATGTTAAGGTCGACAGACAGGCTGACGGTCCACTTGATGTTAGCTGGCTACCGTCGCCTATAACGCAAGCAACGCCACAGGTGCTGTACGTGAACTGCCGACCATAGTAGGATTAAGGATAAGGGATAGGGAAGTGGCTCACTCATCGAAACACCACAGCTCGCATGCTATTATTTCAGCATATTATTCAAGTGGTCTTCTGTAAGGGAGTGGTTACTACCACCAAACAAGCCGTCCAAATGGCCGCGAAACGCAGTGTGTACTAATTTCCCAATCCAAAGCAGAGCCAACTTTGAAAAGTTAAATTCCAAAGATGACCCTGCAGGGAATTAACAGAGCGTTAAGGCAAGCACCCTAACCACTCATCCAATGGTGCTGTGTATTATTGCTTGTAATTATAGGTGACGGTAGCCATCTATCACCAATTGGGCCATAATGTTTGATTGTCATCTTTCTTATAAAAAACTCGACTACCGATGACTTTAATATACTGTGCCTTTTAGCGGGAACCTGTTCAACATTTCCTTGGCAATGCTTCCGAACGGCTCAGCCGAGAAGCGCGGCATTGAAAACTTTTTTAAAATCTCTCAAAGGAGGTGTCAGAGCGGAGTGTATAATTTAACTCCTTCACTGAGCCGAGGTGCAGTTTCATTCCGGTTTCGTAAGTTGAAATCATTACTGTAAGGTCACGTAGAGGATCGCTTCGTTTTTTACGTGATAATCGTTTTAATATATTTTTCTTATTGACTATGTACAGTACTTAATAATAATGAATAGTTTAGGCATTAAAGGTTAACTTATCTTCATTAAACGTTAAACACATATTATAAATATATTTATATTGAGAAATAAAATTAGTGCTGTTATTGATTTTCTTTTATATATTTTGATGAGGCAATGATTGATAATAAAACTGTTATTTTGATAAATAAATAACAGTCCATTTTCCTGTGGTTGTCAGATTTTGCAAAAATATCGCAAAAAAAGTGTAACCAAATTCTACAAAATGATAGCTGTTCACCTGAAATTTATAATTATAATTATTAACAAAAAATCTTATTTTTAGTTGAAAAGTTAAAGCCTAAAATTATTCTCACAAAATAAAAAGTAAAAAGAAACAGACTGAAGGATAAATTGTAATAGAAATATTAGGTAAAATTTTCATATGTAATTATATAATTTATACATTTTCTTGATTTCTACTAATGTAACCGCAGCACAGTCTACTATCTATAAAGATACTAGATTACCTATATAATGTAGTATAATATCTAAAAAGAAAAACAAAATTAATGAATTTAAAAAAATAATATTTGTAATAACGAAAAGAATATTTGCCGTTTTATAACAGAAAGACAGTTTAACGTTCGGAGTCCACTCCTACGATCGAGATTAGTCGCCGTTGAAGACTTAAGTGTCTTCTCTCAATGTTGCTTCCTCCAAGTAGTTTTAAGAGCACTTCTTGTGATGAATCGAACTGCACCAAAATATTTATTATTAATTGTATTGTGGTAGATACTTTATACAAAACGTTGTATAGTAGATGTTTATACGAAATTACACACATTCACGTAACTTTAAATTTGGTTGCCTATACATACATCGTATGTAGGTACAATGTGTCGACACAACTGTCAAACTTTCTCACCGCATCCGCGCGCCGACAGGAGAATCAGTTTCAGCAACATTTATTATCTCATTTTACATTTGTGATTAATGTTTTAAATACACAGTAAAATCGTATTTAAATAAAAAATCAAAATCAAATCAAAATATTTATCAAATAGGTTTCTCCAAAAAACTTTTTTGAATGTCATTATAAATTTAAATTTAACAGGGTTTCGGGAGAAAAAAGCCACGACGATGACGATTTGAGAAGAAATCCCGAAAATCTTTAAAATAATAAATATAACAATTACAATTATTTCAATTAATTATACACAAAAACAAAGTACATATATATACAATACTAAACATAATATGAACTCAGAATCACTTAAGTCCTGGCCCCATTGTCGCTTAAGTAATCATTTAGATTTTATGCTAAATCTTTCAAGAAACCCAATTGCTTTGATTAAAATTAGCAAAGTAAATATTCCCTTAAGGGACTGAATTACGACTTGTCTCATTGTCCACACTTAATAACCGATAATATTTGTTTTGGGTTCGGTTGGTTTGTGGCAGTGATTGAATTATTAGGGCTAATGTACACTAGAGTGGAGCGGTACTATTTGCTACTAAACCGCGGTATTGAATGCTAAATAGCCACGCATTTCACGCTTGACCGCATCCAATTAATGTCTATTACTGATGTTCGAATATAAACTGAGATTAACTTGATGTTTGTTTTCAGTAAATGGGATCTAATGTGGTGGTCACATGAACGACACAATGATAACAATTTTCATACCTATAACGAGTAAAGCAAACCTCGTTGATGTCAAATAGTGATTTCCTATGAATATGTTTAAAATCTATTTTAAAAAAATGTATTATTTTTCATCTGTTTCTTCTGTTAACTATCACTTTTCATAAAATCCTTTATAGTCAACTAGTGACTTGCCTCCGGCTTCAAACGGATGCAAAAAATCATAAATGTCACCATTGCATTATTCTGATTACGGACTGCTACGGAAGTCATTCAACGTTAATACATACGTTAAAAATTTGTACAAACGGTTTCATTGATAAAAACGGTGGTTATAAAAATTTGAATGACAACCTCAACTGTATAGGGGCTTTGTAAAACTTGGCGTTCGTTTGCAGACACGTCAGCTATCCTATCTATTATACAGCGTTTTATAGGGGAAAAAGTGTCAGTCACCATGCTTTGCAGACGGCTATTGTGACCGCAATGTGATCACCAGCGTAAAAGAATATGCCGTTGTTAGTCTACCGAAGAAAGTTTTTAGTAGTTTTACGACATCTACCCACTGAATGACAACATTATATTTAAGGGTAATAAAACTATCTCAAAACGCAAATGCACAGAATGGAGTTATCAATTAGATCTGTTGTGCAAAACTCCCGCGATTCAGTTTTTGTTTTAGAGTATGTAAAAAGTTTTTCAATATGAATAAAGTAAGATTTTCATTAGCTAATAATCGTGTCAAGACTCCAAAAACAAAAACAAAGACAATGGAAATTTTTAAACATATAAACAGTATATTATATCTGCATTCAATATATACCTACTTTTGAGTTACAAGTTAAAGTTCTACAGCCTTACCTATAAACGTTACTTAAATTTTAAGTAATACTTAGGAACCACTTAAGAAAATTTTTTACTTATAAACGTTGCTTAACTTTAATTTGTTGCTTAGCAATGTCTTAATGAACTGTCAAACACTACTTAAGAAGATAAGTAGTGATTAGTTAATACGATGCTAAGAAGATGATTAGTTGATTTTTATAAGTAAGACAGTTAGTATGTATTTATTACTCATTTAGAATTCTATATTCTCCAGATGTCAGTTTACAGAATACAAATTTTTAATCAATGTAATATCTAAATTAAATTCTGGAATTGTATTCGGTTTTATTAATAAGAAAACAAAATTGAGGAAAGTTTCAGACGCGATGCAAAATTAATTTAGCTGCACTGAAATATGAAAATGGTTAGATGGGAAGTTCGACATTGTCTGTAAGTTTCGAATTCATTGCAGTAAATAAAGCAGGTCAGGAATATTATTTGAAAAAATTCAAAGGGCGGTTTGAATACGATTCATTTAGCATAGTCATGTTGACAGATTTATTAAACTATAAATTAAATTGAGCTTATTTACAACGGGCACTATGTTCGAATTAAAACTTTCAGATTTGTACCCTAATAAAATTATTTTATTTACTATAATGTATGGAAATGGCAATCGAAGTTACAAATTAATAATTTTTTGCCAGAGTACATTACGTTCTACAAAAACGAGTAACCATCACTTCACAAACCTCGGCCTATCGTGTCGGGGTTGTCAGCGCATGGTGCAGTCTAGTAGACCGTAACCCTGCCTGCCGCCCTTCATTATATAAAAAAAAAACTATATAACAACTATATATAGCAATATATGTGTACCTTCAATACCTTTAACAAATAGTATACCGATCTGTTATCTAACCGGAGGTAATCAAATACATAAAAGAATTATTCTTTTATACCAATTAAATTAATATCTAATCTAAGATAATCTAATCTTAAACATAAACGGAAACGGAATATAACTGAAAAGTTAAATGACTTTAGCTTTATTTAAAGAGGAAATAATACAAGTGCATTTTATTGGTTCAAAGTTTGGAAAGAATGATAGCTACGTGTTCCGTAACGCTTCGTAGGCATGCTACGAAACGCGGAGTATTTGCCATAGCAGCCAACCAACCAAATTGTCTACATTCTCGACTTTAGAAGCGAACGATGGCACACAATAAATGTTAGTGACTGTATCAAAGAAATTACAATTTTTTATAGAAGTAAATTGCTTGAACCAAATGGTTATCGTACGTGATGACGGTTGGTGGGATGTGACCCTGGTTCCACGGAATATAGGTCGTCCATTAGCGTGGAATGCAACCTGCGTCGACACATTGGCACCATCCTTTCTTCATGGAACAGTTGCCACAGCAGGTGTTAGTGCAAACGCGTCCGAGAATCTCAACGCGCTTAATTTTTTTAACATTTAGTCAAAACGCTTTTTCGACATAACTGGCGACTCCAGAATGGCTATTACCTCGATCAGCAGATTAGCCTTGCTATAAAATGAGGTGGCCAGCATGGTTGATACTATGCCTGAACCAATATGATATACGAAAATAGCGGTTTGTGGTAAAACAAGCAACAAATCTATAACCAATCCATAGAACAATCAAATTAGTAGTCGTATTCGCCGGGATAGAATATATAATAGCAACAATAAACAATACAATAGACATACGCAGACTCATTTGCACATTAATAACAAAATGTGAATAAAATCAATACACGGGCATGAGCGGCGCTATAGTCATCACTTAATACAAAAAATAATGTATGCATAATTACAACAATCCGCCTAGTAAACGCAACAAACGTTTACACATCGTTTACTTCAATAGAGACATAGTAACTAAATTATAATTTGAGTTTTTCTTTTTTTTAATGTTGACAGGCTGACGACCAGCGAACAAGATATATTTCGGTGCTGACGACCCACTTGATACGAAGGTTGTATGATAAGTACCTGGCCTTGACAAAAAGAAAAAAAAATGTGTAAAATTGTGTATTTTTGACTTTCAGTTCGATACACTTAGTCCAGCGTTTTTCTATCTTTTGTATACCCTCTAAAAAATAAGATTGCTCCAAACCTTCAAAATAAGTGTTCGTTGCAGCAATGACCTCAGCGTTAGAGCCAATTTTTTTCCGCAGAGCCATTTTTTCATATTTGTAAATAGGAAATAATCGCTGGGCGCTAAATCTGGCGAATATGGTGGATGCGGAAACAATTCGTACCCTAAACTCATGAATTTTGACATAGCGACGACGCATGTGTGCACGCGTTTGTCTTGATAGAATAGGATTTTTCTTCGTCAAATGCAGACGTTTTTCTTTTACAACATAGTTGAAACGATCCAATAAGTTGACATAATAATCTCCATTAATAGTTTTGCCTTTTTCAAGATAAACGACGTGAATTATGCCGCGTATGTACATCCCAAAACACTGTAGCCATGACATTCTGTGGCCATTTTATTTTCATATGTTATAACTCTTCCTAATTTCAGTATTTTTTAAAGACATTCTACTGCTAAAACAACGATAAACAAAGCAAACTTCCCTGACACGAATTGTAACAAAAAAGATACAGGAATTAGATTAAAATGTAATTGGTATTATCGTTCGATCTAAATAGCGCCTCTGCCCAAGTCCCAACTAACAAGGCGAGCACATATCACGATAACGGACAAGATTACTGTACCCTTGTAACACTGTCACGCTCCTCCATATCCGTCAATCCTTAATAACCCCCGACTACTAGCACAGATAATTCGCAACTTTGTCATTTCATATTTGGTACACGTTACGACTTAATAGCGATTATCTAAACAACTCATCTCACCTAATATTTATTATTTATTTCAACAACAAGGATCACATTATGTTAGTATTAACTTAAATGTCAATGTCAAATTGACAATTTTCCATATCAATATTTTACGCTCTCGCTACCGAGTGCGGTCATTGTAAACTCATGGTAAAGGTACAGGTCCTACTCCGCAGATTGCACAAAGCATAATACCCACAAATAGGAAGAAAAATAAATTAAACAAACAAATAAATTTTTTATTACAAACGATTGTTAGATAGCAACACTCATTCATTAATATAGTCTATGCTAGCCCGTCTCGTCTCTCTCTTGTAATTGCGCTTGCTCATGGCTGCTGCCGCGCTTCACATGTATTGTATAAATTACAACGCTAATAAAAAGGTCATAAGTCTTATCATTTCAAGAGAACCTTACATGGTGTCAGAAGTTAATTGGAACTGCCAATAGTGACGACAATGATGAAGAACACAACTGACGACGTAAGTACGCCTCAGACACAGAGTTCAATCGCACACCAAGATGGCGTAACCGTTCCGTTTGCCTCAGCGCAACCGCAATTATCTGTTGGTTCAGGGTGCCTGAAGCCCCTCGACTTAAAAAATACCAATATGCCGGTGACTTGGAAAAACTGGATAACCCAACTGAAAATATACCTTCGAGCAAACAATTTAGAAGATGTACACGACAACAGGAAAGTTGCCATCTTGTTGCATTTTATTGGGCCAGACGCGCTTATTATATTCTACTCGTTTAACGTTGACATTGATTCAATCTCATTTAAAGAACTCATAGATAAATTTACAAATTATTTTACGCCTCAGATAAATATAACCATGGAACGTCACAAATTATTTAACAGACGTCAGGGCTGTGATGAAACCATTGACGACTACGTTACAGACTTGAAGAATATAAGTAGACAATGTAATTTCTCAACACTAGAGGACGATCTCGTCAGAGATATCTTTTCGTGGAATCTCAACCAAAACAATCAGTACATCAAGGAGCGTATATTGATCAAAAAACCAGCTTCACTAGACGAGGCTGTCCAGTTGGCCAAAAGCATGGAGGTAATGAGACAGCAAGCAAAAACATTGGAAGAAACTGCATTTGTGAGCCAAGTGCGTTCACATTTCAGACAACCTAAGTCAAGACAGAGCAAGCAGCATCGATCAAAGTCTAGAGAGCCAAGCCGGAACCGTCAAGAAGAAACATGTGGAAGATGTGGACAAGTGCATCGCTACAAATGTCCTGCGAAAGGGATCAAGTGTAAAAACTGTGGTAAATATAATCATTTTGCAACAATGTGCCATAACAAACGTATAAGCCAGGTAGACAGTCAACAGGTCGATGAATGTGACAGTAATCCATTCCTACTGGGTACAATATTTGTCAACAATGTTCAGTGTGATACATCATGGAAGACCGAACTAAAAATTAATAAAGTAAATGTAACTTTTCTTTTGGACACTGGTGCAGACACTAATGTCATGTCAATAAATACATTTAATAAATTAAATATCTCACCAGATGTTATCTCTAAAAGTTTACATAAATTGTCAACTTACAGTGGTCAGGCTATACCTACAATAGGTCAATGTACCCTAAAAGTTAATGGCAATATTGATGTAATTTTCCATATTGTGGATATAAATAGTCAAAATATATTAGGCAGGGATACTTGTAAGTCACTAAACCTAATCAAAAGAGTTTGTAAAGTAAGAGTAATTCCTCCCACAGCATGTGATAATATAATTTCTTCTAATAGTGATCTTTTTCAAGGTCTAGGATGCTTGAAAGATTTCCAATGTGATTTTAAACTTAAACCAGATGCAAAACCTTCTATGGATGAATGTCGCAGAGTTCCTTTTCAACTAAAAAAAGCACTTAAGTCAGAACTGGATGATCTTGAGCAAAGTGGAGTTATATGTCGTGTAGAAGAACCTACAGAATGGGTAAGTTCTTTGGTCCTAACATCCAAAAAGGATGGAAAGCTACGTCTTTGCATAGATCCCCGAAAATTAAACAAAGCTATTATGCGTTCACATTATCAGTTTCCTACACTCGATGAAATAAAAGCTGATCTTACCGGAGCAAAATTTTTCACAACCCTGGATGCCAATAAAGGCTTCTGGATGTTAAGTCTTTCAGAAAATGCTTCCAAGCTATGTACCTTCATAACCCCATATGGTAGATATAGGTACAAACGTCTACCACTTGGTATAAATGCTGCACCTGAGATTTTTCATAGGGAAATGGTAAAAAGATTTAGTGACATAGACAATATTAAAATACTAATGGACGATTTCCTCATATATTCGAGAACTCTGGAAGAACATAATCAAACTGTCCAGAAAGTTCTAGACCGAGCCCGTGAAATAAATATAAAATTTAATCGCGAAAAGTCAGTCATATGTGCCACACAAGTTAAATATTTAGGACATATTTTTAGTCAAAACGGAGTTCAGGTCGATCAGTCCAAAGTCCAAGCAATTTGCCAAATGCCCAGTCCCACATGTGTTACTGAATTACAAAGGTTCATGGGTATGGTTAATTACCTCAGTTCCTTCATACCTCACTTGTCTAAAGAAAACAGTCTGCTAAGAACACTCTTGAAAAAGAATAATGAATGGTCATAGTCAGAACAGCACGAGGCCGAGTACAATAAAATTAAAATGTTAATTAGTCGTGCACCGGTACTCGCTTACTATGATCCAAATAAAGAAATAGCCATGTCAGTGGATGCTTCTAAAGATGCGGTCGGTTCTGTCATATTACATGATAGACAACCGATAGCATATGCCTCTGCCTCATTAACTAAAACTCAAGAAAACTATTCACAAATAGAGAAAGAGCTAATGTCTATCCTATTTGGCTGTACAAAATTTCACCAGTACATATATGGCAGAAATATTACAGTAGAAACAGACCACAAACCATTAATAACTTTATTCAAAAAACCTCTATATGATATTCCCGCTAGACTGCAAAGAATAATGTTACGCTTACAACCCTACGATTTAACTGTAGTTTATAAACCAGGTCGTTATTTGTTTATTTCTGATACATTGTCCCGTGCAGCCTTACCAGAAAAGACTTTGTTAGACCTCGAAAATGACATAGACTTACATGTTAATCTTATAATATCAAACTTATCAGTCACACAGGAAAAATTCAAAGAAATCCAGCAAGCAACTGCTAATGACTCTTTGTTAAAACAAATTATTTCATTTTGTCAAGATGGTTGGCCAGAACATAAAAGTTCTGTTAACCAATTAATAAAGCCATTTTTCTCACTAAAAGATAAACTTCATGTCCTGAATAATGTACTTTTTATGTCAAACAAAATCATAATTCCCAAGTCCATGAGAGAATATGTGCTTAAATTAGCACATGAGGGACACCAAGGAATAAATAGTACTATAAGATTAGTCAAATCTACAGTATACTGGCCTAATATGAGTAGTGATATTGAGAAGTTTATAAATAAATGTACTACATGTCTTACATACAGGAGAAATAACTCCAAAGAACCTATTTTACATCATGAGTATAAACTTTTACCTTGGAATAAAGTAGGTATTGATATTTTTGAATTTGATAATACTAAATACTTAATAGTAGTAGACTATTTTTCTAAATATGTTGAGCTAGCTTCATTGAAGTCAGGTTCAAATGCAAACATTGTTATATCTCAATTAAAATATATATTTTCTAGGCATGGTATACCGGAAACAATAGTTTCTGACAACGGTCCGCCCTTCAGCAGCAAAGAATTTCAATTATTTGCTAAAGAATGGCATATTGATTTAGTTAATTCAAGTCCTTATTTAGCACGTTCGAATGGAATGATTGAAAGAACTATAGGTACAATTAAACAGTTATTGAAAAAATGTAAAGCTGTCAATAATGATCCTTATATTGCATTGCTAATGTATAGAAATACTCCTAAGCAATCGGGATACTCTCCATCACAACTATGTATGTCTAGATGTTTACGCACTAAAATACCTGTTTCAGATTCTCAGTTGTTACCTCAACTTGTTAATATATTATGAACATCCTTAAAAGTAATATTGAAAAGCAAAAACAGTATTCAACACTTTATTATAATAAAAATAGTAAACCTTTGCCAAGGATACAAGTTGGTGACAAGGTCCTTTTTAAACACAAACCAAACAGTGTATGGATTCCAGGTACGATCTCTCGAGAAGGTGGTGAGCCTCGTAGTTATATTATTCAGTCGCCGAAAGGTGAATTCCGTCGAAATCGCGAACACATCTTGAAACCAGCCGCTTCCTTGTCAGATATGGTGCCTGAAAACAAAACAAATATTAGTAACCACACAAATGATAAGGTTATTCCCCCTAGCACTAGCCAGAACGATCCTAAGCCAAAAGTAACACGTTATGGACGTAATGTAAAAATACCAGAACGATATTGTAAATAATTATTTTTGTAACTTTGTAAACAAACAATAATTTAGCCTTAGTAAGTCATAGGTTAGAAATTAAATAAAACTTCACAGATATCCTGCTGTCATCCATGTCATGTGTCCTGAAATTGTCTTGTCAGAGTAACTTGACGGGTAACGTTCCGTTTCTACATTTTGTAAGGAGTCTATGATATTGGTAAAACGTTTCATTTTACGTAAATATTGAAATTTATAAATATTAAAAAGTACTTACCTTAAGAATATCCTGGACTCTAGTCTTTCAGTAAAAAAAAAAGGGAAGATGTTAGATAGCAACACTCATTCATTAATATAGTCTATGCTAGCCCGTCTCGTCTCTCTCTTGTAATTGCGCTTGCTCATGGCTGCTGCCGCGCTTCACATGTATTGTATAAATTACAACGCTAATAAAAAGTCATAAGTCTTATCATTTCAAGAGAACCTTACAACGATAACAAAAAATTACAAAAAAATTTAATATCAAATACTAAAAAACATTAGAGTGGACGAATATTTTTTTCCGTTTCTTCATAATCCAAGCTCTTAAGCCATTTTGTGACTGTTGCCTTACATTTAGGAAGAGGAAGGGGATATATTGATATGTTATTGTAAAGGTATCCGCCAAGAAAACAGTAAAACCTAAAGAGATTCTCAGATTGAACTGTCTGGAGGGGCAAATAAGCCGCTTTCTACGCCTATCTCTCTCCAGAACCGGACTGTACGGTAACTGAGAGAAAATGTTGTTTGAGAACTGTATATAAAGTATAAAAGACTGTCTAACTGTTAGTACTTCCTACTCTTTGTACAACCTAACCGTGGGAAAGAGAAAAGGCAGGCCGGCTCCGACTTTTAAGATGGCACGCTGAGCTCTCTCCAATTCGATCAGATGGGTTTTAACAGCACCACCCCACGTACCAATACAATAACTAATCAGCGGTTGGCATAAGCCAAGGTAAACCATTTTAATTATGTGTTGATCAGTAACATGTCTCAGTAACCTGAATATATAAAGCGTTTTACGTAAACTCGTAAAACATTTTACATACGTACGTATTGCGGTTAGAATATTGACATGCTGCCTAAAACTAAGGTTTTGATCAATATAAACCCCTAAGTATTTGATAGACTCAACTGTTTGGAGGATAGGACAGGAACATATAGGGATGGATAGGTCAAGACATGATTGGGAATGGGCTGATAGCAAAAGATGTTGGTGGAAGGAGGTTGTTTTTAGGAGCAAAAGTAACAATGATCGCTATTTAAAATCTATCCACTTATGAGTGAGGGCGACCTTCCCAGGTAACCTCAGTTTACATATTGCGGACGCAAACCTCGTTTAATAGACGGGTAATTTGTTGCGTGTCCCGGCTGTACGGGGACTGTCGATACCGCTATCACTCCGACCTTTACTTAAAATTATTAATTATTGGCTTATATTGCTCAAAACGTTGACTATAGGTAATTGTGTTACGTGTAAGATCGCAGTTTCACCTGACTGTGCGAAATGTATGGCGAGGCAGGTTTTTAAAAAAGCAATTGTGATTATTAATTTTGTTGCATATATAAAAAATATATGTAAAAGAAGTAAAGGAAAACTTCTTATCCGTTTTGTACATATCACGTTTTGAATTTATTCACAGATACGAATACATAACGCTTGTTAGAGTTAATGTTTTATAAACTAAACAAGGCAAGCAACAGAACCTAGTGAATCCTAGGAATCCTAGTTAACTGCGGCATAATGTCGATCCCCTGAGGATCCTCTAACTCCCTGGGCAATCAAGTTAGAGGATCCTGGTGGACTCACCCCAAACTTGAATGAGATATCCACAATTAAATACTTTTATTTTAGTAGCTATTGGCGAGCTTTAGTATAATATAACAATGAGCAATAGGTAACTCAGTAACATTGTGTTTAATAACACAATTTAGATTTCCTAAACCTTACATTACTTATTACTCTAGTGTCCTGTAGTCTTACATTACTTGCAAGTAATAGTACATTAATCGTAATCTTAGTTTTTTAAAGAAAATATTCTATCCATATCCACCAACTTCTTTGTATGTAAACATGAAATCAATTTCTTATTCCTGAAACATCACTTCAAGTTTGTCGACATAAAATTCGCCGGAGATCACGTAGAAGGCTCTCTCGGCTTCGAGTGAGTTTGAATATGCAAATTGAAGACACAGTGTGAAGACAAACTATTAAGGGAGCTTTATAAAATCACCTCTTATGCCTTTCATTTGGACGGCCACTTTTCATCTACACTTGCACTTAGTGTTCCATCATACTTAGCAAACCTTACATAAGGAGGTCAGCGAATGAATTTAAATGATTTTGCAAAGCCACTGATTAGTGAGTCTGCTAAACTGGCACGAAGGCGGCTCTAAATATATGAAAAAATTATACAGCTATGTCGCAAGTGTTAATATTGTAAACCACAAAATACTTGTCATTACCCTTTGGAGCAAACGTCAAAAATTATAACTTATTGTTGGTAAATTTTTTCAATTCTTCAGCCCATCTTCTTCTTATATTTCATTTTAACTGTTATTTTTTCAAAATATTTTAGTCTAGAAAATTATTTTTCCATGTAATGAGTTTACCAGAATATATACTGGTTTTCTAGACAATGTGCCATGAGCTTTTCTTTTGAGGGCACTTTCACAGTGCCTTAACACCTCCTTCAAAATATTATCTTTCGAAATACTTTCGTGTCGAAGTTATTGTTTGAAAAGTGATTAAGGTAGCAAAGTTAATAACTCACATTTGTCGGATATTTTAAATGCCTAAGGTACGCGGTGGTTTTATTTTCCATTGAATGTACTTTTGTTTTTAAATTTATGTAGTTGTGACATGGAATACTGTTTTCCTCGCTCAAACTTGAAACCGTGTATGTTGTTTGTATGTTACGCTTTCTCGCCTTACTACTTAAACGATTACTGTGCAATTTCGCAAAAACTTCAAAAAGAATTCAAAAATTGTGCATTTACAAAAAAAAAATATACTGTTCCTGAGATATAAAATAAAATGAAATGAAAAATTCAACGCCTCAGAAAAATAAGTGAGCCAAAAAATAGTGAATAAATGTTCAATGCCTTAGAGAAAGGGGTACAGAAAAAGTCGCGGGCAAAACATAGTTGAATAAGTACAAAAGTAAGCGATAAAAAGTAAGTAATAATAAGTTAGTAAATACTTGCTAGTAATATTTACCTAGAAATATATACTTCTTTTTTTGTTTGTGTTACTTTGTTTATAGCAATAATTTTGAATATCTTTTTGTTATTGTCGATAACTCAGGTGTAAACTTCATTAAGTTTATATATAGTTATACACCTAAACCACAGATAAAATAAGAGTTACTATCGTAACCTAAACTATGTAGTAAGTTAATAAGTAAGTAAGCGTAATGCACTGATTCAATTTTTTGGAAAACATTTTTTGAATCTACATTATTGGCAAGTTTAAAAATATAGTTGCTCGAAACTACTTCAGCAAAGATTCCGCTTCAAGGATTTTGTCATCAAAACTGAAATAATTTTGTTAGCGAAAATTTCAAAAGCTTCTACCATCTCTAAGTCAAATGTAAATTAAATTGGTGTCACCGAGTTTTATTTTTATGAGATTCACTATATTCATAACAGCCCAAGTAGCTTTCATTTAAATTTCCAGTGTTTTTATGTTCTCACTTATGTAACGAGTTCGCTTATGTAAAAAACTTTTCGTTTATTAGATTTTTAAAAAGTTTATGAGTATTTTCGTACATAAACCGTGAACTTCTCGATATTATATAATAATACGCGTTCTTTCGTTATGCAATTCAAAACTATTTCGATCTATGAGTACGATTGCTCATTCTCAAAATCAAGAGATGACTAACTGCTATCACACTAGAAGTAAAAATTTAATTTAAATATTAATTAAATTAAATATAATTAATTCAATTTAAATATTAAATTTAAATTAAAGAAATATTTTTTAAATTGTATGTAATTAATAATAATATTAATAATAATTAATAGTATATAGTTAGAATTATTAATAATTTCAAATGATAAAACGAGATTAAACCTCAGTGGTTTTTAGTTTTATCGTTTTACATGTTATTTTATAAAGTAGCCCTTAAAATTGTTAAAATTATAAATAAAAAAAAAAAAAAAAAACATATTCCCGATTGTAACATATAAGAAAAGAGATTAAAAAATACTGTTTTATCGTTTTGTTGTCTAATAGGTACTATTATTTTAATGTCACTGCTAATTTCATCTTTAGACTGCAATTATAACAGTAAAATTTATTGAACTTGTCTTCATTCTGAGGCTTACTGAGCAATACTGAAATATCTGAATATTAACATTAAACTACTTTAATTATTATTATAACTTTTTGCAATGCTATTCCAAATTATCATTTGAAAATAACAAAACAAGAAACTGTCATGACGATTCAATACTTCACTAAACAGCGAGGCCTACAATTACAATAACTATTTTTTCTTTTACGAGGGGCACACTGAAATGATCGGGAATAAGAAAAACCACATGCACGGTATAGCTAAATTGTATTTTATTGTTTTTCGAAGTATTCTCCGTTCAACTTAATGCACTTTTCCATTCGTGCAAACCAATCATTAAAACAGTAATTCCAGTCTGAAGTTGATGTTGACAAAATGGCTGATTTGTACGCTTCCACAGCTGCTTCGGGGTCTTCAAACCGTTGACCGCGTAATAAATCTTTCATTCTAGGGAATGTAAAGAAATCGTTTGGGCTCAGGTCAGGACTGTACGGAGGATGGCTCACCAGTTCAACGTTTTCCTGCTTTAAAAAATCATTTGTCTTCCGAGCCGTATGGGAGCTCGCATTATCGTGATGTAAGATGATGCGACGTTTCGGGTTATTTTTTCGGAGATCGGCTATCATTTCTGGCAAACAAACCGTGATATACCACTCGGCGGTAACCGTTCTGCGTTCCTGTAAAGGAATTGTAGCAACATGCCCCTTTTTCGAGACAAACGTAGCGACCATTTTCTTTGACACGCTGCGGGAGCGAACCACTTTCGTTGGTTTGACCTCGTCTTCGAAGACCCAAACTGCTGACTGATGTTTTCTTTCAGGTTCGTATGAATAAATCCATGATTCGTCACCTGAGACGATATTATAAACGGCATTTGACTTCCCTCCGTTGAAGCGTTGCAGAGTATTCCGGCACCAATCTACACGAGCCGCCTTTTGCTCTTCGGACAAATTGTGGGGAACCCAGCGGGAAACTAGCTTTCTTACACACAGCTCATTATGTAATATCGACTGAATTGCAGTCATTCCGATACTGATAACAGCCCGAATCTGCTCGTATGTCACATGACGGTCATCTAATATAATAGTTCGCACAGCTGCGATGTTTTCAGGCGTGACCTCTGTTCTTGGTCGACCTGCAGAACAAACAGTGCTGAGCGACACACGACCGCGTCGGAACTCGGCATACCAGCGGTATATTGTCGTTTGACTCGGTGCTTCAACATCATAAATCGAAACAAGTTCGCTGAGACATTTATCTTGAGATAAGCCGCGACGAAAATTGTGATAAATTATGGCACGGAAATGTTCACGCGTGAGCTCCATTTCTTTTAACGACGTGTCAACTTTAAACCAACATAGTTTTTGTTTTTAATCATGTTTTTTAATTGTTTGAATGTCATTAAGATTCTAAGAGGCCAGTATTCAAATTCTAAAAAAGGTTTTATTGTAACTCAATCCGAAATATTCTATTCCCGATCATTTCAGTGTGCCCCTCCGTATTGCAAGCCCTCGTCTAGTGTAACTAATGAATAACCTAACCTAACCTATCCTGTTTTGCTGAACGAACTAATCAGTTAAAAAAAAAATTAAAACGTGCCTGAAGTAAAAAGATTGCGTCAAAATATAACCCGAAAACAGGTGTCCTTTTAAAAAAAAATCGAGCTGTAATCTGGCAGCGGGCACAGTTTAAAGAGGATTGTAAAAATTCAGCGTGGGTCGCGGGGCATTGTAGTGTCGAGATTGGCTCGTAAAAGCTTTAAAGATGCAACGTGCCTGCCCCTACAATTATAATCCGTTAATTGTGAAGGGCGACGCTAAGTCACCAAAGCGACAAAAGCTCCATGTTATATTTGAGTAGGATTTTTACAATGCGCAATGAGTTGTTGAAACATTAGACGAGTGTGTATATAAAAAAGGCGTTAGCGATTCGGGACACGGCGCACGAGTCAACCTGAAACGGCCTTTAAGCCGGCTTAATATGATACCCACTTACCGACACCCGTTTTCCCTAAAAGTAATATAAATATTAGAATTTCAAATTACGAAGACGGATGGTCTATGACAAGAAATCCAACAAAAAAAAAAACTATTTTGAATTAATACATGACGCTAAAATTCATGATTATAATCATTACCATCTCGGCCGAGGACGTCCACTGTTGGACATAGGGATACGCTATTATTTTCCAATAGGTACAGTCTGAAGCAGCCTTGATTCATCGTCGACCCGCGACCCTATCAGATCGTATGATGACATATTAGTTACATCTGAAAACTTAAAAAAAATATGTAAAGGTAATGTAAGGTACATTTTACTAGCGAAATTTCATCATTCAATCTCCAAGGTAGTTAAAGTTAAAACAGACAGCATATTTAACGACTACATAACACAATTACGACTAAACCTTTGGAGGAATAAAAACAAGTAGAAGAGCCAAACAGAAAAACGCGCATATCATCTTTGTTTCATATTGTTGACAGGTTGACAATTTTTTTTTATTAAATGATAAATAATGAAGAAATAAACATAATATTGGGACAAAAACAATGACTGTCTATTTGACACTCGCACGTGTATTCAATTAGAGGAACGACGCGACGCGACATAATTCGTGTGGAGCCGATCAATAAAAAGCTACTTAAAATGTAGACATTGTGTTGTTAATATCTAAATAGGATTCATTTATTTATTTAATTAGTTGTCAAAACACATTGGTCTATTCCCAGAATATTCCACAAGAAATGTCCCATTTGGGACATAATGGGAATTTTAAAAATAAACATTTTATTGTTCCATTATATCAAATGTAACGCAATGTACTTGAAATAAAGAAAATAGGCGGTACCAACTACAAACAGTTTTTGGGGTAGGCAGCGCACTAGCACTCCCCCCGGTGTTGCTTGTGTTCTTAAGCGACAGTAACCACCTACCATCAAGTGAGCTGCCAGCCACCTTTATATTATATATATATAAAAAGTTTTTATGGTAATGAAGCCTTCAACATACACACTATTAACATTGAGAGCAGTTTCAGTTACTTTACTGCGACATCGCAATTTATATTCTCAAACATTGGACTTCGTTAAACAAAATGGCTGGCATTTAAGACCTTTTGTTATATTCGTTACTTAAACTCGCTTTCAACAATAACGTTTATTCGGCACCAACATTAACATATTGGTATATGAACACAATCTCATTACCTGTTCAATAGGAAAAAATAAAATAAAGTGCGTCCGAGATCTGTGGTGTATAGGTAATTTATATTTGAATATATACATATAATCAACCCCTATGCAGAAAACGTAATGAATGCAAAATGGAACAATGAGGTTGCTTCAATCAGTTGAGTATTTGCAGGAAGTAGTAATTAGTCTGCAACCTGTTATTTTCCTTACAAACTGCCTCGTAATAAAGAATTTTCCCTGAAATCGTTGCGTACAGGGGACACACACTATGAACGTTTTGATGACAAAAGAATATTTTAACGTAATATCGTTAACTGCTAAAATTTAATTAACCCTTATCTCTTGTAAAGTTTTTGTTTCGTTAATTAATTATTATAGTATCTGCTTACATTATCGGTAAGAGAGTAACTTTAAAAATATATAACGACTAGCTCTTTGCCCGCGAATTCGTCCGTGCCCATTTTTCTTAGGTTTAAAACTTATTCAATATTTATTGGTCATATTGTAGGCGTTGATCTTTTATATTTTATTTTTAGCTGAATTTTTAGGGAACAACACTTTTTTTGGATGAAAAAGTTCATGATCGATTGAGTAGTCAAGGCAAATAAACAAAAACTTTTCGCATTTATAATATTAGTTAAGTATAAGTACTACGGACAGTGATTCATAGTGAGAACGATTAGGACAAATTAATAACGAAAGAGAAGAAAGACAAATGTAGGCTTCCGTAGTTATCTAAATATAGATTTATCACCAGAGTTAGCTTGGCTGCTATAGCATAATGAACACCTGCCCACGCACACGATATATTAAAGGGTGGAGAGGTATAGTTAATGCGCCATATTAATCAAACAGTGTAATACAACGATAAGTGGTTATGTTAATTAAACACATAAAGATCACCCACTGAGAATGGTAGCGAACACGCAACGAGTCGTCCTTCTAGGGGGAAATTATTATTTTTTCCATTGTTATGGGAATTCGTGGAAATGATTGTGGGTCTGCACTCTTTTATGTGAAATATTTTTATACATAAATTAAGAAGGGACAATATTTTCATAAAATATAATAAAAATCTGATATAATATTTGTTGGTGTCTATGTGCCAAAAAAAAGAATACTCGTACCTTAATCAGATAAATATATATCAAAATTATGCTTTTATTCGTCAATCGACAAAACAGGATAAAACTGTATTAAAAAAACAATAAATAGGTATCAATTTCAAACTAATAAACATGAAATAAGACTCGATTGAGTTTTATTTTTAAACTGCAATTAACTAGCGCAATGCCTGTTTCAAGTGGAATGTATAATTTAGAATCGAGGTCATGCGTAGTACGTAGCTGTGTACCTTTGTTGTGGCATCGTTACCTACATATCTTGACGACAAGTAACCGGGATGCAACGAAAGCGTTCAATGTAAAAACATTCATTTTGCAACAAGAAATATCTGATGTACATTCCTAGTGTTGTACAATTTCTAGGAATAGTCCACTTTGATAGCACACTGCAGATTCTGCAAGGGGTGAAACATCAAAGATTTACTGGTTTTCCTTCACAGTTAAAGCAAGTGATCATCGATATATATTTATACATATTACGAAATAAATATTCTTCGAACTTCTTCTAAACCTCCCATTGGATTTTGACTAATGGGAAGAGCAATAAACGAAAGGTTTGGTATATAATTTACAGAAAAAATTGAATCAGTGCGAATCCGTTGCAGTCTACTGGTAAAATAAAATAAAAAAACTCAAGAGGAAACCCAGGCCTTGACGTTTTCCTTAAGCTAATAATACACTACAACTGATTGAGTTATTACTATAGTATTGCAAGTTATTTAATGTTATTCCTACGTAATTGTTTTAATGTATAATATGAACAATCGCAACATATTTCATATACGTAACACTTGCCGCAGATACACCACACCGCATTAAAGAGATATGGAGCAGAATGTACTTAACGTTCACATAAAGCTTTTAAATATACACATAATACCCTTTTTAATGATGGACATTTGCTGGCTGTCGACCTATTTATAGCGAGAAAAGAGAAACCTCACAAAGAGTTGAAAGCAATAGCTTCTAGGGCACGAGGAAGCGTGTGTTCTCCAGTAATTCATACAATTTATTTTTAACAACTGCCTGAAAAAGACATTAACATTTGCAATTAACATAAAAGTTTTAAATATATATATTCGGATTTTATACATTTATATCTCGTTTTGTTTATTTTTCATTAATTATCTATACATACACATACACGACCTAAACGAGTATCTTACTAGTATCACAACAAAGCGTTTTGATCAGGGATCAAAACACGTTCCCCTATCCCAACTTGTTCCTTAGTTTATCTTATCCGAGTCCAATTGGTGCCATGTTGCTGTATACCTATAGGGTAAAACTCTACAATACGCCCCGCTTTTTTTTCGAGTTCAATAAATCCTAGCTGTTAGAGTTTTTGTTGATGTATTACAGAATAAATAAAAAAGCGGTCATCTGTTAATCTTATGGCACTTTTATTTGGCATGAAAAACTTTACAATTAGGCCCAATGTAATTTTTAAAAAAATAATAGGTGGGGCGTTTTGTATTGACATCTCTTGACAAAATGCCTCAGTTCTGTTACAAAATGCCCCGATAATAAAATAAGAGAAACCTATAAAAAAACAACAGACATTTTAGCTGCTAATTATAAAACAACTTTTTAATCAAAACCTTAAAGAAAAAAAAAAACAAATTTTTAGACATGAAAGAGTTTTGAACAAAACTTAAAAAAAACAACATAGGTATACTTCTAAGTATTATACCAATAAAAATAAAATAAACTTATAATCATAGCAGTCATCATGTATCTCTTTTGATTGATTGATATATTATATTATATTATATTATGTTATGTTATGTTATGTTGTTATGTTATGTTATGTTATATTATATTATTAATATTTATAAAAAAATTGAAAAAAATAGTAAATGTTACTATAATACTAATGAATATTTTATAGATCATATAATTATTTAATGTAAATATATGTAAATTTTATTTATTTTTTAATTTAAAATTTAATTTAAATAAAATGAAATTACTTTTATATATGTAGTTTACGCTTCCTCTCTCCTAGTCCCTTAAGTTGCATGCCCGACAGGGTCCATAACACTGGTCTTTTATATATTTATTATATTAACATCTTTGTTTATACATTATGGTTTCGCAATAAATGAATTGAATTGATTGATTTTTCTGATATGATTTCGCGGCATTTCTAAAAAAATAAAAGATAATATATGATTGTAAAACTGGGGCATATTACACTACGACAGCTGGGGCATTTTGTAAATTTCTAACTACAATATGCCCCGGTATCAACATGGCCGCCATGATAGGTTTATGACTGTGTGCAACACGTAAAATTATAGGTTATTTATGACTGTTTCCATATTCCCAACTGTAATTTTGATGCAAAAAATAGGTCACTATATTCAATAATTTGTATAGTACTCACCGCAATATGTCTCAAGCTCGTATTTAAAGATTTTACTATAATTTAAAAATTAAATGCAAAAAACACACTCTCAATGCAGTCAAGTCGAAGGAATAATGTAGTCACTGCGTGCAAGTCACAACCTGTTGTCTTTTTCTGTCTGTCTGAGAGAGAGAGTTGTGGGGCATATTGCCCGCTGGGGCGTATTGTAGAGTTTTCCTATATATGTACTAGCGATGTGCCGGATCGTTAAAAATGTATATCCGTGGATACGGATATGGATCTTAACTTTCTTACTCAATCGGTGTCGGTGCGCGTGACCTTGAAACTATAGTTGACGCCCGCCACTTGACGCTTGCATTATAAAGGTGCCAAATGTTTGATTTACGAAATAAAAAATAATCTGAATGGAATTTAATAGTCTTTAATTGCTACCTATATATAGAATTTCATCTATGAATTAAAAATTAATAAGGTAAAAGATTCGTAAAAAGATCCGTCAAAAAGTAACGGATATGGATCTTTCTTCTCCCTCGGATATTCGCGGATACGGATACTGATATCCGGCACATCACTACTACGTAGATACAATCAAGTCGATTGAGACTGATAATAAGTCACCTATATACTTAATACTTTAATAGGCTTGAAGATTTGGAAAGATATTAAAATTATATATTTTCAAAAGATACTTCCGAGTTACTGGTATAGTACATTAGGCATGAAATGAAAATTGTAAGATGATCTCCAAAAGTAGGTCGCACTCGCAAATAATCTTAACGAAATACGTATAAAAAACTTTTATAATTAATATAATGCATTACTTGCTCACTCTAGAATTAATTGCCAACTTTGAGAAACTTGGAATCGCTGTTTCCGGCGATTGTGTCATGATGAGACTGTCAAATCTAACTTTACGAGTCGGGGAGTTTCGGGTTGGTGAATTATATGGAATAGCTTTGACACTTGATTAATTAAAACTAGTATTTATGATTTACTGTAAAATAGATATAACATTTCTAAAAGAACCTTAATGATTGATGCTGACCTAAAAATGTATTTGTAGTATTAAAGGTGCAGTTAGATTGAGCACCACGAATGGGTTATTCCATCTAAAACGATGCAGAAAGATTTAGAGCGATGTCTCATAGATTGTATTAAGGAATTTGAAAAAGAAAAAAAACCTCTTCCATCCTTATCTAGGAATTTTTAAAGTATTTTTAATGAAATTTGATTTGTACAGTTGTACACTTAAATATGTACAAACCATAAAATATCATATAAAAACAACTAATTAGAAATTGATCTGCAATTCCAATAACTTCCTCAAACTTAACAATCAGCTTCATTTTCGAAAACGCTTTACTCCTTTTATTACGCCATTGTTAAATGAATATGTCTTGACATTTTTGTTGCTATTTCTCAGTTTTTTACTAAAAAAACGTACATAAGTTTTCTACAGTCTTTTATCAAAAAGGTTACGCTTTTCCTTTCCCTTCAGTGTTCATTTACTAATTACTACATAAATATATAAACCTGAAACAGTACCTGTGGCATACGCTGGTTCGAGGTCGTCTTCGTCGTCCGTGTGGTGCCTGCTGGACGCGTGGGAATGCGAATGCGAGTGAGGTACACCCACGTGAACAGGTTGTATCGGCTGCTCGTAGTGTTTATGGTGATCTACGTACACGCGCTGATGGTGCGGACACGGCGTCGGCGGCAAGTAATCCGCTAATGTCACACCGCGTGTTAAAGTCGATCCGGCACTTAATGTTCCACCACCGGAGCACGAGGCCAAAGCACTACGCACTGAACCGAGGTCTAAAGAGGGTCTTCTCGATAGCTCTCCGTAACTTTCTCCGAATAGTACACTGGCTGGCACCGCGTGCCTCACTTCGTGCTGATGATGGTGACTCGAGTGACCACCGTTGGACGACGAGTGAGGAGACGCGGAATGATCGCGACTGTCGCGGGAAGTCGACGCGGTGTGGATGATGCTCTGGTCTACATGAGTCTCCATCACTTCCCTAGCAGTCGGCGGGTTCGAGTGCACGTGGGCCGCCGATGTCCCGGCTCTGCGAGGACTGCGGCCACGATCTGGCAGAACGGACGAAGCGGACCAGTATCCCCACGCCATTTTACTATCAGTCTTTTTATTCACTAACAAAACTTTTGTTGCACTGTGTAAACGGTGTGACGGAAGACTACTCGAGCATTCGAATTGTTATACTGCGGCTTCGTTCGGTCAGAAGTTGTCTCTGAGGGGACGAGTAGGGTTTTGTGTGTAGAGCTCGCGTAATCTAAACGCGTGGTCGTCCAGTGTAGAGAGTGGAGTGGATAGAGGTGAAAGGGGAATTGAAGATTGTGTAAACGAACCTAATCTCCTTTGTAGCTGTCGAATCAATAACGAACGCAACGCAAGCGAAGTTCCGCAACCTAACCACGCAACCCTACAAAAATTTCCAAAACTATATCAATGAATTCGTTGATTCTGCTTTCATTAATAATTTTAGAATTCAATTAATATAAGTACCGTTAGTAATCTTGTTTACATCGTGACCAGTGAGTTTCATTTCATATCTCATTGCTTCGATAGGATCAGGCGCGGTGACGAGCACAATGCCAGTACTAATTCCGGTTCATTCGGGCCCAGTTCGGCTTGTTTCGTTGGGTCCTAAGTAAATGAGATGGAAACTCGGCTGATATATAGCGATAAACAAACGGGCATTGGGACAAATGTTGGACAAATGCGTTGCGGTGGGTTTAAATTTGCGAAATATCAAATTGCGCGTGCGAGTGAAACAATAATTCCATTGTATAGTATAGAAACCATAAAATGGCAAGTGAATCTGACCACAACCTACAACTGTGCCAAATTTTATTTCAAATAGAAAAAAGATAAAATTCGCTACGTATTACGGTATCATTATATTTGCGTAGCCAATGGGAGGAATGATTCAACCGTTGACGTCGATAGCCTAATGAATCGGAAACCGTCGCGATACAGATAGACAGTGTAAGCTCCTTCGCATTACGATGACGTCATATGAAACGTAGCGTTTTCCAGGAAATTTATAGCAATAGAGACCGTCAGTGAATTTACAAACTAACGTCATTTTTAGCAAGATAATTATAGTCTTATAGTAGACACAGTTTTCTTATTTATTTATTTATTCAGCTTTTTTACTTATATCTTGAAGCATCTATGTTTCGCCTAATACTCAACCATTTGTAAAGTGATGATTTTCATACGAAACGGTTTGCATTTTTAATTTTAGGTTTCCCCTATCTGGTGCCTTGGTTATAATGGTCGATAATATTTATACAATAAACGCGTATTTCAGTTAACAATGGCGACACCGCGGGCGGTGCTTTTTCATTACACGGGCCACCAATGGAGTCGATTGTCATTTTCCCGAGCAGGCTCGGGGTAGATTCTTGTGAGATAATTCACACGTGGCTAACGAAAATAAGTACATTTATTTTTTAATTAAATCCGTTAAATTTATATACATATGAGAACTAGATGGTCGTATAGAGAAAATAATATTTCTGGAATCACTAATTTGAAACGGCTCATTCACCGTAGACCACTTCAGAAGTTCACTCGTTCGAACCCTTGGTACACGTTGGGGTAACTACAGAGCCTGCAGAAATATTTATCAAATCATTCAAATACTCGTCATGACAAATTTAGACAATATTCTATATTTATTGTTTCCAAATATTTAGCTTTCATGCGTTATTGTACATCTCTTGTAGAATCTTGCTTCAGGATCACAGGAGACTTTTATTGTAAAATATCAAACAAATCACAACTTTTACATTATTGAATACACCAACACATCGCCGTACGAAATAGGTGACGCACAAAATTCGTCTTACCAGAGTTGCGTGCAACAGCGGAGAAATAAATATTACTCATTTTGTACCATGTGACCTTTAAGGCGGAAGCTAACTCCCAGACACGGTATTCATCCGTTAGTACATAGCACGGAAGATGTTTAAGGCGTAAAATATATGCTCACATGAAGATGCGGTTCATTGTTACGCAAACGTAGGACGAAGCACAATGAGCCGCTGACAACTGTTCGTACTTCATACGTGGAGAGAAATACACTTTAAACATGTGTAGGTAGTGTATAGGAATTTATCCCATATTTCTGTACCTCGTTTCGCGGTAATCGTTTCCCTTTGGGAAATATTACTCATTTTGTAAGATGTTATTGCGAACGAAATTAGGAGTTTTAACGTGACATTATTTCACCCTAATTCCAAAAGGTTTAAACTGCGTTTTGAATTTAATGTAGATTATACGTATTATCATTTACAACGAAAGAAATAACAATAAACACAGCATGGAGTCTTAGTAGTAAAAATCCTTTTTTTTTTTTTCGAGGAGAAATCCGCTGGCTGGGAGGTAGTAGTAAAAATCCTATCAAATATCAATGAATAAAGAATCGGATACTTTTCGAAAGGTGTTTAAAATCAATGATACATAAACGCTGCAGAAACCAGACATTACTGTAAAATTTATTGTTTTAGAATTTTAGAAATAACGTAATATTTTATTTACTGATTTAAAAATATAATTTATTTCGAAATTAATAAATTATATTTCGGAATAAAAATTTATAGGCTAATAGTTTCCATTTGCCAGTATTCTTTTATTTTACTTTCGTATAAAAAATTGGTAAATAAATAAATTGTTATTACTAACCAATAAATAACTGAATACCATCTAATAAATCCGGTGAACTAAATATGCTTCGTGTATTTCACAAAGCGAACGGAATAGAAGCAACATAAAGCCTTTTGGTAGAATATCGAATGCGGCGATTCTATTGACAGAAGTAACACAAAACACAATATACGCCAGGCGATCTGATAGAATAATATTTGTGGATAGTTAAAACGTATTTGTTAAGGAAAGTTTGTAAATATTTCATAAAAGTGTTGCGAAAATACAAGGTAAACTCTTTTTGACGGAGGGCAGCCGGGCAATGCCCAACCCTCCTGAGAAAAGGGCCGGGTTATGTAACATTCCTACAAAACGTCTGGTGGTCGTCAATATAGCTCTTACCCAGGTGTTTCAGCAATGTGGTCTAAAAATGATGTTGAAGCCCTTTTTTAGTGTTGAGAAATCCTCACGGATACCCGGCAGTGTAGGGAAGCTGCGGGGTTATGCAGACTAGTACAGGCTAACCCAACGACTTTCTAGCGCGGCCGTAGATGGGCGGGGTTACGGGGACGTTATGACACGACAGTGTACAAAGTAAAACTAAATTTACTATTAGAACACTATAAACTCTGTCAAAAAACTGCTGTGGCGGCGCGGCGCGGCGTCTTCAAAGGCGTTAGACAGAATTTTCCAAGTTATACTTTCCAAGACTTGGGGGAAAAAGATCGTCTAAGACAACCCTACAAACAGAATTTTAAAGAAGTATAAACTACAAACAGCTGTTCGAAAACTCACGTTTAATGATACTTCGCCTAAAGTTGATAAATTATTGTGCTGTCGTTAAACTAGATGGAATATTCGATAAGATTAGTATTTGAATAGTTAACTGATTTAACCCCCTTTTAAGGTACGCGCCCTGCAGAGGACGCGATATCGACTGAATTCGCAAAAATTGGGTTAATGAAAAATTGGAATGAGCACGAAATTATTATGTGAATATTTGCGTTATCTATATTAATTTATTAAGCAAGCACTATTTAAACATGTACCAATGTTAATATAAGCACAGTGCAAATAAATAACTTTATATTTATAATCACCAGATTTATATAGTTCTTACCTAATATGTAATTCTTACTAATATCATTTACAATACATACAGAATACAGAATATTAAATTTAATTAATGTTTGAAAAGAATTTCAAACTTTGATTTGTATTTTATAGAGAAATTTGTAATGTATCTAATTTTCACACATAACTGACTTATTCTCAATTACATTATAAATTTATTACAAATTAATAGGAATGTTTGCTGTATTTTCTTTCACAACGTTATTATTATCTGAGGCCGGCCTAGTGACGGAGCTATAAGTCCTGAAAAGTTAAATTAAATATACGCCCTTCTTATATAAATCCCAATATAGCTTGCGACGAGGGGGAATTTATTTTCGGGAAATGTTAATTCCTCCACTTACAGCAGGCTTAAGGAGAATGGTGTGCTGTCGCCTACCACACATATTGACGGGAGAATGTCTTTTGTGGCTAATGTAATCTTTGGGCCACTTGTTTTCCCCCAATTTCCCGGGAAAACTTCGCCGCGTTCGGTGTTTATTTTATTTTAAAAGGGTGAAATGAAATTGTTCAATTTATTCAGAGACTTGCCCGATTGTAATCCGAGGCGGATTAACTTTTGTTCGGCATTTAAAAGTCTGTATAAATGACCCTAATAACGTGATCAGACAAATACTTTTGAAAAAAAAAAACCGATAAGGGTTTGAAAAGTTTATTAATATAGTGTACATTAAATTTTCTGGACCTAATATATATTACATATAATAAACAAGAGCTTTTGACGAAATACGGTTAATATCGAAATATTTAAAATCGGTTAAAATCGAAAATCGAACATTCATATCATGATATTAATCATTTTCAACTAAACAGTTTAGTTTAATACTGAAGGTTGATTATGTAATGTAAATTCCTGTTTAAATTATTCGAATTTGACCTTTCGTTTAGAAGTTACGAAGTAAAAAAAAAAAGAAAATGCCGCGGTGGTGTGAGCTATCATCATTCTGATTAGTCTATTAGTTACCTAAACATTTTATGTTTACTTTATAATATTATTTATTCAAAAAATTATATATCTTAAGGTGAAGTCCACACGAATAAAGTCGCGCGCGACCATCGGCTAATCTTCAATATCCCTGTTTATATGGCGGCATAAATTAACTATTGATAGTTAAAGCAAACTTAACTATTGATCAAATCTACTGACATACGTTTTTACAGAAATTAAAATAACATGCAATGAAAATAATTTTCCATAATTATATTATCATAGTATATTCGATTATATTAGTATATTAGAAAAAATATCTTAAGCCGTAGCATGGAAAGTTGATATTTGAAAGTACTCCAGTTAACCGCTCCCACTTCTTAACCGTCAAGCATCATTAATTAGGGAAAGTCATTAGAGACGATTAAAAAAAACTTAGAAGCCACCCCAGCAATGTTTGGACGAAGTGGGAATAATCATCAAAATTATTTTTATATTCACAATGATTCATAAAGATTCACATTTATACCCACCCCGATTTTAATTTTTAGTTTAACGTTTATTTTCCCTGATGAACTCTTATGTGTACAAGTTAAAAACATATAGTAAATAAAAACAATACGAAAATATGAGTTAATTTTAAACTAAAGTAAAAAAGTTTATTTATTACTTTAGTTTGAAGTATAAATTCATTGTGTACAGTATACCTGTCTGTATTTTTGCGATAATCTCAAAAATTACTGAACGAATTTTAATGCGGTTTTCACTACTGGAAAAGGCGTTAAATGAGGAAAGTTTTTATATTTAATTTGCTGAAAAAAACTAACTAGTTGATTACAATTTTAAAGATCGTATATAGTTACGATGCAAATAAGCATCTTTTCAGCATCTTTGTGAATTTGAGGGCAGCTAATTTTATTACAATTCTTATACTTGAACATTGAGCGTCGATAAAATTACAGGACAATGTTAAAGTTATTTTTAAATTAATTAATGACAACATTCTGTAATCAAGTACTGAATATTATATTAATAATATTAATATTAATTAATATTCTGAATCGTTTGGCTCGATTATATACAAATAATTTATGGCGGGAATAAGATAAACCAAGTCATTCCTATATGCGTAGATCTTCTATATATTTAATAGTAAACAGTGTTTTATAAAATAGATCGATGAGTAATAAACCATTATAAACGGTTGTTACGTTTACTTGAGAATGGGAAATACTTGATTAAGACCGTAAGATATGTTATAAAGCGGTGATTTTCCGCAAGGAGAACGAGCGTTTACCCCGTATGGAAAATAAATTATTCTCCATAACCATACGAAATTACGGCTCACTTTGAATATTAATGAAGTTAGATTACATACATGAACATTTTCAGAGGGAACATTTGAACGCCGCCTAAGTAAATCGTGTTCACGGCGAACGAGCTCGCCAATTTTCATATCTTTTGTACAGCCGATACTTATCTACGAACATAAAATGTATAACAGTTTTTTATAGCTTCATAAACAAACATCGCTTCGCGTGTAACTCTCGACTCGATGTTTTAAGGTCAACCAGCACTTGCGTATAGGGTTAAAAAAATCGCGGGCGCGGCCGCTCCGGGCTTACTCCATTAGAAAGAAGAACTGCTCTTCTTAATTCCTTCAATTTTTAATATTCGACACAAGATTGACGGTGTCGTTATCCGGGCACACACGTGATGGAAATCCGAAACAGCGAACCTATTTTAATGATAAACACGGCGTGATCGATATTTTGAGTACGTTTGTTTTTATTGCGTGGCGAAAGGAGACGAGGTTCGTTCTCGCGACTGGACTTACGCAACGGGATTGGCACGTGGACGATCTCTGTGCAGTGCGGTCGGTCGGTCGGCGCGGGTTAGAGGTACGGTGGTGTCAACTTTCTCGGGTGTTTTCTGGCTATATCTGTAGCGCAATGTGTTACGGGGGTAGTTGCAAGAGGCAGCGGGCGAGTCGCCGCCGGTTGAGCGGCCGCGTGAGCGACGTGCGGCGTACGACGCGGCCGGAGCGGGACTGGGTCGCCGGCCGCGACGCATGCGTGCACCGCCCCATCTCCTCCCCCGATTGATGTAATATTTATCTTGGATTAAGAACTAGATAAGGAGCTACGGCGGGACGTGATGCGAGAAATACCGACTACTCTTCGTCGCCCAATTACTCACAGCCATTTCAACGAAGGCAATTCGTCTTATGTATATCTTTTCTATGCCTATATGAATGGAAATGGAAAAGTTATTGTTTTCATGCGTGAGAGGTTTGTAAACTATTAACGGCGATTAGCCTGTTTGATTAGCTCTCGGCGGGAGGCTCGCTCGGATCAATCCGCTGCGGTCCGCGGAGCCGACGGGTTCGGTCGTTTCCGTCGCGGGTCGAGGCAGTTCGGCGGGCTCGTGACGTCATCGCGGGACGCAAGCGCGGCGACAGGTGGGCGCAATGCGCCGCACCTATCATATGATTATGACATTTCCTATTAGATTTTCAGCCGGCACACTCGAACCAGTAGAAAACAGTTGCGGTAAGCTCGCCGTACGCAACGTATATATTTTATCACTACCTGTGCCCGCGAATTTATTCTAATTATCTTAGCTTTCTTGTTTGTAAACCGATTGGAAATAAACAAACACTAAATGTTACAGGAAGCTTGCTTCAATACATCAGTGAAAGCCGCATTCAAATCAGTTAACCGTTTCTGAGAGTATCGTGCACAAATTCACAGTCAAACACACGAAAACGCAAAAAAAAAAACGTGTACAAATTATTTTTTTGAAAAAATATTTAATGTACAGAAACACCTCGTTTACGATTTTTTTATATGTATTGGATGGTAAATGTATGTCTTTACATCCTAAAACATAAAAGTTATATACGCAACTTAACTTTTAGCGAACTAAAATTTTATAAAAAAATTTACGACTAAGTATGTTGAGTTTAAAAAGCGAATCAAAGTTCAAGTAAATTAACATGTACGAAGTATCCGGCTTTCTCCGTTTGCGACCCGCATCACTTTCTGTTTGGCATTGGGGAGCTTTATCTGACATATAACGTGACAAGATGATATTTTGTGTTGTTAAATATTTTAGTTAATTTAAACGGGGGCACCACAAACCGCATAATTTTTTTTCTTTTTTTCTTTTTTCTTTAAAGAAGAGTTTTCTTGCAACTTAAAACGCCTAAAAAGAGTTTGTCGTTTCCCAGGGTTTAAGAAAATTTTATGCCCATTTTAACTGAATCTGTATCAAACAGTCAGGGAGTTCCTTTTGCATTTTTGATATTGTTGTGGGTTATATTTTTTCAATGGTTAAAGACTGAATTTTTTTAATGTCACTCTTAATATACGAACAATTCTTCGATGAAGAAACGTGGTCGGTGCTCCTTTTCAACTATAAATTTGCATTTCGAAATAATTATGAAATCCTACTAATATTATAAACTCGAAAGTTCGTGAGCATTAAATGATTATTAAATGTTTGTTACTTTTTCATGTAAAAACTATTGAACGGATATTGATTACACTTAACATTATTATTTTTAAATGTTAAGGTTGACATACAAGCTCGCGGTGCACTTGATGGTACGTGGTAGGTACCTTCGTCTATAACACAAGCAACTGCATGGCTGGGATGCCACAAATATAAGGTGAATAATAGCACTAGTGCTGTTGTGTTTCGGTGAGCCAGTAAGGGATGCCAATACTTAATCCTAACTTTGGCCTCCAGTGCACTTGCAACACCTTTCTTGGGTTATAGGCGACGGTAGCAGTGGACCGTCACCCTGTCCGACAACTTTAACAAAACAAAGACTATCAATAATCACCACACTGATATAATTTATAAGTGACGTAACACAATTCATATTGCCGTGTATAAACTCAACGAAGAAATTGCATATAAACCGTACTGAGTAAATTTTGTTTACCCATGCATACGTGAGCCATTCGACTGGTCGAGGAGGCGAATGTGTGAACTAATTCACGACCGCCACTGGTAATACTGGCTGACAGTTAGATAAGTCAATTTCGACTTCAAGTGTATTAAGTTAAAGCCGGGCTTTACACATTTAGTGAACTGCGAAACGCGAACGAAGTAGGAAATTTGCGACTTTATTTTTTGTACGTTTGTTTAATCGCGATAGGAGCTTCTACGCAATTTCATTGCAGCCTGTTGCACGTTTATATTAAACATTTATTTAATTTAAAACGTTCGTTAATAATTGTGTAGTTTGTTTTACTGACGAAACGGAAATAATTGTTTAATTACACAAATAAATATACGGACGTGAATTCAATTAATGTTGTGTATCACTTTTAAATAGTAATTAAATAATTAAATATTTATACGAACTAATTTCTTTAACATTAAAATAAATGTAATATTGCAAGTGTATACACATATACAGTAAATACAATATGCGCAAAATATACATTATTAGGTGTTGCATGCAACTTCGGCCGCGTAACTTTATAAAATATAGTGTTACTCGCTGATAACGTAGCTTTCTATAGGTAAAAGAATTTTTATAATCGGTCCAGTAGTTTTTGAGGTTATTGGTTACAAACATACAAATCTGCTCTCTTTATAATATTAATATAAAAATATAGATTTCGAAAAAAAAAGTTAGTGCTTATAATCAATACTACATACTATAAAGAGGTGTTTGTTTGTTCGTATGTAGGAAGTAATCTTCGAAACTACTCATTCGATTTAAAAAATTCTTTCACCAATAATTAGAATAGAATTTCATGATGGATATAGGCTAAGTAAATATCCCACGCGGACGAAACCGCGGGCACCAGCTATCTAAAAATAAGGATCCAACGCTTGACAAAAGTATACACGTAATATAAGACGTCAATGTATGTCAGGTGCTATATTGCTTTACATATATTGTAAGGCGCTATATCTCCACAGGCTCCAATTTTTCACTACCCAAAATCACATTCGTTCCAATATTTTTAACGTTCGGGGTACTGAATTTAACAAGTTTAGTTTTTGTGGCATTTAAAAGGAGATTAACACTAAACCAATGCACTACGTTAGAAAGTGCATAATTTATCTCATTAAAGCACCCAAGTTGCCTTTTAATCTTAAATATTAATGAAGTGTCTTCAGCAAACAAGACAATACTGTGCTTATTCACAGAATGAGGTAAATCATTAATATAAACTAGGAACAAAAACGGACCGAGAATCGAGCCTTGAGGGACGCCCATTTTAACTAAAGAACCCAGAGATTTCCTACCATTGACATCGACCTTCTGAATTCTATGGCTCAGATAAGAAGTCAGAAGATCGAGAGCCTTATTCTTAATTCCATAGTGGCACAATTTCCTTATTAAAGTGTCATGCTGGACACAGTCAAAGGCTTTGGACAAATCGCAAAAAATACCAAGAGCATCCTGCGAGTTCTCCCATGCCTCAAATATATTTTTCAATAGTTCAACACCTGCGTCCGTAGTTGAACGCCCCTTTGTGAAACCAAACTGCTTATTAAAAAGTAAATTATGGTCATTGAAATGTTTAAGTAATTGACTCAAAATATTTTTTTCAAAAATTTTACTAAGGGTCGGAAGTATTGAAATCGGTCTATAGTTAGCGGGATTAGTTGCATCATTCGATTTAAATAAAGGCACAACCCTACTAATTTTCATTAAATTAGGAAATTCGCCACATGTAACACAGCAATTGAACACAGTTGCTAAATGAGGTGCAATTATATTGATTACAGAGGCAACAGTTTTCACTGACATGCCCCAAAGATCTACAGTTTTTTTTATTACAATTGTCTTAAAAAATTTCACAATGTCACCTGGGCTAACAAATGTAAATTCAAACGCTGTATCACATTCTTTTACATTCTGTTTAAGTAGATTCTCGGCAGCAATTGACGATGAGTTTAGTGTCCGAGTAAGATTAACAGGAATGCTGGAAAAGAAGTTTTCAAAACCAACGTAATTCCAATTTTTTATGTAAAATAGATACGCCATTTCTAGTTGGAGCTTCCCGTAGTTAAAACTGGAAATGGTAACAAATGTAAATTATTGAATGAAATCGATTCCAAGATAGTCGGATAGACCATTGTAAGCGATTGTAGACGTGCTACGAATGCTACCGACCTCTACGTGCTACGCAAGTGCTACGACGTAGTAAGTGAGCTCTACGTATTATTTTATAAAAATATTTCATATTAACTTTTGACCGCATCTTCGTCCACGCCCCCTTTTTAGATGATACAACATATATTAAATCTTTATTGCTCATATATTTTTGCCAGGTGTTGTAATTTTTATTTTTAGGTGATCTAAAAATAAAAATTACTTTATTTTCTGTATGAAAGATAGTTAAGGCGTGAAAGCTTAACAAACCAACTCACATTCGCATTTATAATTTTAGTTAGGATAGTTTTTTCACATTATACGTTTAAAGGAAAGAAAATGACAATATCTGATATTACAAATTTCTTTCTTTAAAAATTGGATCTCTATTGGAAAATACTACAATGTTTAAGATCATTTTAGATATTAATTAACCAATATAAGGTAATTTAAAAAAAAATCTTAGTGTCTATGCCTATTTATGCAAAAAGGCAATTGATACGGTTAATTTCACGTTAACATTCACACGCGATTATCGCGGAGCCGCTCTAACAAGTTTTAATCGTGCGATAGGGTGTACTACAATACCACAGTTCATATATTACTACGTCCTGCATAAGTTGCGCCGACAATAGTTACGAGTGCAACACACGAGAGATGGAACTTAAGATTAGTCTATTTTTAATAGTGTAACCTTAATAGGTGAGTCTCCACAGGCCGAGAGCGTCGTGCAATGCTGCTTACTTAGTATTGCACGACGTCTTAAACCTATTTTTTAAATATAAAGGTTGATGGACACTACAACAGGTTCTACAATCACCTACAAATACATAGAACAACTTGGGAATCAAGTGCACTGCCGACCACATAGGATGCTTGTAAGAGAGGTTCATTGAAAATAAGTACTTATAGTCTTTTGAAAATAGAAAATGATTACTTCCTTGCAAAAGAGGAACATACAATAGTGTTGAGATTGAAATTACACAAGGTCTTTTAACCGCACTACGACTTGCCTTTTTAATCTTTTTTCCACATTGAAAGTAAAGAAAAATGTTGAAGGTGTACTGCAGATTTTTTCAGTGTTTCACGTTAAATAACCTTTAAAATATTAAAAATGCCGTAGCCCTGTATAATCTAATGAAGTTAATCATAAGAAACCACTATTCATTATGCTTTAAAAAAGTTTTCGTTGTTCGCTATTAAATTTGTAAAAGAACTACGAGTAGTAACTACGAGTAGAATTTTTGTGGTGTTCATAATCCATTTGCAATGGGTTATAATATCAGAGTCTTCCATAAAACTTTTCATTTTTTCCCTGAAAGTTCCATCAAGACCTTGATAGTTGGGAGTATTATTATTAGTTGGCAAGAGTTTTATGCGCATGTCGTGTACTTTCGCCGCGTCGATAAAGCAAAACAGCAAATGCGTTTTAAAGTTGACCGCGACGACATGTCTACGTCCTTCACCTTGAGAGTCAGACGTACTGCGAACTAAGTTACTGCAATACGTTGGCCACATTTATGTGGAGAATATTTTTAATTACGATGCTTTTTACATGTTTTATATTCACAAAAGAGAATGTAAGAATCTTATATGTAAGAAAAATTAATTCTTTATAATACTAACTGGCCAGAAAGACATTGTTCTGTATATTTTAATTTATTTGTTTGACGTCAATATTTGATTGAAATGTTTGAATCGTCAGCTAGGACAGTTCAATGGAATGAGAAAAATTTATAGGAAATACAAAAATTTGGTATTTCTAAAGAAAGAAAAAAAGAAGGATTATTACCCTCTACGACTCGTAGTGGCAAGGTCGTTGTGGGGGGGTGGGGGTGTCAAGCCGCGAAAACACTGCAATTGAATAGAATTAAATGGATTCCAACAGAATTCCAAATGCAACACAACAATGTCGAATGGTTTGCGGTGGCGTGTACCACCCGCAGGACTAACGGCTTTTGTTCAGAAACATACGAACAACTTTCACGCACCAATTGGCTAGCTGCTATTGTAATTTAACAAAGTTTCTTATATGTATGTAAGTTACATGTGTTTTCTTTTAGATGACGTATAAAGATGTCATCATAAGTATCGTTAAAATACAAATATTGAGAACTTCTTTTATTTATTTATTTATATATTATTTATAATATAATAAAAGCACATTATTGTCTATGAGCACATACACAGAACGCAAGCTTGCATTCAATTCTTCATGTTGAAGTGAATTAAAAGCGCTTCTAAGGAAAATTAGTTTGCGATTTGTCCAATTTACTTCAACAAGTCAAATTACAAATTCGCGCTAGACCCGACAGCAGCGCAGATCTTACACAACTTCAAAACGTGGGTCTAGAGACAGCTTAAAGAGAACTGAGAGCGAACAACAAAGTTGTAAATAGTTGTAGGACGGTCGTCGCTGGTGCCAAATGAGACACGCTTAGACTAAGTTAACTTCCCCTAACGAATTTGAGACCCATTGTTTATATTTAGACGACCAATTTAGAAGCAGTACACAGCCATCAGAGACTAGGTAACATTTTGTTTACAAACTAATGTTTAATTTATGTTTGGTTGACAGTTGGAAATTTCACACGCGAATTAAACGCGTATTAATTTTCCTGAAGCATTTCTCACAAACCACAGAGCATCTATTTCGCTACGAGGTTACATTGCCCATTTTAATGTGAATTCGTTAGAAGTCTCATTTGTAAACTAATTTAGTATGGCGTATAAATTCATTTTTATAACAAATAAAGAATGGTAGCAGGTACACTGAAGATCTTTATCTGTAGACTTCAAAACCGCTCGACCGGTTTTGATGAAATTTTTAGTTAATCTTCAGATTAGCCCAGCGAGTGACCCTTTAAAGTTTAGTAGCGATCGGATAAACATATTTTTTATTTGGTAATTTTGTGTCATGTTTCCTACAAATTAATACAAAATAAAATTTCTTCCTATTTAAAAATAAAATGAAATATTCAATGCCTGACAAATATATATGAGCAATAAAGACTGAATAAAAATGTTTTAACAACTAAGAAAAAGGGGGCTTGAACGAAAACTTGAGCAGTTAAAGATAAAAGAAGATGAGGAAAAAGAAATTGGCTCAGGCATGCTTGAATCTGGTTTAAGTTGCATCTCTTTTATTATTTACTGTCGATGGAGTTGTCTCAGACGAGACTGAAATGATTTATATACAAATATACAAGATAATATGGATTGAGCTTGAATTGTGAATACACTAGTATTCACATATCTAATTGCTATCATTAGTTTGCTATATAGTATCCTATAGAATACTGCTAGTAACTACACTTGGGTTAATTTAAAGATAGATGTATGTTACGTTCGCTAACACATTCTTATAAAATCAGTAGACCCCAGCAACAAAAATATTTTTCATTTGATTGAAACAGTAAGCTCTTCTATCAATGCTAATTCGAGCCGTATATAAGAACGACATATGTAAATGTTATTATTTAAAGTGATAATAATAAAGATAAATGTAAATATTGTTCAATAATAATGAAAAAAAAATGTTAACCTACATATTTACAATGTTAGGGTAAAAATAAAAATGATACAAACGAAAACAAAATGAAATTGTTATGGGTAGGTGTTTTCCGTTATCGTTTTATAACATGAGAATATTAAGAACAGTACAAAACACATTACAAAATGGCCGTTTGGTGCATTAATTTAAGGTTCAAAGAGGCTGAAAATGTAATATGATCATGGTAATGAAGTTTAATGAGAGCTCTCGGTGGCTCGACTCTGCGCTCGCCCTTAATTGCAATTGAAACCGAGCTTTATGGCCATGTTTTTGACTAGACAAAAAATGTACTTGCAAATAAAAGTATAATAACATTTCGTATGAATTTTGTTTATATATGTATTGTATAAATAAATTGGACAATTTTGTTACAACGTGTTGTCTGGAAGACAAAATATGTCAAAAATTATACCTACGTTATAGATCTATATAAAATATTTCATAAATTCCCCCATAATAGAATAGAATGCTTTGTTCATATCCACACAAAATTTGCGTGCTCAATTTCTATTATGTTTGAAGACACCGACGAATCCACTTAATTCACCATATTAACTGGACAATTACTAAATATAATATTACTACCAGCTTTATCTTACCAAGAGAATCTTCTTAAATACAGCTTTACTTACCTGAAATTAAATAAAAACAGTTTAGTTTTTGTTAAAAAAAAAAAACAAAAAATATATTTAAAAAAAAACAGGCAAAAAAGTACAGGCAACTAACAGCCTTGCCTATATCATAAACTTTAATGTATCACCTTTTTATAATAAAACTTGGTTGACCACATCAATTATCTACCCTGAAAGGAAAACGGATGAGGTACAAGGTGAGAATGGGAAAATGAGCTTTGAATCCCTAAGCAGCAAAGCACAACAGCATTCATTATACGCTATTTCGCGATGATCTCGTCACTGTTTTAAGAAAGATTACTTTTAAAAGCGTAATGTGCCTTCGTATGTGTCTGTATAGTTTCCTTTATCTTGTCTTGTATCATAACAACCATACCGCACTCTTTGGCTAATGTTTCGAATTTGTTGAGGTTGCAATTTTAATACGTAATAAATTTTATTGATATAATATGAAGTTTCAAAATTATGGAAAAACCTTTAAAAAAAATTAGGATACACGTAACTTATTAAAGAAAGGCTGCAATGGTTATTAATAAAACTATGTGATGAATTTCAGTGGCCCACTTACAAGAGTTACAAGATCTTTTGTGTTAAAAACAAAAATTATGATGCCTACTTAACTGTCTCAAAAATATATACAAAATCTACTTTTCACAGGGTAATAAACAATGTCTATTTATTTCAAGGTAATCAACACTTAACAACAAATCTGAACGCTTTTGGCAACCCTACTATGCGAGCTGACTATGCAATTAAATTCATTGCGAATAGAGCGCCTTAAGCCTGTCAACTTGAACTGAAACAGTGGAATACAGTCACGCGAGCCATCGCTCAAGAGATAATTGTATCGTTACAGTATGGTTGGCACTTGGTATACATTTAAATTACACATACCTCTACTACCCTCTACTGAGATTACTACTTTCACAGACAATATATAGAAATCTCTAATCCTACATATTTTATGAAATATATAGATTTTATAAATATTGGGACTAAATAACATTTAAAGACAAACTTAAGATAGCACTACAAAAACATAAATTGTAAAAGACAACTCTACCAGTCACCAGTCGTGTGAGAACCATGATTATGTAAAGTACTTGAGAAAATATTGTACTTAAAAATAAATTGTATACTTAACTCAAAAACATAGGTTTTAAGGTTTCTATCCTAAAACGTAATCTTACAACTTGCTTTTCCTCTGGTTTTAAAGTTTGGTTGCTAAATTTTGCTGTTGACGTGTTTAAATAATCAGAAGTGTAATAAAGCAATGCAAATTAATCAAGATCGATAAATATTTTATAAGTTGTCAATATATAAGAGAAAAATGGAAGCAATTTAATAGTTTTCACGCTAAGGAATATAACATATTATATGTGTCAATAATTCTCCGTTATCGTCCGTTAAGTTGCAAAACGTTTCACTATTCGTCATCGCCAATCAATATCCCTCCCGAGGAAAAGGTTCGTAGGCTCCATTGAAATGGATTCATTAGTCAAAGACGAACCGTAATATTTTATCAGATGAATAGAACAAATCATTGGCTTTTGTGTTTGGTATTTATGAAATTGGCGCGGAAAGACCTTTTAGCGTGCATTTTGTTAATGTAAAACTCTTTATTTATGTGCTCGTAGAGAACAATAAAAATGCATAATTTGAATTATGCAAATTATTTGAATTAATTTATTTCTAACCAATAGTCCATATTGTTTTAAATTTTTTATTGTTCTCATAATTTAGGCGGACATGTTTCCAATGTCGCAGAATTGGCGAATCTAATCTATATGCAAAAAAATACCTTCGAAATACGTTGTTGCGGAATCATGTTGCGAAGGAGGCTCACCGTTTTATGTTAATCGCGTAAACCTTACAGAACTCTAAAGGCATTAGAATATAGCTAATCAAAGAAGTGTTGATCCTAGATTTTTATAATATTTGATATGTTTATAATACATGTATGTATGAACGTGAAGTACATTTTAAATTATAGAATAGCATTAATATCAAAAAAGTATACATTTCAGTGCAAAACTTATCAATTATAGGTGTGGCGAACGATACCGCGCAGACAACAGCGAAAAGTATCCCCTACTAGTACTACTACTGGGATACTTAGTAGGGATAAATGGAATGGGATATTTATATGGAGAACAGAAAAAAAAATCAGGAATCAAATTACACAACTTGGCAGTGCAACAAAGATAATTTCTGTCACCAACGGCTCGTTGGCGTACTCGAGCATCTAATTGCGGCTGATAAATTACTAAAGTGCATACCGGGTGGAAATTGAGTCCCTTTGATATTACACTTTATTTAAAAGTTTCCTGAAAAATATAAAAATATGACAGAATCCTACCTAAAAATTTTAAGTTATTTAAAAGAGCTTACTTTTAGGACGCATGGTTTGCCAAATACTTTTGAGTTAAGTCATGATTTAACTTAAAAGTACGAGTTGTTCACAGAAAAAAATTTCGAAAAAATAAAACTATAAAACTGTTCGCCATTTTTCATACATTTTAGTACGAGGGTGAAGCTTCCCGCCAATTAGTTATAAGATCTATGTCGCTCCTAGAAAATCTTCAGTGCCTTGCGCCAGTTCAGGTAACGAACTGAAAAATGCTTGTCATTCATCAATTGAAATTGTATTTTTCTGTAAAATTTTTCATTGTAAATTTAACGTCTAACGACGAAGAACGCGAAGGGGGAGCAGTTAGTGGAATAATTTTTCTCTGTGCATATGTATCCTTAACGTGTATGTGGATGGATCACAATTTCAATGTAGATTTTTAAGTGTTATTGTGCACTATTTATACCCAAAATTTGAAAAAATATTTTATTTTTAGTTTTTAAAGCGATTTTAGTGGAATTACGAAACGCACTAGTGTGGAAGGTGACGATTTTTTCCTTAAAGTGAAATTTCATACATATAATATGTATGAAATTTTCGAGATTTATATTAAAAGCTGAATTTCACAGAAAGGTTAAATCGAATTTCATTGAAATGAATCATACATAATATGTTCTCAGAATAAAATGTATCTGTATCAACCTTTTTCTTTACTACACATAGGTGCTTACCCGTACAATATGGCTTGTCACAAACACGACCACTTTGTATAATGCAAGGCTGCCGTGTGAAATTGTATCATAAACGACTAATTGTCGCGCAGGTATGAAGTCTACGTAATTGCGCCAGATAAATCAGTGTGAGATCTCGCAATTTGGTTAGTTATATTAACAGGAGCGTGTTTAAGAAACAAAATTAATGGAAGCGTCAACGGGAGAAAATGCCGAATGTCTATATTAATATTAAAAGTTAAAGTTATTCTGTCTGACCATTGGAACTAATGAACTCGTTTATGAATAAGCCTACTTTTTTATATGTTGGACACGTTTAAAATTTCGCGTTCTGGAATTGGCTAATCGATAAATAAGTCGATTCTATGGAACGTTTAATTTTTTTTCCCGATGCCTTTCCTTTTTATTTCAAAATTTACATATTTTTTAACAATCATAGGAATACTTTCATTTCTATCATTTTTTTGAAGATATTTTGTCTAAAATCGAAGTTGCTTAATTCATAATGTATAATTAGGATTAGAAAGTAAGTAAATATCTACATCTATACACATATTATAAGATAATATCGCTGCCTGCCTTTGTCTGTTTTGCCGCTAACATCTTTTAAACCACCCAATGGACTTTGATAATAGAAAGAGCGATAAACGAGGAAGGTTTCTGTAGGTATATAATTAGCATAAAAAATTGTTTCCAAGCAGAGGACGGGTCGCTAGTATAATATAAATAAAATCAAAATAAAATTGTATTGTTGCAGAGGTATATTTAAATTACTGATGTGCCGGATATCCGTATCCATATCCTTATCCGCGGATATCCGAGAGAGAAGAAAGATCAGTATCCGTTACTTTTTGGCGGATTTTTTACGGATGTTTTACCCTATAAATTTTTAATTCATAGCTGAAATTCTACATATAGGTGATTAGGTAGCAATGAAAACTATTAAATTCGATTCAGATTATTTTTTATTTCTTAAAAAACATTTATAATGCAAGTGTCAAGTGGCGGGTGTCAACTATCCTTTCAAGGTCACGCGCACCAACACAGATTGAGTAAGAAAGTTAAGTTAAGATCCGTATCCGTATCCGCGGATCTACATATTTAACGATCCGGCACATCACTAATTTAAATACACTAATGGAAAAAATTTAACGATCAAACGTGCTCGATAGGGTTGAGATCAGGGCTCATTGCGGGGTGTCGTAGAAGAGTGATGTGTCGAAAAAACGTGTAGTCACGGCTGTGCTATGACCTATAAATCGCGAATGAATACTCGTAAGAGGGTAAATTAGGTTTTATTTTGTAGGTAAATGTATGAAGAATAATTGTCTTCTGAGCTATTTTATCAGAGCTTTGATTGTTTTTCGATAATTTTTGTCATAGACAGTTTTCTTTTATCTCTAATAGATTTCGAAAAAAATTGAAAAAAACCGCAGATCGGGACACGTTTGGGGAGGAAGGGGAGGAAGGGAGCGAGAGTGGGGTTGACACCGGGCAGAATTGTGTTCAGCAGGGTCAAATTAGTCAAAAGACCCGGTGGCGAAAAGTTTCACTAAATGCTGTTAACAGTGGTTTTTTAAATTTTTTCACCAGACTAATATCTCAGCCAAAAATGATCGTACAAAAGTTCTAAAAAAAGCAAATTGAAGCTGAATAAACAAGCTATCCGGTCTAGACCATGGCTTAGTTGGAAAAAAATTTTTCAAGCCCGTGGAGTTAAAAGAAAAATCAAAAAAATCTGCAAAATTTTATTATCACGCTACTTCCTGGAATTGCATGAAACATCTCTGAATTTTTTTTTAACAGATCTCAAAACTAGAAACTTGCAGCTTTAAAATGCTTCATTTACGAGCATTTTTCACTGATACAGCATTTTGAAAAACCACTAAAATTTCTGCAAATTTTTTTGATATTTTAATTTTTTCCATTAGTATATTAATCAATTTCCTGTTTCAAATATCTGGCAATTAATGTTAATTTTGACACAATCGTCGTATTTATTCATAATAATTTTTAAAACACTATAATCGTAATCAAAATTTTGTTCACTGTAAAGCATATATACAGCGTAAAATATTTCCAGCTTCCAGTTATTTAACACAACAAACATTTCCAGTTATTTCTAACTTCTTGTATCGTCGAATGTTGTGTGACGAGATCATACCGTATTAGACAAGTAAACCGCTTTATATAAGCCATATGGGATTGTTAATTAAATTAGGGAAAGTATATTGGTACTTAGTAGTAGTAGTATGTGACAAGTAGTTTCTTAAAATTTCAGAACAAATATGTTTTTCAGTTGTTTGGTTTCAAACTATAAGACCTACTCTTGAACACTATCAACATCTTGAATTTAAAAGCCTTATCAGACATATAAAACTTTATCTATACTTTATAAAATCGTTTGTCCTGGTTTGCCTGAATCAACGGACAGCCAAAACTACTAACTAGAAAGCTGAAATTTGGAACATAGGTCTATTTTATAATGTAAGCTTCCGCTAAGAAAAGATTTTTGAAAATTTCAACTAAGTGCGGATCCGCATGCGGGTCGCTAGTATTTTATAATAAAATAAATAATATAGCAATGATTTATAATAAAGTCTTCCCTTGGGCTAACAATACCTTTATTAGGAGACTAACTTTTCCATCTTACAATTGAGATCACGTTTAGAAAATTACTGGAAAATGTCATGTTCATAACATAATATGATTACATGGCATAAATCTAACTTGCATTGCACGTATCGGGATCGTACTGGGATTTGTGCTCGTGTGGAACAACAATAAGAAAAGTTAGAATTGGAAGCCATACACTTACCCTATACCTATATCTCCATACTATTTCTTTAGGTACTAATATTCAAAGTCCGTACAAATTATTACAAAGGCTGAATTAAGGATTTAGAAGATAAAGTGTGAATTCAGATATAGTTTACCATGCTAACCTTCTATTAGTAATTAGCAGAATGTATCTTCGAAGAATGCTAGTCTCCGACATACACATATTTATTTGCGATATTTTACTTCAAACTTAGCGCAATAAATATATTGTCTACATTTATGACATATATATCTGTCTTGCCAATCTTAGAAAACTTACCAGCGTCAACAGCTAGGTAGCTGAGTGTTTATTATCATACACTGATTCAACAATTGCCTACACTGATTAGAGTTAGTTAAATAATATAAGTAGAGAATTTTCTGAAACATATATCACATAAAGTTACGAATAATTTTTTTGGCAACAAAGCTTTCAAAAACATTGTACATAAAAATCAGGTCGTTATATCACAAGTAGATAAGTGCAGTTCCCATGCTAGACGCGCACGTTACATTTTTCATATCCGAGAATATTGTATGCTTGCCATTGACGTTACGAGATGTATGTTGCATGGATGAGGCAGTTTTCCGTTCAAATAATAGAGACTTTATAAGAATCGATACTTTTTGGTACTTGCTCGATTGTTTTATAAATCTGGTATTTATTATAAACAATTTTACCAGCAAAACTTAAGTAATGCTGCTACCATTTTCCCCCTCGGTATCCTAACGCACTATCTATATTCTCTTAGAAAAAAAAAATGTTTTTATTAAAAGAATTTTAATTGTTTCTCTTCTGAAAGACCACATAATATGAGGAGTAGCCAATTTTTAATGTTCTGTAACGTCAGTAAAACAAATAGAAGCTAGAATAGAACTACTTTTACTGTCTTATAGGAAAAATATTGATTTAAGTCCAAATGAAGAAAGTTATTGTAGGTAAACTTAACAAGTATGGCGTATCTAAACTTTTCGTTAATGTAAATCCTGAGATTCAATGTTGGACTACAAACTAGCTTGAGTGCGGTATTTGAGGGCGTGCTGTTAATACGGGAGTGAGGGGTGCATGTTTCAACACATAATATTGAAAGAGTGTAAAGTAAAACTAATTTTAGTATAATTCGTTTATATTTAAACATAAGTACGTTATGTTGCAATTGTAAAATTGCACAGTGAAAACACAATGTAAAATATTTGACATTAGTGCATGTTATTTTTCCCTTATATATTAAACACATCTTCCCTACAATGCAAAATCGTTAATTTTCATAACAATAATATTCTTAATGACAGCCTTATAACATCCGGCTCAGAATAAATTGCATTATCGATGATGATGGCCCACCTCCAATAAGAAATGGGAGGAATAATTTTCATGAAATTATTATGGTATTGATTGGGAAAAACGGAATACTTTTATTATTGTGAAAAACGGAATACTTTTGATATCCTAAACCATGAAATATGCTATCGATGATGAAAAACTTATACTGGCATTCTTTATCTTTATTCCCTTATAGGGAGGGAGGTAGGCTGATGTTCACACAACAACACAAGAGCTATCGTCGCTGTAATATTTAAAAAGGAAATGATAAGACAGAGATAGAGAAATGGGATCTGGCATGGCTAAACGCAACTCGTGCTGTCGGCTGACGGTTTACCTACATAATTAATGAATGAAGGGTTATCTGTCACTAGAGATTTCATGTTTTCGAAGGGAAAACTTCTTTAGGCGCGTTGGCATTTTTGAGATGGGATAAAGTCATTGAACTTGCGACATTGTCATGTAATGTAACCGTAAATGACATCTCTGTATATTTTCAGATATTAATTTAAAATTATTTAAAAAGAACAAGTTTTGAGATGAGATAAAATTATTGCACTCGCGACATGTGATGTAACCGTGTAATTGACAGCTCTGCATGTAAGTACTAAGCATACAACTGCATATGAAAGTAAACTTACTAGATATGATAACAAGGATCAATATGGTATACACCTCTGACCAATAAAATAGTTTCATATCAATTTCAAACCTTTTTAATGGTTTGTCATTATGAAGTTCATGTTAAATAATATTATATTCTATTTAATTGTCATTGTGTGTCAGTGTCATTTATTTTCTCTTGTATTTCTTGCGATCAATTATAATCTTATTTACCTAATTCGATAATGCCAAGGAAATTAAATATCATACAATTATTTTTGTGAAGCTACGTTTTCACTTCTGACGTGCTGTCCTATGACCTACATGTTTTTTTTTTGTAGTTTGTTAAAACTTGTTTACATAACAGGGTCATTTGTTGTAAGTTGACCTACATACATTGATACGTGTTGGTTGTGTTCACAACAAACAGTTTTCATGAATTGATACGTGTTAGTTTTTCAACCTCTTTAGGTGTTCGCAAGTAAGTAAGTCTTACATATTGTATCACCCATGGAAATCTATTACTTAGATGACATTCTGCTAACATAAGCGTACTGTGTTACCGTGTCGAATTCTTACCTGCGGAGGACGCGACCACTTGCTGTCGACTCGTGCTGTGAATATATTACTTCACTATAAACTAGTTGCCATGTTACGATTTGCACGCTCAAATCGAACGTTCTACAATATCCATTGTATGCGTTTGTTACTTGAAACTGCTTGTAATGCTAATAACTAGGTTTATCTTCCCATTTCATAACTACAAAGTACAATTAGTTACTATAAAATTGTTTACTCAAATAAGTGATTGCTTAATAGATCTCTTCGTATAGTCTGTTATATGAAGTTTATTTTCGGTTTTTTTTTTTTATTTACCCGCGTCTACGTATCTTTATGATTATAGCCTTTATTTTATACTGATGTATAAACTATATTTAATGTAAAGTTAAATTAGTATTTGTTACGTGAAAGATTAACAACACTTAGTCAAAAAAACTACGTGGGTTCGGTAAGTAGAGTATACAATTATTTTACAAAGAAACACACAACAAACAAACACAACATTCCTGAATAAGATATATGCATTATCTCACTATCAGCGACTAAAATACACAATAAATATTGGGTAAACATAGAAACTATTTCAGATTTTTTCCAAATACGTTCTATTCGATTCGGTTTTGGTTCGGTTCCAAGCGTTCGTATCACGCCTTTGTCGGTCGGCGAAGCGCGTTCAGATTCCTCTATCACGCCGCTAACTTGATTTATGTTCGGATCGGAATATACCCGACCCAACGCCATTTGTAAAGCCAGACCGCACAGCTGATCTTCTCATCTGTCAAATGCACGCGACTCTAGTTTTAATAGTTCCGAATTAACGATTGAAATAATGAAACCGAAACGATGTGTCACTATAGTAGATGTTCTTGATAACAATTGCGTGTGTGAGCAATAATCGAAGACATTTGAAATGATGCCAATCCATAGTGGGATGGAGTATAGGTCAATGCTAAGGATGATAATCACGAACAAAGGTCACAGGACATTGCAACAACCAACCTTGGTAAAGCAGCCAAGGATTTTACAGAAACTAACGGATATTATGAACCACAAAAGGTTCAATATAAGGCAATGTAAAAATATCAGGTAAAAAAGAAAAATTACCCGTTTTGCTACCGTGCCCGTTACCAGACTATAATTGTATCATTTCAGAAATGAGAGAATGAATTTGTTTTTAGTGTCATTCGCAAATTTAGTTCCAAATATTTTTTTAAGATAGAGGGCTCTAAAGTTAAAAAGTATTGGAAAAATTAAAAAATTAAAAGAAATTGTATGTAGTTTTACCTGTGATTTCACTAACAAAGTAAACATTTTATACAAAAATAGCACAACAAAATGGATTGCTATGAAATGAAAATACAATCTGAAAACGATGTAAAAGTGACTATTTTCTCCTTTTTAAGTTATTTTTATTTTTTAAGCTTCTAAAAAAAACCTAAAAAGTTAAATATCTCGAAAACTGTTAATTTTGGATAGAGATTTAGTAGATACTAAACATTGTTGTTTTGACTATTATTATCTTCCTAGCGGCTATTTCTGGTCTGCTAGAGAACCAGTATCACTTCGTCCATTGCTGAAATATTGTGATCGCCACGTAAACTAAAGCTCTCTACCTATACCTACCGCGTTTAGAAACTGTAGTACTTTTTTGATAGAGGCATTCCTCACATCTTCAGAAGCCATTGTGTGGCTTCCTAGGACGTGACTGCGCTTGTGCATCAAGGGGCCACACTCGCACAGGATATGCATTGGTGTTTCTTCTGCCTCGTGGCAGAAGCGACACTCTCCCGTACTGGTGAGACCCATTATTTTGAGGTGCCTATTGAGGCGGCAGTGTCCCGTTAGAGCCCTCGTTAGCATACACAGATTGCTCCTGCTAAGCGACATAGCCTGGTTCGTCACGTTTCGACTGTAGGCTTTTATGAGCGCTTTGGAATGGTTCAGACCTGGCAAGTTAGTCCAGCGTTTGTAAGATTTAGTAAAGCACTGGTTCCATATGGTCCAGCGAGCTAGGCTGTTAGATAGTCCGCACATAGGTTCAGGACCTATTAGCCTACCTTTTGCGCCTGCTCGAGCCAGTTGGTCGGCATGTTCATTGCCTTCAATCCCCATATGGCCAGGTACCCATCTTAGGACCACTTTATTCTTGTGCCCTAAAGTATTTAAGTAGTCTACACAGTTTCGCACCAGCTTTGAGACTGTAAAGTCCGAGTCCAGTGCTTGAAGTGCAGCCTGACTATCCGAGTGAATATAAATTACATGGTTGACGTAGTTTCTTCGCAGGTTGATTTCCGCACATTCTAGGATGGCGAAGACCTCTGCTTGGAAGATGCTGGCGTATTGTCCCAAATTTACACTGGTCCTGTAATTCTGGTCCCTGCCATACACTTCACAGCCTACGTCAGGTCCTGATTTGGACCCATCAGTATACCAAGAAAGGCTACCTTTCTCCCAAGAGATTTTATTTTCTGACCAGTTTTCTCTTGAGAGTAACTCCACAGTGTAAGATTTTTCTTCGATATACTGTGGTAACATTGTATCAGTGGGCATGCCTAGGATGGGATCCCTTAGTACTGAGTCTTCTAGAGCTCTGAGTACCTCGGACAGCCAATTGTGTTTACCCCGATTCATCATCCTGTGCATACTGGTTTTCGCCTCTTTCTCTAAAAATAGATTTAGAGGCGGTAAGCCCAGGATTGCCTCCAGAGATGCTCCGGGGGAACTCGACATGGCTCCTGTTATCATCAGACATGCCAAACGCTGTAGGCCATTAAGCTTATCCATAGTCGTCTTCTGGTTGGCTTTTCTATACCATACTATAGAGGCGTATGCTGTTTTGACTAACACTCCTGAATGTATGTAGATCGGAATATAGGTGTAATCATTATACCTAAGTATAAAATAAGTTTTGAACGAGCTAATCTCTTTAACTACAACTCGCATTAATAAACTATAGATTAAATAGCCGGATTCTTGTAGAATGTTATATGCGATGTTAATATTATCAACATCCCGCAACAAAGTTTAAAGGGCAAACAAAAAGAATTTAAAAAAAAGAATCCTAAGCGAAAATGAAGTACAAATAACGTGGACTGTTTATAGGTCGGTGGCCAAGGATTACCCAAATTAATTATTCGGCTATAAAATTACTTTCTTTTAAATTAAACGGACCAGCCGTTAAAAAAATATATTGGAAATTCAAATATATATTAATTTTTATCAAACAGATTGCTAACGTTGGAAGCAAATTCAGTGAGTATTACAAAAGCTGTAAACAAAACGTAATTTGCAAGGGAATCATTTAAATCTTTCATTTAGATAACATTTAACTTTGTAGCTCCTATTCCATTTCATACAAAGTTCATATCCACTTAAGTGTAAAATCTCGTATGGGTGCACTTTGTAACTTTGTGAGGCCTTAATTTGTTGCAGCCGTTTTAGTCACTTTGATCTCAACACTGTAGACAAGACGTAACGTTGTACGATTTTCTATCTATTACTTATATAGCTTCTGGAAAAGGCATTTTAAGTTCATAATAGGAAAATATTGTTATAAAAACAAGTAATTAGATATTAAAATCCCGGCGAAAGTTATTCTTTTTAATTTTTCCATATTAATACATATTTCATATTTTAATGAGACGGGAAACATTCGCTTTTCTTAGAAGCGATGGCTTCAAGATGGTATCACAATTTACACAAAAAAAATGCATCCGTGGGAAGCCGGAGGCGGGCCGCTTATCTATAATTAATCTAATTTTTTATTGCTATATTTATTTTGTTATTTTTGTTTATTTATATTGTGTTAAATTTACAGATGTTTAATTTTTTTTGTGTGAACTCGGTACACTTCTTAATTGTACTAAAATTAAGATAATTTAAAAAAATTAAGCTCTTTAGTCAATTTTTTAGAAAACAACGGTATGTTTCTAAGATATACTCTTTCGCTAATTCGTAGAAATAGTGAAACAAGTTTAGTAAAAGTAAGATATCACATCTCCGGCATACAGATTCTGATTGCCCTATTACAATGCCAAGTAAAGAATAGGCTAAACGAGGACTTTAGTTAGCGTTGCATAGGCTAGTAAACACAACAGTTGGGTCATTCAATAATAAATCGTTCGTAAACCATTGCCTGCGGGCTTAACACTCGTAAATAAAGCCTTACCAACGGCACTCATGCGCCTCTACTGCAGTCGTTTACACTCCCTATTAAATTTTACTGTTAAATTAACGGCTATAGCGAAGCTCACTCAAAAGCTTTGGCCTATTTTAAAACTACTTTAAGAGGATTACTTGAGCGATTACTTATTTTTGCTTGTTATAGGCGCAAATATTATGACATTCTGAACTGTGGATAATGCAATAAATAATAGGTTACAATAAATATAAGGTGTTAAAAGCCAATGTAAGCTTTTTAAATTAAGTGTATAGTTTAAAGTGCATAGTTTTTTAATGTCTTTATTTTAAATACTTATCTTTTGTTTTTCATCCACTTTTGTCGTATTATTGGTTTGTATTTTAATCTCAATAATAAGCTTAAATTTACCAAAAACTTAGAAGAGTATGTGATTTTTGGAATTAATTTTCAGGCATGTACACAAAAGTGACTATTATAGAGACTTCAAAAGCGTTTGGACTTTCTAATACTCCAATAGAATTTGGTTAAGTAACAATTGGACTCACAACTGGTTGATCAGTTAATATATTTTTGCTCTTAGATACGGCAAAGGAATAAGGAAAATGTGTGCACTTATGGTAAATAAAAGCGCCAAGTGCTTATTAGAACAGTGCTCCTTTTATTTTCTTAAATTCCGACCTCACTGCGACATTATTAAGTTCAGCACTCTCATGGTAACACGTACACTTATTTCTCGCCATATAAATATAATAAACACAGGCCTCAGTGTGTTTTATTTAGATTTCCAGCATAATACGGAAACGATGTCGGCTCGCTTGGCGCAGTCCGTATGCATTAGTTGCATTGGATTTATGGCACTGCTCTGACCCAAAAGTTAACACCCCACTCGCGCCAGCAAAATCGCCGCATCGTAGCGCAACCTCGATTGCTGAAAAATGGCTGAATAACTCCATTTATATAAGGAAACATACATGCATTTACCTAACTAGCTCACGTAACTAAATAAATAATAACAAATACGAGATGAAAATTTAGTCTGACCGTAAAGCGACACGTCGTCACGAGTTGGACAGCAGTAACCTCACCCTTACACACTTTTCGGCGAGTTGGTAAGGGAGTAGATACCGGAGCCAATTTCTAATCCAATAATCCTAATGATACCAAGTTCGGCAGCGCACTTGCAGACCTGTGACGTTGCTTTTGTTAATAGGCGACGGTAGCCACCTACCATAAATAAAATAAAAACTAATTCCAATGATTCAACTTTTGACTTATTAATTTTCTCTATATTTAAATCTAATTAAATGATGACGATGATGAATAAAAAAGCTATTAATAATACAAACCAACTTTATGAGACCACCGAATGCGAATAAAATAAATTATTATTTAAATTTTATATAGTTGAGTCAATTTTTATTACACTTAAATAGGTCAAACTAATAATAGTCATGAAATTCACATTAGAACCTATCGTAGAATCAACGGAATCTTCCATCAACTGCGATCGTATAAAAGAGTTTAATAACTAGAGTCTTGGCGCATCATACACACCGGGCAAGCATATTGTATAATTGTACAGTAAACATAAAAAAATAGAGCACGGATTTTAAACACCAAACTGAATAATGTAGCAGAACACATAACTGAATCAAAACACATAGAACTGAATTAGGTAGCCCATCTAACGGCAGTAATAAATCCGTTACGAAAGACGGCCGTATAATAACTATAAAAACCAATTTCATAATAATAATTCTTGATCGGTGGTGACGTAAGTATGTATAAGAGCTGGCCATTTCTAGAAAAGGATGGTTGGTAGAGTTATGTTAAGCTGCTGGGAGAGAAGATCCTCATCCCGCTGCCTCTACGGCGCTTCCTTGCTCGAAGCACGCAAGGTCACTGTCGACCATCGCTTTCACGACCGCCGTCCATGGTGAGATTGGTGGGCTATGTGGGACTTTTACCCACTAAAAACCAACGGTGTTCGGAGTTAGGGGACGTTGAGACACACTACCTTATCCCCCCGCCAGACGAGGCCCGCACATCTGCGGGATCCATCTCGATTAGGCGTGGAGTGTGACCTCCGCGTCGTCAAGAGACGTGTTCCTTTATTATAGGTGTATGTAATATACAGTCATCTGTATTAATAAGACTACGATTTCTAGGATTTCTAACGTATTTGTGATCTACCGGCTTTACAGTGGCGACTACCAGCAGCCACTTTGGTTTTGTGTAAAAACCAAAGTAGTTGCTGTAACCAGTAATAAGTAAGTATGTACCTATAATTGAAATAATCTAAAGCGATTATTCAAAACGAAATACTCGTCGTCTCGAATATATTTTATTATCCGTAGTTTGGGACGTAGAGGCGCAGGGCACCATTAGTTATGCATATGAGACAATCTCAGCCGGTAACGGCGGGGTGTTTTATTCAAACGACTATGCGAGTACATAGAAACATCCGATGAAAATGTAGGCAGGTATACCTCCATTCTGTTTGGTAGTAATTCGCTTGGCGTTATACTTTATAAATCTTTTATCAGCGGTTCGGCGAGAGCTCTGTATTATTTAAGGTGCTTCTGGCCACAGCGAGGATGTTTTCAGGTTTTATGGACGCCAAGTGGATTATGGACAATTTAATCATGATACGACATTATCTTCGCCGTGCAAGAATAGTAGGATATTTTTCTAAATTACTACGTAAAATAAATTTTATATTTACAATTTACTTATATTTTTAATCAACCTAAAAGTATTAAAGTAAAATATTAATGTAAGTAAGTACACAACTTACAACTATATTTTTTTATAAAGCGTTTAATATTTGGGCATAAAGGTTATTATATATTCATAAACATGGCAAAAAAAGAAAAAAATAAATGGTAAATAAAAAATAAGGTGAAAAATTTTTTTTAAAGAACTTTAATCTAAGGAAGTTGTCATAATAATAAAAAAATATCACAAACAAAAAGCAAAATAATTTGTCGCCTCAAGGCGCTTAAAAGCTAACTTGTACTCCTCTACTAATAAAAGTATATTTCGTAGTGTCTTGTTGTTTGCTCAAAATGAGCGACAAGTATCATATTTTTTACAACCATAAAAAAGGAAATTTAATGTTCATAAGACGTTCTTTTATATAACTAATAGCAGTAATTTTGTTTTAATAAATAAAAATCTACGAAATTGTGCTCATATTTTCCCCGAATTTCAACTAAAATAGATGGCCATTTTCAACGTTATTTCTTCAGGATGACGCCGCCTGAAGTCTGTTCTTGAACAGCCTTAATGATCAAAATAATGCACACCGCTATAATAAACGTTTCATAAAAGTATGTTTAATAAAACTTATAACCACACTAGATGTGTACATATTTGCAACTAATTACAAGAAATTGTAATTTTCTTAATTTCATTGTTATAAAAATGTCTTACTACGTGTAAGGCGAGGCCTTGCTTACACGGAGCCCACTTTTAGAGCGGCACTAATGCATCATCCACAGTGAATATAATAATCTAAGATTTTATTATACTCGGTTTTAATAATAAACTACCTGAGATATTCAGAGTCTTATCTATAAATAAATTTAAGTGTCATTAAAACCAAACTCCTCTCGAAAGTTTATTATAAAATCACATGAAGCCTGGATTTAAGCGATTCGGAGCTCATACTATGTTTAGTATTGTATGTATACTTTTTTATATATATTGAGATTCCGGTCGGGGGGCCAAAAAGTTCTCCAGTGAAGGCACGGACAAGCAAGTGCATGTTGCACCACCCACAATATGACAAGATGGACAGAACACCTAAATAATAAGGGCCACGGGTCGACTTTGGATCCAGATTGCTTCCAACCGATCCAACTGGAAAATTATGGGGGAGACCATGTCCAGCAGTGGACATTTCACGGCTGAGAAAGTGACGATGATATCTAGATGAGAGTTAAATGCTTTATTGTAGCTAAATGTTTTTATTAAGCATTTTATTTAAATGGGGGCTTTCGTGTCCTTGAATTTGAAACTTTAAAAGTTCAATAAAGAAATTTCACAAACATAAGTATGTGAGAAACTTCCTCAAACGTATGAACAAAGTTAGATATTATTAAAGTTAATGCCATTATTGTCGCCACCTAAGGTGCATAAACCTCACCTCGAGATACGACAATAAATTCCTTCTCGTTAATGTGTGTTATTCGACCATTAACAATACAAGGGTTACCTCCCTAAATGGCACAATGTACTACTGGGTTGACGTTAAAATTTATATTTATGATATTTTCATTACAAAACATAATATCCAAGCTGAGAATCCGGAACGTTCGCGCCGCTTAGAATATTCAATTCACTTGAATAATGATACTGGTTGGTCTGAATTATGAAACTGATAGGGCAATTTTCGTAAATGTTTTTATATGTTAACCTTATATAATAGTGAATGGCAAAGTAAATATTTAGAAATAGCAAAGAAGTGTCTGTTTGTAGTCAAAATAACATATTTTTACTAAATATATATATATCAAAGTATATACTTATAACAAAAAGCCTATTTTTAAAATTTTCGTGTCTGTTATTCCACCTCATATCTGAAATGGCTCGACCGAAGGAGTAGCTTAGGCTACTTTTACTTTAGAAAAACAAAAAATAAATATAACATATCGATACCGTTAGTTCACAATTCGACTATTAACATCAACACGTATTTAAATTATAAAAGAGGTAAGCGAACAGTCAGAGCCGGGCACTTTGTTTTCCTATAAGCACCGGTGACATTTATCATAAATATCTTGGTGGGAGTGAAAAATGTAAAGTCCTGTCCTTGTCGACGTAATGCGCTCAAACTGTAGCGAAGTTTGCGCTAACTTTTCAGACCATAGCAGATTTATCGTATCGTTTAGCGAACTGCGATTTGTTCGGCGCTCCTTCAATATTTACCATTGAGATTATGCATTATATTTCCTGAATGGCGTCCATTTTTTAGTGTTAAACTTACTTTATATTTATAAGTGTCTTTCATGAGTAACATTGATAAAATGACTTTTCATGTATTATTTCTTTCATCCATATTAAACCGTTGATTGGTTTTGACGCTTTCCTTTGACTTGCTTGCAAACTTGTCTTGTTGAGTTGTTGTTGACTTGCTTTGCAAACAATATTTTATGGCTTCAACACGTCTTCAACATTTAAATTTACAAAACAAACTTTGCTGGAGCCAATCTAATAAATTAGGAGTAACAATGGAAAGTTAGTAGCCTTTTGATGAAACAAAGGACACATTGACTGATACCTAAGTATATATTATTAGAATATTAGTATACTCGTATTCATATTATTAACACTCAGTTATTTATTATACTTTAAAATTATTGCTTGACTTATTTTAGGAAAAAAAATACATACATTTTGTTATGTTATGAAAATTAATTAACTACAATTTATAGTAGCAAATTAATATTAATACCACCAGAAGTTACAAAGAAAATACAAAAAAATATCGCATCTTACAGAGTCGACTATCACAAATTATATTTATGATTATTGAATTGCCTAAATACTCGTACTTATATTTGTTGGCTCTTATACATTATTATGCAATGTGAACCAAAATAATATTCTGTAATCAGGTCATTGTATAAACAAAACAAGTTTTGTAAATGCTAGACTTTAAACATTAAACCTGCATTACAAAGACATTTCTGGAAGGCCGTGGTGATACATCACGGTCGTAATGTCGTCAAGAAAGTATGCTAAATTTCAAAAACTATTTAACTTAAAATACATCAGAAGTATCACTTAGAAAATATACCCTATAAATATATTTAAAAAATTAAGAACACAACACGTAACCGTTGTAACGAATGGTCTATAAAGTTTTCATTAGGATTTATTATTACGATTTAAGATTTAAATTTCCTCATAAATAAATCAACTGTAAAGACGTCACTAGTAATTGATTATACACTCATATGTAAAACAATAAAATGTTGGACGAAGTCAGAGATTGATGCTATATACTGTCGTAGCGTAGTACTGTTATAGAGATATGAGATCAATTCAAACCCAAAGGACATGTGATGGACAGCCAGACGGTCCATTAGGTGGGGTGTCAATAACAGGTCGGTCGCACACACGTGCTGTCATTTCAGTTGCTTTCTGTACGAAAGTGGTAGCACTACCGCTAGACATTGTCCCGGTTATGATACACCGCAAGTCTCATATAATTATACCTATAATTATGTCTCAATACGCAGTTATTTAAAACCAAAAAATATTTATTTAGAAAAATAAAATAAGTTAAATATAAAATAATTAGCTGGTGCCCACAATGTCGTCCGCATTGAAAAATAAAAATATATAACACCTGACAAAATATATATATGAGCGATATAATATATTTATTTTGTATAGTTGGCTCTATTATTCGGATATCTTTGTTACTGTTATAGATGGATTAAAATTTAAATATACATGTTTGTTTATTTATAATAACACTATAGCTGGTGCCCGCGACTCCATACGAGTTAAGAATAAAAAATATAACACCTGATGAAATATGTGAGTATTAACTGATTCAAGAGTTAGATTTTTATATCTTTTTGGGAACAGCACTTTTTTTCTGAACGAAAGATATCATATGTCCTTTTCTATATCCCTGCCTGACCGTATTTCATGATAATCGGTTGAATACTTACTTCAGACATGAAAAGATAACACTCAGACAGTTACTTTCACATTTGTAATAATTATTAAGTATGGATGTAGTAAATCAGTTTAACGAAAACGCATAACTATTCAGAGCGGCGTATTAGCAATTTAAATTCACGGACATTTAATTAGGCGAGAGTAAAATTAAAGGCTTCGCCCTCGGCAGTTCCGGTGGCCATCATTGCGACGGTGGCGACATCCGGCCCCGAGCGGTGTAATTGCTTCGAAGACGAAACAAACGGTAGGTTAAATACACGTAACAATATTTTAAAGTGTACTCTTACGTGTGTAAAATTACACACATTTGGTTACATGTTATTAGTAATAATACTATTTTTAAAATGCTACGTTCATGTATGTATGTCTTTTCAGTTGAATTAGTACCTATATTTAAATATTCAAAATGAACAAAATGATTATCTAAAAAAAAAACTACATATCACAACTTTTTATGAAAATTTAATCTAGTATAAGTTTAAAACATTTAGTTTTTTCATTTATTTATTTCTTGACAGCAAAGACTGCAAACTTTTTGACCAACCCATTGACTTCTTTGGATTAATACAAACGTATAATTACCAAGTATCATACTGGTTAGTATCGCTTTGTGTTCTGATGGTGGCGACATCAGACCAAGCGGCGTAATTGTGCATTCGCTCGTCACGCGAAACCGGCTTGATTAATCGGGTTCCGGATACGATTTGTCTGTTTGTCGGAGCTCCTAGGTTGATGTAAGTACATACTTAACACTGCTCTATTTCCGGGACTTTGTTCGGAACTATTGCGTCATTAGAACATTGTCTATTATTTATTAAACTTACTAGCTGTTATCGCGACTTCTTACACGCTGTAGTTTGTTTTTTGAAAATCCCACAAGAAACTGAAATTTTACTAGGATAAAAAGTATCCTACTTGTTAAGAGCAGGCCCCACGAAAAAAATTCCTACGCTCGCTCCGCCCACGTCCCGCCACCCGAGAGTTACAAGTTGCTCGGCGGCTGTCTAGAATTTTTTTAATATATCGCAAGATACAGCTTACGTAAGGTTGAATATTGCGTACATTATTTGAAGCATGATTTGGTATGCACTAGCTCGGAACTAAACAACGTAAGTCTCAAAATTGTTTTCGTTAATTATAGGAGTAAAAATAAACCTAAGTTTATTTTATTTTGACAATCACTGGTAAACAATGTTTCCTTGCTACGAGCAGTTTTTTGGCGATATAACTCAAGCCGTTTAGTAGAAAAATGTAATATTCTCCGGGAAAGGCGCCGATTTCGATCAAAAAATGTATCGAATGAAAATCACCTAATTATGTTTCTGACTTGATAATCTACAGATAAAGGTCTCAAAATATATATATGTAAATTCCACATTGATCAGATATGTGGTTGACTCAGCACATTTATTTAAAGTTCCCTTAGTTTCACAGGGCCTGGCCTTAATCCAGGTAATAAACTAACTGTGTGCCAAAAATCCGTTCATCCGTTTTTACGTGATTGAGAATCCAAACATACAAACATTCGCATTTATAATACTTATTACTAGAATTATTTCTTAATAAGCTATTATATTTATGTATTTTATAGTAAGGCATTTATATGTAGGCAAGGCGTCTTATAGTTAAGCTATACTATAGTCATAGCTTGACTATAGTAACCACTTTTTGAAAAAACGTTCGTATTCTACTCACTGCTAAGGCGAAAATTTAAATTTAAGGATTGAGCCAATTAAGTCTTAATTAATTAAATAATATAAAATCACGGCGCACGTTTCAACATCCACTTTAATATCAGACGTGTACAAAAAAAAAAGGAAAATCAAAAGCGAGATAACATCCTGCTTAATATATACGCCAAAAAATATTCACATTACTTGACTCCAAGTGGATGGTTGTGAACAGCGTAGCGAATTATATACTTCAAGGTTCCTCACTGCCATTAAGAGGGTACTCGACTTACCAGAAACAAGATACAATATTTTATATCATTACAAGCGACCCCCGCCCCGGCTTTGAAGGGACGCAACTTTTTAATAAAGAAAATGTATGTTTATTTTATATAATTATCTACAAACTATATAATTATACGAAACTTCCCGTTTGTCGTTCTTTCCATTGGAGAAAACTGTGTCGAAACGAAATGCGTTTCTTGTTTTAGAAGAATCAGACAGACGCGAGATGAGATTATGTTTTTAAATACTATTCAGTTATATTATGACGATTTAATGTAATAGTTATGACGTTATTTTTAAAAAATCAATGAGGAAAGTGAAGTAACGATCTACTTCATATGTTTGTTAAGAGTACAAGAAAAGTCAGAATAATTCATTTACTGTTTTATAAGGCGCTTGAAAGTGAGTAAAAAATAATCAGCGGGGTTAGTTGGTTACGTTGTTAAAATAGTAGCACATTCTTTTCCAATTAATTGGAATTATTTCCGGTACGATTGAAAAAAGCTGGGCAGGCGTAAACACAATTTCCGAAAACAAATTAAAAATAAAAATAAAATAAAATTAACATTCGAAACTAGGCCATTGCATTTTTTTTTTAACTTACACTAGCGAATTTAGTAATAAAAGTTTTTCCTAATTTCAAAGTTCAGATAATTTTACAGATTTCATAAATAAATATTAAAACGATGACTTGTATTTTAATATTTTTAAACTTAAACATAATATTACCAAATTACACTATATTTATCCAGTATAACCTATAATTTCTTCTTCTAGTTTCAACCGTTAAAACGAAAATAAAAATGATGGCCTGATCTCCATACAAAACTCATACAAAACTCCTCCTTTATAAAGGTCTACGTTACATATCTGAAAGGGGCTGTAACTTCCTAGTAGTCTTATGTAACAGCATGTTTGTATCACTGTTCATTTAGTAATTATCTAATTTAGTACATTTATTTAGCAAAGTTAGTTCGGCGACGGAGCGTGCAGGCGTGTCGCCTACTAAATGTTTTAAGTTAATTGCTTTGATTCGCTTTCACCCATTGTTTGATGTTTGTAAAGAGAGATACCGTGATTATAACCGTTATGTGAAACCACTTTTACACTCGATTGTACTCATTTCGAAACGACTTTTATTGTGAAACAATATAAATAACTTAGTCACTTTTTTGGGGAAATGACGTTTCCGCACTGTGAAGTGACTTATCATCGGGATTCCGCCATCAGCGGTGATGTGCGGGTCCAAGACCACAGCGAGGTCTTATCCTCGGATCCCCACTCACCAAGTTATCTGTACTTGCCAAATTAGCTACAATATGGGCTACTTCAAGCGAGCTGTTAACAAACTTCTACGGGGTAGGCAGCGCACTAGCACTCCCCTTGGTGTTGCTTGTGTCCTCAGGCGACGGTAACCACCTGCCATCAAGTGAGCCGCGAGCTTGTCTGCCACCTTTATGTTATAAAAAAAAAATATAGTTCGGCTTATAAGTTGGAAATTTACATAAACCTAGTCTCATGAAAGAAATGGTAAATGAAAAATAAAATCTTCATCCGGTTATAACCAGGAAAACCTTTCTGTATTCAGGTAGAACGAAATTCATTCTCTTCATAATCCCTCGAGTAATACCGAAGTGGTTTGTAGGAGTGAAATGGTAAAGTTTAAGGCCTACACACTGTAGGATCTCTCTGGTGAAGGCAAATCAATACAACCCACGGTACGGCAGCCGTTTAGTTGGACGACTTTAAAACAGTTAAAGAAACTAAAAATAAATCTTAAAGGACATTTTTTTATTCAGAAAGTTCAAAAATAATATTTCAACTCCGAATTATTATATTAGCATGAATATACCCAATATAGATGCACTTATATAAAATACCTAGCAACCCGCCTCCAGCTTCACATGGCGTTGAAATTTTCAAAAATCCTTTTTTAGCGTATGCTTGCGTCATAAAATAAACCTGTTTCAAATTTCAGCTTTTATGTTCAAATCAGTCATTCAAAAGATTAGAGACAAACACACAAAATACACAACACATTACATTCTAGACTGCTCTAACATTAAACAAAACTGCTCTAAGCTAGTGCCACATAACAATTGCAAATTATCTTATACACTGTACATTCATCTCTTTATTCTCCACATATTGCATAACTTATAATTTCTTCAATAGGCATGGAAAAATAATCAAATAAGTACGTCCCGTCTGGTCGAGAACATAACATATCTATAAAGTTTCTAGATAACGGGCACTGCATTGAACAGTTCTAAAGTGCGCGCACTGCATTGAAATAGTCCGTACCCACTCCCCAGTGAGCCAATTAGTGGATGGACATTTGAATGTGGCCTTCAAATGCAACTACGCAAACTATGCAAAACTCCGCGTTTCGTTCGGGACTCCCCATTTTACACAATGAACATCTTGCCAGTGTTTTTTACTCTTATTCGGCTTTAATATTTTGAGTTCAGCTCTAAATAAGGAAACATTTCAAAGAGATTTCGTGAAAATTTCACAACATAACATTAATAGAAGTTGGAAAGGTTATGGTGTAATATTATTAAAATTATTCCATAGTACACGATGACAATTAAACATAGAACTTTTTAATTGTTTAATTCTTATTCTAAATCTCTAATACTGGCCCATGATAATGATAACACCAGGCATCAATACCTTTGAATGCTTTAAGTTTTCAGGCATCGTTTCATTTAGCGTTATAGATACCTAACAATAATAGTAGTGGGTCCTTGTTTCGAAACACAATGGACTCAGAGTCCAGCTATTGGTCCACTTCACAGATTGCTAAGCCATTGAAATGCTTCGCTATAATGGGACGTCCATCTTAGTACATGTGAATCCGACATGGAAAATGATGTTTCGGCCATTGTTAGATCCGTGTATAGATGTGTGTGAGCGTGTTAGTGTCTGCAAAAGCATTTAGATTACCTTATAATCTACCTATTCCACAATAATTCTTTGTGAAAATCCGTTAATGGAAGCTGACGAGAAAGAAAAATAACTTCTAGATGTATGAGTATGTAGGACTTTTTGGCCTTATCGTTAATCTGCAGACAATTTAATCTAAATAAAGTAATTACCTCACTATACTTACTCTTATTAAAAAATATAAAACACTAATCAAAAATTACAATTTTCCAAAAAGCATACGAGATCAACATTGTCTAATTTATTCAAACATAAATCTTTTGTGAATAATAAATCGCCACAAAAACACTATAAATTTAACTTGGCCAAGACAATATCGTGCGATCGATAGATGGGGAATCCCATCCGCTACAATCTGCCCCTTATCAAGATTACAATATTAGCATCAACATAATTCGCCGAGACCGGCATAATTGACCAATCAGCCACCGGGGAGCGATTGCTTATTTGATAGAACTTGATTTATTGACAATTCTTCGATAAGACAGCTCTGATCGTTTTCATTTCTTTTTACGTTGGACGTATCGTAAAAATCTGTATCGCTGTAAAATACGCTAACCTTGATAAATTTATAAAAAATATTATGTACAACTTAAAATAAATATTATTAAAATTATTATAACACAGGTAGAAGTTATTTTACAATAACTGAGACCGCGTGTGATTCCGCTTTTGATTAATAAAAAGCCCTTATTGGAATTTTATACGATGAATGCAGTAACTTAAAGGACATCTTTAGTTACCCAAAATTAATGAATTCTATGTTAAATATAATTACGGAAAAAGTACACGAAATAAATTCCGTATGCGGTTATGTTACGAAGAAAGGGTTCTGAATTTTAACGAAAATTAAAAACCATCATTTGTTCGTTGCACTTAAATAGCCTTTAAATCCGTTATTACATTTCCATCTTTATAAATTAAGGTATACACATACGCTAACCCAAACCTTTTTTTCCTATTGCATCAGTTAAGGGAGTTGAAATTTAAAACAATAGATTCGGGATTCAAACTATCTCATTACTAATTATTGTAATTATATTTTTATTTTAATCAAAATCGATTGAATGTTACAGCCGTGATACTTAATAACTGATAGACATATTTACTTTCGCTTGTATAATATTGTATTAATATGAATTGTTTTAAAAACAATTAAGAGGCAAATAAGTAGATAATGTTAAGAAGAACTTAACATAAGGACGCGATTAATGACAAAGTCACTCACATCGTACACTGAGAAAATTTTACTTTAACAAAGTGCCTTTTTGGCTCGGTTAAAGGCAGATTATTTAAAATTAACTAAAACTAGTTTAAAAATACATAAGCAACGTTGGTTATAATCTAACACGTCAACATTGTTATGGATACTTGGTTATTTTTAACATTGCACTTAATAATTTTTAAACAAAATTGTTAGCATTCTGAACCAATTCAGATTTGTTTAAATTTTAATACTTCATATTGTTAAGTCTAACCAAGTTATGTATGTAATTTTAAATATGTTTAAAAAGGGTTAAAATTAACACTATTTTTGGTTAAAATTAACGAATATATCTCTGTTACCACCTACAACGTAATAGGTTACAAATAGCCATTGATATTTTGTTGGTATTAAATATGTTCGATTGTAAATTTTACCATGATACATTTGCTAATCTTTACAAACAGCTTAGTAAATATTAATCAAGTAAAATCATTTAGCAAAGCAAAATGGGTTACCATTAGACAAGTAAAAACAAGTTTAGACATGCCTGATCCTCTCGCCTTTCCTTGCACTCTTTTTTCCAGGCAGCGAATCATTTCGTCCAAATCTTTTTAACGTGGCAGTCATTTTAATAAGTGTTTGTGAATTAAATTAAGTATAAATTTATAATAATAATGGATGACGATGTCAACAATCTTTTAGTGGCGTGGAAACTGGAAGAATATAGGTATAGAAGTATTTAAAGGTGAGTGAAAAACCTACATTTTATTTTTATTCATAAATGCAATTTTATATTTTATTCATTTTATAAACAATTTTGAGTTATATCATTGAGGTAATAATATAAACTAACGTACGTATAGCCACCTATTTAGTTAGATATTATGCTTTATTAGATTAGATATTGGATATTAGTTGGCAATACCCATAATATGTTAGTACTATGTATTGTATTTAGTATTGTACATACTTTGATTTTGCGTATAATTAATTGAAATACAGTTGTTAGATTCGTGATTACAAATTCCTTAGTTTATTTCGGGGTTTCATCTCAAGGTCGTCATCATCTTGGCTTTTTATCGAAACCTATTTAATAAATAAATATTTTGATTTGATTTTTACTTAATGAAACACAGTAAACAAATAACTACTATGGTACATATAATTTAAACTTTCTTTTATTTTTCAGCTGGAAACAGACTTTGCGAACCTTTATGGTGGGAAATACACGGAAATCTTTGAGACCTTTCCCACTTTAAAATCAAAGATTTTTGACCTTGGAAGGACACGCTCGTCAAGAGCTCATTACAAAATAAAGGATAAACAGCTGCAGACGCTGGTCGCATTACAATATTGTAACTCACTAACACATCAAAATTCGAGTTCTGAGAGGATCATTTTTATATGAGTTTCTAAAGTATTATGAAATATACATATGTATATGTAAGTATTAGTAAAAAAGTCTCAGATAAATTTTGAAGAAAATTTTACAGAAAAATGTTCATCATATAACTTTTTGCCAAAATAAAATTAACAGTTGAGGAGGTTAAAAATGAATTGAATAAATTTCTGGCTTTACCTTTCAACCCTTATATTCCAACCTTTTAAATTCTGTTACATAAAAATTTATATGAAAATTTTTATTATATGAAAATTTTTATGTAAAATTAGATTCTCAGCAATATTTATCTGAAACTTTTTTTCTACTCTTACTAGGTATTTTTGTATAGTTTTGAAAGAAACACTTCTCAATTTATTTTAACACATGGAATTAAAAATTTCTTTCCCCTATCGATATTCCATATCTCCTAGAAACTTATTGCTTGATGCTAACATCCTGTGCTATGGTTAAATGTTGTAAATTATAACAAAATAAATACTTATTGTTTCAGCTTCAGAGGAAACTTCTATTCTAATATTGCTTGCTTCATGCTGATCCCATCACTATTATCAGTGACAACCATAAGATTGAAAAATGCCCTCAAAAAGTTTGGCGCCCATCGAAAGGTGGAGTACTTGAAGGATTTATCACACACGTAACAAATGATTTTGAAATACAGTCAATCATAAGACAGTTCAGTCATTTATTATAGTTGTGGGTCCGTCAATCGAGAACTTAAAATTTTAAAATTGTTAAATTAAGTTGCTCTAAATATATATAAAGACTTTTCACTATTATTATTAATAATTCACAACAAAAAAGAGAAAATATGTTTGCTTTATTTTATGTTTAATTTTAAAATTGTTAAATTAAGTAGCTCTAAAATATATAAAGGCGTTTCACTATTATTATTATTAATTCACAACAATTAAGAGGTAATATAATGTTTGCTTTATTTTATGTTTTTTTTTAAATTTGTTAAGTATGAATACTTAATATTGACCTATAAGACCACAATAACATTTATACTTTAAATACAAATAAACGGTTTTTTTAATATATATTTTTTATTATTACCCTTTACCTGACCTTTACAACAACCAAACAAGTTCGTTCGGAATACCGAATAGATTAGCTAATATTAACCAAGTAAGGTTGTAGGGGTTACCGTCTAAATAGGTTAAAAAGTAAATATGGTTTTGCTGTGACAACCAAATAAGTCTGTTCAGAATACCAAGTAGATTAGCTAACATTAACCAAGTAAGGTTGTAAGTGTTACCGTCTAAATCGGTTATAAGTAAATGTGTTGTTGCTGTGGCAACCAAACCAGTTTGTTCAGAATACCGATTAAATTTGCTATAATTTCAGAGTAACTAAGTTAATAATAACCAACTAAAATGTGCTATTTCGAAATAATCTACTAGGTAAATAATTTAACAAAGTTAATTGGTTGATATTAAATGAGTAATAGTTGCCAATCTGACTTATTTGTTTTTAGCAATACACATTGCAGGCTCCATATTAACAGTGTCGCTTAGTTATTTGCAGCAATAACTTATTTATTTTTAACCTTCCCGTTTTCTCAGTGTACAGTATTATCTTCATTTTAGCAACGATTTCAACAACGTCCACAAATTATAACCTAGTTTAAGCGGTTACGGGTTGCCATGGACCATTCTACTCCACACCACACCCTATTAATGACACAGTATATTTGCCTGATGAACCATGGTGGTGGGTGTGGCCAGAAATAACTCGTACGCGAACGGTGAACGCTTTTGTACGGTCACGCATGCCGACGAAGCCATGTAAACGCGGATGGTGATTTATTTGACACCTTTGTACCCCTGATGCTTATTTAATAGATGTGTATCACGGCATTAGAGTTATGTATGACAAGCGCCATAAGCTGAAGAAGAAATAGCTATAGAAAACGCGACGATTCTACAAGTGAAATTGTGAATATTCGGCATCTTTAGTAGATTAGTTTTCGTCTCATGTATTTTTGTGAATATAATTTATTATATAGGTAGTAATAGATGTGATGATAATAATTGACCTATATAATGTTTTAGGCGTAATATTTCTCAAAAATGGTCCTCAATTAAACAGTGCAAAACATGGGACAACATTTAAACACTAAATGACAAGCGCTCTTGCAAATGACCCCAATCTATAGTGCTCTTTAATGCTAGTGCAGGTAAAACGAGTGACATTTACACTACACAACCGTTTTGCAGCAGAAAAATTTTGCAATTTTTCAAAGAAACAGATTTTTTTTTGTAATCATGAACAAAATTTATTTGCTAGTGCGGTTGGTTCAGGTTTAAGAGATACGGTACCATATTTAGTTCAAGGTGCTACAGAAATCCAGGTTAAACACGGATTTCACTAAAAGCGTCACTTTTTATTATCTTACTTAGGTAATTTAGCTTAGGAGCTTGAGAAACTTCCATTTTTAAGAAGCGTTTAAGTGCAGGTACGGCATTTCAAACACCATTTTCAAAATTCAAAATATTTTATTTCAAAATTGGAACATAAAATTTCTCTTTTTGAATGTCTGAAACTACATGCAAGCTTCGGAATATGTTAGTGCTGGAAGAAGAAGCTGCGAAGAAACTCCCAACAACACGTCCTAACAACACTTTTTTCTTTTTTAAATTGCTTACAAGCATATATATACATTAATATTACAATTATTTATTATTATTACAATTATTACAAGCATGTATTTACAATAAGTATATACATCATTATTATTAAGTCTTGTGCTGTGCTGGAGCAACCACCGACCAGACATGCTTATCATTAATATAGTCTTGTACTTTATAGTATCCTTTGGTACACAGAGGGCCAGTTTTATAAACGACATACCTTTTTCCCGTTCGTTACAGTGCTGGTAACCGAACGGTTAACGGTCCGTCAATAACGTTTACTGACGGTGGTTCTATAAAAGAAATTAAACATTCGGTAGCTGCCCGTAAAAATACGCCGAAGTTATTATAGTTAATTATATAATACACTGTATTATACTATTAGATCATTTTTTCGTCTATTTGATATAAAATTTAACTAACGGATCGTTATAAAACTGGCCCTCTAGTGTTCTTTATCAAAATCTTAAATTTATGTTCAGGCAAATTTACAATATTGTCTGGAATTTTATTATAGAATTGTATACAGTTCCCCACAAATGAGTTTCTAATTTTGCTCAATCTAGATTGTGATTGTGTTATTTTATTTTTATTTCTTGTGTTTCTTGTTACTGAAGAGACTAACCTCTCTTATTTTATTTACTGAAGAGACTAACCTCTCTTATTACTAGTAATAAACGTACCCATAAGACTAATTCGTAGTGGTAATTCGAATATTAATAGTGGCAAATCACTGAGTTTCGCGAATGTCAACGCAATACAAAACAATGTTTACTATAATAAATCATTATAGTAGGATTTATTGCCTGTATTTATAAGCATTACTAGGATTAGTTTTTTAGTTTCCTTTTATTAAAAAAAAAAACAGTACAAACAAACTAGAGTAAGTACTTATCGAATATTATACGAAAGGTCGACCGCAAATCGGCCGCATGTTCCGCACAAATTGCACCGCACTTGCATGGTCAGGAGACCGTGCAAGTTCAGGTGATATTGATGAGATACTCGGCGCCGGGAAGTTGTTCGTGCCACTCTATTAGCACACCGGCCACGTGGCAAAATTAATGGCTCACGAGTTGATTACCCCGATGGCAGTGCACGCTTCACATGACCGTTGGGCTTAATCAACTCGGTGAAAGAATTAGTTCTTGCTTATATAATTATGTACACTTTTTTTTTAATCAGAATATTATGAGCATGCATATCGTAGCTTAGAATAATTACTTAAGGCTTATCCTTCCAAAAAATTAAATTTTTGCTACATTTTGTAACAGTATTATTCATTATATATACGCCTTTTCTTCAGCGAAAAAAATATATGTTTATCTACAAGATATGAGGAATGATTTGTTGGGATTAAAATTTTTATTTTATTGAAATTGATTCAGGAAAAAAATTCTAAACTCACCCCTTTTATTTTCAGTTATAACAATCTCACTTCTACAATATTTATCAAAAGATTATGAAATTTTGTACACTTATGAAGATAACAATGTAGCATGATTTGTTGAAAGCGCTTTTTGAAAATTCGTAAAATTGAATTTTATATAATGTTTTTATCAAAAATATTTTCCCACTTACTCAGCGCTAGCCCGTTCTCGTCCATAAAATCAGTGCGGGGCGAGTCGTGATGCTAGACGGACCTGTGCCGCGTTGCGCTTCATCTAATTATTAATTTTTACGTAATAAACAAAGAATAAACATTTTAGTGGCAGAACAGACAGTGCATGATAGTGTATATAATACTTTAATAGGTTTTCTTTTTGTCTTTTAATTAAATCTTTAAAAATCTAAATATAAATTATGTTGTAATATAATATTCAATTTATTAATAATCTGAAATATTCAATTTGAATATTCAATTAATAATTCATCTGTATATATACTTGTTATCTAAATTTAATAAAGATAGGAAGTAAGCAAAGGAGGCAAAAGCGTAATAAGATATCAAAAATAAACCAAACGAGGAAGGAAAGTTTTCATGAATTTTAATTAATTAAATTAATTAATATTAATAATTATTAATTAATACATATAAATTAATAAGCCTAATAAATAAATAATAAAGCCACTATAATGCCGGATTCCCACTCACGTATCTAGTGACTCATCGAATTGTTCTCCTAGAAGGAGCGGTGGGGGGTTTCCCTATTGTAGGTGGTCGCGTAGGGGACGCCCCCGTGACCTCCAGAAAAATCCGATATCCTCGGTACACCGTTCTGGTAAAAAGTTGGTGAGCGGTTCTCGGAAACTATGAGGGATAGAAGAGTGGCGTTTGCAGAAGGTCATAGAGGGTGATCGGTAGTCACCAAGGAAAGTGTCATCCGGTCTACAGGGGCACCAAAAAAAAGCCCCCTCCTTGGACCCCCCCGACCATAACTCGGAAACGGCGCGTCACAGCCGTGTCGTGTTTGGGCTCATCGGGAACGTCTCGACGAGATAAAAAATTTGACGTAACCATGGTCAACGGTTACAAATAGACCCCCCATGTTAGGTATCATTTGAAAGGATGAGGGTAATCTATCAACACCATCCTCCCAGCCCCCCTCCGCTCCCCCCCTTACTCCCCCCCCTCCTTTAAAATTACACAATTAATAATAATAAGACCAAAACCAAACCAAAACAATTAGACATGGCAAAAGACAAGACAAAACGAAAACAAAATGAAAACGTGAATAAATTTTCTACAAGGATTTGGGTTTTTTTTTTTTTAATTCTATTGACATGAATTTTAAAAATTATAAAAAAGGGCTTTTGATAGCTTTTAGAAAAATCAAGCGCTGAATCAAAAATATGGAGAAAATAATAAATGTTAAGTGTGCCTTTTACAGTTCAATATACCCTAAAAAGCCCCACAGAGTTTCCATTTAATCCACTCAGCCGCTTTTTTGTCCCACTCGATAGATTTTTTGAAAAAATTGAAGAAGCAAGATTCTCGCTCTAAAAAGTTCGTAATCTTTATCAAAATGAAAAAAAAAACACTTTTTGTCTCAATTTATTGTCACTTCACTCACTTGGTGAATTTGAAAAAAATATCAAAATTAAAAAAAAAATTATTACCGCCGGCATTAGCGTTACCCAAACAAAACGTACCACGCGAAGTTTGCACGGTTGGTGCAAAAACTCAATTGTTTTTACTGAAAATTAAAAAATTTGTTAGTTTTGATAAAAACTTTTGTTTGGCTCTTTTACCATATATTTTATATTCGTATAAAGAAATATACATACATCTATACATATAAATAAAATTGGAGTGTCTGTTTGTAATATTGAAATAACCGTTTTTTACTACATGCATATGAATATACGTACATACACCATATATGAGTACATACACCAAAATAAACCAACCACATAACCAAACCAAATTTTTGTCTGTCTGGGTGTCTGTTTGTTCCGGCTAATCTCTGAAATGGCTGAACCGATTTTGACGGGACTTTTATTGGCAGATAGCTGATTTAATAAGGAGTAACTTAGGCTACGTTTATTTTAGAAAAAATACACCCCGGGCCAAGCCGGGAGCGCGCCGCTATACACTCTAAAAACATAACCCTCGTTGTGGCGCAGACGGGTAAAAATTTTTACTAGGTAACATAATTTACTACCTAAATAACAAAACACGCTTCATTGTTACTGAATTATCCCTCTACATTGTAAATAATTATAAATTTGTAGTATGTATTTGCAGTAAAGTAGGCTCAGTCGACTATGTCGTGCCTTTGTCGTCTAGTCTCCATACTACTCTTTGCCATCTCTGTGCGGTCGATCTCTTGTAGAGGGTGGCGCGGGGAAATTAGCCTAATAATTCAAGGCCAAATCGGCGTTATACACCTTAAAGAGGTGTTTAACTAGTTTTCGCCTATTACACTAATAAAACTCTTCATAGCTACTAAATTGTTTTTACCTATTTAAATATAAATTAAGGTGATAGAAATTCATTCTGCTGATAAAACTAGAGTGAAATGAACATGCTGAAGAAAATCTACTATATAAAAATAAGTCGGGTTTTCCTTCCTGACGCTATAACTCCAGAACGCACGAACCGATTTCCACGGTTTTGCATTCGTTGGAAAGGTCTCGGGCTCCGTGAGGTTTATAGCAAAGAAAATTCAGGAAAAATTTCAACAGAAAAGCGGGTCAACAGAACAGCCATCTGGTGGCGAAACGGAGTTCGCCGGGTCAGCTAGTTAGTTCTAAATTATATTCTTTTTAATCAGTGATCTTATTTTCGAGGTTATCTTATTATCAGTACGTATTTTCTAATGGACAAATAATGCTTAGTTCAACAATTCAGTAAAAAAAATCTGTAATAAAAAATAACTATATAAGGGATATGGTTAAAATTAAAATTTTATAAAACAGTAGACTACGATGAAATGTAACCATAACCACAGAAGAGATAATAGTAAGTACATGTACTATAACGTAAAGACTGAAGTTTAAACTTACAAAATACGCCTGGCTAATTTTGTAAAAAAAAAGCTTTTTTTATAGCTTACAACATTTAATATAATTTTGAGGTTTTTAATCTCATTTCTGCAGTTTTAGGTAGAATTGTCATAAGATTTTTTTTAAATTGAGAATAAGTAATTTGTAATACTATGTTAAATGTTTCGACAGCAAAATATAGCTTAATTATAACAAAAACAACTCACCATTTCTGGATATTACTCTACGTAACATATGTCCAAAACGGCTTGCACCCAAACATTTTCTCTTCTCGCGAACTACTTCGTCCATGCAATCGCTGTCACTAGCCGTATCATCATCACTGTCATCATCAGACACAATAGATTCACGTTTATGTTCTGATTCACTAAACACCTCGTTACCGGATAGAATAGGTTCACTGGCACCTAGAGTTTTTTGCTCGACGGTCCAGCTCTCTATTTTTTGTACATCACTGAACAAATCGTCAAGATTTGTTTCTAATAAACCTTTGGCACTGCATATCACTTTATTTCTTACGTCGTTGTGTGCGACAATGGCGTCTACGCTTGTAGAAAGACACTTGTCACGTCTCTTCACTTTCGCTTCATCATCGGACATGTTAATGTTATCCTGAGTCTTGTGTTTTATTCGCAAGGAACTGTGCGACACGTTCTTCAATCTTTCCACGTCTCTCACGTTCCTTTCCAACTGTAGTGACACATCTCTGGCGCCTATTTGCTTCTGCGGTTGATTAACGCGAAATATATTTGACAACACTAACATTTTCACTGTTTTTAGAGCACTTATACTGGTTAAACATTCCATCACTGCATTCCTTATTCACTCCATTTCACCAACATTTTGAGCTAAATTGAAATAGGCGGTTTTGTGTTTGTTAGATTACTTAAATCTAGCTACGTAGTGAGAAATGTTTGTGTACAAAATTAAGCATAAGAATCCTTTACAATAGTAAGCAAAGCATTATTCAAGCGCATGGAATATTCCAAAGTGGCACCGACTATTTTCCAGCAACAACGTCGGACGAGTCACAGATGTGAATAAATAAAACGCGAGCAGGGAAACAATCCACCACCTTTATGAAGCTACGCTTACTAATAAATATTTGATCTCAAAGCCGTACAAGACAGAAGCAAAACAGCGTAAACAGGAATACGAGATAACGGAGAATAAAATTGTGCTATCAATTTTATGGTAGAGATAAGTTCCAACATTAAATGTGACTTAGCTTAACTTGGCTGCAAGAATTCTCTTTATAAGGTGGCTGGTGGCGGAATGCTATCTATCAACAAAGAACAAAGCGCTCTTGTCTGCGAGGAGACGTGATAAAATTTCCAACCACGTAAACGCTATCACGTTTGAGAAGCTTCACTTTTACACTACACGAGAAGTTTAAATGAAGGTTCACCACCTTTTTCTATTCGGGTAGACATTAGATTATACATGTGAAGACTGTCAAACCATTATAATAATTTAGCCATTAAAAATAAAACAACAATATTATCCAAGAGTTTTGATCTAATATGAATAACACACATTGCCCTATAAAATATAATCTCATTCAGTTTCGCTTTGCCGCAATTCGTCTTTGTCAAACTTGTCTTAAACTCGATCGATGCTAATCGACTGCGTTTGCTGGCTTATTGGTCATAAGTCATAGCTTCAAGAAACCTTAATATCTTTAGGAGTGGAGAAATTCGAGCATTAATATAAGAGAGATTACTATGATCTCTTATTTAATAAAACCATCAACATATATCCTCGCCTGTGTATTGTTTAAGGGTACTTCTTATAAACGAATTTATTATTTTTCAAGTGCTACACTTCGCTCATGTTATTTACACTTGTTACGTGGTCGTAGTCAAAACTCGTTATTGCACTTATTATTGGTTTATTATAATGTCTTAAATACAAATTAAAGGTTTAGATACAAATTAACTGACATAAATTATAATTGAATATGGAAGGATGCGATGTTGTAAGGATGGAGTCCGAGAATTGAATGCATCAATGTGTCTCTGCTAGTTACTTATATAAAACTTGAGAAACTTATATAAAAACTAAGATTTATGGGCTACGGGTGGCGGAATGGTGCTGGACGAACATGTGCACGTAGCTATTGTCTCTCTGATTCCACGCTTGCAGTTGAGGGTCATATAACACCTCCCCCCTTAGAAAAAAGATTAGGCGTCAGTGCCTGATCTTTGCGAGCTGAATGATGTTTCGGGGACCTCAAGGTCTTCATCTTCGCCTTCTGAGATGCACGAGGTTGACGGCAGTGATATAATGGTCATCGATTTTCTTCTCGAGTGTTGAGTATTGTGATCCCGGTAAGGAAGTACATCCGGGAGAATTTAAAGGATTCTTGTATGTACTACTTTTGTGCGTGGCTCTTCTGAATTTAGTTTTCGTTTCTTGAAGACAATTATCTGTCCTGGTATCTTCCACCAAGTATAGAGGAAAGTATTGTTGACTTCGGAGAATTGTAGAGTCAAAGAGTGCTAAGGCCGTTGTGAAGCTTGCAGTTTCGTTTCAGTTTCAGGATCTCGTTTTCCTGGGACATATGATAAGAAACGTTGTACTGTAGAACACGTCAAATCTCTCTGCTTAGTAGTAGGTGTATAGAAGATCATGCGTTGTCATCTCGATTTCAGCTGGAAGTGTGGTTGTTGTTCTTTCTCGTATTAGCTCTGTAGAAGTGCTGAACTTTTCCATAGCTGCAACTCTCTGAGGAACTCGCAGACACATATTGTTGACCGTTAAGGTTCGTGGCTATTTAATTGTGCTCTGGTAGGATGGTGGTATGGAGGGATAATTAATTTGCTATGTCAATGGAATAGGAAAATATGATACAGCGTTAGGAACAAGGGGGAAATCTAGAAGGTAGATTAATTATTCAGAATATATGTATATATAAACTTTCAGTTTCTAATACGGGACTTATACTACTAATTTTAATAAGGGCTACTTTATTTGATTAGACGATGATATAGTAGAAACTTTATTTTTTATTTATTTTTTGAAATTGTACAATATAATAAAGATTTTGTAGACTAATGGCTATATTTAGAATAATTCTAGATTGAAGTATATGCTTATTTTAAAATGGTTATTGGCGATTTATGAATACATTGAAAGAATTTATATAAAATGATATTTTACACGATTTATACTAATAATTATTATTAACTAATTTGGATCTTGTTTGTTAGCGGGACGGAGTCTGTTAGCGTGAACTAACTGGTTGCGATTTGATTTCCGAATTACATAGTTTCCGTTAAAACCTAATCTAACAATAGTGTATGGACCGTCCCACTTAGATTCTAAGCTATTTGGATTTGGTATCTTTAACATAACTTTATCTCCTAAATTATAACTAGATATATTTTTAATTTCTCGATCGTACCTTTCTTTCGCTCTTTCCTTCATTGCTTCGACATTGCGAATGGCGGCGTCTCTGGCAACTTTGAGCCTTTCATTTAAGTCCCTAACGTAATCACACGTAGTGTACTCAGAATTAGGTTTTAGCGTATAAAAAGGACGAGGTTTTATACCAAAAAGGAGTTCGTATGGTGTGAATCCGGTAGAATTATTCACGCAAGTGTTATGGCACATGATCGCGAATGGTATAATCTTATCCCAATTTCTTAAGTGCCGGTTTTGATACATACGTACATGTTCGCGTAAAGTGGCGTGAAATCTTTCTAATGCGCCATTTGTTTCGGGATGGTAGGCTGTATTGAAAGTTTGACTAACTCCAAGAAATTTCATGAATTGTTTCATTACATTATTCATGAACTCTGTTCCTTGATCGGAATGAAAGCGTTTCGGAGTTCCAAAATGTTGACAAAAATGTACCAATTGTTGAGCTATTGTGGTAGCCTCTTTATCAGGGATTGGATAGGCTTGAACGTACCTTGTTAGTTCATCTTGTAAAGTTAACACATATCTATTATAGTTATCCGTTATGTCTGGAAATGATACTAAATCTATGGATACTCGTTCAAAAGGTTCTAGGGATTGAGAAGTTATGACCATTGGGGCTTTATAAGTTTTCCTCTGAATTTTATTGCGTTGACAAATTAAACAATTTTCTATATAATTTTTTATATCGTCTGTCATGTTTTTCCAATAATATTCATTGCGAATTTTTCTTGTCGTTTCTGTAATACCACGATGTCCTGAAAGGGGTTCGTCATGGAAGGTTTTGAGAATGTTAGGTATTTCGTCAGTTGTAGGATATTGAATTTTATTCTCACAAATAGTTATTTCGCATTCGTATATATCGGCTAAGTAACTCGTAATGTGATATTGTTCATTACCCTGTAATTTACATGTAGAGTCATTCTTTAAGTCAGGAACGTATAATGTCTTGAAGTTATTATTTTGTAAGCAGCTAAGTAACGTCTTAAAGTAGCTTTCAGTGTCCCAAGGATCGTTAAATTTTGGTCTAGTACATCCGAATACTATATTTTGCTTCTTATTGGAAACTAATAGGTCTGTCTGATAGAGATCCTTTGGTTTTTGTAAATAGCGGTCTGTCTGGCAACAAGAATTTATCGCTTCATTATATAATTTATTTAACTCTGATAATTCACATGAAACAGGGATGAGTATATTTTTATGTCGTGAATCTAGAAGGTTATCAGGGGATATGTGAAGATTAGGAGTGTCGAAATTGTGTATGGGATTTTCGTAATATCGCTCAAAATTTATTTGTAAATAATTGTCTGATATTGGGTTAGTTATATTAGAATGCAGTACGGAGGGACGGGATAGTGCATCCGCATTCGTATTGTTTTTTCCGGCTTTGTAAATAATCTCATAGTCGTATTCCTCTAGTTTAAGTCTCCAACGAACTAATCGGCTTCCGGGATCTTTAACGGAAAAGAGCCATGTAAGGGGCTTGTGATCGGTGACTATTTTAAATCTTCGACCAAATAGGTATGGCCGAAAATGTTTAACAGCCCATACTATTGCCAACAATTCACGTTCTATGGTAGAATAGTTCGATTCGGCTTTATTTAAAGTACGAGAGGCGTACGCTATTGGGAGATCTTTACCTATTTCGCCTTGGGATAAAACAGCTCCGATGGCTTGCATAGAAGCGTCGGTGGTCAAGGCAAACTCTTTAGAAAAATCTGGATATTGTAGAATCGGAGGATTTATAAGTAGGCGTTTACATTCTTCAAAGGCCGACTGTTGTGAGGTGCCCCATGCAAAGGGGATATCCTTTTTGAGGAGACTTGTGAGTGGTTTAGTAATTTTACTGAAATTAGCAATGAATCGTCGATAATATCCTGCAAGACCTAGGAACGACTTAATGTCTTTACAATTCCTAGGTGTTGGAAAATCCTTAACAGCTTGAACCTTAAGGGGATTAGGCTTTACGCCTTCGTTTGAAACAATGTGACCTAAGTAAGCGACTTCGCGCCGAAGAAATTCACATTTGTCGGGTTGGACTTTGAACTCGAATTTTCTTAATCTGGAAAATACTTCGCGTAGTTTTTGTTCGTGTTCCTGAAGGCTAGATGCATAGACTACTACATCATCTAAAAAAGCGTAGCATCTATCTCCCTGCAGTCCAGACAAAACAGAATCCATCACTCTTTGGAAGGACGCCGGTGCATTTTTTAGGCCAAATGGCATCCTATTGAATTCGTAATGACCATAAGGAGTACTGAAAGCAGTCTTATGAGTATCGTCAGATTCCAATTGGATTTGGAAAAATCCAGATGCCAGATCTAGGGTCGTAAAGTATTGAGAATGACCTAACTTATCAAGTATGTCTGAAATGTTAGGAAGAGGATAGCTATCTCCAATCGTAACTTCGTTTAGTTTACGGTAGTCGACTACTAAGCGCCATTTTTGTTTTCCTGAAGCGTCTAGTTTTTTAGGGACGACCCATATAGGACTACTCCAAGGAGAACAGCTAGGCTTTATTATATTTTGCCTTAACATTTCTTGCACTTGATTTTTTACTTCGTTTTCATGAATTTGAGGGAAACGGTATGTTTTTGTGCGAATGGGGGAATCAGTTGTAGTAGGTATTCTATGTTTGGTATGGCAGCTAAAAGTTAACGAATCTCCTTCTAAAAAAAATATGTCTGAATACTCGGCAATCAATTTGTCCAATGAATTGGATTCTTCGTTATTTAAGTGGTCCTTTCTAATAAGGGACAGAACCCTTTTTTGTCGGTCATCCGCAGAAACGTTGAAATTGTTTATTGCCTGTTCGTTACAATGGTCGGGGACAAAGGGTGCAACTGTGATGTTAGGAAGATTTATGACTTTGTCGATGTTCGAAAGGTTTGCGCACGTGGTCACAAAAGAATTATTTTTTACTTCAACTAAGGCGTGAGGTATAAGGACGTCGCTGACCAGGTATTGTTTTTCTACAATGGCTATACCGGAACTAATGCTGTTCGTATGGCATAAAATCACTGTTTCAGAGCGTTTTTTAAGAATTTGTTCTTGTGAGTTGGATGTTATCTTTGGACACTCGTTTATGTAATAGAGATCATAAAACTTATCGTTTATTCTCATGGTTTTTGACTGTATAAAAATATTACAATTAAACTTAGTTAAGAAATCATTACCTAAAATTCCATCTGCTTTTATGTTAAGGTTTGCTACATGAAATTTAAATTTTGGTAAGTTGTCTAAAGAGATGTCCGCAGTGCCTAAAGTCGTAATCAAAGATTGAGTACTGGAGATTCCCACGATTGAAACGATGTCTGTTGTGTTTAGGATAGATGAACCTATTTTATCATTTCTAATTATCGAAATTCCTGCTCCCGTATCAACGAGAAGTTGCAACGGTTTACCATCTACGTGGAACGTACAGTGTAGTAGATTTTCAGGTGGTACGTCGTTCAGGCAAGATATGGAAAATGTTTGGATGTTAGGTTTGGTGTTATGTTTAGATTTCCGCTTTTTCTTTTTTTGTTTGGAAGATTGATTAAGGTTAGGGTTAGATTTCGTATTTGAATTAGAAGTTGAATTTGAGGTTATGTTAAAGGGTTTGGAAATAGAATTATTATTAGATTTGTTAGTTACATTTGAAAATGAGTTGGACTTAGATTTAAAATATGAATGAGAGTTTGTGATAAAAGTTTCGGTGGTCTGCGTCCCAATCTCGCAGGAGTGTCTTCGATAGACGGGTTGCGAGGCAGGGTTACAGTTTTGGTTTGTGATTGGCGTTTGTCCCCGATGGACTGAATTGGACTCTGTCTCGCGAACTTCAATTTCCTTTTTTATTGTATTTGATGGTCTTGAATTTTTACAGTCGGTATCGAGTAAAGGGCTGAAGCGATTTCCGATGAGGCCCAACTCGTCGGTCGCTTGCGAGTTTAAATTATTGATACGTGCTGGAGGTGCTACGAGTGCTCGCGATTGGTTAGGTGTTGGATATATATGTTGACTGTTTTGTTGGTTATTGAATCTTGCGTTATTATAAGCCCTTTTACGACATTCATTTAGCAAGTGCCCAGGGATTTTGCAATAGTTGCAAAATTTTGTACTAATATTCGGATCATACCGTGGTGTATTGAACAATGGTCTTATGAGGTTGTAGTTATTGTTATGTTGACTATGTTGCACAGGCCTGCTAGGTGCGAATACGGCTGGCCTAGAGACATTATGCTTAAATAATGTTTGTCTCGCGTTGTTCATAGCCCGTATCTTATCTTCCTCAATGGCGAAGCGACCCGCTTCGGACAAGGTTTTAAAATGTTGAGTCCTCAGCATTGTTCCCAATTCAGAATTTACGCTATTCATGAAGACGCTTAAGGCGGTTTCTTCTGTTGCCAAGACTCGGCCTATTAGAGAATTATCGGATACTTCCGCGTTTAATTTATCTATTATCTCGCTTCTACATAAGTCTACCCGGTGATAGTAGTCAGGAAGGGGTTCGTTTGGGCGTTGAAACATTGAATATAATTCCAAATTTAAATGTGCAATTGTTTTATTGTTTGAAAACTTATCAATTAAGAAGGATCTTAGATCGTCCCAACAAGTATATTCTCTACAATGTACGTCAGACGCGCCAGTACCGATGACACTATTTAATGCATACACTAGTAATACAGCTATTTGGTCTTTTGAAGCTAGTTTGAACGCGGCGTTGCATGATCTAGTGAACCTATAAACTTGACTAGGTACGTCTGTGTCGAAATTTGGCACGAGTTTTAGAAGCGTGGCCATGTCGAGGCTCGCGTTGTCCTTAGTTGCCGGTCTTGCCATTTTATTATATTTAATAAAATAAAATAGATAAAATATTATATAATAATTATTTAAATGGATAGATAGTAAATAAGGCAATAAAGATAGTGAGGATAGAACGATTTAGGAAGTAGAGTAAGGATTCGAGCAAACAAGTTAAGCCACTTACCACAATAACAACAAGATATGGAGTCGCGTGTTCGGCGAGAGTATTTAAAGCCTGCAGCTACCGCACGTTGGTCTTCTTCTGGGCGATGTTGTCCCGTTGAGAATGTTGAACGTCCGTTTCTCTCGTCTTTTTGCAAATCCTACCGACTGCGCCAATTTTGTTACGTGGTCGTAGTCAAAACTCGTTATTGCACTTATTATTGGTTTATTATAATGTCTTAAATACAAATTAAAGGTTTAGATACAAATTAACTGACATAAATTATAATTGAATATGGAAGGATGCGATGTTGTAAGGATGGAGTCCGAGAATTGAATGCATCAATGTGTCTCTGCTAGTTACTTATATAAAACTTGAGAAACTTATATAAAAACTAAGATTTATGGGCTACGGGTGGCGGAATGGTGCTGGACGAACATGTGCACGTAGCTATTGTCTCTCTGATTCCACGCTTGCAGTTGAGGGTCATATAACACACTTTACTCAGTTATTGTCAACTGGGTATGTTTGGTTTCCAGTTAAATTAATTGAAACTTGTTGTAAACACCTGTACTGCACAAACAACTTTGTAGTGGTATGAAAGTAGGAAACAAGTTGACGGTTTTAGAATTACGTGCAAACCGAGTTCTAGAGATGTTTTGGAAATCTCGTTTCCACTATATAATTTGAATAAATGCAACGTTTCAAATATTTGTAAAATAATTAAAGGTTCAAAATAAGTTCCTAACTGTTTGAACGTGCACTAAGTATTGAAATGATCAATATCGCTTACAGTTAAACATCTTAAGTAACGATACTGGCATGTAAACATCGAAGATGGCCATTAGCACACAGAGCACCGCTTTGTTACGTAAATGGCAGATAAGACAGAAAGTAATTTTAAAGTAATAATAAATGCAAATAAAAGAGCAGTTACATTGACTATACGTGAAAACTACTCAACCGATCATCAAGAAATATTGCGTACACGTTGTCGGGGATACAGAAAATGACATAGGGTACCTTTCATCCAGAATAAAAGTACTGTTCCCGAGGGATTTTCTAAAAATAGAAATAAAAAGATCAACGGCTGACAAAAATATATGAGCATTTAACAATAGAATAAATGTTTTAAAAGGGCGTGGACGAAGTCGCGGAAAAAGCCTTGTACATATATACACTGGCAGATGGCATCAAATTCCTGGAAACCTTTACCATTTACGTCAATTAAATTTATCACTGACATCAGCCTGCCTGCAAATTTTCATCATAAAACATGCAAATTATAAATTAAACACTGTTTTTGTTTCCTAACAAAATTTGACATGTGAATGGAAACTTCGGCTGAGTTAGAAATTAAACCACAGTAATTTGAACCATCAGATGAAATCGCTCTGATCATATCCACACATGAAACGGAAGAATTGAACCTAGTCGCGTTACGTCCACTTTGTAAAAATGTAACCAAAATAATATTAAAATTAAATAATATACAAAATAATATATAAGCACTAAAGTTCTTAATATGATTTCCGTGAAGCTTTATCTTAACTCTTGTAAGGTTACAAAGGTAATTTATGCAAAGCATATAAACAAACGCATCCGGTCAATGCCCAAACACTCAGACAAGGCTGAGTAATTTTATTTTAGTTTCAATTCTCACACTTGTAAACGATAATCGTTTAGGTAATCAAAGCAAAATGTTTATTAACTTCAGAAGAACCATTTTTTAATATTTAACTAAACAAATGTTTAATAAAATTTATCCATACTAATATTATAAATCAATACTTATACAATATTATAAATGTGAAAGTAACTCTGTCTGTATGTCTGTTAGCTTTTCTCGCCTTAACTACTCAACCAATCATGAAATTTAGCACAAGGAATACAGGAAAGAACATACATTAAAAAAAAGGACGGTTCCCGATCATCTAAAAATAAAAATCAAACGCCTGTTAAAAGTATAACAGAAATACAGATGTTAGACGTAATATTTTTTTTTAACGCAGACAAAGTCGCGGGAACCAGCTAGTATTTTATATAAGCGGCAGACCGTTTGACCACTTGATGGTAGGGAGACGAGACGACGATAAACGCAACACCAGGAGGCTTGCAAATGAACTGCCGACAAGTCTAATAGGGGAATGGGCTATGGCATCCCTTACTCGCGTATGGAGGAACCGATTTTAATCGTTAAAAACATACGGAACTCCTACCTCACTTATAAATTCATAGCCATTTTTTTGATAATCATACACAATGTAATGCGAATTGTATTCAAGGTCTCAACAAGGTGAAGATGTTACATCATATACAAGCATCACCCGTGAAATGATTCTAACTCGGCGCTCGGGAAACAATTGAACAACTGTTCAAACTATCATCAACAAACTTTATACTGCCACTGATCAAATATTAATAAACTCTGTGTACTTAATTATAGGTGTTCTTTAGCGCTTACTTTCCGATCATAGCATATCCTTATTTTTTATTTTTCAAAGAGGACGAAGTCGCAGGCACCAGGTAGTTGTTAATAAAATTACTTTTAAAAGTGTGAACCCATAAATAAATTTCTATAAACATTGCAGTGTCACATGAGACAAAATACAGGTACATTTACTCAGCGTAGACTAAATAGAGAAAATATTATGAACAAAATTCGTAAATAGTTTACGAGTATATATATATATACACTCGTAAACTATTTACTTTTAATAAACATCATACATGGATATAAAGTTAAATATAAAATTGAACACAACAAACGAATTTGTACAATTTCACGGGCGTTCCAAACAACTTTTAAATTACCCGTGGATAAATTCAGGAACGCAAACAATATTATAAGTGTCAAAATGTAATATGTTGCCGTATGGGGTAACATATTAACACATATAAAACGTATAGGGGTGTGTATACATTGACGGTAATAAATCGTCACATATTCGCGTGTATAGCGCTTTATTTGAACCAATCTGACGATCATAAAACACCCTTTGATCTCGATGTGTACTCTACATTATCGTATTTATGCTATACGACGTCTAATGATGTGTTTCTAGATGTTAAACAAAGTTACTTGCGCAATATGAGTATAATTTTAAGTAATATAAATGGAAGGAATGAAAAATCCAATTAAAATCTAGTTTTAGCACGTTTTAGCAATTGACTTTTTTGGTTGTGCTTTTATAACATCTTAGATATTTTCTATATCTATTCTATACATTACATCTATACTAATATTATAAAGAGAGAAGGTTTGTATGTTTGTAATGAATAAAATCAAAAACTACGGGACGAATTTAAAAAATTCTTTAACCTATAGAAAGCTACGTTATCAGCGAGTAACATAGGCAATATTTTATAAAGTTACGCGGGCGAAGTCGCGTGCAACAGCTAGTATATTGTAAAATAAAGTCGCTGTCCGCTTCTGTTTACTTTTGTGCTAACTTCTTCTAAATCACCCAACGGATTTTGATACGGTTTAAACTAATAGAAAGAGCGATAAACCAGGAAGATTTGTGTGTAATAATATATAATTTGCAGAAAATAAGTTGCATCCGTGCGTAGCCGGATACAGCTAATAACGCCATCTAGACAACTTCGTGCGTAAACAAAGTGTTAAACTACGCGACCAAGGACTTTCTACACCAGGATTTTTTTGTGTTAAATTTTATGGTATAGCGTTTAGCATTAATTGATAAAAAAAAACTAACTGAAATTTTCAAACAAAATAATGAAATTCTCAAACAAAATAAATAAACATCTTAGTTAAAGTATGAAAGCATTCAGAGGTGAGTTGAGTGATTACTTGTTAACTTCTAGTGGTATGTCAATATTTGATTTGATGTTATATAAAACAGGTTTGATCGCGTAACGAGTTTGTTTTGATCTTATGTAATAGATTCAAAGCAAATAAAACCATGTAGACAATGGATCAATTAAGAAATCAGCGGCGAACCGAAACGGTGGCAATCTATTGTCAATCTCAAAATTGACTTTAAATTGAATGTGTTTGATTTCAATTTTGAAAACCAGGCTATGAAGTACATAATTTACCGAATGTTGTCGACAAAAGTTAAATATCTTACAAGAGTGAATTATGAAAACACGGGTTAGATAGATATTAAATTATACATATAAACACTAGGTGGTGCTAGTGCTAGCTAATCAAAATTAGCTAAGTCACATACATAAATTATAAAAACACGTTTACATGTACCAATTACTGGTATCTACAGCTACATGTTACATGTTGTCCTGTTAAAAAGTTAGAAAAAAAATCAATAATAGATATATCTCATTTACGATAAAAAAAATCGAGTACAATAATATATAAAGACAAGAAGCAGAGCGTTCATTCAAAACTCAATCAATTATACAAGTCAAAGCTTTATCAACTGCATATCAAATTAAGTTATTGTAAATTTAACTTTACACTTAATAGCTTATGTGTGTGGCTATAGATTGTAATTTGGTGTTAATATTAAGAAATAAAAACAAATAAAAGATTGTTTAATTACGAAAGTTTATATTATTTACGAAAGACATAATGCATGCGATATAATTTTAGTTATAGTGTTATAATCTTTTTTTGTTGAATATAAGTTATTGGTTTTACACAACAAAAAAAAACCACTAGATATTTTTAGTATGTACTCGTAATTGGCGCTAAAGAGAAAACACTTTTATTGAAAAACACTTTTATTTGATATTTTAATATTTTATATTGTATAATTATATACTAGTATATTATAGTATAACCATTTCAATTTATAAACGATTCATTTAAAATAAATAAGATGAGAGGCAAAAATAATTTTTATAAGTTCTATTCACCTCATAAACTTAAAAAAAAATTAAAAAAATACCTGTCAATGAAATATGAAAGAAAAGATGTTCTGTAAATGTTATGTAATAGAAATTAAAATAAAGTAGAGGATGGGTCTGGAAGAATAAGATATCTATGTGGTATAAGTGATTGTTCCATTCAATTAACGTATATCATTGAACATCGTCTCAACTACGTCAAAACAAAATATGTTTCTGTTTAAAACGGACGCCATATTGAGTCTAAATCAGCGAACGAGCGGGGCTCAATTGCGCCCAATTATCTTGGCAAACATTAATAACGACCGTGAAGCGTTATGTCCAGTTAAATGGGATACATTAGCTGAAGTAACTATTAAAGCCGTTTCAGACGGGCACGCCGCCGGCGCCGCAACGCAGCGTTTAAAGTGTTCGATGCACAGTAGTTTCAAAGATTTAAATGCAGTTCTCACAACGCATTATGTAGTCAGTGTTAATGACTACTCGTCTCTGTGTACTGTCGACACATATTTTCTATAGAATCGTTTAAAGGATTTTTAAGGAAAAACTGTTTAACATTAGTCTCTATACAAAATGTTTTTATATGAAGTGCAACAAATATAAGAAAGAAAGTTTGACGGATTCTGTTACTTTTCACGATTGAAGTGTTAGACAGATTTTCATTAATGTTGACACACAAATCCATAAGCTGGATCAAGTAGTTATTACTAGAAACAATGCATGTTTTAATAACTTGACACAGTAAGAAACTAAGTTCCAACCAAAAACTAAACATACCAACCAAATGCAAAATAAAAGTGTAATAGAAATCTTTATTTTTAAGTACCCTCATCTCAATACTGATATGCGTTTAGCCTAATTAACACAAAAATATCATCAGAGTGATAAATATAGAGGATTATCGATTTATCTGTGATATCTGCCGACAATACCTTCGAGACAACGGGCGTTACAACAAATCCGAAATGTCAAACAGCCCCTAAAGAATATCAGGCGATTAAGTTAAAATCATGTATGAAATGTTTTTTACCAAAACCATAAAGTTTAATACCTACGATAGGTATATAAGTTAGGACATTTCTTATAAGAAACTTCCTTGTTTTATAACTGTAAATTTGTAATAGTATTTTTTTTAAACTCAGGTACAATAGATACTATATTTATATTATTTTTTTATGTTAAGATCGACAGACAGGCTGACGGGCCACTTGAAGGTAGTATTGATGTAAATAATACTAAAAGAATCAGTTTAAAACAAATATCCAAACAACCAACTACATTTATACAGTCTTTGAAATTACAAAAACTTTATCTAATGATTGTGGGTATATAAAAACTGGTATGTTAAGAAGTATGAAATATGAATAGCATTTCTAGAGATAGAATCAATACTACGTTACGGGCTCCTTTTTACTTATACGAAACGAAGACGGCGATGCGGAGAAAAATAGGGTGTTTACTGCACAAAAGAAATGCTTCAGATTTTCAGCCTACACGTTGATACCCCCAGACGAATCCTGTAAGCTATTGTTTGAAAATCTCGACTTATTCCTGCTGCCACCGCCGCGTCGTGGTTTTGGTTACTTGAAAGTTGTGATTTTGTCAAAAAAAAAAAACAAGTATCCAAGTTTAAAAAAAAAACTTATTTTAAAACAAAATTTATTTAATAAAAATGAGGTCGAAGTATATTTGAACTTTTAATTTTAAGCCAATGTAATTTTTGGGAAAATTAATATAAAATTTAAATTTAATAAAAAAAAATTATATTCATTAGATGTTCAGCGGTTCATATAAATCAATAATATTGTTTATAAATGAAGAAGAATGAATATATATGTGATCCATTCATTTAAATAATTTCATAACATCTTTTTTGTATTCTGTTATACCTATGTAAATAAGTTAATGTCTGTCATCCTGTCATGACAATTCCTACATGTGATGGGTTATTTTTTTTTTTCGATTTTAAATTGCGATTATATAGGTAATATAATGTTGGTTAGTATGGTGTTTAGTCAGCATATAAATAAAGTTCAAATAAATGCGGTTGGTGTCACCACACCAGAAATAAAAGGAAATATATCTTTTAGCTCATAATTGTGTTGTCTGCGAGTTCATTTACGAAGAGCCACTGTCTGTTCGCTGTGCCACTTAAATTATAATTTATGACATGGGAACGAACAGTGATGTCATTATTGATGACTTACAAATTACAAAGCATCATCGTTAGTGGGTGGCATTTACATTGGTAGTGACTTTCTTTTACTAGTACTATCTTTATAAAACTTTAATGAAGATAAGAAATTTTATTATAAAATGGCTTTAACTAATCTGTTTCCTTAAAAGATCCATTAGAGGCAGCAATAAAGGCGGTAACACATGTTTGATTCCTCTATTTAACGTACTTTAAAAAAAATTAAATATAAATTAATCATAGTTCAGTTCGTGTGTGATGATGGCAATTTTTAAATTAATAATAAGTTACATTTCTGCCTTCTATGACAACAGGAATCAAAATATTAAGTATTTTGCTTTAATTCTTTAAATTTACCTGGTAGACGTTTATCTCAGGCCGCTGTATGATTCTTTAGTGAAATTTGTTTGCCAGCTAAGGTTTAAAATTTTTTAATTACACTCTTAGATTTAAACCTCCATTGATTTCATCGTAGTGTTAATGAGAAGTAAGTGCGTCAACCATACAATAAAAGCAAGATCTTAAAGTTTTCGAAAGCTTACATACTGAGCTTTGAATGTTTTTTAAACTATATGTTTTTAGACAAACTAATAATTATAAAATTTAACATCATGTTTGCTTAATCAATACCTACCTAATTATCTTATAATAAATTATATTTTCTACGTTGATTTAAAAAAATAAACACGTATTTCCTATCTCCCATGAAGCACATCCCCTTTATAAACTGTCATTAAAATATGGCATGAAGTTTAAAATAGGTGAACGACAGTATTCAAACAAATCATTGAACGCTTGTTTCTAAAATTATACCAGAACCGTGAGAACATTCACATGTTCGCGGATACAAGTTTTTGTTGATATCGTTTCATCTCATATTAATGTAAATTAATCATTCATTTTATTATTCGCCACTACTCAATGTATTTATGTTGATTATATTGAGTGGCGGCAGAGTAGACTGTCTTCCGCATTCATAAATTGGGCAGCCCTTCTGAAGACAATAGTCACTCCCTTACAAAAAGATCACCTTTAAATAATAACACGTGCGATGTTGTTTCGGCGATTTACTAAGGGATGCCGATTCACTTATTCCGCCTTTATCTTTAACCTCTCTAGGTCGGCGGCGCAATTGCATCCTATCTTGATGTTGCTACCTATCCAACTAATGGGAATGGACTCGGTATCTATGGTGTATATAGTACAACTCTCATCAGAATAATAATAGTATTGAACTAAATATACCTAATACAAAATAAACAACCGGAGTTATTATTGTTTTCTTAATTGGTCACTTGAGCTCAATAAATTGTATTCAAAAACATAGTATCACTATGACGTAATAATGTGTATTGTATACAAACAAATAACTTAATAGACATAACGTTCCATTAATTTTATTCCACGTTTCGCAATCCTCAACTTTCCCCCAAGGCCGTAACAGGCATTACGAAGAGATCTGGCCACGGTTGTGCATGATAGCCGGTCGGGCCGGTCCCACTATATGTGTCACTGTCTCGCCGATACCGATTTATCGGTGTCAGAGTGCGATAGAATATCACTTAAGAGAAAGTGCAGTTGCTTAAATCAATCGTTTTAGTTTTCTACGCTTGCATCTATAAGAGAAGCTAAAATATATTTGAATAAATATACAACATTGTCATTGAAAGGACTTCGCCAGTGATGCAGTTTTTTATATACACAAAATTTCCTCGTTTATCCCTCTTTCCATAAGTGAAAACCGAATTAAAATCCATTAGGTGGTTTAGAAGTAGTTAGCGGAGAAACAGACATGTTAAAAATATATCGACAAATTTTATTTATACCCATAAATAAAATTTGTAAATTTATTTTCCACAACTATCAATAGGCTGAAAGCAGATTATAAACATCAATAGGCACAAAACGGAAACACTATTTTTAATGACATAATTAATATTTTTTAATGCGTGGGGTAGGCAATACGAGACTTGAAAAAAAAAACAATTTAACTATTTTTAAGAAGTAACTGCGCAATTTTTCAAATTTTAAATTACGGACGGCCGTTTTAAAACGTAATCATATGAAAATAGAGTGCGTAATTTACTTTAGTAGCTAATAAAAAATTATAGTACTAACCTAACAGCAACGTGTCACAAATGTGAAAACCATAAAGACGAATATTAGAATTTTATATTTTTTCTGTTTGACTGTACTTTAATAGGCGAAACATAAGCACATAAAAAACTTTTATTTCTTATACACGGAGAACATTATAATTTTAAATAAAGTGAGTCACTCCAAACCAAATAAACCGGCTTGCTAGATCAAGGCCGCCCTAAAGGTAGGCTATTGCCCTATCATAATAATTGTAAAAAGTTGTAATCAGAACAATCAAAGCGACATTAAACCAATGCTTTTGAAGTATGTAAAGATTTTTTGATAAGTTTAGGTATGCAAAGAAATAATACTAAAAATTTAGATGTAGTAGATTGTTAGTAAGTAGAGAAATATAATTATGTAATTATGTGAAAATTATAAAAAATATCAATATTTATAATCTATAAGTTGTTACAAAAAATACGTAAACATATATTTAGTAAATATTTATATATTTTAATAAATAAGACCAAATACAATATAAGTATAAATTAAAATCGCAGTTAAAATTTATATCAAAACATCTAAATGCCAATAAGGCTAAAAAAAACAATCAACACGCACCGAGGCTTCTATCTACGACTAGTGTGCGGCATTGATAATGCTGATAGATACTGTTTATCTGCTTTTTAAGATCACAAGAAATAAGCTTAACGGCGACGGTCAATGAACGCCCAAAAATAAACACAGTTTTAACATTTTTCATTTCAACAAAGCGAATTGAAATTGGGCTTAAATTACGTTACATTTTGCAGATACGTTTCAAAGTACCTACGACAAATGCGAGACCACAAGCACTTAAATTATACGGGATAAATGTCAAAATACAACATATACGACTCGTGTCCACTTACACCCTTTGTCCGACAAACAGACGAGTACGCCGTTGCGGACATGTTTTATTTAGTCAAAACTTTGCAGTCTCGTCTGGTGTCGTCACTCGCTTTTTGCATTTTTTTTTTGCTCTCACACAGAAGGTCAGCTTAGTGCTTACGTTACTCTTAAAATGAAACGAACAAAGACACTCACTTTATAATCAAATAACTATTTTATAACTATCTATGTTTTGTCTCAACGTTTCCACAACTCTGATAATGAATACAGTTAATCTATTGTTTAACTGGGAAAATAGTTTGATTTGGATCCATATATTATATTCAATAACAATCCGATATCTGTTCGTCGCATTGAACGCGGGCGATTGTAATCCGAAACATGCTTTGGAATCTTTACTCTCGATACCTCCCTACACATACAAAATACAACTAAATCCTCTTATCAAAACGATATCCCGTGTTTAAAGATATCCCGCAGTAGTGAATGAGAGGAAAATTTCGAAAAACATTCGCGCCACACCTTGTTCAAACAGAGTCTGATGTGGGTCAAACTTTGGTGCTCTCAACTTTTGTCTTGCACGACGTCGCCGCTCACAGAGAACAGAGGATATTGCTCCATTTAATGGTCAACCACAAAAACTACATCATCGTCTAACAAAAACAAACACAAAACCACCTTATTGCCATCAACGATAGGTGCAGTCGCGGTGCCGCGCGAAGGTATCGACACCGAGGTCAACGAATCCATTCTAGGCACACGATTTGTGTAATGATTGCTACCGAAACACGTAAATACGGTGCACTGGCTGAGAGCGTACTCAACGTTCGCCGGTATGGCGCGGATATTTCGAAACGCGAAATTGTCAACACTGTGCGCCGGCGCATACGATACGACATCCGCTGTGTCGATCACGCACAGATGGCGCGCAGCATGAGCGCGAAAAACACGCGTGCACGCACAGATTTTCACAATGGCACTATTTCTCTTGCGCTTGTTAATGTTTGTGCGCGGGCTGCGGCAGTGTGGCGCTGCCAATTAGCTGTCACGTCATAGACTTCATAAACAATATCAGACGAAACACAAGATAGATGAAATAGCAACAATTATACACACAAAGAACAAACAAAAAATTTGAACTAGAATTTTAGTGATATGACCTACACAGGATCTACAATCACACTTGAAGGCACTGCACAAAAATCTTGTTAACTTATTGTTTTATTTGTATGATTATCTTCTTTACATAGTATAATTTGCAGTAGGTTTCCGTGTCTATTTGTCTGTATAACCTAACCGTTAACTCTTCCCAAACCACGCAACAGATTTTAATGCGGTTTACCATCAGTTAGATAATTTTTCATGGAATGTTTTTTAATTATAATAAAACTAATCTCTTCATATTATAAATCCGTCATGTCTGTTTCTCCGCTAACTGCTTCTAAACCACCCAATGGGTATATAAATCGGTTTTCATTTATGGAAAGAGGAATAAACGAGCACATTTTGTATATATTAAAAATTGCATCTCTGGCGAAGCCGGGAGAGGGTCGCTAGTTAATGATAATTGTCGTTTATGAACTTTGTATCTAGGCCGTGCTTCAATTGCGTTAACTAATCATGTCACTTCTGTCTCTTACATTTGTTAATTAGCCCAAGTGACGTAAATGCAAAACTGTCACTGCTTGTGATGCGTCTGCTATTGTTTAAGTCCATGGCCTATCCTGCTCTCGATGGTTAAAATGACGATAATAATAATGGTCAGCTCTCCACCGCCGCGAACAATGATCAAGAATGAGATGAAACCGTCAAGAATTTACATAACTTAGCGTTGGCCTCATAACATTGAGTTCGATTGTACGCTTTCGATTTTTTATGGTCACACAATATCTACGTTGTGGCGCATAAAATTGTGAACATGATTTGTAATCATATAAAGTGGTATAGACCGAATGATAATTCTAATAATGAGTTGAAATTGACGCGAGTGAGTGTACGAGTCTTTGTAGGTAGTCCGTAGGAGTTCCGCCCACGTAGTTGAACTTTTACATGTGAAAACACATTTTTATGATGAATATAATATTTTTAACCGCTGACGTTCTTCCTATTACTCATCAAAAACAAATTTTCAATTTTGCGATTACGGTGAATAGGTAATACTATAAAAACTTAAATGCACATTTCTATCTGACTTTTTCAGCTATTAGTTCCGATTTTGAACAAGGAGCCATTCACACCAAAACTGAGGCTAACAACTGGCGTAGAAACAATATTCGTAATTGTACCAATTTATCCCGCGTTCAATACAGAATGTAATCAAAATTACACATCTTTATGAGTACCTACTACGTCTTTCCAAATTGGCTATTATCATATATTCTTAATAATGCAAACTGGATCGTTAGTTTTTCTTTTATGTTATGGTTGATAAACAGGGTGACGATCCATTTGGTTGTAGGTTACTACCGTCGCCTATATACAAGCAACAACACCACAGGTTGGTCTGCACTATAAAGGATATTCTCAAATAAGTGCAGTGGTTGCGGAGAATAACTTTTCTCTCACTCTCTTTACAGTATTAATTATAACCTAAACAAGGTAAACTTTCTTTACGTATACGAAGGAAAATTCATCCTACTAACGATCCTATTACTAATTTAAGTAGTGGCAGGGCAGAGTGAGTTTCGCAGTTGGCCTGGCTGCAGCAGCCCGTCTGGGGGCAGTAACCACTCCCTTACAAAAGACCACCTTGAAATAACAGCATGTGTGCTGTTTGTTTCGGTAAGTGAGTAAGGGATGCCGTATTTTTAAGTGTGATTGGCATTATAGTAGGATTAAAAATACGTGACTGGGAATAGATAGAGAAATGGGATCTGACATACTATAGCTTAATAATTATTAATCCCCAAAACAAATTATTTGAAGCATAATTTGATGTATACGAGCTATGAAAACATATTACAAGAAGAAAAAGCTATGTTTTTTGAAGTAAATGCACGATAACATTATTATTCAAATATGCACACAATGATACCCTAGATTCCGTGAATTCGAAAAACGAATATACTTACATATATTTGTTTTGGAGAATTTACTCGCGAGACCGCCTTTCACGTCGTTTTGTCGATAGCGAATCACGTTATGCAAACTTTCATGCATATAGAATGTAGTAGGTATTATACCTAAGACGTTCTATATGCAAGAAAGTTGCACTTAAGTATATGGCACAACTTAAGGGACATCATCTGTACTGTTTTTAAGGAAGCTTTAGAAAGAAACAGTAAAGCAATAGCATGAGCTAAGAATGGTTTAAAACCAGGTTTCATTAAATATGCGATTTTATATTAGCCTTTCGAACAGAATTAGGTTATGATTACACCTTAAATTATTTACAGGTAGATCTCTAAAGACTTAATACCAAGTAGTTTCAGAAGTATATGGGCATTTAAAATAAAATTGAAACTTTAAAAGACATTATATGTATTTAATGTGTGAAAACAATAAAGAAACTTAAAAAATTGCGAATTTTACAAGATAAACTCGAATAAAGATTGTATAAGCAAGGTAGCCAAGACTAAATGTGCTCTCGAGGCTTTGAAATTATTAATACATAATATTCCAATATGGGCACACAAACTTGCTTGAAATTACCTACACACGATATAAATTAATTAACGGGTAACGTTGTGACGCCATCGCAATATATAATATAGTCCTCTCCAGTATGTCTAGGTTCAAAGGAACCGTTCAAAATATTCCTAATTATAAATTTAATTCACACGTTAAGGTCGCTTTTTATTTGCAGAAGCACAAATATGTCAGAATTTGTGCTTTACGTCTGACTTTCCTCGACGTTAACACGTTTAAACAACTCAACAGTTTTGATGAAATTTGGTTTAGTTAGCGTAACATACTCGGGCGGGCGTCGTCGCGAGCTTGATATAAAAAATTGTGGAATTTATTACTGATTAAGTAGGGATATTGTATAGAATAAAACAGGCAAGACACGGCTTTGAAAGTATCGAAAAAAATCATTTTTAGATTGTTATCTAGAAAGTACACCATTGTAGTAGTCTCGCTATTTAAAAAAAAATTAAACAGAAAAAATAGTTTTTTTTTATACAGTTTTGTCATAATTATTTACCAATCTATGCAATCCATTTAACCTAGGTCAATATGTTCAGTTGCGTACATATAGTGATATTAACATAGTACATGGCGGAGCCTGGATGCAATTGTACTTCTTGTGATATGTAGCAAGTAGCCAACAAAAGAAAAGCTTGTTAACTATTTGCTTGTTTTGTGTTATCTACCAGCTTTCACGTATCAAAACTGTTAAAAAATTGACAAATTCCAATAGTATTCTTTGTTAGTACTATAGGTACTACTATTTTATGTTCCTATCATTTATGTCTAGTCTGTGACAGTGTTTGCTTGAGATGTTCATGTAAGGTACAAGTAGGTATGGTATAATGTTTAAAATGTTATAAATGTTTGGTTTCTTTTTATTCAAGTTTAATAGTTTATTTATATTCAAACTTTTACGTTTCATCAATTATTTTATCATCCTTCGTACTTTATTTTTCTAGAATAGAATAAAAAAAAATTCTAGAACATGCTTGTGGAGAATAAAAATGTTTCTGCATTTTATAAACGTTTGACACACAAAAAATCGCCACCATTAAAACACGGCGAACATAATGGGTTGACCTTTCGTTTGTTGAAAGCCACTTGGGGTTGAATCATGAGTTGGTTTTATGATTTCAATAACCAAGGAAAAGCCTACCACCCGTGCTGACAGAAAGCAATTAACGAGCAAGCAGGGTGGTAGGTATTAAACGAATAGCCGTAAGCAAACAACAGCAATCCCATTCGAGCGCAGGCCACGTATTCAATTAACGGAATTGGATTCAGAATCGGCGTTCATAACGTTCGCAGAGTTAATTAAAATATCCCTAATTGCGCTGCGACAACGACAAGCGTCGCCGGGCGTCGGGCGCCGTACAAACTGTGCGCCCCACATCGGACGCCAAAGTGTTCCGCAATGTTTGTGCTTTATTAGAGCAACTCGCTCCGCCCATGTTTGCATGCAAGTTTGGGCCGCTTCCGTTTTATTTACTCTCGGTTAGAACCGCGCGCCAACTTACACGGACACCTCACTAAATCTCCGGACGTGTACTTCGTTCGTTCCCATTGAACACTGTATTCAGACAGGATACACACAGTACAATTGGACACCGAACTACTCGTACTTGAACTACTTGTACTTGTGACGAAAATATCTTGGTTTCCACTTTCCCTTTTCCTGGCTTTACAAGGAATATTTGCTGGTGGTGATAGAGCCATTGGAAGAACTGCTATGTCCACATCTTCCCAACAACAGCAACTTACACAATTTAACTCTGTGTTAACTTATACAGCCTGTAGCTCCTAAAGCATTGATCGTAGAGTAAAAATGAATATATCCAAATTTATAGAAAATTTTATGTAGAAACTTTTGTCAGGAGTAATCATAATACTATTCGTAGAGATATTCGCGATATGAGCAAAAACCTGAAAAAAAGTACGTAGTAAGTTTGAGAATATGTCCATCTGGATACCGTAAGGTATAACTGTACCAATTTTCAAAACTACACGAATTATTTCCCCTGATTGCCCATATTCAGCTTAATTTGACTTCTTTTTTTTATTACACACCAAAAAAAAATACAATTGGTGGTACACAGTTTAAGTGTACTATAAACTCAATTAAGTTTCTAGCGTACACCTGAGTTGTCTACAATAACAGAAACTGTACTACTATAATAAATTAATTTATCGATTTTTCCATCGCAGGGAGAAAAAGTGCCATATTTTATGTACATTCTAGTTAGTAAGTATACAAATTGCATGTATTCTTAATGTAGCTGTGGTAGCAGTTGAACCTGTCGATATAACACGCTCGTGTAAACACCAAAACGAGCGCCAACCGGATTCAACATTGCGGACAGATAAGGTTTTATTGGGAAAATCTACAGTGTACCCACCCGACCCACAAAACGGGTATATGCAAAAATGTCCTCAATAAACGTACTAAAATAAAGTACACATATTGCAACTGTTTGTCCGATAAGAGTTGAAATGTACAGGGGCCTTTCGTGAATATTAGAATATTCGTACCGACGATTCGGTCAATTCTGTAACTTGTCGACAATATCTTATACTTATAAAATCGTTTGTAAATATTACAAAATAAGAAAACGAAAAAAAAAGTCTATTTATACTATCCATACTAATATCCATTCTTTAATTAATATTATAAATGTGAAAGTAACTCTCTCTGTCTGTTACATTTTCACGCCTTAACTACTCAACCAATTATCATGAGGTTTTGCATACACGTTGTCAGGGATACAAGATAGAACATAGGGTACCTTTCATCCAGAAAAAAAGTACTGTCCCCGAGGTATCATCTAAAATAACATAAAAAACTAACGTCTGGCCAAAGTGAGTATTATAGCAACAAGAGATCAAGCGTTATATATTGCTTACATTTTTTTTTATTATTTTCCAACGCGGAGGAAGTCGCGGGAATAAGTTAGTGTTGAATAAAGATGAAAAAGTAGTAAATCGAACAAATCGAGAGAAACATTTACCTAAATCATTTTGCAGGTCAAGTTTTTATAACCTTGTAAAACCTACAAAAGGTATACGTATACACCATTGAACCTCTATGAGTAATCAGAGTGTACAATGATTAGTGGTGATTTAATTAGTTACAACACAGTCCCACTTCCAAGTTACGCCATAACGAACACGTGCGGAGCCATTTATTGTTCTAGTTATCACTTTGGGTACCTAGTGTTTGTTAGATTCATTACAGAGGTGATGCCGATAATTATTTTACCTATTTATAACCAGAAAAGAAAATATAGTGTACTAGCTGTTGCACGCGATTATGTTATGTAAAAAATAATATGTATTTATGTAATAAATAATAATAATAATAACAATTTTCGCCCTAAACCCCGACCGACTGTGCTCTGTCGGGGGGTAACACCGTCTCCTCCTCATTTTGGCTTTTGGAGGGGGAGACGAGTTAAATCAAAGAATAACAATGTTATTATTCTATGATACTATTTCCTACATTAAATAGATTTAAAAAAATATTCTCAGCCCTCGGCAAGAGGAAATTTGAAATACAATGAATGAACTTTTTCTAATAAACTTTTTCTACTACAATTTGTTATTAATACTGTGTTACCAACAAATAATAGGAACACGACTATAATTATCTCGATGCGGCGTCAGTGGCGCCATCTATTGATAAGTTTAGAAATCAAATATTAATTAATATTAACAACAGTAAATATAACGTTTCAAGTTAAGTATGTATTAAGTATAAAAATAACATACCACATAATAAAAAATAAAAAACTGGAAACTTCAATATTTATGATCATTTTCCGTTAATTTTATATCCATGTTAATTTATTGCAAAAAAGTGTCCAAACAGAAATAGCATGAGATTTATTAAGTCTTTTGTTGGACACACAATCCAACGATTTTTTAAATTTCTGCTGTTTTTATTTTGCAAAAGCTTATTCCTTATTCCTTGATAAATAATAGTTGCCCTAAAATTTTCTTGAGGGAGTATTATCTTACAAAGTTTTATAAAATTATCGTATATAATTCATATCTTAAAATAATGTAGTCCACAAGAATCAGCTAATTAGAACATAAAATAAAAATTTCATGAAAAGCATTCATCATATTATTATAAAAAACTTACCGTGAACTGTGAGCTCCGAATCCCTATTGAGTTCATACAATCTCAAAGCTTCATCCAATTCCAGCTGAGTCGATATCGTACAGGGGTCACCTTCTTCATCCACCCATTTCATAGTAAACACCTGAAATTATTCATTTAAAAATAGTTTAAAATTGCCATTAAATAGGTCACATAATACAATATTTATTTTGTTAAGTCAAAGAATTAAAATTTTATTAGAAATAATTGTACATTTTATTATATTATTTAATAATTTAAATCTAACTAAAATTTTCTTAGAAGTTATTGTTTAATTACTTTTAAAAATGTCAATTATTTTACTCTATTGTTGCTGTGTCCAAAATAAGTACAAATTTAAAATATGTTAAACCTTGTTCAGCTCTCCTCTAAATTTAAAATTTCATTAAGTACTTATATACCTATTTTATTTTAATATAAAATTATGTTACTATTTTAAAGATTATGTTTCAAAATTTGATACATATTCTTTATATTAAGGTGGTTAGACAGGCTTCACTTGTTGGTAGGTGACTACCGTCACCAATAACACAAGAAACACTACAGGTACTGCCGACCATAGTAAGATTAAGGATAAGGGAATATGGCAAGGGGCTCTGGTATCCTTTACTCACTCACTGAAACACAACAATACACATGCTGTTTCCATTGTGGTCTTTTGTATGGGGGTGGGTACTGCCGCCAGATGGGATGCCTAAATGACAGCAATACAGTGCCACTGAAGTATACCACATTTTCTCCTGTGTTGCTAAGTTACAGTGATGAACAGTTGTGTACTTAGGTTACTTTAGTAATTATATGATTTATATCAGTTAGTAGTATTATAGGGTTACTCTAATCTATCTAACTGTACTTTTTGCACTAAAATAGAGAAGTGAAATGGAATTTTATATTATTACTAAGCATTTACACACCTGCTCAGGTGAAAAGCGACAGATAGCAACCATCTCTTGAGTGAATTCTTCGAGCGTAATGTTATGTTTGATGTATGTGATCATTACATCCCCACTGTAAACAGTTTTCACTCGAATATCATTAACATGATTGTCCATCCTATTAACCATTTGTGTCGGCATTCTAGAAGCCAAATCTTAACAATTCGAAATGCAAATCCTACAACAAATAAACAAAGGTTAAACAATATCAACGAAAATTCAATACAGAAATATTAACAAATCGTCGTTCAGTTAATCAAACCAAAATCTGCTATGTGCAAAAAGTATACTTTTGAGATATTGACAAAAAAGTTTTGCTGAAAATTTTTATTTCAAACTTAAAACTTAGGGTTATTATCCATTGATATTTGTCTTTTAAAATTTAATACTTTATTTATTATTTTGATAATAGAGCCAATTTTGCACATAATAGGTTCATAGCTTCTGCACATAAAATATTTTTAAGGGGTCTTGGTTTAGTTCGATAAATAGTGCTCACAAGCACTAAGCAATATTCTTATACGATAGTTAAGGCGGTGCACTATTCACTAAAGTCAAAACTTGGAATCTCAATTGGGTACACATAGCAGATTTTGGTTTGACAACAACGAAATACTTCAACTAAGTACAAATTCGTATTCGTTCACATCATTGCTTTAGACAATTCCGTACATACGAAGTATACTTCCTGTTAACTTTTATTGTGGAAGCCTTAGCACAGTAACGCCTTACATCAAATACATTCTCATAAAATGAATCACTGAGTGGGACACCCATAATTACCTTTAGTCGCGATATGAAACACACCAAAGTGTTGTTTACTTTATAAGTGTATTAAGAAAATCATTCAAAAATTTTTAATATAGCTTGTCCAAAGTAAAGTATATAAAAAAAGCAACTTCGGCTCATCAACAAAAGTTAAGTTTGACAAAATATACACAGACACATTGGATTGATTGATTGACCAACCAAAAAACTGTTTTCTATGATAACTTTGACAATTGTTGTATGACGTGCCAAAGGGGTAACGCCTGCATATGTTGTTTCCTTTTCGTTCCTAATAAGAACGAGAGGGATAGAGACATTTATGACAACTCGTACAAGCATTCATACCCATAGAATAATAATGCTTTAGTTATTATTCTATGTTCATACCAGCTGTCTGGTTTACCACAGAAGATTGAAATTTTAAACACGCGGTCATCACGCGGTAAAGAAAAAAAAATGGAAATCCTTTCCCTTCTTATAATGGAAGATATAATTTATAAAGAAAATCCGTAATGATTTTTTAAACCACATAGTTGTGAATCACTTTTTACTTTAGAAAAAGATTAAGTAATTGAAAAATGCAAAAGTAATAAGTATTATTATGATTAAAACTTATGAGCATCCTGCAGTTCTAGCCAAAGTAACATTTTAAGAACGATAACGAAGTTCGAAAAATATAAAATGTATGAAAATGAAATATTTATTTATTTATTTATTTATTTATTATCAGACAAATTAGTCCATATGGAGTAAATAATATACCGTCCCTAAGGAACATGGATAATATTATGTGGATTCATTTATTTATACTACTCTACTCTAGGTTCTATCTAAATAGATAGTCTGTGTTCTTCATTTGCTCGGAATTTATCGTCCCCAAAAATACATTTTTCCGTTTATTTATTTCTTTTATTTGTTTCCAATACTAGTGCAAATATGGTAAGATTAAATTCTTTGTATATGTATAATTATAAACTTTAATATATATTCACCTTTATTAGATATTATTTTAATGTGGTGAATTGTGTCGATGACTAATTAATCAAAACTTTTTGACTTTCTCAATTGGTTTATGTATTTATCTAATTTTACAGAGTGAGCAACAGATGGATTGTGCTTTGGATTTGATGCGGAGGTTGCCTCCTCAACAAATTGAAAAGAACTTGACAGATTTGATTGATCTCGTTCCAAGTTTATGTGAAGACTTATTGTCTTCGGTAGATCAGCCTTTGAAGATTACAAAGGATCGTAGTAACGGAAAGGATTATCTGCTCTGTGATTACAATCGTGATGGAGATTCCTATAGATCTCCTTGGTCTAATACTTATGACCCACCACTCGAAGACGGATCAATGCCTTCTGAAAGATTGAGGAAGTTAGAAATAGAAGCTAACCATGCATTCGATCAATATAGAGAGATGTACTTTGAAGGTGGCGTAAGCTCTGTTTATTTGTGGGACATGGACCATGGATTTGCAGGTTTATTTGGATTTATTTTTGTACTATAAGTATTATTATTAAAGTAAAAGATAGGTGTTTGAAATTTGTCAAATTCAATGGTTTTAAGTAGCCACAACTTTAAGTAGCCTATACTCATCACTGATATTATATTATATAATTTATATTTTTGTTCTTAAACAATGAATCAACTTTTTCCTTATTTGCTTATTGCTGTTCATATTTTGTCATATCTAAAATACCTCAGAGGGTAATGTGTTAATGTGAGTATATACTTACTTACTTGAAACTGTACTTTATGCAAAAAAAAAATGATAATAAAAAATATTTAATTTATGTTATGTATTAAATATTTTATCATTTTATTTTTGGAAAAAATGGCAAGAGACCACACTGAGTGGAAAGCTTTGGATGAGGCCTAAGTTGGAGTTGTTGGTGTTAAATAATATAATATGCCTTTATTAACTTCATCAATAAAGGCTATTTTTATCTATTTATTTATATTTTATCAAAACAATTCAATGAAATCTGCAAGTTCTAGTAGAACTGCAATTGTATGAATTACTTAAATTTGACAATTTAAATTCACACATTATATTTTTGGTGAAATTTTCAGGTGTTATTTTAATTAAGAAGGCCGGTGATGGTTCTCAGAAGATTAAAGGTTGCTGGGATTCTATACATGTGGTAGAGGTTGTGGAGAAGAGTTCGGGCCGTAACGCCCACTACAAATTGACCTCAACAGCTATGTTGTGGCTGCAAACTAATAAAGAAGGTAGCGGCACAATGAACCTCGGCGGAAGCCTTACAAGGCAGGTAAGTGCATCATCATACATCCTATTTATACATGTACAAGTTTAATTATATAAATTGATGCTAATTAAAAAGTAATTGATGGCATAGAATATGTGATGGTGCTCATCATATTATCTGTATATCGGTAGCAAACTATCCTAAGTGACATTTGGCAAATTATTCAGTACACACGATAAACGTCCAAGTGTAAGCATGTAACGAGATGGACTTGTAACATAATTATATTCAAAAGCGAAACTTATTTGTTTTCTTTGATAGGATTTAAAAGAGTATTTTTCCAGTAAATAGAGCGTAAAACACATATTCCAATAAAAAAAATATTTTTAAAAGAAATGCACTTACGACAGTATACCTACCTCCGGTATACAGATGTTACCATCAAACTAGCTGTTGTCCATAGTTCGAATGGCGCCATCTACTGATAAAATTCAGAACTAAAGCGTTATTATCTTTAAGTTACCACCACCCTTAGGAACACATTTACCTAAGACTGACAAACAAATTTTATATTATCCTATGTATCAATACCGGAAATAAAATCTGTTAACCAAATGATTTTGAACATCCAAAATCAGTATTTGGTGTAGTTAACTTTGTACTTTTGGATTTATAGGCTGAACAAGACTCTGCAGTAAGTGATGTGACACCACACATTGCCAATATCGGCCGCATGGTTGAAGATATGGAGAATAAGATTAGAAATACCCTCAATGACATATATTTCGGTAAGTATTAAAAAAACTATGTAGAAGACACAACAAATTGTTTTCTAAAATGAACACCGAGGCCTTTTTGGTCTCTGTGTCTTACTGGATGCAAGCAGCCCAAGATAAAGACAATTGGTTTTGTTTGGAGGAGGCCTTTACCTTTCAGGAGGGGTCCTTGCAGAAGATAAATTTTAATTTTTTAAACAGTACTAAAACTCATAAATTTACCTTATAATGTAGGATAGTCACATGTATTTAACTTTGGCAAGAAATAAGTGTTTTTATTTATTTATTATTAGGTAAAACGAAGGACATAGTGAACGGTCTGCGATCAACGGTGCCCGCTGAGATGGTCCGGCGCACGGCAGCCCTCCAACAGGATCTCGCCAAAGCGTTGCAAATGCGTCACGCGCCTCGCGCGGACTGAGACGCTACATGGTAACTTGCCAGTTGTTCACATTACACTTATACTCATTTATTTCCAGAGGACAACACAATAACTACCCTATTATACGAGTTCGTTTTATTACAATATTATTAGTCATCACATCATCATCATTAGCTCGCCACCTTACACCACTTTCCGTATAGGGGACAGATTAAGGTGAAAAAAAAAAATATTAAAAAAAAATTAAAAAAAAAAACCGCTATATCTAACAATATTCATTGTTCAATGAAGAAGTTACAACAAATAGATAACGCAATTGCTTTAAAAAATATATATTATATTATATTATACACTTGCAAGACAAATTCTATTGTTTAGAATTTTAGTTGAAGTAATGGAAAATCCACAAAAAAATAATAATTACAATACAAGAAGTAGGGAAATGGAATCAGGCGCCATTTATTCTTTCTCCGAAACACAACAGCACATAATTATGCTGTTATTTCACTGTAGTCTTCTGTGAGAGGGTGGCTACTGCTGCCGGACGGGCTGCCAAAATGACTGCGAAACGTAGTGTGCCCTGCCACTAATTTCCAAATCTAGACCAGAGCTTAATTTAAAAAGTTCATTTCAGAAAGTTAACCCAACCGGGAATCGAACCTGGGTACCCTGGATAAGGCAAGCACCACAACCACTCGTCCAACGGGCTCGTCTAATTAATTTAAATCAACAGCCATGCTATAAAATCCCTTTTTTTTCTCTTTCAGTTTAAAATTTAAGTTACGAAGTGTTTATGATAAAGAACTGCAAAGGTAACCCGAACACTCAACGTGGGATTTCATTGTAAACATGAATACGTATGATAAAATATTGTTTTTTTTTTTTGTAATAAATATTATACATAGTGTAATTAATATTTATAGTTAAGTTACTACATAACTAAAATCCTGTAACCAATATGGTGCTCCAATGAGTAATTTAGTGTTAATTTTATCCATATTAATAAAGTATTTTTATTAATTAAAAAAAACTAGAATTATATTTGCTATGCATACTTTTTGTTTGAGATAAATTGTTCATCATTTTAACAGATTCTCGAGTGTTACTAATATAATATTGTCTTCATTATCACAGTGTATATATAAATTTACAAAAAAAACTCATCTGTTTAATTTGAGACATAATTATGGAGAGCAACAAAAAATTTTCACAGTAACCTTTTTTTTTTAAATAGTCGTTAACAATAGTCAGTTTAATGATTATAAATTAGTATATTCAATTAGTAAAAAAAAAGTACATTAAATACGAGCATTTAATTTAAAAAAATTAAGTCTGTTTTATGTGCAACATGATGTGGCTTAGTTTGCCAAATTAGGTCATGGGAGGTTTATGCCAAATTAGATGGGAAATTATGGGAGAGAAGTTTTTTCAGTGTATGTTAAGCTCAATTGACTTGCCTTTTCTCGCGATTATATTGATGTTTTTTTTTGCACGTTATGAACACTACTTACATATTTTTTTAGACACTTCGCTTTCCTTTAGTTTCGCATAAATTTAAATTGAGATAAAGCTTATTGAATGCCTCGGTCCAAGAATTTTGTCTGGATGACAAAACAAGTGTGATCAGCGGGCCTATTCTCTATCTGTGGTTTTTAAAACCTATCGACTCCAATGGAAAATTAATTGGAAATAATATTTTGTCAAAAGTAAAAATCACACAATAACTTCATTGACATGTGTCACATGTATAACCACGGTAAAAACGTCATAGACATTTTGACAGGTGTTTAGTGAATACAAAGTAGACAATTGTCGAGTATATAATCGCATCGAGTCGATAACCACAGCAAAACCACAGATAGAGAATACCGGCTCCTGGAGTACTTTTTAAGACATTTCTTTTTAACTTGCTAAGATTTAAGATCATGTGTGAATGCTGATTTCAATAGAAAATCGTATCGGTTATATTAAATAAGTCCTTGGTTTTTAAAAACGTAATAAACGTATTAACAGGAGTATAAAATTCTACTTCTATTTAGTATTAAAAGAAAAAAATCTATGATATTTTATTCTTTACTTTGCCGATATTATTACAGTCTTTCCACAAAAAAAGGGATGTTTCTTGAAGAGTACTGGGAAATTAAATACAAAGTTAAGACTTAAGAATATTTCTGGTAAATTCTCTTTGTCATTTCTGAACACGCTATTTTTTATCATCGTTGCAAATTGTTAGGTAATTTAAAAATCCTTGCTGTGACTAAAATTTACACGAAAGTATAAGGGCCTATTACTATTACACACACTGGAATGTGAAGAAAATATAGCATTTTGATGGAGAATAAATTAAGGACCTTTTGCATTTATTTCGTTTAAATCTGGATATTAATAAAAAAAATAGTGTTCATTAAATATGTAGAATATAGAAAATCTAGTTTATAAACTTTTAAAGTCGATGTACATCTATGAATCACATTTTTTAAAAACACTCAACTGTAAAAAAAAAGCTATAAAGTTACTCTATTGTAGTTTCATTGGATATCTGCTTATTTTAATGTAGATTAAACATTATAGAATTAATAAAAAAATGATTGTTATTGTAAATTCATGGAAGTTGGTGAACATTTGTGCGGAAGACAGGTAGTTATAAATAACGACGGTAAAGTGCCAATATATACTCTCACAATTTTTTTTTTTTCAATGACTGTAAGAACCATTTTCGCGTAATATAGTATAAAATCACATCTAATATTTTTAACTGCAAGTTCCATGTTATACTTTCTATATAAACTTAACTTTTAGAAATAGATACGAAACTTTTAGAAGGTATTGACACTTGGCCGTCAATAAGCTTCACACGTTTGTATTCCTTGGCCTTCAAAAGAAATTAATACTTAACAAATTAATATATACTATAATAGTTATAATAAAAAAATCTCAAAATTACCTGTAATTATGATGTTTTGATTTTCTAAAGGAGGAAATGCATATTTGTGTGATGTGCATAGTACTTTGATTGATCCCAAAGTCCTAAGCTACGTAATGTCTTTGTTTTGAGCGAACTCCAACTTCCTTGATCTCTTTTACTTCAAAACTTTAAAAAAACGACAATGTGTTACGGGGAGTACATAGACTAAAAGAATTGAGCTATTTTTATGTTGCATTTTCTTCTAAAATAAAGTATTAATTAATCCTTTGAACAGAGTTTTATTAATATTAACAGCTATTTTATCTTGCCCGTAGTCCAAGAGGTCATCAGTGTCGACATCTACATTCGGCCTTCTGCAGCGGCAAATTTCTGGTTTTATGTGATTGAGCCATTTAAATTGCAGTTCAATTTTATTTTCAAGATCAGTGAAAGTGAAGTATCCAGTGTACCAGAATATTAGAAAATAAAACAATATGTAGGTATTAAGATTTTTATTTTTTTACTAGTGGCCCGTTCTCGGCTTCGCACGGGTGCATTTTTTTACTCAATCCAGCCGATAAATCACCTTACATCGCCATCTGTTAGAATCTTTTGGATCTCACAGATAAATAATTGCTGGATTGAATAGGTATCAACAGATGGCGCTATGTTAATATTATATAATTTGCAAAAAAATAAACAAAATGAGATAAACTATCCTATCTTTTAAGTTGGACCAAATTACATATAGTTACGAAATTTTATCAAAATCGGTTCAGTAGTTTGGGAGTTCATCGCGGATAAAATCATTTGAAAAAATCAAGTAAAATAAGCATAATTATACTGTAAATAGCAAAGGCAGTTTTCTTCATTATTGTTATTACAACTTTTTTTGGAAGTTTTAGACGTGTATGAGCAAAATCTGGAGTGGTCATCCAACCAACTTCTATTAAAATTTAATATCTTATAATTTTAGCTTAAACAGGCTAACTGCCACTTGGTGGGAGGTGGTTATACTCACTCAAGGATACAAGCTCCACCAGTTTTTTATGTTAATATCGGCAGACAGGCTGACGGTCCTCTTAGGGGATCCTGGTGCTCACCCCTCTTGTCCATTAACAGTAACACATAGTACCTATAATAAGGGATTAGGAAGCGATAGAGAAATGGGCTCTGGCATCCTTTACTTACCGAAACACAACAGCACACATGCTGTTATTTCACGGCGGTCTGTAAGGGGGTGGTTACGGGTTTCCCAAATGACTGTGAAACGTTGTGTTCCCTGCCATTACCTTCCAGATCCAACTTTGAAAAGTCATCCAACGGAAACGGTTGCAGCTCTCCTCAATAAAGTTCTCAATGTGGAATGTGGAATAAAGTTCTCGTTTCTCAAAAGATAACACACCAAATCAAAACTTTTTTGTACTCAATGTTATATTAATAGTGTAAGTACATAGGTACTTACACTTTTCGGTACTAAAATGTATTGGGAACATACTCGAGATAAAAAGCACTCATTCGCCATCAGAAGAATGTTGCCACTACAAATGAGAGACATTTGTCCACTTGATTGAAGTTGTCTTGACCAAAACCTTAAAGCCTGCAACTCTGAAAGAATTTATGTACAAGTTCCCTCTTCCAATCGTCGACTTTTTTATAATATTGGATATTTTGGATTAGCACGAAAGCCTTCAAAATGAAAGCATCAAGATGTCATATGAAACCTGATCTAAACTTTATAAATAGAAAATTAAAGTAGATATACATACGCGTATACCCTATGCCTAAACTCCTAAACTCAAATTTTGTTCTAAATTTTGACACGCAGGATAAAAATAACATTGTCCACTCAATGAAAAAAAGTTTTCTGTTAATAATTTTAAGGAGAGAAGTTTATTGGGTATGCATATCTTTTGGTATATATATTTTCTTCCAGAGTAAATATTTCTACGAATTAAATTGCATCAAAAATAAAAATTGAGGTAAGTACAAACCAAATAAAAAAAAAAGGTATAGATGGAATCACAAGTCACGATATTTCATTTTGTACAGATTTAATTTGACAGTTTAAATATTTACTGCATTTACATTTAATTATTGGCCATCGCTATTAAATTCGGTACCGGTTTGCACATTTGACATGTCGTCTCATACAATTAAAAACCTTTAGTTAGAAATGTATCGAAATGTTGCATGTTTGAAAATTTTAACCTACATCATCTCTTAATTTACACTCGCATCTTACGTATATACAGTTTTATAGGCTGCAAAACGTCCCCATCAACACATTATCGTTGTAGTGTATGCGCTTGTGCATGTACACTCAGCACTGTCTCGTTCGCGTCACGTCAGTCGAGCAAGAGTGGACGTGTCCGGGAGTCTGTCCGTAGAGTGCGCGCGCGTACGAGCGCAAGCGCAAACACTACAATCGTGAACTGATCCACGCCCCATTATAAAAAAATAACATTCCTAAACATATTGCATTAGGTTATCAAATACCTACTATCTATCTCTTACCCACAAAGTTCTTAGACCTGCCTAAATCGAAACATGGCGTACCTATAGACAATTCTTATTATTATTGAAGAAATCGTGGTTTCTGGCTTTTTTACTTTTCTAATCTGCAAAGACAAAATTTCTTTACCTATCAGAAATACGTTAATCTCTTTATTTGATCAAACCGTCAAGGTGGTCAAGGCTATGACTGCGTACGATGGGGCCCAAATTACCATCAGTCAAATCCACAAAAGTAATCCCACGTGAGATTTGCAGAAAAGTGATGTGGTTTTTGTTAAACCATAACCATGTGGGTAAGAGAAAAATCAATTCCCACCAATATTAGGTGCACAAATAGTTATTTTCTAATTACAACGATTATTATTAATTCACATCGCTCAAAAATTATATGCAACTTAGCAATGACTACATTTTCATAATCGTGGGCCTACTCACATAAATATAATGAAAAGTTATTCTTTATTAAATTATTATTTCTTTTATACAACTCCAGTTGTCCATTAAAAAAAAAAATACGACCAAGCTGCTAAGTATAAAAATACGACGATGACAAATTTACCAGATTTTAATTTAAAAAAGAAAACCATAAACTATGTAACCTAAAAACACTTGTCAAAGATGAGAAGAGCCTAATTTAAAATCTACAAAATGCGATGTTTCGAATAATGCATAAAAAAATATCTCTCCTATAGGGCCTTACCTTATTGTTCTTACAGTTATTTTCGTATATCAAATATCGTCTTTGACAATCTGATGATAACATACGCTCACTTCAAAAGAGAATTTTATTTACTTCCCCATTGGTCATGTAACACTTGGCAACGATCACTGATGTGCATCGAGAAGAGGTCATATCACTTTACTGAAGGATAATCGATGTCAAATTTGCTAAAACACATTTTTAGTGTATTCTTATATACAAAAAAAGAAAAAAACGAGGCATTGAACAACTTTTTATGCATGTATCTGTAAGATTCTGAGAGCAAAACGTAAATTCTTGCATGGGTCACTTGAAATTGAATTGTAATGTTAGAATCTGACCTAAACTGACGAATAATCATTTGAGAGGTACATACTATTAGTTTACCAGCATTTATAAAAAAAAAACCATGGTTACAATACTTGTGACATCATAGTATTTGATCGTGACAAACCAGTCACAGCTACCATAATGTCATATTTACTACAAACACTTACGTTTCTTATGATACAATCCTCTACTAGTGATTTACCTCTTAATTTTTCTATTACTCCCAAAGAAACTAGCGAGTATTGAAAAAGTACTAATCTCTTAGATATTCTCCGAATGGGATAAGCCTAGTAAAATCTTTTTACATTATAATGGAGCTATGTTTGTTGGTTTGTGCTTAAAATCATTTCAACGTATTTGAAAAGACGACAGCCCGAAAACATTGAAAACTCTTTCATTATTGATAAAATGACTTGACACACGACTTCTACATACCGACAACATTGACAACTATTGACCTTTAAACGACTACAGTGTCAGCATTTAGAATAAATATTGTTTAGTAAAAAAAAAACCGTTTGACATGGGAGCAAATATCGCCACGCCACTTTGACATATGCCGACACGATTACAGTTCTGTCACAAATGTCAAAAAGTGACAGGCCTGCATTATTCTTGTAAGAACTCCCATTGACTTAAAATATTATTAAACGTTCAAAATTCTTAATTTTACAGCAGTTAGCGTTTAATCTCAAATGACTCCTAAAAAAAAGAGAGAGAGCAAGGCAAGGCCGTCGCAAGTACGAAAATCCCATTTTATGTAACATTTTTTTATTATTATTTATTTATATATGTATAAAAATGCATATATTTCAGTCTTCACTGAAGATATTTGAATGAAAAGAGACACTTCAGTCTTGGTTGCAGAGTCAGCAGCTGTGTTCAGACAGTGAATTTTACTTTAAAAAAAAAACATATATATTTCAACAGACAGATGGCAAGTGTTACAATATTGTTTAGGGATATACAACATCGGGCTGATCAATTACACCACCTTATTAAAGAATTTCCCTTTATTTCTATTTTTCTTTTTTTCGCATTTTTTTTTCTCTTTATTTTCATTAAGGTTAAACTTTGTCCATCTCTTCATAGATATACAACTAGAGTCCATTTATTAATCATCCACTCATTATATCACGTCGATACACAATCAACAATGCACGAGCAAAATAGACGGTTGTAAGCGAAAAAGAGAGAACAAAATACTTAGGTCCGGAATCGGTCAACGTAACAGCTCTCGCGAGCGCACGCCATCTAGCGGACGACATTGAAAATACTTTGAAAATATCTTAACAACGGCTGCCTATTATCCAAAAGCAGACGACTTGCGATCACGTGTGCTGCCATACAGATGATCCACTTTAATTTTGGTTATTGTCCGTAAGAGAAGGCCTTATCGCAAACCACACCTTTGTTATGAGTTACGTGATACCGAAAACACGATTTAGTGTGACATTGCACAAATTGATAGTAAGTTTTCGCCTGTCGCAAATTGGTCGCAAGTCGTCTGCTGTTAGATAATAAGGCAGCAGCGGGTTATACAATTATACTCGACTTACTTTCGTTCATTATAATTAAAAAAAAAAAAACAAAAACAAAAAAACAAGTCGCTCTCAAAGGATGTTACGATCGATTGAAAATTGTACGTAAAATAAAAAAATAAAAAATAAAGAAGTGGTGTGTGTCGATTTTAATAAAAAAAATGGTCCCGCCATTTTGAAAATTAAAACTCTCCAAAAGACGACATTAATTGATTCGAGTTGATCACTTAACTTTTAAATTACAATTTGACTTGAAATAAAATTTGAAATAGACATATAAAAAAATGTCGCCCCAATCGACACAATTCGGCAGCGCGGGGTTGTCACGTGCGCGCGCGAGAGACTCGGTATGTCATGTGACCGCTATTTTGATTTTGCTTTATACGTTTATATTATGTTTACATTTATGTAAGTTTTTGATTGTAAAAAAATTGATGCATTATGTCCCTATAAATGCTGTGATGGTTTATTTGTCGAGAGCCGTGTTTGCCTTCACCGCGATCACACACTCCTCGCCGCAGGATTTGAGCACAGTGCACTGGAAACAAAGGGAAAATAATGTAATAATAACAACAATTAATTCATTACAGTTAATACAGTCGGGTTAAGGAAATGTTCGACTCGTCACCTTAAGTCAGCATTTGCTTGCACCGAGGCAATTGTATCAGTCATGTCATGCCTATACTGTCAGTTGTTTGCTTATTAGTGCGTTAATTTTATAAAAAGTATATATACTAAGAGTGATATGACTTGATAAAGGAATGAAAAGCCAGTTCAGCCATTCGTGCATGAATGGGTAACCACATTCTAATGTAATTACTAACCACATTGGAAGTTAAACAACTCGCGATAAGTAAATACTTATTTGGATTGAGAAAAGGACATCTTGTACCCCTAAACGGTGATCCTATAACACAGATGTGTAATGAGACGCATAGCCGGGCCTGGTTTATTATGTTCGAGTACCCGCAGCACGACAGCAATATGAAAACCACAATCGCGACTCTATGGGCTCGCAATTAAACCTATCTCAACAGTTATAAATAATAGAAAATTCATTGTAAATAATTATAAATTAGAAGTTCAAGGGACACACTCAATAATTCTATTTATTTTTGTTATTTACAACAGTATGGTAATTAAAAACATTTACAATACACACAAACAACTCAACGGAATGGGCTACGATTGAAAATGGACATTAGATCTCTGTAAACAAAATATTTCAGAAGAGCCTTAATTATTATTATTTTTTGTCATATTTTGTCACAAATAAAAATGGCTATCACTCATTCATGTAATATTCTTTGAGTGATAAAACTGCTGTAGGTTAGTAACAGTCAGATTATATGTTTTTGATTTATCACAAATTGATAAGTATGAAGCTTATATATTCCCAGTAGGCAGAATATCATTTTTTCTCAAGCTAGATTTATTCTCAATCATCCATCGGCTGCACAATAAAAATGTCAATGCCATTCCCATTCCAACCCATTCTGTGGGTTAAAAGGTACTCTCACACATTTCAAAACCATGGCAAAACCATATGTAAACCTTCATGTTAGGCATTTGAGATTGATAATGCAGACATAGCAAAGGCGTATAAATGCTGCCCAACAAAGTAAGTAAGTACAACTTCGATACTTATTTTCTAGACCAATATTTACACAGTCATTTTAAAAATAAATAAAATTGAAGTGAAAATATTATGTGAATGTATTTAGACTTAATGTAGATAATTCCACAAACTTTTCATTGGGAACATAGAGAACTATTCGTTAAAGAAATTAATAAGACATCTAGGATTCCTGTATAGATTAATCAAGTATTTAATTATTATTGTCTTTATTAAAATGCTCTTTCATCATTCACATAAAAACGCCAACATATACAAATTTTATTTCAAATGGTGCAAGAGTTACGTTCTGCATAATTGTGCAAAATTATTATCCATTTGACAGCAGATTTTTACAACATGTAGCTCTATACTTTAAAACAAAGGAATTTTACGGCCTTTGTATAATCAATAAGAGTGGGGGCATTGTGGACAAGAAACTCACCAGCAGTTCTTTACCGCTGTCGAAATCGGAACGGAGCTGTGTTCCGAGGTCTCCGTCTGGGATCTTGAGATCTTCGCGGAGGTCTCCGTTGTCCGCCATCAGAGTGAGGTAGCCGTCATCAGATATATCAGTCAGTTGGTAGTCTTCGCGCTTCACGTGTGGCACGTCCATATTGTGGGTGGAGGGACAAATATCTTCATATCTGTGGATGTGACCAACAACAAAAATGAGCATAAGATCGTGTATATCAATGTCTAATGTTATCTATCACTTGTGAATGTTTTAATTCCAGTTTAAAATAGGACTAAGTGCCAAAATAACCCATTTCCTCATCTTCAGGTGCTATAGGAATTTCAATTCACATAATGTTACATTATTGATGAGACGGCGTAACTCATCAATAATCTCAAAAGATGAGAAATTTGATTATTTTGATACTATTTTGATTATATTGATATTATTTTAATTCTATTCTCAAATAACAAATCATAGAACAATCTTGATAACTGAACAGTGGCTATTTTAAAAGAAGTACGGTTGAAGTTTAAACCCTATGTGGAATGGGTGACCAATGATGCTATAAGACGAAGTTTTGTACCCCTAAACGGTGATCCCATAACACAGTTGTGTAATGAGACGCATAGCCGGGCTTGGTATATTATGTTCGAGTACCCGCAGCACGACAGCAATATGAAAACAACAATCGCGACTCTATGGGCTCGCATCGCAACAGAGTTATTTTAAATTATTTATAAAAACTATTACTTCATTTAGTTTCTCACTTGTAATGTACTTAAGAGTTTGGTGAATGCTAGCTGATTAGTGATGTAATTTTGAAGAAAGTATAGAAATCATTCGTGGTAAGAAAAGGTTTTTCACCTCAAAGTAGAAATAGACTTGCACCAGGAAAATTAACAGTCATCTCAAAATTTCATTTAAAACTTCTGTCAGTGGCCTGCTTAGTGTTTTAGTTTCAAAGGGTATTAATTTGAAAAAGGAATTAATTTAAAAACTGATGAAGGATTTTGTACCTGAACTGTACATAAGATGTACATATAATATAATCCTTTTTGACAGAGACATGATAAAGCATTTTAAATATTACACTTATTGTTTCAATCGTAAATTGATTTTTTGTTTCCAAAACAAGTTTTATATTCTCTAAAACAATATTTCTGTTTCTAAAACAATATTTTATAGCTTGTATTTCAAATTGTGTTAATTACAACACTGTTGCCTAAAGAATTGGGGGTATACTAGTCCTTACATTCATATAAATATGCGAGTCTCTAAACATTTCTATATTAACACAATGCAGCATATTCCCTATATTAAAAAAAAAAAACATCATAATGAATAAATCAATAAACATAATCAATTAAAATAAAAAGAGAGTTTACCATTATTACATTACAAAAATTTATGTGTGCATGTATGTGTTTTTGTGTGTTTGTTTTTATGACTGAGTGTTCATTACACATTGACCAAGTATTCATTCGGGCATCTATCTCTCCATAGAAGTGGTACACTTACTTTTTCCCATTAAATATATCAATGCCCACAAGGTGAACTTTGGCGTGTCCGTGCTTGCCGGTCTTGGAGGTAGACATTTCAACGATTTTGCAGGGACGACCCTTCAGCATGACAAAGCCGTTCTTGCGGAGGGCCGAGCATTGCATGGGGTAGGTGGCGGATGCACCAGAGTCCCCGGTCTCGAAATGGGTGTCTTCAATATCGCCCATGTTTGGTGTGTTTTAATTTTAAAATTAAGTGGTCAGGTGATCTGTGACAACAAATACAAAATGTTTTCATTAAGGAGTCTGTAAAAAAAAAAAGTGTCCCTGTAACAATTATATTAAGAACCAGGGTTCGTAAAAATCCAGTATTATTCAAACTATAACTATTCAATATATAGATATCATTGATAAGAAAAAGAAGAATTGTTCATTCTATAAAGAGTTTACACTGTCAAAATTGGAAAGTAAAATATGAGCTTGATGTTTTATTTTTATATAATGAAAAAAAAAGTAATGCAAAATTAAGTATAAATATGGATATGTTTAGATCCCTCCGTGCGATCAAGGGATATAGATATAATGACGTCACTGGCGTTGAACATTTTTATTAAAAAAAATTCCCAATAAATCAGGTGCTATATTTTTCCTTAAAATTGTTGTATTAATATTAATTTTAAGATTCCAAAACAATTAAATCACAAAACATGTATCTCCTCTATTTTACTTTTTTGGTAAGTGTTGCCAGTAAACATCTGTCTGCTAAATTTCAGAAAACAGTAAAATATTCTTATGTATTAACCTAATAATAATATATCAACCGATATATATTACGAAAACGAACCCTGTTAGGATTATTTAATTTCTTCTAACATATCTTGTATAAATGACGATTTGTTGCAAATATTTTTAGACAAAAAAAATTATTTAACAAAAATAAATTATTAAGTAGGATACACAGCAAAGAATAAGCCCCTTTCGTTATGATTAAGAGATTATTGTAACAATTCTTATCATCACTTGATAATTAAAAGGTATAATTATCATTGTTAACACTTGGTTTAGTGTCACTATTATAAGTACAAGGAATATTTAGATAAACATCACTACATATTATAACCAATGACCACCAAATGGTGACTCATGTCTTTAGTTGTAAAAAAATTAGCACACAGATCAATGACATGGAAGTCAATGAACTAACTATGTATTCAATAAAGGCCAAGTTAAAACAAAGTTATATCTAGGTTGTTTAATATAAAACCTATTTTCGTCAGAGCCTAATATTATCAAAAAAACAATAAACTCTAGAGTAGTCAAAAATTTTGTGCACAGCCTGTAGGTAGATGGTGGACCATTTTATTTTAGGTAGAAATTGTTATTGTGGATAGGTATGGGAGGTAAAATTCACTATTTATTTCTACTGAATTTTGTTGTGGTCGTGCACACCCAAAAGACCATTAAAAAATAATAACACATGTGCTGTTGTAGCGTGGTAAGGGATGGGTGTTACTTGGGTTTATAAGGCTACATACCATCATTTAGGCAGTGCCATTATTCTGCTTCCCATAAATAAGGTTATTTTTTGTCAAAATGCTCAAGACTCATCTAAAACAGTTTCTAAACCTCTCCTAGGGCCGACCCCTATTACAACCTAAACCTTACTAACAGTCCCTTAAATATAAGACCAAAAAAAAACAGCTTTCTATTTTAATCACATTAGTGTATCTATGTTTATTAAATTCGCCATCACCTCAGCTCAGATGTTAATTTTTTTTGCTTTATAATTTTTATTTTACTTTGTTTGCAGACCATCAGGAGTCCATTGACTCGAGGTTGGTTTTAGGTGTCAGAATCAAAGAAGCTTCAAACAATATGCTTTACATAAAATGTACTCAAAATCCATGATCCATATGACTAGTGACAGCAACAAGCCCAGGTTAAGGGTTGAGAACATAATTTACGAGTAGATTTAGCACCGGTACACTATATGAGTGAACCAGAGACTCTATACTCGACATTATTGCTAAATTCAAGTTTTTATTTTGACATACTGCCTTTACAAATCAAATTTGCCATTTTGTTTCCAAGTACCTACATATATTGTAAACAAATAAGATTGTTACATCATCAATGCCTTAGTAGGTGTTTTATATCAATAAAACAACACCGTTATAATCAGTACAATGAGAGACAATTAAAATGATAGCTACTGAAGGAAAAATGAAGTTTCAGTTGAAATGAAACCATACTGAAACTATTAATTTATATAACATTATTAATTAATCCTAACAGCCATAGACAAAATGTAGGGACTTTTAATTTTGAAATTATTTTTAGTGCTTACATACATTTTAAATTTGTTTGCTACTTTGTAGGTAGCACATTTATTCTTAAGATATAAACAGGTTGTTTGAAATGCCCACACAGTCCCGGCCAAAAAATCAATGTCCATGCAAAAAAATATCCAAATTTAATAAAGCATATGTATGAAAACAGTTATAGTTAAAATAGGTTAATTTGTGTACTAAAACCCTTATACTTAGATGGAATAGAAACATTTAGGTTACTAAAAGAATATGAGTGAAGAAGTTTGATAAAATCACATCGTTTGAAATGCTAATCAGTATCAACCAAAAATTCATTCTTAATTTGCAAAAACTACCCAAATTTACCAGTGTATGGATGAAAACAGTTAGTTATAGGTTCATTTGTGTAGCTTATTTATTACTAAAACCTTAGATAAAATAGAAACACATTAAGTTACTAAAAGAGTATGAGTAGAGATAAAAACATGTTTGAAATGAGCATACATGCCATAATGCCAAAAATTATGTCATATTTACCAAAACATATGGATGAAAACAGTTATAGGCTATAGTTTATAGCTAAAACAGAAACATATTAAGTTACTAAAAATGTATGAGTATTAGCAGTTAAATAAAAATATGTGAAATGCCCATAGTCCCATAAATTATGTCAACTAGAAAATACACTGAAATTTATCAAAATATATATATGAAAGCAATAGGTAAAACTAACAGCAGTATGAGTAAGGCAGTAAGGTAAACCATATGGTTTTAACATAAAGCAAGACAATAAGTAAGTATATTTACCTAGTTTTGAAATAATGCCAGATTATGATTAATTAAAACGACATTTACTCGAAATGTATTATAAAGGATACAAATTGACATCAATGTCCTGAAGTCATCCTAGCTTCCAATCTGACCAACATGAAGTTTCGTTCACATAGACAATTATGATTTAGTCATCAATAAAAATAATACTATTATTTTTCAAAAAAATTGCAATGATTTACTTATTGAAACAAAGATTTTGGAAAAATAAATTTAGTCTACGATTATTATTAACGAGACCTAACCCCACCTGTCGCAGTATTAAGAAACAACTTCCGAAGGCACCTATGCAAGTCATACATGAATATGTAAATAAATACTTTTAAAGTAATTGAAAATACAGTAAGAGAAACAATGAGTTAATACGGTTTAAATAAGACAATTGAAAGCTTTTGTCTCTGGAGTGATGATGTCTGAACATGTGGCCTCAGACAGCATCATGTCTTCAACCACACGTTAATATTTACATTTTGTTGTGACAATCTTAATAATAAAATTATACACGTTTAATTTGCAACATAACAATACGAACTTATTCTTTGCCGTAAATCCAATATATAGTGCAAGTAAAATAGCAGCAGTTTGACAAACGTGCCGGTGCACCGACACACAATTTGTTTCTTTATTTACACAATATTCACAACATAATGTTACTTTTTATGCACAAAAATATTTGCACCGTAAAAATACTTACAAATAGAACGAACACAACTATTTTTGATATTTCACGACAAAAATAAGATATATTTTCGACACTCACATGTGACCGACGGGTTCTTCAACCGAAAGGTCAATTTGCGCCTGCGTAGCACCAACACACTCACTTCCTCTCGTGGGGTTCGCAAAGAGAACGAATGTCGTTTTGTAATGGCGGCGATTACAAATTTAGCAAGCTTTGAATTACATATTGGTTGTAATATTCAATTTAAAGTTCCATAAATTATAAAAGCAAATAAATTTTAATTGAGGAGGTGTTTCAAAACATAATAATGCAGAGAAACTGTTATATTTTAATTTAATTATCAGGTTATAACCGGAAGACGTTTGTTAAATAGCAACGTTTCACGATAGGTGGCAGTGGCTGCGTATTAACGGAGTTGAACAAATTTTATTTTTTAGTTTTTTTATATTTGATGACCTGAAGTTAATCCATAATTATAGTAATATGTTTTTTTTAAAGAAAACAAATATTTTATCAAAATTAAAATGTTTTATTTTTTACACTGGCTACTTTGAGTCTGTTGGCTTTTGTGAGCGCTAGATGGTGCGTGCGTACTTTAAACAACAAAGTTTTCATAAAGGTTTTACAAGAGGGCGCATATATATTAATAAACCTGCAAGAATACTATGCTATTTTTTTTCTATAGGTATTATTTTAATTAATAATTGAAATTTAATAAAATAATTAGAATAATAAGTCGTTGTCTTGCTGATAATAGTTACCTACCTATATTAAGAACACATTTTTAGAATATGTTTATTATTACCTACAGTTTTCATTTTCAGTGTCATAAGCATAAATACCTATAACATCTGCAGTATTTATTAGGAGCATTGACACTTCTTATTAAATTATCTTACTCTTGGAGTAAAATACTTATCAGGTGGGTATTTTTGATTATTTTTAAATTCAAAATCAAATGTACCTTCCCACTTCAATACACTTGTTTCTAAATTTAAATTATCGTCGCGCTACTTAGAATACGGCTTTAAATGCTATAAATAATGAGGGACCTCCCGGCCCGTGGACCACTTGTAGCTGCCGTGGCTCTAGCCGCGGCAGACGCAAGTGGCCCCACAGGGCCAGCCGGTCCCTCATATATAAGTTAGTTGTAAGAAATATTGTTTGTAAGGGCCGGGCGCTTCTCGCCCCCCCGACGCCCGGTGACGGTTCTAAAGTCCCCTCAGGACTGAACCATACCCATCCCGAGTTGGAGTTTTAGTGCGGTAAGAATCCCACATAACCTTATGACATTTGTCTTTGCATGCGGTATTTGTCATAAGGTACTTTTTGAAAGTTTCTTCGCTCGTTAAAAAAAAAATAAAAATAAAAAAAAAAAAAAAAAAGCTATAAATAAGTAGATGGTCGAAAATTTTAATGTGCTTAATAAACAATCGGCAAATTAGAAAGAAAACAATTGTGAAAAGGGGTAGGTAGATATATTTTTCGGATTGTTACGATTTATGAGTCTATGAAACGCCAGAATATTCTCTAGACAGCTGCTTAGTTTGTCCTTTGATTATGTTATTAATGTAATTGTTGCGTACATGACCAACGTTATGACGAGCTTATAGGTTGAATAGTAGGTGCTTAGCGATGGCTTAGCGCTTATCTTGTTTCTTATCTTTGGTGTACCGTCTTCGATTCGGTTGGCTCTTACTTTAGAAATGAACTTTTCAAAGTTGGCTCTGGCCTAAGTCTTAACGGTTATTCCCAGTCATTTAGACATCTTGTCTAGCGGTAGTAACCACCCACTTATACAGAATACCAAAGTGAAGTAGGTAACAGTATGCATGTCTGATGTTGTGTTGTGAGAACGAATAAGGGATGCCAATTTCCCCCTTCGTAATCCCATGCACCACAGTCGGCAGCGCACTTGCAGTATACCTACTTATATAATGGCGTTGCTTGTGGTTTGACTGAGAACCTATACCAAAAATGTTAACCTATAGCTTGCAAACCGATCCTCCCAGTCAGATGTGAACAATCTATGGCTGAGTATAAGGTATAGATTAACATTCGTCAAACTAGGCAGGTTATACCAATCTTGGAATACCTGAAGACAAAGCCTTCTTGGGTTGCCGGGTTTTTGGTTCCTGGGTTGTTAAGTGGAACACGAAAGTTGACTGAAAGACTGATTGTTACCTACTTGCAACTCAAGAGTAGTTACCTACTACCGACCGAGGATAAGGGATTTATATTAAATATCAAATTAAGACCAAAACCACTCCAAGTTGACTTAAATGTAGTAAAATCTGAGTCGAACTAACAACAATAATGACCATCGCGAACAATGCGAATATCTCCCAAAACTAACAATAGGACGCGACCGCAAGGGTTTAAAAGCTTTCTTTAATAAATCACAGAGGGGTAATAAAAACCCCAACCGACATTAGGAGGGTTGATATTCGTTCACAAAACAGATACAATTACGCAACCAATGATGTTGTTATTATTTAACAATTTAATATTTTAGCCAGTCATTACATCATTATTATTTTTTCCTATACTTATTATACAGTGAACGAAGGATTACCTACTTGTTAAGTTAATATTAAATGCATTTTGAAAAAAAAGAACTTCTTCGAAGTAATATACTTAAAACACCAAGAATAACACTGACTAAGAAATACTGCAGCGATATGGGATAATTGATTTTTTCTGCAACCATTTTTGCTGCGATTCCTGTATAGTGGAAGCTAATGTGCTAAGTGTATAGGCTGTACAATAGTAAATACTCTGATAAGTTGTTCCAATTAATGCCAATTAATTCTGAATTCTTATCACCATAATGCGAATCATAGATGCGAAGTTAATTGGAAAATCGGTTCGGATGGTCAGAATATTCATCTTGTGGCTGCGTGAAGTTTGATGGGGAAAACACCTACTGAAGTATTTAGTTTAGAGACATGGAGGACCAAACCAAGCCCCTTGGTTGACCCTTGGCCAGTTATTTAAAAAAAGTGGCCCATTAATCAAGCTTCTTAGTTTGTGAAGGTAAGAAATTTCAATTCTGACGTCTTGTGAAGAGAAAAATTGGAAAAACGGTACGGAAAACATAAAAACCCAGTTTTTTTTTCCTGTATTGACAGAACGAGTCTGTCGGGTCGGGGGTCAGCTAGCGCTTTTATGCATTCACCCAGATAAGTAATTAGTTACAGATTTCAAATTTTTTTTATTTGTTTTTTTTTAGAAACTTGCATAGAGAAAAAGTATTGACAACGATATTGAACAACCTGATTGTATTTTTTTTATATTTAACCCAATTTTTTTTAAAGTTAAACACTTTATTTTTATACTTTTCAAAATTTTAAATAAGTAAGTACCTAGGTACCTATGTGTTACTGAGTTTAAATTGTACGAACCTACTTATTTTCAACATTTAAAATTTTCATACGAGCTGGGCGAAGGGGGAAAACCGTAGTTAGGAAACCGCGACTGGACTGGAATTATCTCAGTCTAGTAACCTGTTCCAGTTGGCTCTTCACAGAGACAGTTGTCAGCCATCTTTCAGGACTGAAAAGGGGGAGAAGACGAATATTAGTAAGTAGGTAAATCCAGCATTATTGATGTTTCAAGTTTTAACTTTTATTATTAAATTTAATTTAAAATTTCAAAAGATTAATCACATTGCACGCCGAATATTCAGTTGTCAGAATGTCAACTGGTATTTACCATGGCAAATAAAGATTATATATAATATCTATTTCTTTTCTTAATTTTTTTTTTTGAATTATATATAAACAATAAATATTATAAAAACAACTTCAAACTAGTATTCCGCAGGTAGCGGGGCAAGGCCCAAGCTACCGGTGGTTAGGGCTCCAGAGTGAGGAACGTCCTGACAATTCGCGCCGCCGTGTCAAGAAGTACCGCCTTCTGTATTTGTTCCTTGATCTAGCCGACTAGCGAGAGCCTCTTGAGGTGTTAGTCAGATAAAGATTATTATTATGATTTTTTTTTAACATATATTTATAAAAATTGACATTAGCGAATCCATTTGTATACGTCACACGTCATCAATAGAATGGAGCACGCGGGTAGATACTATTAAAATTGTTTTGGAACTATTTTGGAATATCGGAGCGGATGTTGCGAGCGACATTGAATATGTATGGGAGCAGGCATAAAGGGCGATAAAAGTCAAGTGCGGCAATAAAAGCTTGCAAAATAAATTCAGGGCGCAAATGAAAACGGTACGGACAATGGACCGGCAGTCTCGGTCCACGCGCCATTACCCGCCGCCAAACCATTACGCTAAAACGGCCAATTCAAATGTAATCATTTAGCATATTATTTTCGTTTTAGGAACGCGCCCCGAAACGCCCGCCCGCAAAATCCACTTCGACGCCTAAACTCGTACGAACGCAGCCAATTTTTTAAATGTACCCGCTCAAAATAAATTATGTAGCAAATGGGAAAGAAGCGCGACGGACAAACAAGAAATAAAACGGATGAGCGCGACTCGCGGTCCGCTAGAGCGAGATAGCTGCATCCGGCATTATGCCCCACCTTCCCCTTCATCGGTCCGCGGTGCACCCCGCTCTCCCCTCAGCCGTTCCACTTGAAGACGGCCTCGAGAGCTAAGCTCCCGTTTTATTGTCACTTACACCTCGACTAAGATTTCTTTACAACTAAAACACCATCACTCACACTCCAATAGAGTCTAACACCATAGACATAAGGTTCAAAGTTAAGCGCACTCGCAGAGAGACACGTATAAGGTATCGTGGCAAAGACGTATACACAAGACAAGTAAATTTTGAATCAACGCTCTGATTAAAGAATCAGACGCTGAAACGATTGCTTATAAAGTATTAAGCGGCTTATTGTGGTTTGTCCGGGAATATTTGATAATAATGTCTCATTGTTTCGTTACAAACTTTGAAGGCTTTATGGTAATAGAGATTTCTTGTAAAGGTCGTCAGGCTGACATGACAGTTCTCTTGATGGTAGGCTGTTACTGAAGACTGTTATGTTTCGAATACTTACTTATAATAGGAACTGTGCCTCGTATGACAGAAATATTTTTACATATATATTCTGGCGTCCCTTAAACACAATAACACATATTATGATGTTACTTCACGGCGAACTTCTGTAACTTGTAGGTGACTGCCATTTTAAAGACGGGCAGCCCAATTTCTGAAAGAATTTGTAAAGTCTAAAACCGTATTATATTATTCTCAAGAAAATTTTATTATAATAAGCCACATGTCTGATATTTACCATACAAAAATAATTATTTATAATTAAGTACCTACTTTCTTTATATTTATATATTATTAGTAAAAGAACAACTAAAATTTTGCAAGAACGCTGTTTTTACTGACATATAGACTAATTGGTTGAAAGTCAGTTCTAAAATCGCTAGACACGAAGACACGCAAAGGTATGGTTTCAAATAAATGATTCAGCCAAAATATTGTTTTTGAAAACGTCAATTAGAAAAAGTATTTTTTTTTTAATTGAAATGTCATAATCTAGGAGTTTGTGTATATATAATTTGCAAAAAAAATTGTATCCGCGCGAAACTGGGGCTAGCTCGCTAGTAAGTAATAAAGTGTAAAAATACACACACTAAAATATTTAAAAATATCCAACTTTATACAAATTTCTTTTTTAATTTTTTTATTGCAATGCCAAGTTTAAAATAAAAAAATGGTTATCAGTTTAAATTTTAATTACAATCCGTAGAATATCGAAACCATTCTGTTTGCACAAACCGCTCTACACAGTATCATCCATTGGATGTTCATAATCCTGATGGAATTATTATTATCTGGTATTGAAAGGCAACCAGAAAATCCCATTGTGGCTTCAGAAACAATAAATCCAATTCTATCGAAACGAATATTGAGGTAAATTACTAGATTAATGATAAATCAATTATATCTAACTTGCCGCTACCAAGAGAATTCATTTGAAATCGACCTCTAACGTGATAAAAGCTCTCTGTCATTAAATTTGAATCAAGTTCGAATTAACTTTTGTGATGACCGATTGGCTCAGCGGTGGAAGCTCTGACTGTGTCAGAGGTCGCGTGTTCGGTCCCCGCTTAAGACAAACATTTTGTATTCATGAATGTGTCCTTTTTTATTGGTGTGGGTATTATTTTATTTTATATTTTCTAAGTATATATTGACAAAAAGAGTATAATTTACCATTTGTGTCTAGTAAAAGCTTTGTTTAATTTAGGGCTAAGTAAAAGGCGCTATGTCAAATATCTACATACAAGTCACGCCTTAAGTACTCAATTGATCATCATGAAATTGTGTATTCACGATGTCAGAGATATTCTGTTCCCGAGGGATTTTCTACTTTAGCGCGGATGAAGTTGCGTGCATCAGCTAGTTATTAATAATTCCAAATCACCAAAAATTTCTTACTATTTGTTGTGTATCGAATAAGCGTCTCTCAAATATTAAAAAACAAAATTTTTTAAAATGGCGTTGCTTGACAAAAACTTAATGTTTAATTTAAAAAAACATTAAATTGAAACTCTGATAGACATGAAATTAAACTAAATCAAGAATTTGAATTATTTGCCGACTGTACGTAGTAGGGGTTCTCCTAGTCGAGATATTCGATAAAACGAGAGTTAGTTAACGGGTCACGGGCGCCATTAGAAAGTTAGTTTGGCTCTTCGTAACACAATAATATCTAATTGAATACTTTACCTGGAGAGAAAATCAACTGGGAATATTTATTCGATTCGAATCCTGATTACCTAGAAGTTGATTAAGAAAAGTATACTTACTTGAAAAAATGGTGGACTATATTTTTCACCTAATTATATCAATCTTCATAGTTTAATTTTGGCAAAAGGTACTGTCAACGACGTCACAGAAGATCCCAGAGCTTACTTATACCACGGTCAGCAAAAATTCTGCCTAAAGGATGCACGCTAGATCATTACTTATATATTTTTATGTTAAATAAGTTAGATTATTAGATGAAAAATTATAGACCTTTAATAAAATTTTTTGTCTATCATTTCATCCTTTCAGTTGAAGAAATTCTACTGCTGGACAATAGACTTCCCCCATAATTTTCCAATAGGTAGGACCATTCAGGCTGCTTAGCCTGGGTACACCGTCACCCGCGGGCCTTATGAGGTCGTCTCCAGAATCTATGTCGTACTGTGTCCTGCCCACTGCCAGATCATTTTACTGATCCGCCGGTTTATGTAGGTAACTGTCGTAAATACGTTTACGGATCTCCTCATTCCTGATTCGATCTCAAGCAGAGTAACCCCAAGCATAGCCCTCTTCATAGCTCGTTGAGCGACGTTGAACTTTCAACGTCATATGGTCACTGGCAACACACATGTGATCGCATTTTTAATAGTAATTTTGTTTACTGTGCTTGAATTTATACTTTTTTATTTGCAGTTTATTTACAGGTATATTTAATATGAAATATGGAAATTCATCATATATTTTTTGTGTAGCAATGTCGGTAAAAATCACGAAATATCACTTGGGGGAGGGGGGTTTTACAAAGATATCACGTGTATTTATTTTTTCGTTGAACGCGCGATTAGGTACTATTTAATTTTATGCCAATTAAAAACAACCTGCAACCTTAATTGTCTGTCTGGACATTTTTATCACGTCCTTAATTTTCCAGAATTGAATTAGATTATACTGAATTTTTCAAGATATTTTAAAATACACGTGATTTTTGGTAGGGGGGGGGGGTTAGACTTTATCATCACCACGTATCACAAGGGCGGAGGGGTGATTAAAAAAGTCGCTAAAAACATCACGTGATTAATGGACGACCCCCAAGAAGGCTGACGGTTCACTTGATGGTAGATAGCCACCATTGTCTATCACAACAAATTTTACGGTTTACCAAAATTTATTAAAATTTTATAAAATATTTTAATTCATTAAATTTAAGTCTATGAGTTCCATTAAAAATTCTATTAATATACCTATTTAAGTATACGTGTTATCTATCGCCATAGCATTTACCTACTTATAAATTCCTTTAAGATAAATAATCAGTTAATCACATTAATTTACCTATAGGTAACTTTTTTTTAGATCAAAATTGTTTACCACAAATGATCTAGATGAAAAATAGAATAGATTTTCGAATTTTTTTGTAAAATATTAACTTCCTATCATATAAACACATAGTAATTGCAGACATTTCAGTAGTTTCAGTAGTTCAGACGTAAATTCACTATTCGTAGCGCTCTTTGTCGTAGCAGTTCTACGAATACAATATTAATTTGTGATAATATGTATATTGTGATAATAATTTGTGATAATATGTACCTGCAATCTTTATATGTTTACATAATCGTTAATAATATTAACTATAGATTGATATTGGCAGAGTATTGTAAACTTCTTAAAAATTGTAATTTTCCATAAAATAAATTTAGGTAAATTGTTGCTTCAAACGGAGCACGCCATAACAAGATGGGCGGTCACTTAATTGGACTCATTTAAATGCAATCTTTTTGTGCGGCCCGTTAAAAGTATTTCCAAAACGTATAAATAATTTACGAAACGAGGACATAAAGTTTGCGGAGCGATCCCCGCTCGCATGTAAATCGAGTTGGAAGAAAGAAGTGTCCGCGACTGCGGCACCATCTCTTTCCACCTCTTATTTTTTGTGTGCGAGCGAGACGGTGAGTGTCGAGATTGGATTATTGTTTGTGTGTGAGCGAGAGAGAATGAGTCGGTAGTTGCGTTCGGCTAAGTGAATCAGTGCCCGCGTTGCTATTAAATCAGGGCGCGGGGGGAGGGGCGCGTGCTAAAATGCTCTTTACGGCGGGTGGGGTTTTGTTTGCCTAGGGCGGTTTCAGAGCGATTACTCGCAGTTCGGTATTCGTGGTGAATGTGGTGAGTGTGGTGAGTTGAGTAACGTCAGTCGGTGGCGCGGTTCGCGTGAGCGTACGCGTTCTTTACAACTAAATGTCAGTTAGTCAGTAACTCGATAATGTCAGCGCGGTGACCGCGCTCTTATAGCACGCGGCGTTAGGCGGGAAAACTTCCCGCCCACAAAACGGCAAAATATTTTCGGACGCTAATAAGGTAATGTGAATTTTGTTTTGCGTGTATGTTCGTCGATAAGTTACTTAAGTTGCGTTTTCTAATTTAATACTTACTTAGACAAGTGTACCTACTGGAAAGAATATATCTATATGATTTATTAAATTTATTATTTTTATGCGCAAATAATATTCTTGTAATTATTGTTCAAATTACCTTAAAAAAACGGTGACAGTTTAATTTTTCATTCGGATGAACAGTCGCAACGAGATTTTTGTGAACAATATATAAATAATTTTACAATATCCTTGGAATGTTTTTGTAGAAGACTTTCTTCATCATAGTAAACCTATGAAGTTGAAAAAAAAATCAAAAACTGTTTTTTTAAATTGTTTTTTTTTTTTTTTACATATTGTAGGTAAGTATTATAATAAATTTATTTCGTAATTAATTGCCCATAAACTGTTTTTTAAAAGCCATTATAGAATTAGCGAAGAAGTGACCGACGGTGCTTTATATTTGATGTTGTTTTGTAGCGTAGATAATACTTACCTACATAAATTTGCTCCAGATGCTGTAGATACGTGCAATTTCTGAAGTTATCACGAAAAGTAATGATACGTTGGAGTCAGGAAACAGAAAATCTCTATCTATTGTAGTTTTTAATGTTAAACTATTTAATTAATTAGTTTGCCGTATATTTTAATTAAATATTTACACTATCTTATTTATACCAACATAATTATAAAATAAAGTCGCTGTAGTTACGCCTCTGTCTGTTTCTCCTCTTAATTTATTCTAAACCACTCAACGGACATTGATACAAAAATGGAAAGAGCGATAAACGCGGAATTTTCTGAAAAAAATTGCATTCGTGCAAAGCCGGGTGCAAGTCGTTAGTATTCAAATATCAGTAAAAGTTTCTTCATTTATATTTGCCAAATTATAAAATAACCAAACTAACTAATGACACTTATATATTTTCGCAATCGGTTCGGATAGAACAGAAACTTTGCTTCGAATAAATGAATTACTATTTAAAGTATTCATTTGTAATAATAATAACTATAGGTATAGGTAAATGCCTACTATAAGTATTAATTTCTATTTGTAATACTTAGATATACTAGCGGCAATAGTTTTTTTTTTAGTGGCAATAGGGTACACTGCGTTTTGCAATCTTAGCTCTAGCTGTTAAGCAGCTCGTCTTAAAGAAGAATACCATGAAATAAAACCTCCTGTGTTGAACTTTGGTGAGCGAGTAAGGTATTTTGACGAGCCCGATGGATGAGAGGTAACGGTGCTTGCCTAAAGTCTCAGTGGCCCCCACGTTCGATTCCTGGCGGAGTCAACGTCAAGTACATTTCGAAAAAAATTTCATTGGTTTGGATTTGGAAAGTAGTGGCAGGCCATGGTGCGTTTATCAGTCATTTGGGCAGCCCGTCTGTCGGCAGTAACCACCCCCTTATAGAATACCACCGTGAAATACTTAACAGCATGTGTGCTGTTGTGTTTTGGTGAGTGAGTAAGAGATGCCAGAGCCCGTGTCTCTATCCTATCCCAATCCCCTATCCTTAATCCTACTGTATTCGGCACCGCATTTGCAACATCCGTGGGGTTGCTTGTGTTATAGGTGACAATAGTCACCTAGCATCTAGTAGACCGTCTGCCTGTCTGCCGACCTTAACAAAAAAGTCTTAGCATTCAGGTTTCTTTTAAAAAAATTATATAAATATATAAAATATATAAATTATATAAATTTAATTACTGAAAGTTGCTGTGCATAGTTTTGTATCTTATTGTAGGTATACTTAGTTGTAGTGCAGTAAAAATGGGCATTTTTTTTAAAAACTTTAGTAAATAGTGACAGGGCATCCCCATACTGAAATTCGCAGTCATAAAATGTGTAGTCTGTCTGACATCAGTAATTACTTCTTACAGAAGAGCACTAACAGTATAAGTGTGCCTTTGGACTAAAAAAAAAAAAAGTTTCGCAGTGGTCACGTGACTAGGATTGGACCATACCATAAAACATTGTGAATATTCTTTTGAACATGGCCAGCAAATTTAATACAATGTCAACGAATTAAGCTATAGGTATATCTAGAAGACCTACGAGACATCTAACCCTATTATAAAATTGTAAGCCAAATAGATGAGTCGGGAGGAAATATTTTTCTAGAAACTATGCTAAATACCTATCTCCTGAACAAATAAGTACGTACGGTTCGTTTATTGAGATCGTCATCGTTGCATCGTCTCAATCAGTGGGCACTGTAATACAATAAGGACCAATAAAACTTTGCGTCCAATAAGCTCAATTACCTTTAAATGCCATATTGATATGCAATCCGAGGCGCCTGGTTCAATTGTATGGCGCTACGATGTAAGTATACATATGTGAAATGACATCAATAATTTTGCCTAGCAATAAATTTCAGACTTGCCTTAGCTACTAAGGCTACGCAGACCTTTTTTTATGTAAGTCAGGTGACAGGTGGCTCATCGTAACCTGCTAACACAAGCAAAGTCACAGGTTGCTAATGAGCCGCAGACCTTAATAGGATAAAGGATAAAGAAGTGGATAGCGGAATGTGTGATGCGTAGCACTCATTCACACAATAGCACAAGTCTGTTAATTTAGCTGTTGCATGCGACTTCGTCCGAGTAATCCATCGAGTATAGTTTTTAGATTTATTTATTACAAACATACAAAAATTCAAATTCTCTCATTATAGGTAATATATTAGTCTTATAACAATGGCAGTCAATAGATTGAACTGACCTGACCAGTTTATGTCTGGGGAATGGCGTTTTCACTGCATCTAGGTATTAATAATAAAAATATTAAATAATCTACTCATTCATTACCATATATAATTAGAATTGTTATAAGAAAAATGTTTCTTACATAATTAATTAGTTGTTTGTACAGTTCTGCTTATAAATATACCAACTACCCGCCCCCGGTTTTGCGTGGATGCAATTTTATACACAAAATTTTCTCGTTTATCGTTCTTTCCATAAGGGAAAACCTTATAAAAAATTAAAATTAAATTATCGGAGAAACAGCTAGAAGCGGATAGAGACTTTATTTTATGGAATACATAAAAATTATTAGCGACGCGCCCCGGCTTCACACGGAAGCATCGATCTTTATATACACAAACTCTTCCTCGCTTATCGACCATTCTATTACAAAAAACTGTGTCAAAAGAAAATAAAATATGTTGATCACATTAATCCTCTCAAAATTAGCAGTTAAAAATTTGCAGTTGCTTGTATTCATATAGTTACCCACCATCAATTTGACTGCCAGTCTTAACGATTGCAGTTTAAATGTTTAACGAAGCATTAAAGTTCAAACAAAAAGCTTTTACTATAACACACGAAACATGTTTATTATAAATTCTCACCTCTACGAGTATTTAGTGAATACATGAAGTTTAGAGGTTATACGCTCGTTCGCAAATTCAATTAATCAAACTACTAAATTATGTAAACCTGTTTAAGGTTGTACCATTAAGAGCCTCTCTCAATTTAACTCTAACTCAATCCGAACGTTACCTACCGTAGGTAGAGATACACAGATGCGCGGTGTCTGAAACTAGGGGCGGATGGTATGGTATTATTTAGGGCTTTTGTGAATAGTAAAACAGTTGAAATCGAGTTGAGCTTGTGTTACTATAGTGATTAAGGTCGCGGAGAGAATTGATAAGTTCTAAAAAGAGAGTTATACCCTTTTTATGTATAGGTAGTCAGACAGGCTGATGAGGATCCAATTGACGGTATGGTAGGTGGCTATCGTTAACTTTTACACAAGTACAGGTGTAGCAAACGTGATAGCAGCCTTAGAAGGCTTTTTAATTTTATCTTTATTAATAACTAGCTGGGCCCACGACTTCGTCCGCGTTGAAAAATATTAAGTAGCCTATCCTGTGTCCCGTACGTCAAAATGTTTATATACCAAGTTTCATGAAAATCAGTTAATTCGTTTCAGAGTTATGGAGGAACATACATACATACATACATACATACATACATACAGAAAAAAATTCTGAAAATCGTCAATTTAGTTTCAGTATCATGTATAGAGCCTATAAACACGATATCTCTTAAAACAAAGTAACTTACTCCATGACCGACCCTTACAGATTTATTATTAGTAGGTACCTATTGATGTGAGTGCTCTTGACCAGCATCTAGCCTCGTTTGAAATTTTTAAAAATCTGTCTGAAATAAATCCAAGATAAGCTTCACTGAAAGTATAAGTATTTTAGAATTGACATTTTATTTATTTATTGCTAATATTGTAATGTGACATTATCTCCTTTAGACTTTGCATGTGTTTGTTTCATATAGGTAATCAATTTATATTCCATTTTTGTCTCTCTTTTAGCTGTAGGTATAAATGTTTTTGATGTTACTTAGAACTTTCATTGGTGCAGGCTGTGCCTCTTGTAATTGCGGCGGCATCCGCCAAGTGTACTTGATTTAGATGATGTTGATTTTATTTTATGCCTGCCTTGTCCGAGGCCTTGTGATAATAAATAAATAAATAAATAATAAATAGTAATAAACTCGGTATAAATAGCAAATGCACTGTACAGAAGTACTTATATGTGAATATATAAAGTACACTAATGGACCATAATGAGCGTAATTGGATTGGGAGCATCACAGACCATCCGATACAGTGCACGATAACCACACTTCACAAGCATCAAAATGTTTCACTGCAATATTAGTTTCAATAATTAGAAAAATGATCAAGTTATATAAACACAATAATAGTCAAGAAGTGCAAGATTCAATATCTTAGCCAAGTGCTTAGATGCAACAGATATTTGATGGTGCTCTTGTTAATCATGATGGGTTAACAAGACGCGACGAGCGAAAGAGGAAAACGTAGTTGCGAAATATCAGGGAGTGGACTGGAATTACCCAAGTCCAACAAGTTCAGCAGTTGATGGCCAACCAAAATAGAAAAATTGTGATTTACTTAATTGTAAGTTCAATAGAAAAATTGTAAAAACATTTTTTTTTGTTAGACTATGTGACTGAATTGCTATACTTAAAACCTAGTTAAGAGAGGTAATGCTCAGCCCTGTGATCGGCAGATTTGTCGATTTTTAACTATGTATTAAGTATTTGTAATATTACCATATTATAAAATAAAGTCGCTGTCCGCTTCTGTCTGTTTATCAGCTAACTTCTTCTAACCACCTAATAGACTTCAATCATATGGATAAACAGATTTCACTAATGGAAAGAGCGACAAACGAGAAAGGTTTTCGTCCATAAATATGCAGAAAAAAGTTTTGGCAAGTCGCTAGTTAACAATATTATAATATTAAATGCAATTTAGTTAACCAAAAATTAATAGAGTTAGATTTAATAGAACCGAATTGGAGGTCTTCATAATTGAAATGGTACACTACGAAATGAGAATAATAATGTGAACTCTCAACTAGTCAGTCGAACATTGAGCGTGGTTTATTCAATAAACGAGGACAATTGCGTCGCTACAATATAATTGCTCATAATTGCTATGAGTGATCATCGCTAATATAATGGAGACGTACAATTAGGTGACGTTAGAAATATCTAAACATCTTCAAGCATAGTTAAATTAATTAATTATCAAATTAGTAGATACCAAAGTCGTATATTTCGTTATATATTGAAGATTGAAACTGATTTCAATATTTTCAAATACTATATAACATTAACAAAAGTAATAGAAATTACTAAATAGGTAGGTATATTTAGAACAAATTATAAATACTTATTACGAATCAAGAAGTACGTACTAATTCGGGTAGATGGCGCTTATTTCATACAATTAAACATCACTGAGTGTGTCACTCACAGAGCGTTACGGCGCGAGTTCACATCTTTTCCAAAACTACAAAAGTACCTAGCGCGCCTATGGAAGTTTGCACTTAAAATTGATTTTGACAAATTAAAAAGAAAGACGAGACTTTAAAAAAATTAACATTTTAAATTAATCCACAAAGTTATATTGATTCGAATCTCTCACCCTGATTGATCCATTGGCCGATAGTTAATTGAAACTGTTCAATTGATCTCCATTACAGTTTATAAAACTTGGATATTAAATGAACGAGTGCTAGTGGCATTGTGATCAAATATATAAATGATTGTTTACTATTAGTTATGAAGCGGGCACGAATCGTAAAATAATTTGTTTCAATTTCATTGAACGAATTTAAAAATTATTGGATGTAATTGGACACCAAAACAAACCTTATTTTATTTATTTATTTTATTTTATTTAGATTAAATATGGTAATACGGTAAATATGGTAACTATATAATCTTAATAAAATATGTGCTATATCTATACACTAAACGCAACAATTAAAAGATATAAAAAAATCCAAATTTTTAGGTGATTTTCAACAGGCTGTAACTTTGAAGAAAATAGTCGCACAGTGCTCATTAAAAAAGGAAATTATAGCTTCAAGTCTCTAGTTTTTGAATCCGAGCTTCAAATATTTTTCTCATTAGCGATTTATGAGTAATCGTCATAAACCAACGAAAAAAAAAATCAAAATTTTTGCTCGTCTTGAAATTGGTCAACGAGCCGTAATATTTTTTTTTGTAATAATGGCACTATAAAGCTCTTTTAGAGGATTTCATTCCCTACAATTTGACCCCCCTTATGAGCTCTGTATGATAATTTGTCACTGAGTTATTGTCGATTACTCGGGCAATATTGGTCGTACAGAAAATTAAAGTAGGGTTTTGTAAACTGCATTCCATACAAGGTGCTTAAAAAAATTTTTTAAACCGAAAATGTTGGCAGAAAAAGGATACGAAGGATATTTTCTATAGTTTTTCAACCTCAATGTGTCCTGAGAAAACCCTGAAAGGTGCTGCGATTTTTTTCTTAGTGTCCGGAATGTTTAAAATTATAGTTTTTGCTGAAAATCAAGATAAAGGGCAATTTTTCATTTTTTATCCCTTAATTTGAGTTTAAACGGTTTTTTCAGAAATAATTTATATTGTTTTCATAGTAATCATTAAAAAAAAAATTGAAATGTCTTTTTCAATTTTTTTAAAAATCTGGATCTGTATGTGTGTATGTCTGTATTCGTGTCGATCTGTAGGTATGTGTGCTAACTACTTCTACACCACTCAACCAATTTTAATTCAGTTTTCACTCATAAAAAGAGGGATACACAAGGAAGGCTTTTGTACTTAGATATATATATAAATGCATCTCAAGTAAAGCCGGGAGCTGGTCGCTAGTCTATTATAAAATAGTCGCTGTCTGTCTGATTCTCTGCTAACTTCTAAACTACCCAACGGATTTTAATACAGTTTTCACTCATGGATAGAGCTATAAACTTGGAAGGTTTGTATAAATAGCAGAAAAAAATTATAAAGAGAGATTTGTATGTATGTATGTTTGTAATGAATAAACTCTAAAACTACTACACCTATTTTGAAAATTCTTTCACCTATAGAAAGCTATATATTATCAGAGAGTAACATAGGCTATATTTCATAAAGTTACACGGGCGAAGTCGCGTGCAACAGCTAGTAATGTATAAAGTGTGCTATTGTGTTTCAGTGAGTAAATTAGGGATGCCAGAACTCATTTTCCTTAATTCTTATCGCAATCTCTTATCTCTTCCTAACGCTGCTGTGGTCGGCAGCCCTACTGCACCTGTGGCGTTGCTTGTATAGGCGACGCGACGGTTGCTACCTACCATCAAGTGGGCCGTCAGCCTGTCTGTCGACCTTAATACAAAAAAATACAGTTTTGATACTGATTTTTTAAATTAATTAAATACCTACCATAACTGTCTGTTAAACACTTTTAATATTCTTAGTGAACGATAAATATATTGCGTCATATTCACTGTAGCGATACAGATTCATCACTTCGTCAATAAATAATATGTTAATATATTTTTTATTATAATTGAACGTGACATTAATGAGTGCGAATTATCGTTAATGCGAATCGCGAATCATCCGATGCGGACTTTATTGAATTTGGCGAAATTCATCCGGCGGCAGGCGGACAGCACAGCTATATGGCCGCCCGCGAGAATCGAATATTCTATCAAATTATTTCATTATATACAGACTGAATTTGTAATGGATATCCAAGGTTTTTTAAAATTATACTTATTGTAATGTTGGATTAAAATTATTATCGGTCTTATTAGTGTAAATAAATAAAAAAATGCTATTACTTTTATGTTTCCATTTGTAGAATAGATAATAATATATAATAAAGTATAACATATGGATTCAGTTACCTAAAAGATTAAAAAAAAGTGACACTAGCTGGTGCCTGCGAAATCTATGACGCCTGACAAAACATAGGAGCAATCATTGATTTAATATTGCTGTTAGTTTTTCTAGGCGTGGGAAATTCATTTTTATATGATCTCTCGGAAGAGTACCTATTCCGGATGAAAGGTGACCTTATGTCCTTTTCTGTATCCCCGACAATGTGTGGGACCTATGCAAAATTTCACGTTGATTGGTTGAGTAGATAAGACGTGAAAATATAACACATAGACAAAACAGAGTTAGTTACCTTACTTAGTTAAAAAAGTTTATTCGACTTCAAAATTTATTAAAAACTAGCTGGTGCCCACGACTTCGTCCGCGTTAAAAAATATTAAGTAGCCAATCCTGTGTCTCGTACGTCCAAATGTTTATCTACCAAGTTTCATGAAAATCAGTTAATTCGTTTCAGAGTTATGGAGGAACATACATACATACAGAAAAAAATTCTGAAAATCGTCAATTTATTTTCAGTATCATGTATAGAGCCTATAAACATGATAACTCTGAAAACAAAGCAACTTACTCCATGACCGACCCTTACAGATTTATTATTAGTATTGATGATGTCGACACAGATGATTTTTTTCTTAATGCTACATAACGTTGCTTGTGTTAATAGGGACGGTATCAAAATATCATCAAAAGAGCATCAAAAGGCTCATTTTGATGCTCACCTTTTCATAAAAAAGTAATAATTTCAGTGACAAACAAATATTAATATTTTTCAAATTATACACGTAATATAATAAAAAAATTCTACGATATTAACAATAGGTAGGTACGGATATTAAATATAACCCACATTATTTCGTCATATTATATGTATTTAAATAAAATAAAATAAAATAAAATAAAATAAAATAAAATAAAATAAAATATTTTTATAGGTTTTTTTAAATATTGACATAAGTAGTGTTGTGATATCATAATTTGTATTTGATAATTTAAATTAATATTATAAATGAAAGTTATGCTTTAACATATCAACAATTAATCCAATATGAAATATGCATACACGTCATAAGAGATACAGAAAAAGACATAAAAAAATACTTTCATCCAAAAAAGTGGTGTACAGTAACCCTAGCTGTTAACCAAACGGTCGCGGGTTCGAATCCCGCTAGGGGCAAATGTTTATGTGTTAACATTTACCTTTGTACCTGAGTCATGGATGTTTGTATTTATAATATGTATGTATTTACAAAAAAAAAGTAATCTATGTATTATATTAACTGTCTGGTATTCATAATACAAGCATTAAGTTGCTTAGTGTGGAACTAGATGATGCTGTGTGGAATGTGTGAAGATATTATATATTATTATTAAACTATCTGTGAGTAACAAACATCAAAATATCCAGACATACAAACTTTCGAATTTATAATATTATGAATTGAATTTCATAATATTGCCAATTAACGCATATAGTATGCGTTAATTGGCAATATTATGAAATTCAACTAAAGTTTCTTATTCGGAAAGCAAACAGCACTCGCTCGATAGGAGAGCAAATATAATTTAACAAAAATTAGATTTATTTATTCAGTACAATTTCGAATCCACCTCTGCGTTTTAATCAATCGGATTATTTGAAGCAAATCTGCCAAATGCTGTTTACCTGTTTGTAATTTGTAATATATTTTAATTGATTTAGAAATTCGTTTATCAATGTTTCCTACTTTTATTTTTAGTAAACCCTTACATATAATACAACTTTTAAAGGACTATATTAACACGTCCATTATAAATCTATTATGGTCGTGTTTTATTATATTGTAATATATTATAATCTATATTCTATATAGTTAAGGTTTTGACGTCCACAATAAAAGAAGAAAGATCTCCTAAAATATATGTTTTTTTTTATTTTATAAACTGTTCTTATAAAATACATGTTTAAATCATTATAGCATTATTTATACCAAAATTAAATAGATATAAAATCAAGATAATTTGACCCTCTTGAATAACCTGTCGGCTCTGTACAAAGAACCCTCTGAAAGCCTCATTTAAGTGTTTAGTCGGTGACGATAATCTCGCCTTTGCGGACATGAATGTGTGTTGAAGCGTCTTTTAAATAATTGACTCAAATCTAGATAATTTTGAAAGGAGGCTGTATAGTGTTAAACTTTTTGCTTCCTTTAAAAAAAGAATGATTTTTATACGCCATTCATTTCGAATGCTCTGTGTTTTGTATTCCTGCTTATTTTGTGTTTATTCAATTTTGTCGTTCACTTTAGATTGTTATCTTGTGAAAAAAGTGAACGAAATATTTATAGTGAACTAGTGACGCTCCCGGCTTCGCCCGAGGTGCAATTTTTATCGTATATACAGGATGAAAATCTCTAACGCCACCTGGAGGGAAAGTTCTCTAAATACTGAAGATAGAAATAATTAGGTAAGGTTGCATAAGTCGTACCACAGCCTAAGTCGTATACCCCAGCAATATCTCGTCTGATACTTATAAAAATTGATCTCAGACTAAATTTATTGTAGTTTTTAGTTGTTCATGTGATCTCTGATTATTAAGTGTTTTTCTTTATAATTTTTAATATGTTTACTAACATTTGTTTTCTAAGTACGACTAAGGCTATAGGTGGTACGAATTAGGCGACTAGGTGCCTTAATCAATAAAAACAATAAAATACCTATTTTCATTAAAGAATTTCAAGTTTTTATAATTGTTAATTGAAAACCAATTAAATAAAGATTTAGTAAGTGTTAAAGATTTTGTTTTATTTTAATTGCAGTGAATATTACAGTGTAATTTCCTTAGAGGGTACGACTTGAGCACCCTTACCTTATATATCCAAAGTAACAAATCAGTGAATGGATAATCTTCCTATCTTTTTTTCAATCAAGAGAAACTATTGGTTGCACACTACCGCCCCATAGTTTTTGTATCAAATAAACTGTCTATGAACAGCAGATGGGCGGTTTGAGTAGAGTTGAGGCGACAGTAGTCCACTTGCTCGCTGAATTAAAGACAACAAAGTAAGCGGGCGCTCAATTAAAATGTTCCACATTGGACGCTTATGGACTAATGATGATGATGATGATGACGATGACGACGACGACGACGACGACGACGAATAAAATACAAGTAACGTCAGCGTTTACATGAAGAATGGGTGTGCGGTTGTGTCAAGGATACGTTGCACGCGGATGCGTCTCGGCAGCGGTAGTAATGTGGTAATGACACAATAATATAAATAGGATTAGTGGATCGGGATCGGGACCCCACGCGTGCAGACAGGACGAGCCAATACTATATACACTCTTCGCCGTGTTTGCGTCACATAAGGCGCGCGTATTTGACTTTTTTAATGAATTCTGTACTTTATTTGGGTTTTTTAGATAAAATTTATATATTATTTTATATATATGTAAAATTATTTTCAAATTTTGAATGCATAAAGCTTTGAAAAATTTTCAAATTCAACGCCATATGCAACAATTTTTAATATTTCTTCGTCTGTTCGTTTTACTCGTTCAATTATATTGTACTTATTATGTTGATTTGCCCTGCCTAAGGTACACTAAGCAGGATAGATATAAATTAATAATTGTATTTCATATGTTCTTTTATTAGATCTAAAAATAGAGCAAGCAGTACATATATATTTCGATGATTTAGTAAGATTTTAATCCCAATAATTATTTTTACCTTAATCTATTTTTGTGCTTAATCGTTGCTTGTGTTATAGACAAGTAGACCGGCATCCTATCTGACATAAAAGACTGTAGAGCCACTTAAAAATATCTTCAGGACTAAAAACTTATATAATTATGTAAGATTTATAAATGCCATAAAATTGTTAACATAATATGAATTCGGCATAAATCTGTGAGGCATCAGTACCAGTTAGAGTATCGGGTGCGCCCGCGCATCAGTTATTCGATTCATTGCTCCATTAACGTCACTTATGCCGACGACTCGTCGTACACGTGGGTCGCGCTACATTAATGTGTGCAATTGAATTTCATTGCCATTTTCCTTTCAATTTAGTTGCGACTTATAAATTATTTTTATGCCTAATTATTTCTTCTTTTGTAATAGACATGTAATAGAGTTTGATTCGTCGTCTTCCTTGATACTTTTTTCCTAAAAAGTATAAAATGAATGGGCCCAAAACGAGCAAAAATTATTTTTCTCTGATGTACAATATCATGATTATATACATAGTTTCATAAATTACTGTCTATTTATTATCTTAACTTTTTGAAAATACAGGTAATCACCATACTGTATATTACCATTATGTTTGGGTTCAATTATGTTTCAAATGTAATTCCATAAATCTTCTAACATGACGAATAAGTATGGGAATTCAATTATAGATTACGACTCACTTTCATCTTTATAATATTAGGAAGGATATTAGTAGTTTTCTTACTTAGTAAGTTTTTAGTAGTTTAATTTAAAAGAGCGTGGCAGTTGAAATAAGTACATATTTTATTTTATGTACGTTGACATGTCCCATATTCATAGGTTATACATGATATTGCAAGTGAATGGAATCGGTCGCACGATGCAACGATGCAGCGGAGTGCAATCTAGCAATTTGCTCATCGAAATTAATTTATTTATGTGCGCCGTGTCCTTTTCAACTGCGATAACTCTACCTATACGAGTACACTCCGTTATATATTTATTTTATTATGTTACCATGTCTCTTAAACCGTTTTCGTCTTACTAAAATAAGACAACTAACACTAAATAACATTGAGCGCTGGGCTTGGCATACACTTGCTTAGCGTTTGTAAAGATGTAATATTACTTTTCCACTTGGACTCAATTTCTTTTACATGAATTTATTTATGAGTTTACCTAATTAAAATGTAGATATAATTTGTTTTATTCCCATACCAATTTAATTCCTTTTTAATAATTACCTATGCGTACTAAATAGGGTCGAGATGAAACTATGCATATTCATTAATATTAACATCTCTACATATCTAGATTAATCCTAGATATGTATTAATATCTAGGTTTGAAAATTATATTTTAAAAATACCTCTTTACAAGAGTAGGTATTAAAACAATGTCGCTTTCCGCGTCTGTATATCAGCTAACTCCTCCTAAACTACGCAACAGTTTTTGATACGGTTTTCACTTATAGAAAGAGCGATAAGCAAGGATTTTTTTATATATATTTTGCAGAAAATATTTGCATCCGTGCGAAGCCAAGGCCGGACCGTTAGTTTTTAGACGTGCTTTTTTCCCAAATATTGACAAAGTTTCAACTTGATCAAAAATGTCTGAAAAGCTACTTTAGGTATGTGAATGTTCAAGTCTTTAAAATGTTCCTCATAAATTATTTAAATAAATAATATCGATTGTAATTCCATCTACGTGTGCCCCAATTATTGAGAACCAATACGCAATGAAACTACAGCCGTGGTTAAATAATCATCTACTATTATGAGAGATCAAAGCCGATTTCGATTGTCCTATAATCGCGTTGATCACAGTCGGCGTAGATTCATTCTCTATTCTATGCACGTTCAGAGTCAAGGACTCACGATTGCGTGCGCATATAACGCCTTATTATTAAATGCGGTCTCGTTTATATGCTAATACGGAATTGTGTTCAGATAACTTAAGAAAATGCATATCGGGGCTGATTTCTATACTATGCAGCCACAGTTTAACCATCCATATGGATTTATGGATAGTTAAACTGAGCTATGGATGGTTAAACTGAGCGCTCAACATAAGTTCAACTAGCGGCCCGCCCCCGGTTTCATAAAGATGTTTTCTGCAAATTATATGCAAAAAAACCTTCCTCGTTGATCGCTCTTTCTATTAGTGAAAACAGCATCAAAATCTGTTGCTAGTAGGAGTTAGCGGAGAAACGGACAGAAGCCGACTGTTAACATGTTATTAAAGTAAAACAGTTCTTAATTGCTCGCTGAAAGTTAATGTTACATAAAGAGGTATAATGTGTAAAAACTATAACATTATAGCAATTAAAAACTATTTCTAAGACAAATTTTCAAAAAATTTTATTTTTATTTTTTAGTGTAGTTTTTAGTTGCCTTAAGACAAGATTAGAGACCACTTAGAGTAATATAGGTTAAGTTAGATTTTTTTCTGATAAAAGTAAAAACAATACAAGAAAAATGAAGTATGATTTTTTTCTTGACTATATATGAAGTAGGTATTCGCTTAGGAGCAAAGATACCTACGTCTCTTTTGCAGATTAGCATGACTATTCACATTAATGTACTTAGACTGAATCGTTCAATTTTGAGCTCTAAACGTGTGGGAGTAAATGCAGTTTTGTTTGTGTGTAGCTGGCGAGCGGTGGCAGCGGTGGTCGAGGACTCTTCTGCTACCATTGTCCGCCGAGTCTGCCGCCGCACCAACACCGGTTACCGACACTAGAGTATCCGTTCACAGCATCACATCCCTGTAAGTACAAATTGAAAGTTACAAATTGAATCATTACCATAAAAAAAGTTTATTTTTCATTAGTCGAAAGTTTTGTTTTTTATTATTATTTTTGCTTGTGGGTGAAATTGATATCTCTACGTTCTAGCAAAATTATTAAACATTAGCTTTTGCCTGCGACTTCTTTCTATTTTACCTGGACTATATGTTTTTCCAACACATTAGTAAATATTTATTCACCCCTGTAATGGGCACAAAAATTCAGTAAATTCCAAAATTTCAAAGTATATAAAATATTGAGACACTTAATTACTACACTTATTAAAGCAGAGTAGATATACATTTACACTGAGTGTAGTGTAAGAGCCTCGATTAGTTCACTTATTGGTCGACAAACTTCCTTAACTGAGTTTATCGGCCTCGGCTCTCGGCCTAACAGCATTATTGACAGTTAAAGCTCTTGTCTTGTACCGATTTACAATTCGATTTGTAGCGCAAACTCGATTCCACTTTCGAGTATAATCGATTGAATGTAATGTATATTCAAAATTGGATTCTGGAATTCAGAGTGGAGGATTTTAATGTTTTATTTTCTTCACATTCATTTATAAAATATCGTTCGTCTATTTTAACCATTTATAGTGAATCTGGCTTTATTTAGGATTTTAATAGAAGATACATTTTCGATAGCAAAAGGACGATTTATTGTTTTAAAATATCTTCAGAACCACACTTTAAGATCATAATGTTGGAACTATTTGAGCAGTCTCAGTAATGCCAAGTAATATTATGAAAATTGCTTCTTTATTTATTCTTCTTTATTTATCAATTAAAATTAATAATTCCTATTCATATAGAAAATATAATAAGAATTGTATTTCATATATTTTGTTTTATTTAATCACTGTGGATGTCAATCAAGGTCAAATAACAATTCTATATTTGAATATACAGATAAGAAAAAACAAATCAAAATTTAAGCCACTTTTATGAAAACATTATTGGATTTAATCTCAAAAAAATAGACTCAGGACGATGATAGCGCTGAGTTATTATTCCACTTTCGAGTTAATTCGGCATTGTTTTAGAAATAACAATTATGAATACTTACCATACTTAGTCTTTTTGGCATGCCATACTTACATTAAGTAAATACTTAATGTATAATAATTTAACAGTCTATTTAGTTAGCTAACTAGTGAGCTAGCTAGATTAGTTCTAACAAAATTTTGTTTCTGGTGGTCTTATTAAATAAATAAATCTTTGTTTGCACAAACACATGTCTACATTATATAATTGTTTTTATAAGTTAAGTAAATGAATTATCGTGTTTTACTATAAAATTCTTTAGTCATACTAATAGCAAGTCTAAAAATAAATTTTTTGTCAATATACTTGTAAACTATTATTCGTCAGTTCTTTTAAGTATATATAGGTAGATACTGTGTATACTGTATGGTTAAGGATACATATTAGGCGTGTTGTATTTTTCTCTTATTTAAAAATTTAGGTATTAATAGGTACTGGTAGTAAAAAGCCTCAAAAAGGCCCGAAATCAGTTTCTTTCGAGTTATCCTAACTGACTCGCGTGCCCAAGGGGTGGTAATGTGCTAATGAATAGAGAAGCCAAGCGAGGGGTGACTGGGGGGGTGAGGTGCAATAGGGGTTTCGCGCGCGGGGAGGGGGTGCCCCGGTGGGCGGGGCTCCCTAGGGATTGGTCGCCGCTTGCGTTATCTATTATTCATAAAATAGTTTTTGAGTCGCGCCGCCCGGTCGCTTTAACTCCGTTACATTCGAACTAACTTAATAAGGATCATGTCACTTTTGATTAGTCCCGGCGGGTGCTTACTTTTTTACCAAATTGGCCGACGATCAAAGGACGCGAAAGTAATTTGGTTACCGAGTGGCCTTATTTCGTTTGGGCCGTCGAAAATGACAGCCAGCGCCCCGGCTGCGTAATTGCGTAATCTATATTAATTTTTAAAATCTATTAACAAATTGGCGGACGTAGCTGGGTGGAAATGCGGGGTCAGGTTGGGTGGAGATCTGGGTGTTTTAAAAAGCCGCGGTAGAGCAAGCGGTCGGATGGCTAGTGGATAAAAAAGCGGCTTAAACGAATCTATTAAAAATGCATAAAGCAATTTCCAGGGCACCGACCGTTGGAACGAAGGCTTACTCATTAGTGCGCAATCTCATAGAGCCGCGATCAACTTACCTATATTATACAACACTTTCAAAAGGGTTCACGTTGGGCTCTTTTTATGGGCGACATATGACCCTTAACACATTCACAACGGTATCATTTGATGAAGATCTTTACAAGGCAACTACATAAATTTAGAACATCATCAAAGCTGAAGGCTCTGGAAGTATATATAAACATTTTTTTGCCTTTTCTTTTATCAAAGCGAGAAGTTTGTCCACCTAGTCGTCCTAAACGCATGTAGGTCTACAGAACATTTTCCTAAAATAATTGACGTTAGTATATTTAAATTTAAATGCGTAGGTATGTATTTAAATAACAAGCGGTGTGTAAAAACTGATTTATTGGACAATAATTTAATCATATTTAATATAAATTGACAATATTATATCATATTTAATATAATTTAATATAAATTTAATATAAATTGGTCACATTAAATTGAAAAAAAAAATAAGCAAAGAAAGTTTTATATTTCGTAATGAGGTTGTAAAAAATACAGATTTTGAGGCGCTAACGGAGTCACTAAGCTGATTAAATGTGGATATTAAAAATGTCTACACATTATTACCTACACTGTTCCGTACATATAAAAACAAACTAAATTCTTAAATTTTAAATAAAAAAATAATTAATCGCTAAATGTGTCTCTAATCGCAAAACTCGAGAACGGCCGAACCTTGTTCGCCCATTTATATTTTTAATATTTTTTTTAAATAAATATTCGTTAAAGTCCAAATATGGATCTTATGAAAAGATTTTATTGTTTAAAACATCGACTGCATTAATCCAAAAGGGTCAGCAAAAAAAATAATGAAATGAAATATTAGGGGTTAAAGTATGAAATTGCCGATTTGTACTGAAAAATAAAAATTCGTTTTTTTTTTTAATTTAACATATTAATTTAATCAAAATAATTACCATTTTTATCTATACATTGCTGCCATCTAATAGGAAGCTCATTTATGCCTTTGCGATAGAACTCTGGTGATCTAGATTCGACAAACTGTGTGAAAGCATTTTGCACTGCCTCCTGAGAAGAAAACTTTTTATCACGCAGAAAATTGTCCAAATCACGAAAAAAATGGTAGTCCGTTGGAGCAAGGTCTGGCGAATACGGAGGGTGACGAATGGTTTCTAATTGCAGTTCCTGTAGAGTTAAAACGGTTTCTCGTGCTGTATGAGGTCTCGCGTTATCATGGAACAATAATGGTGAAGATCGATTCATAAGTCGGGGCTGTTTCACTGCTAGTTTCGCTATCATTGTTCGGAGTTCGGCGCAGTAGACATCTGCCGTTATTGCTTGACCAGATCGGAGAAAGCTATAGTGAATAACACCACGCTGAGACCACCAAACAGTTACCATTACCTTTTTATTGGTAAGCTTTGCTTTAGGACACTGTTGCGGCGTTTGACCTGGGGTCAGCCATTGCATTTTCCGCTTACGATTATCGTAAAGAATCCATTTTTCATCACATGTCACAATTCGATCCAATATTCCTTCATTTCTGTATCGATTCAACAAGGCAACGCAAGTTTCAACACGCGTTTCTTTCTGCAGATCAGTCAAATCATGAGGCACCCATTTTTCATATTTTTTTATTTTATTGATTTGACGCAAATGAGTCAATATTGTTGGTAAGGTAACGTTAAACCATGCCGCTAATTCCTGGGTAGTTTGGCTCGGATCGGCTTCCACCATCTCTTTCAAATCATTGTTATTCACCTGTGTGGGCGGTCTTCCACGTGGTTCGTTCTTCAAATCGAAGTTTCCATCACGAAAGCGTTTAAACCAAAATCGCACAGTGCGTTCATTAGCAGTCCCCTCTCCAAACGCAACATTAATATTGCGAGCTGTTTCTGCCGCGTTAGTTCCGCGTCGGAACTCGTATTCAAAAATCACACGAACTTTCGAAGTATCCATCTTTATTGTCTAAGTTGAATAAAAAAAACAACTGAAAGTTGATAATCGAATGTTGCACATTTTTTAAAAGAAGAACTACATAGGTACCGTATGAAAAAAGTTTCACTCAAAAATCTCAAACCATGAAGGTTCTATGTGAATTCGAAGTACCTATTACAATAAAACGACAATTTCATACTTTAACCCCTATTAATTAAATATAAATTATATATTTTGGGATAGGTTATGTCGGAGCTGTTAATAAAAAAATCAACTGTAAAATAAACGAGAAAAAAATGCATACATAAAAATAATCTAATTAGATAGGTAGGTGCCTACCCCTTTTTACTTGAATATTATGTAAAATATAATATTCAAGTAAAAAGGTTGCCAAGCTGACTGTCCACTTCATGGTGAGGTACGAACATAGTTGTGAATGGGAACATACCTTTTTATGTCATCGTCATTCGCATCGCACTATCTGACTCGCCCGCCTTCTAAACTCGCTAATTAGCAGCTTGTAAATGCGTGTAATCGATCCATTACTAATCTATAATTCGATTTTCAGTTTAAATCTGTCTTGCAAGTGGATTCGTATTGAATATGACTCGATTAAATTGAGTAATGAAAAGCTAAACCGAGAAGTAACCATGGTTACCTCTCAACTTTCCGCGCTGCACTTCAACCTCGGACCGAGTTCCGTCGGATGTGAAATACTTTTTAATTTCCGCCGCTGAGGGATTTTTCTGCAACGCCCGGCGCTGATGAGAGCTCAATTATTAACATTGAATTAATGAAAATATTTATTATCCAGCAAAGTCTAAAATGTTTCCGCTTCGGTAAATTTTTTCTTGTAAATTTTGCATTGAACCCTCTTCGTTTATATGCAGGTATTGCCCATGGTCCACCTGATACTATTTATTAAAGCTTCCTTATTGTAAAAAAAAGCATCGCTTTTCTCTATTTGTTTAAAATAACTTGTTAATTATACCTTTTTTATAACCCCCTATTAATGTTCGTCGGACAGGCTGATGGTCCAGTTGAAGCTCAGAATATATAATAATACTAGCGTACTTGGAGGCTTGTTACCGGTTAGTCTAACTTTATAAATTACTAGCTGGTGCCCGCGACTTCGTCCGCGTTGAAAAAGAAAATATATGAGTAATTACTGTACCCGTGCGCCGTACACCGCCATCTGTTAGATTTTTGTGGAACTACAGATAATAAAAACAAATTTGTCCGCGTTGAAAAAGAAAAAAGTAGCCTATCCTGTGTCCCGTACGTTCAAATGTTTATCTACCAAGTTTCATGAAAATCAGTTAATTCGTTTCAGAGTTATGGAGGAATATACATACATACATACATACATACATACAGAAAAAAATTCCAAAAATCGTCAATTTAGTTTCAGTATCATGTATAGAGCCTATAAACACGATATCTCTGAAGACAAAGTAACTTACTCCATGACCGACCCTTACAGATTTATTATTAGTAGTATTGATTGATAGCCTATGTTACTTGCTTTCTATAGGTAAAATAATTTTTAAAATCGGTCCAGTAGTTTTTAAGTTTATTCATTTCAAACATAAATACAAATCTTTTTTGTTTACAATTTCAATATAGATTAAAAAACAAAAAACTTAATACTATACAAAACTATACTTAATAATATTTTTCATGACAACGGTCAGCAGGAGGTCCACTTGATGGCGGTATGTGGCTACCATTAATAACTGTTCCTTTAATTATAAAATTAATAGTTATTAAATTTATCCACTTCACTTGAAACTATGAATATATTATTTACACGAACTGTATTCTCTTGTGCGAGTAGTTTAAACAAATTAACTTGTAGAGCGAATGGCGCGACTGGTAATTGCTTCAATTAATACCGACTTCCATTAACCCTCTTGCTTTGATGATGCACAATAATTGCTTAACTTTTTCATTTTTAAGCTTTATCGACGAAACAGCGTTTTCACTAAGTAAGATACATGGAGTTATACTTTAAAATATTTCATACAAGGTTTCGCTCCGATTAGTTTTAGCATATGTAAATCTAGAGTAATATATCTTTCGAATAGCAATTTTTTTTCAAATATACTTTACTTATAAACTTGCAAAATCTCCCCTTTTCCAATATTATGAACTAACATTTACTGCGAATTCGTCCGCGTACTTTTTTCTGAATGGAATGTACTATATGTTTTCACAAAATTATACATACTTGTATGCAATAATGAGTAGTTAGGGCGTGAAAGAGTAACAGAAAACAAACAAACTCACTTTTGCATTTATAATATTAATTAGTATTAAGAACAGGTGCAGCTTTCTTTAGCAGCATCTGATGTTTTTAGTTATGAGTATCACCCATAGAGTTCATAGAAAAAAATTCGTCTTCTCTGTTTATTCAAAATAATCATTACTTTAGTACTTTGTGGACACCAATTTTAATAAGAGTAATGTTGACCGCGCGTCTTTGCCGGCAAACTCATTTCGCCGGCTTAGGAAAACATTTGCAATTGATTAATTTATATTATTAAAGAGACTTCCTACAAAGGTATATTTTTTGAAATATCTATTTTTATGTAAAATTCGTCAGACAGGCAGACAATTTACTTAATGGTAGGTGGCTACCATAGCTTATTAACATATTTATTACAGATATTGTCCATAATCTTTATTTAAGACATTATTTTTTTTTTATATTTTATTGCGCAACTATCCCTAATAATAATAATAGAAAGAAAAAAAAAACAAATAAATAACAAAGTAACATCATTAAACAAGTGAAGACAGCAGCTATTAAGGGCAATTTTCGCCGAGTAATGTATGGAATGGCATTATCGGTAAGAATAATAGAAAAGTTGGGGAGGGTGCACGCGCGAGCCCCGGCATTTGTCAATGAGTCCATTGCGCCACTAGGGTGACAATAGTTTCAATAATTCGTATGATTGAAATGATTAGTTCCACCATCAGAAACGATCAAGCTGTAAACATATTTTTTTGTAAACCACATTTACTTAATGTGAAAGACTTTTAAAAAGACACGTATATTTAATTTAATAATATGCTTCTTAATCCACGGAAAAGTGAAGAAAGAATGGGATCTTTTAAACAAGAGTTAAATGTTCAAATAATGGCGTTATAATTAAATTTTTCTATTTTCGATTAACATTTTCAGTTTCAGATTCAGAAACATATCAGTTAGGATTTTTTTAGATTTTGGGATATATTTAGTTATAAAGTAAGAACTTGTATTTAACCACAAATGCAACTTCCAACAGTTTCACTATTATTTCGCTATATACACATGTTATTAGTTTATTAAAATTTAAATTCATATTAATTTAATTAATTAACATCAATTAATTAGTTTAACGTGTCACGTGTTATGTTAATTTTTTGCTATAGAGTTTAGTAGCTCTATAGCAAAAAAATACATATAATGAAATCATGGCATACAAAGTATGTAAATATTCAAATTTTTGCCAACATTTATGAATTATTGTACTAACAGTTTATAAAAAAAATCAGCATAATAGAAAAAAATAATATTAATGCGACTATAGTATTTTTTTCAGTTTTCAAACAGTGAGGATACATTAATAGGAATCAGTGGAACTGATTCCCAGTTCACATTTCGAGTTCGTTGAAAATCTTGGTCACCCTACTTGATATGGTGTCTCCACCTCATCAATTCGTGTAGACACGCGGATGCGTTCGATAGCTGTTATAACTGCAGGGGTGGCTATTTGGTACTCAGCGTGTAATGGTCCAGTATTTCCGTCTTACCTTTGACTTATTTATTTTGTTTTTCTCAAGTCTCATCTACTTGTTATTATTCTAAATTGTCTATAATATTTCTGTGAAATACTAACACTAGTACAGATTTTTGTTATTATTATTTTTATTATTAATTTACATTATAAAATATAGAGGTGGCTGCTCAATTTATGACAAGTTTCCATGTCATTACTAACCTATTTACCTTAATTCATTGTATTTGTTTCAGACACAAGCTATTCATACCATCCCGCAATTCACGATGATACGTTCGTGCGAAGGAAACAGAGGCGGAACAGAACAACCTTTACTTTGCAACAGGTGACTACTATGACAATTTATTAAATAATTAAATAATTGAAAAGGCTTCAAAAGGCTAGATCCCGATATCTGGATACCCTTGTGATCAATATTATTAAAATGACAGACTTTATTCTGTCAAACTCCGGCAGCTGATGATGTGTAATTTTGAGCTAAGAACTTCGGTTGGGAAAAAGAAAAAATAAATGTTTTTTCCGGGCAAATTTCAAAATTTTCTCCACACTATTATTCATTTTATTTACAGCTAAAATTATTGTAAGTACGATATCACTATTATTACGAGAAATTAGAATGAAGAGAATTAGAATTAGAACGAGAAAAATTATTCAAATCTTATAAAACTTAAATTAATAAATCCTCCATGTCAACATACGCCTAGGTAAATGTTAGTAAAGTAATCGTTATTTGATAGCTGGAGGAGTTGGAGACGGCATTTGCACAGACACATTATCCAGACGTCTTCACGAGGGAAGATCTTGCACTCAAAATCAACCTTACGGAGGCGAGGGTACAGGTCAGCATTTTTTTTATTCAATATTTAAACAAACTCGTACAGGGTAGGTAGCACACTAGCACTCCCCTTGGTGTTGCTTGTGTCCTTAGGCGACGGTAACCACCTACCATCAAGTGAGCCGCCAGCCTGTCTGCCACCTTTATAATATATATTTAAAAAAAGTATAATTTTTAAAATCGACACACATTTCATTAATTACTGCGTTCAGCAGTCATAAATTGTAACCACTCCTGTCATTGAACTATGACATATAAAAATATATATATGTAATTTACCTAAACGTTCTGTCATAAACATCAGGCTGAATAATGTCTCATAAAAATATAAAAATTATAATTTTATCAAATAAGTATAGGTATTATATAATAGTTATTATTATTATATTGCATTTCACTTGAAATTTCTATAAAAAAATAGTTTTTAAACTAATATAAACTTAAAGTTTATATTATATAAAACCAACGGGTAAATCTTAGATTTTATAATACATTTCGACGTTGGCAACTCCCATTTGTAAAGCTTCAATTCCAGTAAAATGTAATGTATATTTACATAAAAATTTAACACGATCCCGCCTATTTGACACTAGTGGCTATAAAAATATGATTTACCGTTTTTCGACGCCGCAGACGTGGGGTAACTTAGCATTGAATATTATTAAAGGTAGCGTAGCTATCGTAGCGGAGTAATATTCTTGGCAGCGTAGACGTTCTACGTATTGCGACAAATAAATAACCGAATCTTATTATTCCTTTATATGTATTATTATTATTATTTTAAAATTCAAATATTTTACAGTAATATATTAAGCTCTTTAACGTCTTTGTATTTTTCATAATAAAAGTATTCATTGTTTGTATTATTATTTTTTTAGTTTTGTGTATCAATAAATCAATAGGTGAAATAAACAGTGACAGTATGATAACATGAGAAAAATTTACAATACATTTTATTTTGCGGGATAATATTGCTTTTAACAAAAATTTTAGTTAGTGAATATAAAAGTTTTTGAAGTATAACAAATATATTTTCTTTTGAATATTTAACCGATTTGTAAAAGGGATACGTACTAGGTATTCGCATAGTGACGGTTTTAGGCAAATTGCTCCGCGCTGCCGGGTGTGTTTTATTTATGCCCAAATAAAAATTGCCCAATTCAGTCGACTGTGCACGGCGGGCGCTCTCAATATGTTACCATCACATCATTTAGATAACAGTAATGTAACTCGACTTAGTTATAATTTAACATTTATTTTATCACAATATACATAGTTTTTGTTATTTCCTGAATGCTGTTTAGGAACCTCATAGATGCTCTTTCTAATTAAAAATATATGATACAATCACACATAATATAAATAAATCCACCCACACACATCACATTTTCAAATTATTTTTTTCACCACTTTTTTAAATTTATATAAGGCCTTGCATTACTATACTGATATTATAATATTTATAAAGAGGTAAAGTTTGTATATTTGTTTCTTTGTATGTATATAGGAGAAAATCTTTGACACTGTTTATTAGATTTGGAAAATTCTTTCACAAATAGAATAGAATTTCAGGATGAACATAGGCTATCTAAAAATAAAGATCCAACGCAATAAACATTGAACTACTCTGATTACAGTAATATTCTGTTCAGCCGAATATTATGGACAAAATATCTCTCACTATACTGTTATACAAAATACTGTGACCTTATTCAGTACGCGAATGTCACTCGGTGTCTACGTGAATGGATTTTATGGCCTCAGATACGTTCCCAAATCACTTGAATAGTAATGCTTGGTTAACACTAAAAGCTTGTTTGAGAACCATTGGACTATGTTATGTTATGTAATTTGTTTATTTTTTTAATTGTAAAAATTAACAGACAGGCTGATGGTCCTCTTGATGATAGGTGGCTCCTGTCATCTTTAACACAAGCTATGCCGGGGTAATGAAAGTGTGCTGCTGATCTTGAATGTAAAGAAAAGTATTTTTCATATTAAACCTTTAAAAAAATAAATAGTCTTATCTTAATTTGACTTCTAAAGTATATTGAAATATTATAGCAAAAAATTATATAGTGTTATAATTAATAATGTGATATTTTATGAAGCAATTTTTTATGGGATACATTTTTGCATTCTTTTCTTGTACAATGATTAAGAAACTCATAGCCAGATAATATATATTTCATTCTAAAAACAACCTTTTTATTTAATTTTAAACATAACTAGAAATGTATTTATGGAGAAAAAATTTCCCTCGACAAAAACTGTTATTTTTTAAAACTCTATCTAAATATTTTTATTTACGCATTTTTTGCATAAAATAGTTGTTTTTAAATATTTTTTGTGCATAATTATATAGTGCTGATTTTCGATTTGGACCTACACTTGGTAAGTTATTTTAAAAAAAAGCCTACCAAGTCACTATTAAAGAGGTGATTCGACTATAACGTTCGGAATTGACTCTTAGACAGGGAATACAACGTCTAGTTTTGTTTGACTGTCGATATAGTGGAATCCACTTCCATTAGTTAACTAGTCTATTGTCAAAATCCACTCTAGTTCGTTGCCAAAACCACCAAAACAGTTGAGAATTGAATGTCTACGTGTCCATCTTATTCGGAGCCGTGACAGCTCATTGAATTGTTCCGATATAGAGTTTTCAATTCAAGTGACGCGGGGTGGGGAAGATCAAGTAACAGCGGTTGTTGGTAACGTGTTTAAGTCGCTCATCTCGGAATGGTATTACGGTATGAGGTGGTTACCTCGTCTCCCTCACGTGACTTCATCCCCTTTAGATACCCTGTTGTGCACGTGTCGAATTAAGGGTTGATAAATGGAAAGCCTTCTCAATTGCTATATTTTTCTTTAAATAATTGCTCATTATTTAATGATTTAATACTGTTCGGGACAGCCTATTGTACAAATTGTGAAATATAGTAAAAACATAGAACTAGTGTATAGTGAAAACAGTGTAAATGACAGAGACAGAAAATAGACAGAGACAGATATAGTGTTCACTTAGTTATTATTATTTCGGGCGGTCGTGTCGCGCTTGCGCGCCATTGGCGCAAGCTAGTTCGGCACATGGCGCGACCGCCACTAGTTCTATATGTAAGATTTGTTACTTAGATAGGCATTTTTTTAAATAAAGGCAGTCTTCTCCTTGCTTCGGCATAGTAAAGACCTTTGTACCAGTACAACTTGTTTGGAAAATACAATCCTCTCCTCCTCGACTAACAATCGCAGGCTAACCAGTGAGCCCTCCTTAGCCGGAGGCCCTGCCCACTTAAAGCCATAACAGCCAGGCTATACAAATGCGCGGGTGCTACAGGCCCATACAAATACTTTTTGTATTAAATAATTAAATTAACTTATTACTAATTAAAAAAAATATCATAAAATTGTCATATCAATCAACAAAAGAAATTGATTCGTATTGGTCAATATAAAATAATTATAAGTACCTAATTGTAAATCTTAAATGTAATGCTAAGGATTTATTTAAAAAATAAAATAAAATAAAATTTCGTAAAGTGGCAACCCTAAAAGAGCTCGCTAATATAATTGAGTCGGCTTTCAATTTGATTCGCATCCTCGTCCAGCCGGGGAGTGTCGGTGATAATTCGCCCGAAAAATATAAAAAGGAAGCTTTGGGAGCAGCTGTCAGACATATTGGATTACTTGTGGCGAGGTGAGCGCCAGTACGAATGCCGCTGTTATGAGTTACGTACATTTTCTCGAATAAAAGTTAAGTATCAAGTTTACACTGATTGAGTACTCTTCATAGGGGAATCTTTTCATTTGTTCAAAATAATTACTTTAGTACTAGCTAAACCCAGCCACGCTTCGCTGTGGCTCAGTCCAATATTAATTTTATAATAAGTGTAAATAAAAGTATTTTATGTTCATTATAATTTAAACGTTCTTGATTAGTATATGGTAGGTTTGATTAGTACATAAAATTATTAATTAATTTTTTTCGAAAAAGTGTGGAACTAATTTTGGAATTTAAATGCGAGCACTCAGCTTATTTTAATGATATTTTAAAAGTGAGATCAAAAATTCGCAGTTTACTATTGACTTGGAATTATCATCTCAGCCGTAGCGTAGAACGTCTACTGTTGGGCATAGGCAATTTTCCAATAGAACCGGTCAGTAGCAGTAATTGATAAAACTTAATGACTGGCACTTAAATGATAAAAAATGATTTAAATATATTTAGTATTTTTTTTATATTTAGAAAGGATTTCAAAAATTCTTTTTAAATTTTATTTTAAAAATTCGTTTTAATTTCAGCCCAATTCTTCAGGAAGTTTCAATCCTTAGATAAACTAAATAAAAGCGCGAGTGGTCGGTGACCGAGCCCGAGATTTACCGAGCTCAAATGTCGAAATTTAAAACATCACGTTTTAACCCTTAACAGTCTAAAAAAAGAAAAAACATCAAAGAAAACATATCAGAAAGCACATTAGGCGAAAACGTACTTGATTTTTTTTTTACCTAATTTACTTAACTCATAGCGCAGTCGGACGTTGCGATGCGATGGGCCTGTGACTGAGTGCGGCTATCCGACGAAAGCTGAGCATTATCTAGAGCTGAGCACACAAACATAATCTTTTAAATTATACGGCGTGTGAAACCACGGAGCACAGCTAGTTCAAAACGGAATTCGGGCATCCAATCATAGTCAATGGAGCGCGTACAAGGCACTCGAGTTGCAGAAAACAATGTAGTTGACAAGTCGTCGTGTAAACTTAAGTACGTTACAATAATGGCGCTTGTCGCGGCTAAGAGCCCTACCGAATGCCCCAGGGCTGCCAACAATATGTTTCATTCTTTCATCGTATTATTGCACGAGAGCCCTTAAGTGAGTGTCTCAATAGGTTCGTTATGAAATTATACATTGTTTATTGCAAAAATGTTACACGTCACATGCTTAAAACAAAGAATCCAATGCGGCAACAATGTTTACTAAATGCTGATTTTGAAGTACGAATTTTTGAATTTTTACTACACATAATAAATCACCATCATCGTCAGCTCAAAGCTGTTGTAGAAGGCCATTTTGATTGAGCTCAACAATACTCGGTCCGTTTAGTCAACATTCGTAACTGGATTTTCATAACCAGCTACGAATATGGATTTTTTTTCAAATATGATAATCGGCTAAGAAAACAGGAATAAAATATTGCTTTCGTAAACCATTTTCATAACCAGCCAGGAAAATAGATTTATTTTTCTCTTCCTTCGATATTCGAATTAAGCTCTACTAAAATTAACACACAAACGATACAGTCATGTAAATTGCTAATGTATATAAATGATTAATTTTATTAAAGAAATGAACAAATAATTTTATTATTAACTTCTTATTAAAATATAATATGATAATTCCCAAATTCCCAGTGCACAGTGCGGTAACCCTACCGTCGTGTGACAATTGCTAACGATGCGTTGTATCGAACTTCTGTACAACGAAAACATACGGATAAAAATATTTCTATTACCGCTTGTATTTGAAATCTTCGATACGACGCAAAATTAACCTTTGTTTTAACTCAATAGAACTAAAGAAATAATTTTAAATTATATTTATACTTAAAGAATTTGACCATAGCAAATTATTTTAATTGTCTTTTTTATTAGAGTTTGCTCTTGGCCAGTATCTAGCCATGTAACGAAGAAGAGTCACGATATAGTCATAATAAGAATCAGAAAAAAAAACAAGCCCGAGTACAGAATACGCGTCTCGGAAGTGAAACTTCTTTGGCGATCAAGCGATAGATGCCACGCAGAAACGTTACAAGAAGCGTCACGTGAACGTTACACTGAAGCGTCACACAAAATTCGACCTTGAAATTATACTGTCATCGCGCGTAAAGAAGTTTCACTTCAATAAATTGAACTCAGCGTTTCACTTATCAAAATAATACAAACGCAGTCGCAATAATGGCACGTGTTTTTCGTTTGTTTATTTTTCCTTTGACACTTGACACCTGTCCTCCCCCATCGCTTGAAAACACTTTTGTGATCCTCTATATCAATCACTTTTTAGCAATTTTTTATTCGTTAAATTTTACCAGTTAAAAACGAAATATTAAAAAAAAAGTATGTTTGTGTGCTCCGACGCACTTGTGTGTGGAGTTTACTCCTTACGAACGATAAATACTTAAATAATTTAATAATAATAAATACGATTATTATTGATTGCAAGAAATACAAGAGAAAATATATGACACTGACACACAATGACAATTAAATAGAACACAATTATTTAACATGAACTAGACATGAACTTCATAATGACAGACCATTAATAAATACTCCTTACGAACGATAGTGATGTTACTATCAATTAATTAAAATAATAATAATTTGCGTGTGTCGGCTCCGACACACGACTGAAGTTTACTCATTACGAACGATCATAAAATTTAATTTTCACTATTCGAACACGCCGAAAGAACAACATTGTTCTTTTTTTAAATAATATTTTGTCGATGGTGCAATATCTCTGAAACTTCAGATATTCTAAAATATTCAAAAAATTAGAACGTAACTATAATGCATAACATAACGCATTCATGTAACAATTTTGATTTTACTCTCAGAGTAAACTCCAAAAACCATGAATAGTTATGTCGAGCTGTTGGTGTGTAAATAAATAAATTAAAAATGTTATTCTTATTATATAGCAACGGTATTGCATCTTTACAAAATTAAAATAGATATATTCTTATATACTTAATAGTTAAAATGCTACCTACCAATGCTAAATTAATATACAATGTGATATAACCAGATATAACACTTATTTTTATAAAAATAATGTTCTGAAAGGAACATCACTTTAACCGCTTGATTTTGTCGTGCCTCAGCGCTTGACTCGTAATTTTTTAATTTTTTTTTTAAAGAAAGCAATGATTTAAAAATAAACATTATGCAAGTAGAGGAATTTGTCGTATACGGCTCTGGCGAAATGGACACGAAAATAATTTTATCAGATTTAATCCTCTAGGATTAAATAATCAGTTCTCACATTAAAATCAGTGCTATCGTATGACCAGAATTACCTGTTCGTTAAATATTAAATCGAACATTAAATTATTATTTAACCTTTTAAAATTTTCATCTTGGTGCTTGTGTTTAACTTGGCTGTAGAGTTGAAAAACCGATTTCAACAAATTGTTATCTAATCGGGCGTAGCGGAGTTTCTTGAATTGTGTAATGTCTACACAGAACAATGTTCTACTTTTCAAGGCAGCGACGCGACAACGAGACATATTCTAAGATCAATCGAATTGACTGATATATAATACTATTATTATTTATTTATTCTTATATTTTTATAATTTGTAAACTTCTTATGTAATTTATTTCTAAAACCACAAATTAGGTAGGTATATAATTTTTTTCTATATACAGGGTGGGGTCTGTAATCAATTGTATGTACGTATGTATGTTCCTCCATAACTCTTAAACGAATTAACTGATTTTCATGAAACTTGGTAGATAAACATTTAGACGTACAGGACACAGGATAGGCTACTTTTTTCTTTTTCAACGCGGACGAAGTCGCGGGCGCCAGCTAGTAAGAGCAATAAATTTGTGGAAAGAATTAATGAAGAACTCCACATTATTATTTACATATTTATAATGATATATATTACACATATTTACAATTGAACCAACGTACGTATAGGCGTTTTTATATGATGTGTGGAGACGCACGATGGGCGTTTGTGGTGATGACGAGTGGCGAGAAAGCGCGTGCTTTCTGTAGCAGTGTTGGAGGCCGACTGTCTCTGGTTTCCGTCACAAGCAACGCCACATTATAAATATGTTTAATTGTTATTTAGGAATATTTACAGTATATTAATGTTGTATACCTAATTAATGGCAAGTACTTCTTTGAAACTTAGCTCCCATTTACACAAGTGAGTCATGTGGGTGGGAAGTGCGCTGCCGAACTTTATACGATAAAGAATAAGAAAATAAATTCTGGGCTTTGGCATTCCTTACTCATTCACCGAAACTGCAAAAACTATGGATTTTGTATGGAAATGGTTACTGCCGCCTTAAAGGCAGCCAGGTTTATGACTGTGAAAGGTTATGTGCTCATCAGCCATTGTTATTTCCAACCATTTTCTAGTAGTAAAGTTCAAGGGTTGCACCTTAATTAGGCATAAACTTCGCCATTCATTTAGATACAAATCACGATGACTGCTACTTCATTTGTCACACGACAAAACGTGTGTTTCTCGCTTCATAGCTTGTAATATTATGTGGTAATTACCGTTTAGGCAAGAACAGGGTTGGTGGAGTAGAGAATAATCTCCGGAGAGGGTGAGAGTCGATATAATCCTAAAGATAATTTGCGAGTAAACAAGTTAAGTACGATACATCTTCCATTTTGGCAAGAATTACACCACTCTCAATATGGAATCTAATTATTCGGTTACACAGTGATGTTCTAAAAAAATCTCATCGTCAATGTGGCTTATATAATAAAAATATATAATTTGTTTAATTTAAAACAAGTAAATATATTACGAAAAGCCTACCTTTAGACTAAAATAGACCGTTTGTATTTTAGCTGAAATCATCGAAATAACATATCATGCTGTAATTGATTTGGTATGACATATATATATAAATGTTGTGTTGGTTTGTGTATAACGCAAAAATGCAAAATCTAGCCGATGGAGATTGACTTGAAATTTTTACACAATATGCAATCCGCTCCAAGCATTGATAATATTTATATTTTGCGTAATAATATAATCTTGATCGGGAGAAAAAAAATATCGCTGTTTTTATGGCGCCATCTCGCCAACGATCCAACGATAACCGCTTATACATAAAGTGGCAGTTAGCTGTTGTCATGGCAGCCGGTGACCGTTGAACGTCAGGGATGATGATGATTGTATGATATATATTTTTTAATTTGGAAAACATACAGTGGATGTGACTTCTAAAATAATAACGAATTTTTTAACGACGAATAACGAATTTCTAAAATTCTATTTAGACGTTTTATTATCATATTATTATAGAAACAAAACAACGTGCTTTATCAATATAAAAGAATAAGAATCAATATAAAAACAAAACGTACTTTATCAAGATAAAAGAATTTTTTTTAGATTTACTAACAATTTAATATGGAAATTAAATAAAAGCAAAGCAATCTACGAAGCAGAGCGAAGATCGTCAAACCATGATTAAGAATTTCGATAATAATACTTTGATTGTCCTTGATTTAAATAGATCAGGCCCAGGAAACTCAGTGAGGTTATTAAGATACGTAGGTAGTTTGAAGATCTAAAAATCCTACTGGGATCTCTGATAATTTTTTGATAAATACGGAGAATCAACGCTATTTGCAAAACTTGCATTTGATAAATTTTATTAGCTATGAAAATTCTATAGCTATCAATGAAATTAATAACTATATATTTTTAAAATAGGCCACAGTAATAGGCCGCAGTAATTTTTAAATTTTTAATACTAAGTAAATACCTCATCCATATTTTCATATTATAAACGTACTTGCGTGTTAAGAAAGCTTGCATCTTAGTGGAGATAACCGTGGATTTGCCAGATCCCAGGAGTGGGAGTTGTATGTGGGGCGGAGTGTTCGGTGAGGAGAGATGGGTATAGCTTTAATCATGTGATGGAAAACTTAGTGAGATAAGTTTCACTATATTTCATAATATAAGTTTTACTTAGTAGTAACTAGTTTTTGTCCGCGACTTGACTTTTTCTTAGGTGTTGAACATTTATTCAATCTTTATTTCTCATATATTTTTGTCGGGGGTTGAATATGGATGATTTCTCGCTAACAGTATTCTCTTTAGGAGCGAAATGTAATACGAAACGAGTATTAAAGGCGTGACAGCGTAAGAATCAAACGAACAGACAAACTTTCGTATTTACAATACCTATTTGTTAGGATTTATATGTGTAGTCCTAAAACAGGTGTGGTGACTTTAATGAATTTTTGTCAAATAAACATTCTAATGAAGACGTCAACCGTTAAAATGTTATTAATTTAAACAATATGAAAGCATTTTCTTCATGACTGTTTTGGGCTTGACATTGTTACGTTTTCAAAAATTTAAAGAAAAAATAACTAGTTTTTTGGAAAATATTTCATTTAATTTTATTTAGAATTTACATTTTTTTATATTGCTGTTTTAGATTGTCACTGACAAAATCTTCGAAGAAGATCTAATGGAGCCAAAGCATCTTTCAATTTTGGGCACCAGTGAATCAGTAAAATGAAAGAGAAATAATATTAATAATACAGTATGTGTTTTTTTAAATGTCATAACCAAACACATCAAAACGTCATAAGCTGACATCCCCAATTTCAATACATTAAACGCAAATTTAAAGACACGAACACACAAGCCCTTAACATGTAATCTGTCACTTAGCGTACATACATAAGTCGCGAAAACATTCCACCTACCTACTTAAGTTCCCCTTCAGTTTTCTTAACATATTTTCGGGCGTCATTAACGTTAACTTTCGCGTTAACTCAGCGTATGAAGTGTTTTTAAAACATTACTCTGTATGCTGACATAATTAGCGAGGAGGTAACTTCGGAGCAGTGAAAGGCGGGTTTTTACTTAGAGTTTAATGTGTTCTCGGAGAGTGGTGAGCGGAGATTTGTGAGGATTTCGTCTGGGATTAATTTTGTTTTAAATTCATTAACATCTTTATTCCCATTTTCCATTTGGGGATAAGTCTGGTTTACTAATGAAATAATTGGTTTCTCCATTTTGAAATTATGTAGGTTGATTTCTTTATAATTAACAAAAAAATAATATATTATTAGAAGAGAGAAACCATGTTATTTAACTTAATTTAATTATTGTTTAGTTAAAGTAAGGGTTAGTGTCACGAAGCCATTACAATTTTATTGGAGCCAATATTTCTTTTTTTGTCTGAATTTAGCATTGTTTGGTTCAGTTTACTGTTTTAATATGTCAAATACTTCAACTATTTGGTTACTTAGCAAAGAAATTTCCATAATATCGCCCCTGGCGACTAGCGATCCGCTTTCGGCTTCGCACAGAAGTAACATTTTTCAGCACATGCAAATTCTATGCAATATATATATATATATATATGCATATGCAATTCTCGTCCTTCATTATTTATTAACGGACAACCAATTTGTTACTTCACTTCAGACAGTTCTTGTTTGGGATCTGTTTAAAAAGTCTAAAAACGCTTTTGTACCAAAAATCCATTGTAACAGTGTGCCGTGACAAAAGAAGTAATCAACGGACCGCCCGCTAAAGATCATTACACACTACACGATGGCAAACAATCCATTTGTTATTATTTAAAGCCGAGCTCAATGTAGTGTGTAACGAACGCAAACAATCGCCATTTACCGAACACTAGGTAATTGCCTCACCCCTGCTGTTTGCAACACCCCTACTAAGCGACCAGTCTAACTTGGGCCCTGACGGTTTCTAACGACACCCCTCTGTTTATGTAATTTGTATAAGAGATGAGAGGACAGGCGGCTCTGTCTGGTGAAGTTACAGTTAAGTTTAGAGCGACAGGGTCGTATGTTAACATGTGTTTTTGGGAACGATACAACCTTGTTAATTTTGTGCGGGGTGAATTAGTTATAGTTTCGTATAAGTATCCACTTTTGTGGTCTCTATTCAAATAAATCTATACTATTTTAGGCGATAATACATAATATTAGATAAATATCTTTCTAGCATATCGGTTATTTATTTAGAATTTTAATTGGTATACGAAGTACCTAAACATATGATATCTACCTCGGTCATTTCTTATTACTTAATGTGTATTTAAATTATTTTAAGCTTTATTTTAATTCAAATATATTATTAACAAGCAACACTAATCGACATGCACCTTTTAAAATTTTCTTAATAAGATACTTAGAAGCTTAGAAGTATGTTGGTAAAGTCTTCGATCAAATACTCACTGGTACTTGTAACCCACTTACTTTGTAGCAGATCAAAAAGAAGCAGCCTGAAGTTAAGGTATGAACTGGTATGCCTTGTTTACCTCACATTCGCCTGTTGAGTGCGTGTGAGGTACTACTTCTCGAAGCTGAACTTATACTTAAGTACATATAACATTATGAATTTAATATCGAACAATTTAAAATAACACTAAGTATAGAACTTTTTCTTTGAAACTGAAAAAGCTTACCTCTATTTATATAGATATCTAATCCCGGAAGCTGAGGTTATATAAGCTACTTAGGGAATGTTATCTACCAGTTTATTTGAATGGAGGTCAGACTACGTCGATTACAAAACCCTTGAGAATGAGTCCGGGCGAAATCCATGCCTGCATTACGCCGAGTGACTATAACCTGAAATATATATTCTGAAAGGTCATTTTTTTTGAGTAATTTCTGTTGTAAGGTCACGGACATGGATACCTCATAATTCATGCCAATTATAGATAAGTATAAGTTAATAATAACAAAATTCAAAGTTCAAATGTTCATTTGTAATCTGGATTGAAGGATTAACAGGAATGTACACGATATAATATGATATAAGAATTGTGATCTTAGACAACACGAGTCAAGTCTATTTTACTAACAAACTTGACAGACAGATTAAGGATTATTTTATATTTGCATAGTTTTCCCGCGACTTCGTCCTTCTAATTAGCCTCTGTGTTAGTCATACGAGCGAGCGATGCGCAGAAGTCCCATTTTATTTAATTATATTCCCGTATTATAATTTCTTATTTATGGCACTCATGATGTTTTATTTTATATTTATATATGTATATTATATGTATTTTTCTTCTATAATATTTCTTCTATAATGCAACTACCTGGTGCCTTTTTCTGGATGAAAGGTAACCTATGTCCTCTTCTATCCTTGACAACGTGTATGCAAAATTTCATGGCTAATTGAGTAGTGAAGGCTTGAAAGTGTAACATACAAACTTACTTTCGCATTTATAATATTAGTAAGGGGTAATATGTTGTAAACACATGAAACACCGTGAACATGTACTGTTGTGGCTCTGACCATTTTGGTCATTCGTAATTAAAAATAAATTTAAATAATATTGAACAGTATAAGTAAGCAAAAAGTGAGTTAAAAGTATGAATTTAAAGATATAAAAAATCCCCACAGAAATTTTTTATGTGTCGTAAAGTAAGGGTGGCGTGATGAAACCCCCAACACGATTAATTATTAATTCTACCCTTACGAGCTGGAGATAAAAACTATTAGGCAGCTCAGCGGCTTATGGCCGGATTATTATTTTAACGAAATTAGCTTACGATCGTTAAGGGACCGTAGTTCGTGTCGACGCGCCAAAGATTAAATATTACAGACCCGACCCGACATTTTGTGGATATTTTATTCTTTTTGTTCATTTCTTTTATTTATTTATTTATTTATTTATTTATTTATTTATTTATTTATTTATTTATTTATTTATTTATTTATTTATTTATTTATTTATTTATTTATTTATTTATTTATTTATTTATTTATTTATTTATTTATTTATTTATTTATTATTTATTCATTTATTTGGTAAACTTAATTTGATATTTTTTTTGGAAATTTTATTATATTTCTGCAGATTGATTCCACGTTTGAGACACATTCTGTATGATTTAATCATTTTATGTTTAGTTAGAAATTACATATTTACGGTTATACCTACAGCATTATAAAATATAGATTTTAATTTGGTTATATTATGTTCACTATTAAAACATTTCACATAAAATTTTCATGTGCTTGAAAAAAAACATGTTAGTTCAGTCCTTGAAAAACAGAATATATTACTTACATTAAAATAATAATAATAATAGTAATAATTTTTTACCTAATTTGCCATCTACATATAAGCCATCAGTAACAATAACTCACCCACCACTAGAGAAGCTTATTAAAAGTAAATTGCGAAAATTGCTGCAAATGTGGCCCTGTTTGGCTAACTGGCTTACTACATCCAAAATTAGTTGACCTCCCGTAGCAAACACTTTTCATCTAGACGGAGTCCTTTAACGTTAGACATAACTATACTGCGACCAGAGTAAATTGAACTTTTGTTGCATGCTTTATGCTTGTCGCTGAGGTGTTGTTTTATTTTGGACAATGGGTTATGCACCCCTGTACGTTGGTACGACGACTGATCTGTAATCTTTGAGTTGTAATAAGGTATAGGGTGGTAATGTTGGCTATTAAAGTGTTCTGACGTTGACAGCTTCGACGGAGGATTACGTGGTTTATTACTATACTATAGTATTATGGGGGAGTCGAAAATTGTATTTGTGTATCTATTGGGATTTTGCGCTTCGAAAATGCATTATAAGCATAATTTTCTTTGAGAATAATAATCTATTATTTGTTTTTGTTTATTGAACCGTTTAGTTTTACCAAAATTGTATTTTAAATAAGTTATAATAATTTCTAAACAATAAAATATATACTAAATAATCTACAGCGAAAACAGGCTCTAATCTAGTCGGTAAATATAAAATATAAAATAATTCAACGATTTTTTTATCCATAATTAGTACTGCTATGATAGTCAGCGCACTTTCAGCACCTACATATTATGTTTGTGTTATAGGCAATGGTATTCAAGTGACATCAAGATATATAAATATAAATTTTGCATTTTTATGCTTTATTTTAATGTTAGAATTTTTGGTTTATTTTAACTATTTGTTGTATTCATAAAATGAGATTACAATTCTACAGTCCTTCAAATAGCAAAAAAACTCTTAAGAGGTTAGAGACTCCACATAAAAAACAAATTTACAAAATCCTTTCACTCTCTTCATAATAACATATAAGTTCATTAAATATGTGTATCAGGTGTGGTTTCAAAACCGGCGAGCGAAGTGGCGGAAAGCGGAGCGATTGAAGGAAGAACAGAGAAAACGAGAAGGTTCAGAAGTACTCACGAAAAGGGATCCTTCTGACGATAAGGTAATGAATATTCATTAAATATTCAATTAATATTAACAATCTCAGAAAAGAGAGGGAATTTATAGGATATATACCTTTTTAATTTATTTGTGTAATTTGTCTAAAATCAAAATTCAAATTCAAAATCAACAGCACAATGATATATTATTAAAATATTTTAAATAAAATTTCAAAGGCAAATAAAGCAAACAATTTCTCCTTAGACAAACCAGGCATATGCCCAACCTTAGCAGGTGCAGATATAGAAAGCTCCTGCGGCTGAGATGATGAAGATGAAGATAAAATTTGTCAGTAATAACAATACTATTGCAGGGTTCATCAGAATGCGGCATGTCACGAGGTTCGGCAGAAGCTTCCCCCGTATCTGGGGCTGCGATTTCCCCTCGCACCTCTCCTCCTGTCACCCCCGGCTCGCCGTGTCGCTCGCCGCGACGCTCTCCGCTCCGGTCGCCACGGAGATCACCAAATAGATCACCAAGACCCGAAAGGTTTGAAATTTTTTAATTTTTCAACAGTTTTTTTTCTTCTTCTGACACTACTGTGTTTGAATTTAGAACAAGGGAAAGATTTTTATCGTGGGTGTAGTGAGTGAAGGGTTTATTTTATTTTTGTATGAACGCGCTGATCTGGATTGATATACTTTTGCATTTAATAGCCCAATGAAGAAGTGTTCTTCAAAATGATTTCGTCATTTTGTTACCATTAGCATATTGCTGTAAAAATGTTGAGGTACAGCACTTTAATACCTAATTGGTCAAGTTAAAAGCAGTCAAAGTTTTAATAATATGAGGACTCGTCTACGCGCTTTGACAGCTTTTAACTTTCAATTTTTGAAATACTGTAAAAAAAATTTTAAAACTGTTGCTTATAAATTATTGAATACAATTTATTTTTATTATAAAATAAATAAAGGAATTTTCTTCATTCAATTAGGAATTCGACTTCCAATTCCACAGATTAACGCTATCTACACGGACTGAATTAAAAATAAAAAAACTTGTATATATTTTAAGGTCTGAAACGAGTTGTCCGTCGCCAGCGCCATCTGTCGGTAGCGCGGGTTCTCGAGAAGCAACTTTAGAGCCGCGACCTCCACACCATTTGTTCTCACCTTTCGACCAGTGAGTATTAACTATAGTCATAATTATGTAGTTACACCAGCATACTCTGTGAAACACGTGAACAATGAATATTACGTCATTTTTTTACAGGACTATTCAAAGAAAAAAATAAAAAATAATACCCTGAAATTTAAGTAATGAAATTTTAATTATACATTACTATTAATTTAATTCAATACAGAGTTATTCTGTGTTTAGTTATTTATTATTAGTCCAATAAACTGAAGGGACATTGAAAACAAAATAATAATATCAACTTAATTTATAGGTACAAATCAAAACAAGGAAAACTATTGCTTTTGATAATTTTTTTTTTTTTTCACCAACAGATATTTATCGTGTAACCATTATTCCACCAGTTTTAAACGAATTATGTACATTTACAGGAAAAAGTATTACCTAAGAGGGTGGATAATATGAATGAAGTAATTACCACATTTCATCTACAATTATAAAACGAGGTCGCTGTCTGCCTCTGTCTCCTTCTCTGCTAACTTTTTCCAAACCTCTCAAAGAGTGAAAAACAAGAAAGGATTGTGTTTATAATCTGCAGAAAAAATGCATACGTGTACAGTTGGGGGCGGGCAGCTAGTTAAATAGTAAAGAAACAAGGTTGAGTTTTTTTTCTCTATTCAACATTTATTAATTTAAATTTCATTATGTTCTACTTTCATTGAATTAATTTAGATTTTTATATGCAACAAAGTTTTAAAATCCCTCTTAAATTCATTTCGTTTTATTCCAATTTTATTTCATTGTCATACACGTCAGTACTTTCATTTTTTTCTTGTATAAAAATCAAATTGTGCGAGACTATTATTAAAAATATATTAAAATTTTAGTTGGCTTTTCGCGTACTAAACCAAAACTACTGGCGTATATACGCAGTTAACTGGAGGTTCTCTGAATGTTACAATTTTTTTAGTACTTACTTTATACTAGAGTAGCAAGTTAATCGCTGTAATGCGTGTAACGAACAATTAAAATTGTATAGTTTATAGGATAGATAGTACGTACCCGCGGGCGCAATATAATTATCTTTAATTAGTGTACAGCGGTCGGCGTAACCTCAATTAATAATTGTCTTTACATCCTCGTCTCGTAACTCGTACGCTGAATGAATCATATCAATAAATGCGTATACAAATTCAACATAATTCAGTTTCATTACCATTCGAACTTATTGTATTGAAAAGCAGATATTGTATAGAGACTAAGTTTTTTTTATATGCACAAAAAAAAACTAAGAATAATCTTTAATTACATACTAAGAGTAACACAGTTAGCTGTATATCCGATCGATCGTTTTATCTTAATTATGTGGAAAATATCAATAGAGAAATCCATTAAAAATTTTGATGACTTAATTTTGTTGCTAAGTGTGAAATTTGTGTAAAAATTGCTGAACAAATTGGTACTGGATTTATTGATAAAAGGAAATTGAATTTTTAGGAATTGAAGATATTTTAGTTAGAAGTTTTTGAGGTTATGTACCTATTATAAAATAACGATAGTTTAATAAAAATATATAAGTTTAAAAATGCGCGAAGAAGTAAAGTTAAGTCACAAAATCAAGTTATACGATTTAGTAGATACTGTACTGTCATTAGCCTACTATTATTTAGTGCTTATTACTTACTTGCTACTATAGTAAGTCGTAAAGTATACTATGGTAAATACTGTCATTAATTATTGGATTCCTTTTGTCGTTTCTACACTTTATATACCTACTAAAACTAAATCGTCATTTGATTGTTTAATAAAAATATTTTATTTTCAGCATTTGGTGTAATTTAGATAGGTATTTAATATAACTTGAAAATATATATATGTTTTCTATCTTTTTCTATTCATATTAAAAATAATATTAGCCGTCAACAAAAACCATGAAAAATGTGTTTCTAATGTTCACGGCCAGTTGTAACGTTTGATTGACAGCGAGTTAGTATCAATCACAGAGTAATAAATATCTCGTGTGTCATTGAGCGTTTGTATGTGGGGCACACTGTTATTTGTTTAGGCGTCATTCCATGGAAATCACATTTTAATGCGTCAGTATCGACGGGTGGTCCAATTTGATTGGCTGAGGTCGTTTCACTTGATTACTTGATTTGTATCGTTTAATTAATTCACGCTTCAGTGGAAATATTTCAGTGGAATTACTTGATAACCTATAGCGTAAGTAGGTAAAGCTTTTTGATTTGAAAATACATACACGCTATAATATTCTTAAAATGTTTGCTCTTATTGTGAAATTCTATTTAAGGTGTGTTTTGAGCTTTGTGGTGGCTACCGTCGCCTATAACATAAGCAACATCACAGGTTATGCAAGTGCGCGGCCGACCATAGTTGTACAATATTAAGGAAAAGGGATTAGGTAGGGATAGGAAAATAGGCTACTATTATATTATTTAATTTAAAAAAATAATAATTAATAGTTTTTACTAATACACAAAGTTCAAGTACGTAATTGAAACTCAAGTTTGTTTTACAGTGAAAAGTTATTGATGGAATGAGAACTCGTTTAAGTTATAAGCGATTAAAAATTAAGTTTAATGGCACTTTATAAACATACAAGGAAAATGAAAATTTGACGATAGACTTGATCGTGTATGGCTATATAACAGATGACGAAGCAAGCAAAGTCCTTTCTGGTCATGTAAAATTTTTATGCGACTAGCAATTTTATAAAAAAATATAAAGCACTACTTCAACACTTTATCAAAAGTAGCTTAGTCAGACAGAGCTCCTTTATACCAACCAATTTTCTAAAATTCCTGTTCCTTTTCATTTAAAATTAGCTATGTTTAAAGTTTGTAACTGATTTCAAAAAGTGCTTCAAAAATCCCATAGTGAAATCGCATATATTTCACGTATTTAAGTGTACTTTTTCATTATTCATTTATTAGTTGAAATACTTTTTCGACAAATGTGTATACATATTATTATATTATATTATATCATAATAATATTATATAATTCAATTCAACTAATTTTGGAACTACAAAATATAGAAAAGTCTTAATGGGCGAAAAGAAGAGGCTTAAGGGGTTGCTAATCATATAGATATTTTTCCCGCTTATAATTATTGACTTAGACCAAGCGAGACGGAGTTGGTTGCGTCTTCTCTCTAACTTACTTGGAAGATTCGCCTTAATTGAATCAGGGGACTTTAATTGTCAATAATAATGATCTTGGGTTAAGTTGGTTCCACTTGAGAAATTAACTTTACAAAGTTGCTTTCATTTACTTTACACTTTGGATTACGCTTATTTGCCATGTCTAATTAAACCGTTGAAATTTAATTCGTTTGAACTTAATTATTAACGATTTTGTTATACAAAGACTATATTTTACTTTGTATCAGGCTTTTACTCCATATTGTTTATGCATTCTATCCTCTTTATCCTTCCTCATTATTATCATCGTCATCATCAGCCGGAGGACGTCGGCCGAAAGCCTCTCTTGACTTCTCAATTAGACCGATCAGAAGCAGCCTGGACCCAGCATCGACTTAGGGCCATTATTAGGTCGTCTGTCCATTTTGTGGGTATATGTCCTACGTTGCGCTTTGTCCATAAATTCTGTGATTTTTTTAAAAGTTAAAGCTAGCAGGCAGGCTGACGATCTATTCAGCTGGACCCTGGGTGGTACTGTTGCCTATAGATACTACCAAAGTCAGGTTACTATTACGCTGTCAACCAGGCAAGGATAAAGAATAAGGTACCAGGTTGAGTTAGGGGAATGGACTTTAGCATCCCTTACTCATCCACCAAAATAAAACAGAACAAGTGGGATCATTTTATTGTTATCTTCCATAACTACCTTCAGATGAGTTAGTTCAGATGGCTGTCACTACAATATTATTATCGTACTTTAAAGTAGGTTACAGTAACAGGCATATATATAGGAAGGAAATAATTATGAATAAATATTTGAAGATTGACAATGTATCTAACAGTTAACTTAATTCAAAGCAAATAAAGTGAATCTGGCATGATATAAATAAATTGTTCTAACATTGTAAAACAAACGAGTAACTAACGACCGTCCGAGCAACATGGCGGCACATCCGGTCCGAACGGAAGTGCCGCTAATGCGATCTACCCAAGCCAAGCTTATAGCGCCCGTTGGCCACCCATAGTGAGAAGATACTTTAGATTAATCTTTAGGAAAGTGTATTATGTGTGTATTTATAATAATAGAAATAATAATCGTTAGACGAAAACATCAATCGCGTAGCCTTAATCTGAGCACTACGTTAGTATTTTGGTGTCGCGGATGCCATGTCATAAAGTTTCCGAGTCTCCTTATATTAGGTTTTAGCCGGTAAGTAGAAGTCCGCCATAATTCAATAATAACTGAATTCAAATAATGTAATTTTCAATCATGTGACTGTTCATGTCACACTACGATTTCTATGTATTTTAAATTTTTGTATTTAAAAAAAAAAGTGTCACTTGAATAAATGTAACCTTATTTAACTGTAAAAAAAAGTTTTTATATAGTCTGCTCCCATTATTTAATGGAGACTAATGGCTTAATGTAATATGAATGTAATATAAGCGAAAATGTCAACGGCCTCATATACAACCAACCCGCCGTAACCCTAATAACCAACGACTTCTGTAACCACTTTTATTTGAATAGCAAACGCAAGTGTCGCGTGCGCACTATCAATTACATAATTAGGTACTGTCAACACACTAAAGCAATGGAGACGTTGCCGGCTCTATTCTTAAATTCTACAATTTGCAGTGATAGTCTGAGGCTCGAAAGCAGGTTACCTGCATATACTTAGAGCAATGGATCCTGGTATTCCACATTCATTCACAGGAACACAACATCACATATTATGCTATTATTTTGCGGTTATACTGTTGGTTACAACCGCCAAACTGATATTAGTAACTGTTTTAAGTAAGTACGGCTGATTACCATCCTCACCCTGTCGAAATCCCTCTTTTTCGGACCAAGCTCTTTAAAACATCTTTTAAATTTTACCCAGTATTTTTTTTTAAGAAACGGCCATTTTCCACAACTATTGACTGCACTATAAATGCGTACTGACTGTATTTCTAAGGATTGGAACTCCCTGCGTTATTTCTTAGCTTATATAAACTAAAAATATTTTTTTAAATTCGAGTGAATCTTCGTCTTTGTTGCTCGACTAAAGATGTTGACCATGAGCAAACCCACTTTTATTAATTATGGTATTGTGTCCAAATATTTAACAAATTAATCAGTCACTTAGGACTTACTGCAGATTTTAAACATCATGATTTTGAAAATTATTTTGAACTAAGAGCACACTAAGAGCATGAAGAAAATTATTTTGAATTAAGAACAGAGTATGAAGGCATAAAATGTTACTCTATACCTCTTAAGTTCGTTATGAAGAAATCTCACGTTGAATTAACTAGTTAAGTGGATATGGGCAGGCGATTGTAAGAAGATTTGTATGAAAAGTGTGGTGTAGTAAGTTTACCTACTCTTATCAAAGGGAATTTGCAAAGTAGATACACTCTGTTGGCTGCACGCATATCTGCGCTCTAATAATGTCAGTTGTCACATATCTTCAATTACTATTACGACAAGGATGACGCTCGCACGCGACGAATTCTTGCAATGAACGCCTACGTTAACATTGGTTATGACATTTTGCAAGTAAGATTGTAATTTATGTAATCAGTTACATAAATACCTATAATATATCTTATATTACCTTAACAGTTATTAATAAGGTATTAATGAGGATTATTAGATAGAGTCGTCGTCAACCACTACCAGCTTCTTCAAGTTTCTTTCTCTCTGCAGGCTATGTGCCCAAAGTAATTGAGAACTCTTTCTTTGAGGTTTTTTTATTATCTCTTTAATATTTGAAAGTAGTTTAAAGGCACCAATTAAAGAGTTTACAATTTGTCCAATTTTATAAAAACTTGTGTTAATAGGCCCTGCTTTTTCGACTACAACCAACCACATTCTATAACTATACTTAAGCTGACCTGGCAAACGTTGTTTTGCCATACAAAAAAATATCACTTAGGGGTATGGAAAATAGATGTTGTCCGATTCTCAGACCTACCCGATAAGCACACAAAATTTCATCAAAATCGGTCCAGCCGTTTCGGAGGAGTTAGGCAACAAACACCGCGACACGAGAATTTTATATATTAAATATACAGTTATACTCGTAGAATATCGTTGACTACAACCAATTATTATGATCAATGTTCTTTTCTTTTTATTTTATTTTTCAAAGTAAAATAAAATGAGATAATAATTGTCGATTGTCACTCTCTTAATTCAAAACGTTCGCGCTTTCATTGCTTGAAAGTGCTCTTCATCAATTAAAAGGGGTAATTTCGTCAGTTTACTGGTTAATAGCGAGCAATGCAATTTGTCGTGTCCTGTATGGGATTATGTCGCGCGGTTGCTCTGTTTTGTGACGAGCGCAGCCATGCTAACTTTGTTGCACTAATCTGACACACAGACACGAAATGTGTGTTTAATATATTGTATCTAGTATACTATCTAAAATATAAGCTAGTGATTTAAACACAAAGCTATTCTTCCTTTTCATTTAGTTATATATTTATTTATTATAATACTTTAATATTAATAAACTATAAAGCCGAAATCCCACTCAACGACCTAATGACTATCATCGAATTGTTCTCCTAGAATTATACATACATAAAAGTTGTTATAATAACAATATGTCGAAACTATTAATTTGCTTAATTAGTCTAAAAGTTTCACAGTTCCAGTCAACAGTCAAGAATTTTGTTTAATTATATTAATTTTCACGGCTTGAAAGTGTTTGAAAAAAATAATTAACATCGTAAAAATTAATATTTTAGTATTTATCTCTATCCCTTCTTTATTTTAAAAAATTTCCAATATGAAAAGTATCCTAATTCAGGCAAAAAACTACCTGTGTACCAATTTTCATCCAAATCTGTTCAACTGCTTTTGCGTGATTGAGTAACAGACAAACACACTTACAAACTTCTGCATTTATAATGTTATCAGGATAAAGAAAAAAATAAATAAACAAACACATTAGAAAATATGACGCCGACGAAGTCGCAGGAAAAAGCTAGTTATAATATACATTTAAAAAATCTTTTTTGGAATTTGAAATTTTAAACTGTATAACCCCGAATAGGTGGATGAGATACTCGCTGTTGCGTACGACGCGTGAGTGCGATGTAAATCTATTTGTCATATTAATGTGGACAATTAGACCGGCATGCGGGCGGTAAGGGGTTACAGCGCGAAAACGTTCCACGCCTCGTCACTCAAACCAATTGAGTTTTGGTAAAAAAAATACCATTTGCCTTCTTTTGCCGTCACCCTTAAAAGATCTTGTGCTAGTTTTGAATGTACCAAGATAGGTTTGAAGTTAAAAATGTTAAATGACATTTTGTACTTATGCTTTTTTGTATAATGAGATTTATACAAAAAAGCATACAATGTGTATGAAATCAATGTACGAGATGTTGATTGAAATCAAGTGACACATTGTATGCTTTTTTGTATAATGAGATTTATACAAAAAAGCATACAATGTGTATGAAATCAATGTACGAGATGTTGATTGAAATCAAGTGATGTCAAGAGCAATTTTGTTCATAATTAAATACGTATTTATTTGGATTATTATGTTGATAAAAAAACACCTTCACAAATAATGCATTTATTCCGATCAAATTTGGTTACCATAAAAAAGGTTATAGTCAATCTTAAAAGGTAGATGCTGTCGCAAATTATTAGTTTTTTTTTTAGAACTTTTAAAGAGGAATAATTCCATCATACATGATTTTTGCGTATCTTAAACCGTTTACGAAGCGCACGCAACGGAAGCTCTCAAAAAGGAATCATTTTTCCCATTTATGCAACATTTTCCATTGACGCTCCGCTCCTATTTGTCATAGGCCATATTTAATGTAATCTATAGTTCACAAATTTCACAATTGCACCAGGGCTAAGTCAAGGCGCTTTCTAGTATTTCATAAGTAAAGTGGGGTCTTTTTGCGGCCGCGAGCAAAGCAAGAGACGAGACGCAGCAAACGAGTTGTGCCCGGGATGCATGATCCAATTGTCGTCGCTAAATTGATACTCTATTTGGCTCAATTAAACATTAATTAATGCCACTAATGAACATCGAGCCGCTCTATTGTTGAGCACACAATGACTCAACACAACACATAACTAATCCTTTTGCATTGCCCTTTGTGTTCCCTTACTAACTTACAGCGTTATCAACCTTATCAAGTGTTCAATAATAATCGCCATACAGATTTGTACCAGAAGTATTGGATACAGTCATTTGCCATTTATTAGGAGGTCCACATCTATATAAATACTTACCATAGTTATAATCCATATGTATTAGAATATTTTTTATTTCGTTTGACATTTAAGTATTGTGAAATTTTTAATTTTTATTATTATTCTTGTGTTATTTTACATCTTTGTAATTTCGAACGACTAATAGAGCTTATATGTAAACATAGTAAAGTTTCTAATTCTATGCCTTATAATCACACACGAAGTGCTGGAGGAAAAACTGCATACATCATACATCCAAACCACACCGACGCTGCCTAATTAGACTAATTCTATATTTCACCTTGCCAGGAATCGAACCCAGGACTCATTATGGTTCATGATGACTCACTCATAACAACTCCAAATATGTTAAAAAACACCAATATTTTTTAAAATAATATCCTATACCACACAGCAACTATATGTTAAATTGAAAATCAATTTAAAAACTCGTAATAACACGATAACATTAAAGAGCATACTCATTAATCGTCATCTCAATAAAAAGAAATAAAAATGTCACACAAACAATACTTTAGCGCAACTGATTCCAATCAAATACAATTCGGACAATGGGGCGCGTACACACTGGCCGTGATAAATCGCTGCGACCCGTCGTGCGTTTAAAAAAGCGTAAAGTCAATAGCCGCAGGGGTGTGTCGCCCCTTGCTACTGAATAGGTGAACACTTAACGCTAAATTGAGTCGAATCTGGTGGATAAACAAAACGCAAGTGAATGACACGTGACTAGCGGAGCGTGTGCGCTCAAGTATTGCGTTCGTGCTAAATGTACCGTAATTGGGATCTTGATTTCCTTACTGACATTATATATTTTATTAATGATTCATGTAAAAATAATTTATGTTATATGATGTCTAGTCTAATAATTGATATATTGGAATTCGTACATTATAATATTTTATGAAAAAGAACTACTTATTTATTAATATTTTATAAGTAACCACCCACTTACATACAACAGGAAACGAACGCATTTTCCTTTTTAGGTCCTATAATGTCTAATGCGAGAATCTTTTCCAATATAGTCCTTGTGTTTCTAACACAATATCCATTGCCAGAATTAGCAACATCTTCGCATTTCCTTTTTGATTTTTATTAATAGCCTCCAACAACTATCAATCGTGAAGTTGATCGTCAGCCTGCCTACGCCTTTGAACAACGTAACAATTCAAAATTGCTATATTAGATAACCATTTGAAATTTATTCAAAACAAGCCCTGATTTTTTGTGTTAGGTCTTTATTTTATCTTTATTTTATTTCTTTTAGTCCGATGTTACCGCATTCCCGAAGAACTTCTTGTAAATGTTTAGAAAGATAAGAAATTATTTAAAATTTGAATCATGAGCTTATTATTTCATTTTGGCCATTCTTTTTTATCGAGACTACGATGAACGAATAAAATATACAACACAATGAGCGCACCCCGCGGCGACGCTGCAGTTGGCCGTCAATATTATGAAAGAAGAAACAGTCAGCTGGCGCGTGTCGCCGCTATCATTTCCGCAACGTGAATACCACTTTACCTCCGGGTCAGCTACACTTCTAATATAAGTTTTTGGGTACTTTATTTTTTAAAGATACGTTTTGAAGATGAAACACCTAACAAAATATATTATTTAATAAAACAATATAACGCCTGACATAATACTTCTGTCAAGAGTTGGATCGTTATTTTTACATAGCTGGTATCCGCGGCTTTCTCGTGTGACCTGAAGTTCTATTCTAACTAAATATTTGTGAAAGAATTTTTACCTGTACCCGAAGCCCTGGGGCACAGGTGGTTATGTAACAATTATATAATATGCATTGTCAATATATCGCATACAGATATGTCATCCTTGATCCTACAGTAAAAGCTTAAGTAAGGTTTAGGACCTAACGTTCATATAAGAAAAATGAACGTGGATGAAACAATCCGCTTTATCTACCGCTACCTCTTTTACAACATAACCACTGGTTTATCTCAAATTAGCAACGCCTGCATATAATCGAACTCTATCGTTCAAATGGTCATAAAAAATAAATCAAACGAATCTACTTTTGTGTTCTGTGGCGCGTAAAGATTGAGTGGTAACGTGACCTTTTTATTTTAACCCTACACTGACCGATGTTATGCGGGTGTAAAAACATTACCATTGTTAAGTAACGTACGGGTTAATTATGTGTTTTAAATGATATTTAGACTTATTTAATTCGATCTTGATTAGGACGTGTATCAATGAATATTTTATATTTTCTGCCCTCTTTTATATTATAACGTAATTTCTAATATGCAACAAAGCAAAAGATGATTCTACGCATTTTAACTGGACTGGAGTTTATTTAAAAACAATAGAAATCGCAACATAATTTATAAAGAATAATTAATATCAATATAGACTTTTGACTTGGGGGTAATATTATATTAATTTTTAAAAATATGAAATGTTATATCTATTGCCAAAACCAGTTAGTTTTAACATAATGAAAAATTATTTTATACAAAAATAAAATTTGAAAACTTGCGAGAATTCCTCAGTGTAAAAAGATCTATTTAACAGTTTGTCGAATGTAAACAGCCTATGTATAACCATTCTTAAAGAAATAATAAGTTATCTCTTTCGCTTCTAATAAATATCCAAGAGAAAATATAAAATATTTTGTAAAAAAAAAAATAGCAAAAATACAAGAAAATAAATAGAATTCCGTCTGAACAATTCAACTAATACAAGCAAACTAAACTATCGCACGTTAATGAAACTAACGGCCAATGTAACGAACGTAACGAGTGTAACGGATAATGACGTTACCGCGTTCGTTTGTCGCTGTTCGTTAGTGTGCTAATCCTTTTTGCCTCCACTAACACAATTTTTACTCTTATTAGACAGAAATAGATAAAATCACTATTTTATAAACAACTAATTATGCGTTCAGTATATTTTTAAATTCTCCATACTTACATCAATCAATCAATCAATCAATCAATACTAATAATAAATCTGTAAGTGTAGGTATTGTATGTATGTATGTATGTATGTATGTATGTATGTATGTATGTATGTATGTTCCTCCATAACTCTGAAACGAATTAACTGATTTTCATGAAACTTGGTAGATAAACATTTGGACGTACGGGACACAGGATAGGCTACTTAATATTTTTCAACGCGGACGAAGTCGTTGGCACCAGCTAGTTATAAAATAAAGTCGCTGTCCGCCACTATCTGTTTCTTTGCTAACTTCTTCTAATCCACCCAACGGATTTTGATCGGCTAATGAAGCGGTTTCTGATATTAGCGTGCACAAACTTACAGACAAACTGTTAAAATTTTTAAATACAATTTTTTCACCTAGGTAACGTCGTGTACAATTTTTTTTAAAATAATATATTTATGTACAGACAGGGCTGGTACGAGTTTATAGATGTAGATTATAAAGTTTATAGGTTACTTATTTTACTATTGCCAAGTATAAAATGTTATATCATCGTTTACAACAATTAATCATGTAAGTAAAAGTTTCCAAGATCCATAATGGCATAAAGCTGTCCATCAATCCGTTGTGTTCATAATAAACCGGCTCATCATAGTTGATAAAGTTATAAGTTTGTAATTGGTATAATTTGTGGTGGATCCGAATAACAAATTAAAATGTTCAAAGTTATTTTGTCGAGTTGGGTCGCTCCAGCTCTATCATTTCGTTCAATTTGCATTGCAATACTGTAGGGGTAGGATTTAAGTTGCTAATTTTTGTTTCTATGGCAACATTGTGTGTGAATTGTAAGTGTTTTATTATTTAACGAAGTTACTCTAATTTCTGTATTCTTTATCAAACTACTAGACCGACTCTCGGGCCTGTTTGGGGGGAGTTATTATACATTACATTATATACCTATTACCTACCTATAACCGATGTCCTTTTGGAATAATTCACCTTTCAAATAATGAAATAATTTAACAAATACTGTCAGCGGGGTTATTTTGACTTCCAGGGGAACATTGACAGATTATGGGGCTATATTGACAGTGGGTTAGAACAGGTCTGTTGGTGTCTTTATAACTTCCATTGATTGGGCTGTCAAAGAAGGATAATTCGAACTTATGTTCTATATGTAAATGCGACTATCGTTTCTATCGGCTTCGCAAGGAATGGATCCAATGTACCACTTGCAAGAAATGGGTGTGCGGAATCTGTAACAGATCCAAAGATCCGATATTTGAGCGTGAAGTTTGTGAGAGAGTTTAGTTACAAACCAATAATGTAATATTAATAATATCAATGAAATTATTTATGACATTAAAAAAGAACTTAATGTATGTTACAGCATTTCAGAGCTGAAATGCAAAACTGCATGCATAGCTGAACTATTTGGTCGCAATATATGAAAAGCATCATTGTAACTCTACTCAAGGGGTGAGAGTGATTGGAAGAATTTTATAATTAACTTGCTATGTTGAAATAATTCTTGAACCGAGTCCCTCATCCCTCTTCGCAACCCACCCCTCTGTGCCAACCCATCCCTGCGGGCGCCAGGAATGATTTACCTCATAAAAATTATGCTGATACAGTTAAAAGTTTCATCATTCGGGCCGCACACCGCTCTGCGTCTCGCGAGTAGGTAAATTTATTTTGTAAATATGTGCCCATATTTTCTGTTTAATACAAATTTTATAAAAGATTATTTTTTATTTAATTAAATCACTCAATTATAAAGGCCAGAAAGGCATAGATAAAAAAAAAACTACAAACAAATTGTCATATTAGGCATGAATAGACAACCAGGCATTAGAAATGTATTTAAAATTTATCTATTCCAAGTTAATAAAAATGAATTGCTAAATGTGTTGCTAAACGCTTTACTCGAGAACTGTTGGCCCAAATTTGCTAATTTTTCTTTTGAAATAATCGTTGGTCTGAGGAAAGTTCTTATGAAGAGAAAATTGCAATTTATAAGTTTAAATCTACAAATGGAATATTGTACCTAAGTGAAAAACATTTTCATGCTTATATGACCTCAAGAACGACGAGCAAACCCTCCCCATAGCTCGTTGAGCTTTCTTACGAAGCCCATAGTTAGAGGCCACGTTTCAGCGCCAATATGTCATCACTGATGGCAACATACATTGGTCGAAAATATTTGCTTTTCGGCACTAATTTTTTATTCATTTTGGAGCACGGCAGAAAAAGGTGCCTATAGAGGAAAATGAATAAAATTCTACCATTCTTTAGTCAATCACTGGTTTTATTTTACGGAGGTCTAAGTATACGATTCAACGGGGCTGCCCAGTTTACAACTGCTCTAAGTGTGTTTTGCCACTCAGCGGAATTAGTTGAAATCCAATTGGTTTTCTCAATAAGTGTATTCGTAGGTATATGAGACATGTGTAGAAAAGGCAAAGAAGCAAATCTACAAACGAGACGATCGCAGGGACGTCAAAGGCACGAGCGATTCGTTGTAAATTGCATTTACGCGTCCCGCGGGCGGCGCGCCGTTATCGAGTTTATTTTCAAAGAGCCGCCCATTTTTTTAAAAAGTTCCAACGATTCAGGTAGAGAGAGGATCGATCGTGTACGGCCAATTGTGGTCCCGCTTTGTTCTTTACCTCCTTTATAGAGTTGATGAAGTTAGGGAGTTTCGGCGTAGGAATAATTTGTGTTCCCGGCCACGCGATACGATTACGCGAGTTTCCCGGGAATCCGATCCGACGGTTTCCCGAATCGAATTGCACAGTACGAGTTGGAAGCCGAACAACTTTGTAAAACTATAAAAATCTATATTAAACTATAGAAATTATATTAAACATCCTACTGCTACGCTTACGCCTGTTCCTGGTTTCTCGTCTCTGTAAGCTAGCGTATGCTCAATTTAGATTGACAAAGATTCAGATGATTTTGAAGATTGATAGTCTTCTAACACATCAAGGATTCCACGAGATAACTTTCGCCATTATAGCAAAGCGTCAACGTTTCATACATAATTTTGCTTCAATTTGTGAAGGTTTTCAACAGACGAAAACGAAAAAAAAAACGGAGAAGGTTCTCATTTCGACGCGTATATATTTTTTATGTGTGAAAACGCATAACTTTTTACAGAGTAGTCCGATTTTGGTATTTTTTTTTTCATATTTAATTTAACTTTATAATATAGTTCATTTAAAAAAAAATAAGCTATCATCTTTACCTAATCTTGATTTAACTATTCCTATATTATATTTAGGATATTTTTTATTTCATTTTTATGAAAAAGTCGTCACATAGGTTGACAGTTAATCCATCAGGTTGTATAAGGTTACCCACCTTATACATACATACAGGTGACGGTAGCCATCTACCATTCAAGTAGAGTCAGCATTTTTGTCGACCTTTACATATAAAAAAAAACTGTGTTAAAAAGAACAATAATCGAAACAAGAAACTGAGTGGCAACGAAATGAGCTCATTTCTATTCCTCTCTCAGAAACTCATAACTCGCTGAAACTCATAAAATCATCCACGAAACACAGTTTCATTAAACGAAAACAAAGCTAACACTGTCCGTGTATAAGTTAAGTTAACATGGCGTTCGGTTGCTTTCCGAAATGTGAATTTGAAAATTCCCGACGCTCTTGATACACTCGCGGATCCAATCTCGCGCTCCCCGAGGCGAACACCTAATTGCTTAAGAGAAAAATCCAAATGAGAAATGAAAAGGGATTCCCTTTTCAGAGAAAAAATTATATAATTGAATATCTTTTTCGTAAGTATTACGAAGCATAAAATATGATAATTGAGTTTTTGCTGTTTGAAACGAGGCGAGCCGGCGCCGCCAGTTGATTAGATATTGTACAAGAGAGGTTTATGATACTATCTACCTACTTATTTAGTTGAAAATTCAATAATTATCTGCTTTTTTAAATATATCACTAGTTAAAATTGCTAGAAAGTACTAACACTCGGCTTCGACACGGATAACACAAGTTCCAATCCTGGCCAAGTGGTGTATTGTGAATTACGATGTTTGCGCCTTCAGCAATATTCAAAAATAAGCCCAATAAACATAAGTGCTAATATAAGTACTAGGCAAATGTTGCGAGCTTTCGCACAACTGAACTAACTATACAGGGTTTGGAATATATTCACTGTTACAGTCCTTTATCCTGCATTACTGTGCAGGAAAAACACTCATAAACTGTCATGCAATCCTAAGAGATTGAGCGACAGCCGTAGACAGGGCCTTGTCTGCCCTTCAAGACTTCCTCACCCACAGATATCTCGTAGATTCTATTATTTGCTCGCTGATTCCCTATGTATCAAAATTATTTATGTCCTATCAATCTAGCCATTCTTTCAATTTCTTGGCTTTTCTGTAAAACCCTAGTTTAAGGCTGACTAAAAAACTTTAACTACCTTGAGACAAAATGTTATACGTCCAATCATTTCAAGACTTCTTTATTTCCCGTTTTTTTCTTTGACTCACTTTCTTTTCGTTTATAAAAAATCATATGTAGAAAAACCAGCAAATTATACAGTTTCGATGGATTATGGCAGATATCTCAAAGGTTATTTACGATTAAGAATTCTTAACTCCACTGGCAAACAGTGAAAATGCTAATCCAAAATACAGATACTTTTTGTAGAACATAGAAAAAGTATATGAGATTTCCTTTGCCCCCCGGTCGTTAGCAATCAGTTGTATTTGTCTCGTAAAGTCGTTACATTCTGACGGTGACGGATCGTGACTCGATTCCTTATTCAGGTACGGCTGGATGGTCCCATCGCAGGCGAGAAACAGATTTGTTGGGATTTGTTGGGTATTGAGTCACACCTGCCTGGTTGTTTTATTTAAATGTTGTTTTCGTATTATATTGATTGATTGTTTTTTCTGTTTTATTATCTGTTTTAATTTTTAATTTTTATTGTAATATTTTTGTTCTTTTTTTTTGTCTTGAGCTTTAGTTTCTGTTCTCTCTTATATGTAATGTCTATCTGTGGACACGCTTGTGGAATATGTGTTAATTTTTTTGTTGTATTGTTTACTATATTTTTGTGTTTATTTCTGTTTGTGTCCAAAAAATTAATAAAATAAAATAAAACGAAATAAAAATTGCTTGATATGTTTATAAAAGCTCTGGTTATTAGTGTTTGGGCTTTGATTTGTTTTTTGTTTCAATAAATTTTGCAATAATTACATTTAAGGCTTGTACGCTTAATTTATACTAATATTATAAAGATATAATGAAGATTGTGTGTGTACCTTTGTTTATATGTCGAAGGTAATCTCCAGAACAGCTGCACCTATTTAAAAAAATCTTTCACTTTTTGCAACGCTCGTTATTATAGATGGACAAAGAATATCATGTGTACTAACTACTCAATTATATCAAGAAGAACGCGAGGGTGTAATTTATAAATGCATTTGCATTTATGCGCAAATCGTTTAACTGAATGAAATATAAACAAAAATTAACTGCATAATTATCATTTACTTTTAAATGAAATAGTCAATTTAGGAAAAAAAATAATAAACTCAATCCAATCCAAAAATAATAAATTCAATCCAATGCAAGCGCATTGGATTGAATTTGTTGATTGAATAGAACTTGTTATGATAATGAAAGAATAAATTTTATTTTTAACATAATACGAGTATTTTCATTATATCATTTGAATTTAATTTAAATTTGAAATCTAAAAACGCTACCAATGTGGCCCAACCCAACATTTCCTCCAACCTGATTTGGGAATATCGTTGCTAGTTGAGGGAAAAGAGTGGCTTTGTCGCGAGAGTGTAGAGTGATACAATTTATTTCGTTACCTATGTCTTCGTGTGAAGGCCGTATTACTGAGCGTAGTTCTTGAGCTGTGCTTTACTCATAATTTTTATTTAATTGTGTGTAACAAATAAAAGAGGGCATAGTTTTCCTTTACAAAACATGCTTGGCATATTTTGGACGCAGAATACAACAAATGTTGAAGTTTTGGGTCGAATAAAAAAATAATAATAATGGAAGTGCTAAGAGTGATAAAGTAGAGGAATTTACAAGATTTCCATCACTTAATGAGGGGCGAAAGATAGCGTATTCTTCAATTAGTGATGCAAGTTAAAATACAAAGCAAACGCAGCAGAACAGAAAGAAAGACATTCTGTTTGAAGCATTTAAGAGAATGGTTTACGTAGTTCATTCTCATAAAGAAAGAAAGGTTCATACTAATAATAATGGTTTAATATTCATATACTCGCATCTTTTTTCGTGCAGTAGTTTCCAAGGTTTTGTAAGGAGAACTTCTTAGAGAACTTAGAGAAGTGGCTTTGTAAGGAGATAGTTTTTCTAAGTTTTAGCTGATTGGACTAACATTAGTAAGGTCTTTAAAGTGTGATTGTTTTCGACTATGAAGTGATAGATCTCGAAAGGAGAAATTGTCAATGTCTGTAAAAAATATATTTAAATAATGATAAAGTGACAGGATGTCAACAGCACACGTGCTGTAATTTCACATTTAAAATGCATATAAAAACTGTATATCAGTTGAGCATATGAGTCTTTATACAGAGAGAAGATTTCTATGTTTGTAATGAATAAATTCAAAAACTACTGGACCGATTTTAAAAATTCTTTCACATATAGAAAGCTACGTTATCAGCGAGTAATATAGGCTATATATTTTATAAAGTTATGCGGACAAAGTCGCGTGCAACAGCTAGTAAATAATATGTGAATATAAATATACAGTCAAAATCGCCCCTTCAGGTTTAACATAGCAGAAGTAGGGCGGGGCTTACTATAACTGTTATTACTCGAAACTGTTATAAATAACAGGGTCTCTCGGAGCGAAACAGGTAGATGGTGCAATTTTCTTCATGAATAATGCAGGGAAGTCCGCCCAGTAAACGCGTTACGATTTTTCATAATAGCTCCTTTTTGATGTTCGATACGCTCGCCCCGCCCTTCACTGGCTCATTCCTTTTTTATATTATGCAGTTAGTTCGTTATTCCTTTTATGGAGGAATCGCGAGTGTGAAAATGGATTGATGTAAACTTCAGAACGTTGCGAATTCTGTGTTGTTTTTTCATGAAGAATTATACGAATGAAATGAAAAGTTATATTATTAAATGAATATACTTAGTTACATGTCATAATAAATTTAATTATACGAATATTTCATAAATGAATAAAATTTCAATGTACTTACTTATTATGATGGTATGCAAGATAGGGAGTGCTCATATCGTAAGAATATTGCTAATGCATGACAAATGTTAACTCAATTATCATAGTCCAGAATGGGTACACTTGGATCTATTCGGCCAAGTTAACTTTCTACGATCATAAAAGTCCAAAATCCAGTGTCCAGCGTAATCGTATAAGTCTAGAAAGCACCCTAATTGTAAACTATGACAACTGAAAACAATCTTTTTCTCGCTTTTCTAGAACAGAATCTTAAAAAACTGTATAATTGATACAGTTGTTAAGTTTAACTTTTCTTGTTAAAATTAACTTTGACTCAGCTTTGACGAACATAAGAGGGAATATTTTTTTAAGATCATGTAAGCTTAGGGTGTGTGTGACTGTAGAACAAATGCGAAACGTTTGCAATCTGTCGAGGGGCTAGGAAAATATCTTTGATTTTATTGTTTATTTTAATGACTATTTAAGAATATTTTTTTATTATTATTACGTAGTGTCACATATAAGCACACGCCAACAACAATGACACATATAAGTACTGTAGGCAAATAAAATGCCGTTTAATTTGTGTGGAACCCTTCTAGAGTCGCGCTCTAATTAATACAATTTGAGCGCGTAATTAGAGGACACGTGTGACATGACGTCTAGTGATGTGACGACAAAGACTCGATAAAAGACCAAAATTTGAAGATACCCTTTATAATTTAATTTTTATTCAATTGCCCTAATTATTCACTAATTTAAGTTAGATTTACAGTGTCAACTTTTTGAAAAAAAAAAAGAAAAGAAACAGAAGCAATTAGTACATTCTTATAAAAAAAAATCACTGATTTAATAAAGTAAAGCTTCGGATGAAAAAATATTAATTCTTATGTAACTTTATGTCGACAACATTCGATCTAGGAGCAAACTTCACACTTGTTTCATTCCTACTATAAAATGCAGCTCGTTATTGTGCCATAATTAGGTAAGCCCTTGCAGGGTCATCAGCGTAGCCCCTAGTGTTGCCTGTGTCCATAAAGAAGCCATATACCAAGTAGAACGTCAGCCTGCTATTTACATACAATTTATTACATTAACTGAACTAAATATTTTATTTTTATTACATGAACCAACAAAAAATTCCCATGGACAGCGTTAGAATGAATTTGCAATATATAAAATAAAAAAAAATAAAAAACAAATGAATACGTACTAATTTCTAAAACATTTACAGTCTCTCAAAAATGATAATTATTTGTATAGTTCAATAAAATCAAAACAATAAACGGATAGGTTCACGCCGGTCAATATTGTGAATCATCGTGACAACTCCATTTGTCGACAGTCGACATCTGTGAAGGCCCAACCCTGCCCCTCTCAACAATTACTCGAATTGCTGCTTTCGCTTGACGCGTGTTTTTTTCCCGTCCGCATTAATTTATGCCTTTTTTACGCAATAACATTTAATTGGACTTTATTTATCACTTTTAATTTTTCTAATTTGATAACTCGAGCGCTGTTGCTTTTTTTTATTAAAATTTATGATGTACTCAGTGAAGAGTCGGGACAATATTATTATCTCAATTTATTAACGTAATTTGAACAAATGCCTTTCGATTGTTGTTATTAAAGCGGTTAACAATTATTTTATTACAGTAGGGGAGGGAGGGGGAATAACGCTCACTGGGTAATGGCGCTCACCTCTGTAACTCTGTCAAAATAAAACGTAGCAACATGCCAAGTCGCATGAAGCGTGAGGTGAGGGGGCGTCTAACAGACAGCGATGCAAACGGACAGTCAGCTCGCGTCATGTGACCGTGAAGTCCGTTTCTTCGTTTGTGGCCGCGCTGATCTAATTTTTGGTTAGGTGTTTTTTGTCGGTAAGTCCAAAACTTTAATGCTTATTTAATTATTAATTTTACTTTTCTGACAATAAAACTATTCTATTTTGTGATAATGCAATCAATTTTCAACAATTGTTTATGATTTTTTTTTTAATTTCAAATTAATTACAAAACGACTGTTTGGGGTTATACCGCTCATCTGAGCGCCATTACCCCTTAGTGACTAATTTTTTTATTGTTGTAGATATGCCAAGAAATCGTCAAAGGACCACCGCTAAAGCGGCTTGAACCGAAGAAAACCTTATATCTGCTAAAACTGCGATTGAAGGAGGTTTATACAAAAGAAAAGCCGCAAAACAATATAACATACCATTTACTACTTTGGCAGATCGAATAAAAAAAATTACAAGAAAGTTCTTCAGAGAGTGAAGATGAAGAGCATCTTTGCGACGATGACAGTGATGACGAAAGAAATGTGGATGATGAAAATTATAACAAATGCATTATTTGCGAGGAATTTGGAAAAAATAACGAGTTGTGGTATCGCTGCACCATCTGCGGACTGTGGGTTCAAGCTATATGTTCAGGATGGGATTCGGCAGATGGATGCATCTGTGATTTATGTGTCCAAAAATAAAATATTATTATTTCTAATTTGTCTTACCTCTAATAATAATTATTATTTGATATTACATTATAATAATTGAAGTTGATTTGACATAGAAGACTTTACTATATTTGTTAAATTGAAAAAGGCTAATCTTACGTACAAATGGGGATAATTGATGCTAATTTATGATTGTAGACTACTTTTATTGTATAAAAAGGTTGATCTAATTAATATTTCTTTGATTAAAATGTATCTTTCTTGTTGTATTCAAAAAAACATGTTTGAGCGTCATTACCCCGTACCCTGAGCGGTATTACCCAAAGTCAGGGGCAATGCCGCTCAAACATGTTTTTTTTATAATGTTTTCCTACTACTAGTAGGTCAAAGATATATGCTTTTATTGTTAAATAGTTGATTACTCAATAAATAAAGACTTTATTATTTTTCTTAATTTTGATTTATAATCAATAATTTAAAAAATAAACCATGTTTTCCTTAAGTGAACGCCATTCCCCCTCCCTCCCCTAAATGTAAACAGCCGTGCTTTATGCGTTATTCAAATTTAAAAATAAGGAATTGTTAGTCTTTGAATTTTAACGACAATTCTTACCAATAAACGAAAAAGATTTGCGTATATAATTTTCAGAAATAAATTGTATTCGTGCGAAGCCGGGGCCGGTCACTAGTATGCAAATAAAGCAAACTGTAACAGGGAATTCAAATACTATACCACGTTACTTCATTTCATATACATAATGCCGTAAAGGTAAAGGATTTTCATAAAAAAATAATTTCATATTAAAATCCTACATAAAATATGGTTCGGTTGATCTGTGGGTAAGCGAGGAGTTTTTTATACTCGGTTTAAAGTCCCCGCGGAGTAGCGGATACATTAGCGACCGCGGGGTTTTGAACAAATGTTATTATTTCCTTCGCTAGGATTACGCACTGATTGACGACCGCCTTCGCCCTGGTTTAGGGTTCCGTTTTGGTCTCAAATGAGTTTTGTATAAGACATTATCATCGGATTCACTTTCATTAAAAAAAAAACTACCCTTTTTATTAGAGATGGGTTTGCTCTTGGCCAACATCCAGCTGTGTAGCAAGGATGAGGCCTATGATGGAGCGAGCTCACCCAGAAGATGTCTATTCACTCGAATTTTGAAAAGATTTGGGTTATATGAGTTCGAAAATACAGACGCAAGGAGTTCCAAACCTTGGCAGTGCGCATTATAAATGATGTTTTAAAGCGTACGAAAAAGAGGGATTTCGACAAGACGAGGATGGTAACCAGCCGTGTACGTCTGTATGTCCGATGGAAGAAAGAGGAAGGCGGTATGAGGTAATAAAAGAGCTTATAAAATACATCTCATAAAAGACACAGAGACCTCTTTTTGTTATCAATGAGGAAGCTTCTTTATGTACTATAAGATATTTAGACTTGTTCTCCGTAGAAATTTCATTTGTTTTTTTTTTTTAGAATTTCGAGTACTGTATGAACGCCAAAATAATGTTAATAAAGAATAACTTAGTATGAAAGTCGATAGGTTGAGATAAACATTGTCATTCAAAGAAAGGAAAACTTTGTACAGAACCATTATTATTATTTGGAACTTATCTTGAATCCCTTTTTTTTTCAACCCCCTAGCATTAGCAGTCTTATCGACTTTAGGATTCGATTCGTGTTCCCCGTCCTATGTTTATTTTTTGCCAAATTTTAAAAGATAAAAAGTACCTACGTCTTCGAGTCTTCAAGAAGTTTTACACATAGGTATTATATTTATATATAAATTCATAATAATATATTTATATTACAATTATTAATTATTTATTAGTATTCTATTAGAAAACTAAAATTTAATTTGCACACAAAAAATATTAAATTATTATCAAACATGGCATTTTAAAATTATTATTTTAAGTCACAAATAATCTAAGTGCCTATATATATTTTATTTAACTATGTGGATATTAGATAAAAAATTCTGAGCTGAATTTATATTGAAAATTTTTTTTAGAAATTCCAAGAAATCTTAACAAAATTTTCTCGTTTCTTGTATGTTCTTATTTGACAAGACATATACAGGGTGTGGCCTGTAATAAGAGCAATAAATTAAAATATAGACCCTTTAACGAATCAGTAATTAATTCCAAACGGTTTCAATTAATTAAAATGAAAAACAAATTTACTGTTATTTTCTAACAAAATTAATCGAGCCAGCAATGTACTACTACAGACATAATGTGTCCAGTCGGAGTACTTGACATTGACATTTATAATCGTTCTCGCCCCAGTACCCTGTACCAAGACATCTAACGACTGATAACCGACAATTTAGCGATCATGAAATTCATTGATTATGTATTGTAACTTTGGATTGCTATATCTCTGAGTATAAGCATTTTGGAGCATTATGATTAGGTTAAGGTAACTGCGTATATTCTATAGAATAATCGTTTATTATTCTATAGTAATTTAGTAATAGTAATTTATTGCTCTTATTACTGGCCACACCCTGTATATGAAATGTGCTAATAAAGCTCTTTGAGATGACATCATTGGCTTAATATAATTTAATTGTTGACCGCGATTATTGAAACTATTTATCATATTTTTCCAAAACAGCACCCACACAAAATAATTCACCCGTGTCAACCCCCGTGAAAACATCGCGTAACTTTCATATATATATATTTGTTCACACACACAGAAGATAGAGAACATCTCAAACGCATTACCTGATTACATTCACCGCACTACATATTGTAACATATCTAAGTTGCCCGTCCGCCTCGTAATTCCACAAATGGCTGTAACTCGAGACGGTTTAAAATTGAAATTTATATGCGCGCATTATACATGAGTATGGGATTAGAGCGCGGGGTTCAAAGAAAATGATCGCGGAGCACCCCACTACCCCCTGCAGTGGATGGAAGCGATACTGTGACCGGCCACGTGGTTTGGACATTTCAAATAGTGTGCCTCGTTAGATATCATCTATTACTTTTAACATTTCACAAGAAACATTTTTATTATAAAACGAGCTGATGCCCGCGACTTCGTCTGCGTTGAAAAAGAAAATATATAAGTAATTATTATACGATGAGATATCGCAAAAAGAAATTTAAAAAAATCAATTGAAATCTAACGGGATGAAAATAAGAGGTTTTGTCACTGCAGGCTGCCAGTGTTCTCGTGTCGCGGTGTTTGTTGCCAAACTCCTCCGAAACGGCTGGACCGATTTTGATGAAATTTTGTGTGCTTATCGGGTAGGTCTGAGAATCGGCCAACATCTATTTTCCATAGATTTTGGTTGGTGGTCCACCCCAATTTTTTTTTTAAATTTTTTGGCAAAACAATGTTTGCCGGGTCAGCTAGTAATCATATATAAATATTCTTTAGAATTCAAAAAAATACTAAAATAGCATGGGACTTTGGTTGTTTGGCTTTCCTTGAAACAAGATAGCCCTACAAAATATGTTAATGAAATGTCAATAAAAAAAGAAGGAAAAAAAACACATTTTTTAATGATCGTGTCTAGAATAATTTCATTATTATATTTTATTACATTATTAGCTGAGTCCGCAATTTCGCTTGGTATTTTAGTATTCGCTATTTATAACTTTTTTTTGGTTTGTAAAATTGGAATGAAACAAACACTAAAGCTTGCTACAATACTTACATCAGTGAAAACCCCATTAAAATCGGTTAAGCCGTATCTAAGATTAGTGTGCACAGACTCTAAACTTCTAGACAAAAATTCTAAAAACTATTTTTTTTTACCTGGGTAACATAAGTACAACGTGTACAAATAGATTTTTTTTTTTGAAAAAATATTCAATGTACAGACAGACAAGGCTCTTTCACGATTTTATTATATTACTAGCTGGTGCCTACGACTTCGTCCGCGTTGAAAAATATTAAGTAGCCTATCCTGTGTCCTGTGTCTGTGTCTTAATGTTTATATACCAAGTTTCATGAAAATCAGTTAATTCGTTTCAGTTATGGAGGAACATACATACATACATACATACATACATACATACATACATACGGTAAAAAATTCTAAAAATCGTCAATTTAGTTTCAGTATCATGTATAGAGTCTATAAACACGATATCTCTGAAAACAAAGTAACTTACTCCATGACCGACCCTTACAGATTTATTATTAGTATTGATGTAGGTAGTATCAATCATTACAGATGCTAAAGTTAATGCTAATTGCAATGAAATAAACTTGAAAATATGAAATAATTCTCCGAAGTGAAGTACTACGAGTTAAAATTACAACTGTTAATAAATTGGCATAAAACGTCTAGAGAATGTTTCATTTAGAAAAAAATATAGCCAGCACGGAGTCTGGTAATTCGGTGAGCGGCGGGCGAGACGATTATGCCGATTAAATATGCATTAACGAATTTTTCTTCTTAAAAGCTGGGAAAAATGGCGTAAAAAGAAAATTGCCAATTAGGTGTGCGCCGCGCCGCCGCCGCCCCCGACTGTTTTCTATGTACTTTCATACATACAAATTGAATTTTGTTCCTTAAAGGTATACATAAAGCGAGTGTTGGAACCTTTTAAGTGTTCGCTTTGCTGAACAAGGTTGCCAATTATTAAATTGTCCATTTCATTTTTGTTAAAGATAACACGTCTTTGGCTAGATATTTTCATTAGTTAGAGTAACTTGAAAGCGTTGAATTTTTAAAAATGTCTACAAATTATTAGTGGCAGGGCAGTTTTTTTCCCTTTGGGCATAAATTGGGTAGCCAATCTGGCTATTGCGAATACTGAAGTTCTTTGGCCACATCTCTAGGAAGGAAAATTCAATGTAACGGCTTGTGGTTCAGGGTCATGTTTAGGGCAAACGCCCAAGAGGTAGATCGTCTACCCGCTGTACAGATGTAAGTACGATAGTAAGATCCACAACTCGATCTTAGCAGCACTTATGTTGCTTGTGTTAATAGGCTATGGTAGCCATCCATCATCACGTTCTATTATTTCGCGGTGGTCTTCTGTAAAGAATTAAACATTACTACTAAATACGCCTGATATTACGATACTTTCTAAAGGCAACTTAAATACCTTAACCTAATCTAGCTCTGAAATTGACGCTATATGTGGATTTAAGAGGAGATAAAGGTATCCGCGTATCCACATGTGGAGCGAAGCTGTGGATCCAAGTGGAAGGAGCCCTATAAACCATGAGATGAAAGTCGCATATCACTTAGCAAAATCATGTCATTAGTATGTCTCCGCCCTTACACGTAAGATATCTGTAGTCATTTGATTGTCTGCCCGCCTTTGAAGCCTGTAGTATCACGGAACGCGTCGTAACATACTCGTAGCTATGAATAAATGATCAAATATAGTTGTAGCCGGTAACTGAATACACACTTGCCGCTCACAAATGAAAATTAATTATGCAACATGATAAATTGACAGTAATTTGTGTCATACAGGGGCGGCGACACACACTGACATTCGCCGTGTTTGCGTGCGCGGTGTAATGTCGTATAATTTGTACGAATTAGGGATATATGCTAATTCGCTTCTTATAACCTTGTTTGTTTGTATATGTCATTTTATGTCTACTAGCTGCTGCCCGCGACTTCGTCTGCATTGAAAAAAATATTAATATCAGCATTATAACGCTTGACCTCTTCTTGCTTTGGCTTTGGCCAGTCGTTAGTTTTTTATTTTATTTTAGATGACCCCTCGGGAACAGTACCGTACTTTTTTCTGGATGAAAGGTACCCTATGTCCTTTCCGGTATTCCTGACAATGTGTGTTGCAAAATTTCATATTGATCGATTGAGTAGTTAAGGCGTGAAAAGGTAATAGACAGACAGACAAACTTACTTTCACATTTATAATATTAATAGTATGGACTTAAATCGATTATGAAGCGTGAGAAGTTGATGTGATAGAAAAAATAAGTAAGTAGGTAGGTATGTACTAAGTCCACCATTACGTAAGCAGTGCGTGCGACTTCGTAAACGTTCTGTAGTTAATTTTTTGAAAATCCTACAGGAACCTAAAAATTTTCCAAGATAAAAAGTATGATAAGATCCTATATGTAATCCAGGTGATAAACTTGCGCGATTGAGTAAAATACAAACATACAAACTTTCGCATTTTTAATATTACTAGCGATCCGCTCCTGGCTTTGCACGGTCGAAAATATTTTCTTACTGTAAAATCTTTTTTTGATTTTTTTTTGTAACGCTATTTTCATTAATGAAAACCGCATTTCATTAATGGAAAACAGATTAAAAGATTTAAGCGTACATACAGAACGACAGATGGCGGGAAGCCGTTTTTTTTGTTTTATACTATGTGAAGTAGCTGAACGCAGCAACGCCTTGCTGTGACTCGTATTTTTTTCGGTTCAGTTGGAAATTCGAAATGAAAAGTATATATATGGGAAACACTATTTTATTAAAATGCATTGTAGTGTAAAAATTTCAAGTCAATCCATCGGCTAGTTTTCGAGTTTTGTGAACACAAACATACGGAAGCTGACATTTTATAAAAAAAAGAAAAAAGATTGTAATTATATTCGACAACCAAAAAATTGAAGCTAAGTTACCTAGTACTTTAAAAAATGTACTTTTTTTTGAATAATTGGCATGCAAATGTGAATTATCTAACTGTTAATAAAATCTAATAAAACTTAAATATTTTATGTGTTATTGAAATGTAAACTTACTTAGTGTATATATTTGTATACCAGGTATATTTCATACCAGGTTTCATTTATGTATACCTAGTAGTTGTATAAAATATCACCTCTAGTCATGTTGTGCAGTGCAGTAGGTATTACACAGGAATGGTTAATTATGCATGCAATTAACTGATTATAGTGAAACTGGGGACATTCAGACCACCCATGGTACCTACGTACACACAAGTGTTGTATGCAATCTACATGAGACCAAGGATAGGGAAAATTGTAGTTAAATGAATAAGAAGCTTTATTGAAATAAAATCTATAATAGTAATAAATCGGAAAGTAAATCTGTCTGTCTTACTTTTTCACGCTTAACCGATTTTTTTTCCAGAAAAAAAAAATGTTTCCGAGGATTATCTAAAATTAAGATTAATATTATATGGAGATTAATGTTGTATTATAAATAATACTAGCTGTTGCACGCGACTTCGTCTGCGTAATTTTATAAAATATAGCCTACGTTACTCGCTGATAATATAGCTTTCTATAGGTGAAAGAATTTTTAAAATTGGTCTAGTAGTTTTTGAGTGTATTCATTACAAACATGCAAATATTCTCTCTTTATAATATTATCTAGTATAGATTATAATTATCTTTATTATATTATATAGTAGTTTTTGTATGAAGTTTGTGTTTATGTTGAGTGTAGGTAATCTCTAGAGCTACTGCAACTATTTTAAAATCGCTTTCACTATTTGAAAGACTCATTATTTCAGATGAACATCAGGCTACACAGAATATACCTAGACATTACTAACTTCTCCAATAACACTAGAACGAAGTGTAGGAGGTTTTGTGCCTACTTATATTTCTGGCTTATAGTTATATAAAATCGGGCATTCCGTTTATTTGTATACGCAATAAGCAACTTGTCTACTAAGTAACAGAGTAAACGACGTAATAGTACTTAGCTAATATTCAGAAATGTATTAATCAAAAGGGTATTAGGGGTCAAATTAATTCTCTTTGTTGGAGTAAGCCTTCTTGCATTCAATTCGCTAGTTGAATATTCATATTAGTCGCACCTCCAAGGAGGACATTTTCCTAATGTCTATCCCTCCCCTCCCGCGCCTCGGTTCACACCCCGCGCTGTCTCCACGAAAACCAATTAATAGAGGCACGGTTCGTTAGACAGACTCCAACTTAGTGGCTTGACCCCCAATCGATAACTCTATGCTGAACAAAAATAGTGTACTTACTTGGAATATATAAAGAATATACTTAGAATAGCAGTGAGTTATTGTCTAATTATGCTTTTGCAAAAGGATCTTGTTTAATGCTTTTGCAAAAGAAGAAGAAAATAATCTACGGTGAATGTTAGACTAGGTGGCTATGCAAGAATAGGAAAAAAAATGTTTTCCTTCAAAAATCAAATTTGTGGCCACCGTCCAATAGTTCTTTTTTTTTAATAAGTTCATTTAGTAGTCAATAACTTCAGTTAGGCCCGTACAGCATTTCGATTCATTAGGATAAGTATATCGGTGTCTTAAAAACGGAACTTGAAATTTCCTTTAGCAGTTACTTATATAGTAAGTAAGTAGCCTTTTAATTTACGAGTGTAAAAGTGGATGGTGTTTTGTAATAGACAAGAACACTATATAAGTAGATTAATAAATGCAGGTATTGTTTACATTTATTTTTCTAAGTATTCTTCAGATTTATTTCTGTGTGTTAAGCGATAGACTGTTGAGTAGATATAAGTAGTACAATCAATTATTAGCGTTTGTAATAAACGCAAATCCTTTGATTCCATTGAATGAATGCCGAGGGGAATTTACGTACAAGTTAACAGCGGGTAGCGGGCAGAGCTTAATTAATTTATATATTCACCATGTAAAATTTTAAAAGTAAAAATTAAAATAAAGAGAATTCATTTTAATTTTATTCGTCTAAATTAACTGATTGAAACTTAGTACAAACGTATATCCCAACTTGACATCCTACATAATGCGTTCTATTGAGATAATAATAACTAGAAGTTCGGAAATTGCAATCTAACAGTTTTTATTAAACGTTGCTCATAACATGTGATGAGCGACGAATTTATCTCAAGGTTTGGTGTAATAAATAGGTACAGTTTTAGTTTAAGAATAACTGTTAATTTTTTTTATTTTGGTGGTAAACCCGCAGACGGTTAACTTGATAGTAGATGATTATCGAGTACCGATAAACTTGAAGGTTTATACAAAAGCAATACTAGAAGGAAATACAAATACTACATTGAGAATAAGGAAAAAGGAGCGCTCTGGCAACGCAGAATCACAACAGCAACAATATTTGCTATTTCACGTTGTTTTTACTACTGCCCAGTTTATGACTGACGCAGTGTGCTTTGCCATAACTGTGCAATTGATAACTCTAAATCCGCTGTCGCTTATAACATAAGTCGGTTTGAACGGGCGGTATACATCTAGTATGCACTAAGGGAATGTTGTAGTGGCAGCCGCGACACCTCGTGTCGTTTATTTCATTGTCCGTATCTCACACCGACACTACATTGGACGCAACTATTGGATCTGTTGCGGTGCATTTGATTTGGGTTATTTGCAATAGACTTTTGACTATGCGGTGTAAAATAAAGACCAGACATACCACACCAGACATATTGCAATTCAGTAACCACACAATTATATAGAAGACAACAGTCTTGAAAAGAGTGAATAACTTTACCTAATCTTATTCTTATCTTAAACCTAATCTTACCCAATTTAGATCGATAGCAACTCCTTAAGTATTTCATGTGTTTATAGGCGACGGTAGCCACCTACCATAAAGTGGACCGTCATATAGCTATCCACCCCTTAACATAACATGAGAACAGAAACATTTGGGTTTTGATCATGTTATTACTAAGTACTAGTAGTATCATACTAGCGACCCGTCCCAGGCTTCGCATGGATGCAATTTTTCTGCATATTATATATACAAACCTTCCTTGTCTATCGCTCTTTCCATTAGTGAAAATTGTATCAAAACCCATCAGGTGTATGTAGGGTATGTATGACGCAAATACGATATGGTATTTCATAACTTCAATTGTTAATATAGAAAACAAGTGTCAACAATGAGGTGTTTGTAGGCGTGTGTTACAGCGAAGGATCCACGCGAGACGGTTGGTTGGACACAAACCGAGTTTGCGCGGATCAAAGAACCCTCCGCGCCTTCCCCGCCCCGCCCTGTTGTCCGTCGCTAAAATATGCACTTGCTTCTTTGCAACTCTTAATTGCTCCTTTGCTCGATACCTACTTTGTATAATGCTGTCAAAGCAATACGGTTTTCTTTACCTCATTCCAATTGATCACAAGAACTTTTAACAGCATTAGCACGAAAATGAGAAACACAATAATAATTATTCATTACAGATATATTAAATTCAAAATGTATTGTTATAGTAACTGTATATTTATAGTCGGATTACGTACATTACATAAAATAATATTATGAATGATAGTTTGTTTTTCATTAATTTACTTAATTTTTTAATCAATCAAAATTAAACTCCGGCATACGTGGTTATATAGGTAAGATATAAGCGATGTGTGTGTGTGTGTGTTTGCGACACGTTTGTGAGCATAGAAATTAAGTTAAGTTAGGTACTAGAAAACTTTCAATTAAAATATGTAATAAGTAAAGATATAACCAATATGATTATGTCGATTTTCAAAACTATATAACTCTCAAGCCTCTACTCTCTGGGACAATTACATCTATATACAATAACATTATAAACTAAAGTCGCCCATTCATAAAAATTATTGCTGGTTTACGTATAAATAAAATAATGATGTGTTTTGTTACAGTTCGGGTGCATTTCGTTCGTCTCCTGGCAACGGTGTGGACCCTCCTACTGCACCGCCGCCTCCTCTCTTTCTGCCTCCACATCTGTCGCATCTATCGCAACACCTGACACATTTATCGCAGCCCTTCTTCCCTTTGAAAGGTAAATACTTATGACATTTTTAGAATTTTTGTCCGTTTGTCTGTGCACGCTAATCTCTAATCTCAGAAACGGATTTGTTTGAAACTTGGCACATAATGGTTTATTAACTGGGTACTTTTTATCCTGGAAAAATGTTAGGTTCCTGTGGGATTTTCAAAAAAAAAAAAAACGGACTATAGCGCGTACGAAGTTGCGGGCACCAGCTAGTTTATAATATTAAGTAGGTATAGACTAGTATGGATGGATATTACAAACACTACATACTCGTACTGTTGTGAAACAGGTTGGGGCGCACCCTGCCCGTGTTGTCCGAAAGAAGAGGCTCGGTCGTCTTCGGTAGCCGAGTTGAGGCGCAAAGCGCACGAGCACTCAGCGGCGTTGCTGCACTCTCTCGCCAGCTTCCAGTCGCGCGCGCTCTTACCACTACCTCTCCACTTGCCGCCTCTACCCTTACAGCTTCTGCCGCATGACACCTCCGCGTCATCCGCACCAACCGCCACATCCTCCGCAGATGCTCACAAACACGTCGACTAAGTTTGTTAAACACTAAGGCCGCGTTCACATAGTGATTCGCTGATTAACTTAAAATTTAGCTTAAAAAAATTTAAAGCTGGAGACTTTAAAAGAACACACCACAGAGTTTTAATCTTATAGTAAAATCTCACTAAAGCTGCGGTTACGAAACGAGCGGAGCGAGGCGTACTCGCGGCACGGTGTCGCCCTCCGCCCCGCTCCGCCGTGTTCTAAGCCACCAAGCTTAAGTTCCATACATTTGTTTGATCGCTGTCGCCCGTCCCGCTCCGCTCATAATCGCAGCCTGACATTCATATTGAGCCTTAGTCGGCAACTCACTAAACGTTCGGAGTGAACGCGCCTTAATTTTGTGAACCAGCAAAGAGCATGTAAAGACTTTTTATCAAATAAAATCACTGCTCTCCTGAACTATCTATGAATATCAATTATGAGATTTATTTGAAAATATCCTGTATTTCATCCTATAAGATACTTATAGGACTTATTTATATACTCATATTGCTGCAGAGTATAAGACTAACAGGACTTGAACTTTGCAGCAAGTGATTACACTCAGCAAATAAAAAATACCGTTTCCAAAAAAAATATCGACAATAGTTTCATAATAAAGTATCTGCTTACAAGACCTTCTTTATTGTTCAAATAATTAGTCATTATTTGCTCTTTTAAGGAGAATATAACATCAGTTAATTGTTAACATATTATATATCTTTTGAATTCTACTTACGTGCCATCATCACGCATCTCATGTGCCAAATATTCGTGCCATAATAAAAATAAAATAGTTGAAAAATATAACAATTGTTCTGGTATTAATAAAACCTAAATAAACTGTATATGTAATAAGCTGTCTGAGATAAATGTGTTTTTTATTTATTTACGAAAATTATAAATCCGCCTGATGTACCTACTTTTGTTCGTGATTATATGAAATATTTAAATTCAATCAAAATACTGTCAATATTTAAGATGACTGCAAGTTTATAAAATTCAATTAATTTTAGTTATTACAAAAATTCAAATATGTGAATTTGTAGTCACTAGAATTTTTTTAACATCAACCTAATATATATATATATATCTATATATATTTAAATACAAAATAATTGCAATTAAGTATCAAAACTAAATTTATGTAACAAGAAACTGGTATTGCAATGTTTAGTCAAAAATTTAGTTCAACATTGTTTGTAAAATTGTCAGTCTACTTTAGGAGGTCAAACTATTGTGCCAAATATTTATTAAATCTTTAAAAGTATACACATATTAAATCTCAAAAAATATATACACATATTTTTATCAATATTTCAGACAAAGGTTTTTTTGAGTAAATAAAAAAAACGTTTCTGCTTTACTGCTTCAATATTCGACCAAAATACAGTTGTGAATATTTTTTATTGTGTCAAACAAAAATGTTAATTATAAATTTATGTATATATAAAATTATTATTAATTAAGTATAACAAATTAATAGTGATCGGTGTTCGTATGATGTCCGTAGGAATGTTTGTAAATATTGGTAATGAAAAATCTAATTAAATATCTAGTGAATATTAAGAATACTAAAAAGGATAACTAACAGTTTAATTTATTAATTGCGATTTTTATGAATCTGTTTATTGAAAGTAGTCGATTCAAATGTAAACAATTAATTACTTTTTGAAACATTTGTTTTTATTTATTTTTTCTTAAAAAAATAATAATATTAATTTACTTAAAGGATCTATGTTCAGTGTTATCACAGATTCTTTAAGTTTCAAAATCAGTTAAATTTAAATTAAAGATAAATGAATTGTTCTTGTATTGTATTGCTGCCACGATTTTTTTTTCGAACATTAACCAAATGAAATCCGATTTTTTTTTGGCTTATTTTGTAAACAATTGACTTGTTTTTATTAAATTAAATACCTATATAATTTGTTATTAATTAGAGTCGTTTGTTTTAAATGATCATTTTTTGTTGAACATTAATTTATTTTGTTTAACTCTTATATTCAAACTAGATTTTGTGTGCTGCCGCAGCCGACGGGAGACATAATGACGTCATATCGACATTTTTGGGGTGGTGGACACCCCATACGCAACATGATTTTTGTCGGACAAGTTGACTACAATTTTTAAATTAATTTTATTAAAAAAAATTCCAAAAATCAAAGTTGTATATACGGAGAGTCATAGTGACGTCATATCGACAATTCCAGGAATCGAGCATTCGAAAACGCAACAGCGCCGAAACTTTCGCATTAGAAAAGTTTGTCGGACTCATCGCAAAAAAGGCACTCACAAAGTTTTACATTTGTATGTGTCAAAAAAATTTAAGTTCCTTGTACTGGGGACTATACTATTGCAATAGGCATATGCCTACGTGCATATGGAATATGCAGACAATATATCTTTAGTTGCAGATCTATGAGGCAAATATATATTTACTCTTGCATACAATTTTCGTTACGCTAGAACATATTATACTCGTATAATCTTGTTAATTAAACAAACATGAATCTTACATTCTCTTCACGTTCAAAGAGAAATAAAATTACGCGAAAACCTTACCTTACGATTGTGTAAATTTTTCGATGCCATTATGTAAAGTAAATTTTGTAAGTAAATTAGCGAAAGCCCGCGCTATGTTTGTACATACAAGTTAAGGGGAAGTAGGTACACACCGCTGCATTATGCACGAATAGTGGAATTGTAAGGCGCGGGCTGTTACATATATTTATTCATTTAACATATAAATATATTACTTTTGTACAGAATAACAAAGAAAAGAAGAAGAAAATCTTCGCGATACGAAATACTGATTTGTTTTTTTTTATACAAAATATTATTTTCAGGTAATATTAAACAAGTATCGCAATTTTGTAAACAAGGTATCGCGAAGAGAATTCTTTTTCTTAGTGTTTCAGTATAGAAATCCCAGCGCAACGCATTATTATGAGTTATTATCTTTATCTGATTACATCTGATTTACAGTTTGGTTTTACCTCAGCTTTAAAAAAAATAATCAGAAATTAAACTGCAAATTAATCTTTTATGCCATTCATATACGATTAAACCTATAATCTAATCGGTATGATACGATTTTATATGACAAAATAACGGAATAGTCTCATTTGGTTTAAAACGCAGCTGGTCTATGGTAGCAAATCGTCTAAAACGTAATATGTCATGCATAAAGAGGTTTGTAATCTTAAATAATCTTTTATTTCTTTTCTTTCTTATATCTATAACTAGTTGGTGCCCGCGACTTCGTCCGTGTTCTCTATAGCCTAAAGCCTTTGGACTATCCAACACAAAAATAATTTTTCAATTCGAACCAGTAGTTCCTGAGATTAGCGCGTACAACCAAACAAACAAACAAACTCTTCAGCTTTATATATTAGTATATAGATTTTTAATATTATACCAAGAGCATAAGAGGCGACTTGCAGTTTTTGCAATATGTATATTTAGACAAACTACAAATTAGACGAGTTACAACATAAACAAATTACAATTAAGACGTCTTGATAAAAACAACATTAGACTAAATGATTTTTAGACGAGTTTCTACCATAGACCATCTGCGTTTTAAACCATATGAGACTATCTCAAAATAACGCCCATATAACACCAAATGCGTTTAATCAAGCCAATCGTATCATGCCGATTGTCGATAGGCTTGAACGTAGATATGGTTGACATTAGGATAATATTTTTTTATATAAAGCATTAGAGTTCCACCGATGAGTTTAACAAACCATTTTCATGACGCAATTGCGCTGTGATATCTACTCGAGTTTTGTTGTTCTTTTAAGGTATTTTAAAAGAAATGCACATGTCTCAATTTAGATATTATCTTTTAAATTAGACAAGTGGATTTCGCCTTCAACAGAATACCAAACCAATTTCGATAGACACTTAGTTGATAAATGGTTAATACTCAATAAAATTGTATTATAAATGAAAACTAGGTACCTACCCGTGATTAGTTGTTTTACTCATTATAAAATAAACGATTATGTAAATTAATGAAGCTTTTAATTATACTTCTAATCCCCTTATCCTTATCCATTGCCTCTTTGTGACAGATATATAAAGTTCTTTAAATAGGGTTATTATTATTTTCTTATTAAAAACACATGCGAGACCCGCACACGGATCGCACGGATGCAATTTTTTCTGCAAATTATATACACCGTTTATAGGATGTAGTTGCTCTAGTACCATTGGACTGTACCATCAATAGTACTAGTGATACTACTTGGTATCGCCAGTACCTTTAAAAATAAGCTAGTTAAAATATCCATACTTACTTAACTTGCTGAAAACCAAAGGATAGGCGTGCGTTATATGCGTAGCATAGAAAAATAAAAATAACAAGTACCAAGTATTCTTACAACCAAAAAAAAAGAAATGTATAAAACAATCTTTCTAAAAATATCCTAATGTTTCTAAAAACAAAGGGACATCAATATCTCCGTTTATGAGCTCTTTCCATTAGTGAAATCAAAATAATTAGTATCATTTTGATCGGTTAGGTTTAAAGCTGAGAAACAGACAAAAAATAACAGTGACTACATAATGTAGGGGTATCTATATTATTATTTAGATTTCAATTTATATTTTTATTACGATTATTTCACTATACCTTTATTATAATTAAAACAATTTAAAAATTCGGCAGAATATAACAGATCCAAAAATTCCTATACCTTATTTAATAATTTTATTTATTTATTTATTTAGTAGCCAACCTAGCACGTAACGTTTCACAAGTACATTTAAAAATAATTAAATTTTTATATAGCCTATTACAAGGTTAGACATATTAAAATTTATAAATACACAAAAAAATTCAAGTAATTATAAAAAGGTATCAAAATATATACATATATATATATATACACAAGTATCTAAAATTAAATAAACATTTTATACATTGTGTGTGTGTGTGTGTGTGTGTGTGTGTGTGTGTGTGTGTGTGTGTGTGTGTGTGTGTGTGTGTGTGTGTGTGTGTGTGTGTGTGTGTGTGTGTGTGTGTGTGTGTGTTGCGAGTGTATGGTACTGCTCAGTGGAGGACCAGGTCATTTCGGAGTAGGGTGCAGACCATCAAGCACTCGCTCAATAAAAGACCTTCTACTTAAAAGTAAATGTCGAGATCATTAAATTTGTTTTCATATGTACGCACGATTCTACACTTCACTATTATTATTATTTAAATTAATAAAAGCACAAGGCCATGGCTTGTTTAAGCCATTGTTTAATCAAAAACACTATGGCGTCAGGTTCACAGCTCGGATCTTCTTGCTTCTTATTGACTGAATTCAGAAAGTTGAGTAAGTAGATTAGCAAAATAACATTTGGATCTCCAGTACTAATAGGTGGTTCAATTCTCGGCCCAATTTTGTTTATATTAACATTAGGGTTAGCATTAGGGAAATAGTGTTGGGAAATTGAATTTTAAAATCACACTGGCAGTTTTAAAGAAGAAATTTATACTTGAATTAGTTTGAAATGAGAAATAATATGTGGAATATAATGCAGGGAAAAATTGATTGTCGGTTCTAAGACATAAGTTTTGATTGTACGATATATTTGAAGAGATAGTAGAAAAATATGTTTATAAGTTATTTTGGATATTTTGATATGTCGTATAATTAAATTTAATGAATAGAGAAATAAACTAGATGTGTGCACAGTCAAGAAAAGTTTTATTGAATAATAGAAGAATTGGAAATGTAGTAAGTTTTGATAACAATAAGAAATAGTAGGTACTGTTTGTTGAATTAAACCACCTACGAGTAATTGACTATCGAAAAAAGTATGGATATTGTTACACCAAATACAAAAAAAAATTGTGATATACATATAACGCAGAGTTTTAAATCTTAGCATTGTTTAGTTGAGCAACAATGAACTTCAATAGGGTCTCCACAATGCTAAGTTGGCAATAAGTGATAATATTTATGTCTTACATAAATTACTAGCTGTTGCACGCGACTTCGCCCGCGTAATTTTATAAAATATAGCCTATATTACTCGCCGATAATGTAGCTTTCTATAAGTGAAAGAATTTTCAAATTTGAGTTTATTCATTATAAACATACAAATTTTCTAGTTATATACATAATAAATTGTATAATGTTATAATGCATATAACGTTAAAACTGGTAAATATTAATAAAGTAAATTTATAAAATAATTCTTTAATAAAATAAAATAAAATCTATCAAAAACCATTCGTTCCTCCTCGCACGAAAACAGCTTTGACTTATTTTCTGTGTGGTTTTTTTTAATGTTACGGTTGGCAGCAAGGCTGACGTTCTACTCGATGGTATGTGGCTACCGTCGTCGCCTATAACACAGGCAAAGCCAAAAACAATAATATCCTATCAAAACATAATTACACACGAAAAACATATTAAATAAAATTTGATTCTATAATAGTATATTTAAGATTAATTATAAAACAAAAAATATATGTACAACGTACGAGAATTACAATGAAACTATTTTGGATGGAAAAAGATTTTCATTTTTTTATAGCAAAACCAAACAACTATGTACCTCCAATATATTTTTATAATTTATAAAAAAATATTTTCTATATATTTTACCCCAAACATAGACTTCTGAGTATCCTTTCTTAAAAATGAAATAAAAAATCTCGTTTTTCTTTTGCTTGTGTCAAACTTAATTCATAATTCAAAACTTGGACGAATCAAAGTTTCTCATTAACTAGCACAAAAGTTTATGTATTTAAACGATTCTCCTCAACAAATACCGAGACGACAAAGAGCATAAAACAATAAATCTGCCAAGCTAGTCAGTTAAACACGGATTTATCTGCGAAGTTATAAACTACAGGTGTCGAGTAGAAATGGTACAAGTTTTGGAATTTACTCAACAATAAAACGATATATTTTAATGGTAAGACGATTTATTGTGGGATTCAAGAAAACAAGTGTTATGTGAAGAATATATGTTCTTTTTATTCATTTATTAAAACGATCATTTAATAACTTATATAATGGAGTCACACATATTATATACATATACTGCATTAAAAATATCTTTCTTTATTATGTCTGGAACAGTAAACAAGTCAGAAAGATTGAAAGTGGGAAAAACGAAGCGAGTAGTCAGTCAGTGGACCACATTATAATAGGGGTTAAAGTATGAAATTGCCGTTTTATTGTAATAGGTACTTCGAATTGACATAGAACCTTCATGGTTTGAGATTTTTGAGTGAAACTTTTTTCATACGGTACCTATGTAGTTCTTCTTTTAAAAAATGTGCAACATTCGATTATCAACTTTCAGTTGTTTTTTTTATTCAGCTTAGACAATAAAGATGGATACTTCGAAAATTCGTGTGATTTTTGAATACGAGTTCCGACGCGGAACTAACGCGGCAGAAACAGCTCGCAATATTAATGTTGCATTTGGAGAGGGGACTGCTAATGAACGCACTGTGCGATTTTGGTTTAAACGCTTTCGTGATGGAAACTTCGATTTGAAGAACGAATCACGTGGAAGACCGCCCACACAGGTGAATAACAATGATTTGAAAGAGATGGTGGAAGCCGATCCGAGCCAAACTACCCAGGAATTAGCGGCATGGTTTAACGTTACCTTACCAACAATATTGACTCATTTGCGTCAAATCAATAAAATAAAAAAATATGAAAAATGGGTGCCTCATGATTTGACTGATCTGCAGAAAGAAACGCGTGTTGAAACTTGCGTTGCCTTGTTGAATCGATACAGAAATGAAGGAATATTGGATCGAATTGTGACATGTGATGAAAAATGGATTCTTTACGATAATCGTAAGCGGAAAATGCAATGGCTGACCCCAGGTCAAGCGCCGCAACAGTGTCCTAAAGCAAAGCTTACCAATAAAAAGGTAATGGTAACTGTTTGGTGGTCTCAGCGTGGTGTTATTCACTATAGCTTTCTCCGATCTGGTCAAGCAATAACGGCAGATGTCTACTGCGCCGAACTCCGAACAATGATAGCGAAACTAGCAGTGAAACAGCCCCGACTTATGAATCGATCTTCACCATTATTGCTCCATGATAACGCGAGACCTCATACAGCACGAGAAACTGTTTTAACTCTACAGGAACTGCAATTAGAAACCATTCGTCACCCTCCGTATTCGCCAGACCTTGCTCCAACGGACTACCATTTTTTTCGTGATTTGGACAATTTTCTGCGTGATAAAAAGTTTTCTTCTCAGGAGGCAGTGCAAAATGCTTTCACACAGTTTGTCGAATCTAGATCACCAGAGTTCTATCGCAAAGGCATAAATGAGCTTCCTATTAGATGGCAGCAATGTATAGATAATAATGGTAATTATTTTGATTAAATAAATATGTTAAATTAAAAAAAAACGAATTTTTATTTTTCAGTACAAATCGGCAATTTCATACTTTAACCCCTAATATTATATTTTATATACTAGTATATGTATATCCGCATCCATATTAATTGATGGCTTCATTATTCTAAGTTAATAACAAAATTGAATGTTTCTTTACACCATACGTATTTTAATGTTGAAACAACAATAACAACTTTTTCTAAAAGTATTCAATTGAAAATCATTTCGAGAAAATTATGATTTTTGCCTAATTTACATCATCACAGAGATTCATCTTTTTGATGTCTATATAGATTTTTTGATTATTTGGACCACCTGGAAAAATAACCACCATCTGGATGTTATTTTCAAAAACCAAACCAGTCTTCTCAGTGATCAAGCCAAGAGTGACTAAAAAACAATGAAAGTGACATGATACAAACAAAATAATCCTATTATTTTTATATTGTAAGCACAAGGTACGCATAAAATAGGTAGTTAAAATTTGAAAAAATAATAATAATATAATTCATCTAAAATAAGTAAATATTGAAATTTATCTGTAGGTACTTACGAAAAAAAAAAAAAGAAAAAAAAAAAAAAAAAAAAAAAAAAAAAAAAAAAAAAAAAAAAACAAGAATGGTACGAAAAACAACTTATGGTACAAAGTAAGTACATGATTGTAATATGTATTTGGCTTTACCTATGATTAAAAATTAAACAAAATAATACATTCTTACTTCACTATAGAACTCTTGTTTATATTACCTACTTACTTTCTTGTTCATTGAATATAAAAATAAATTTTAACACAAAATTGTGAACAATTTAATTACACAAAAAGATAATATGCTTTATACAATATTATATGATAAAAGATACTTTCGTTGATTACCTACTCTTTAAAAAAACTTTATGACAGTCACTGTGACAATATTAAACGTCAAGTGATTTCCTCACAATAGATCTCGCATCCGAACGTTTCTTCTTACTGCGTTGTTGAAGCCTTCGCGGTATTGGTAGAACACTTTGCTGGATGATATCACATCAGTAGAAGCCACTGAACAGAAAAAAAAATTCACTATTTAAGTTATTTTATACATAATAAAATAAAATAAAATTACACTGGTCTAAATTCAATCATAATCATTTCGAAAGTGGGTTTAAAACCTTATAATATTTGAATCTCCCGAAATGTTTTATTGAAATGTAGTTATTCGACTTGCCAATTAAGGCAAATTTAGTAAAATAAAGATTAGTAAAATATTACTAGTAAAATAAGGCTGAAAGGTTTGTAAGATCTGCGTAAATTAAAGTCGGCATACATACAACCTCTATGTGCTAATAGACGACGGTTGCTACCTACTATCAAACGGACCGTCACTCTCCCTGCTGAACTTTATTTAAAAAAGAAATTTTAAAGAAATAGAAAAAAATATGTGGCGTCTGCAAAGAAATGTTACATTTTCTAAAAGAGAATGTCTTTTATGCAGTAAGGGAATTTGAAATTTCGTTTTTACGAATAATGTTTTAAAGTAGGTACATTTCCTCGGAATTATGTCTCATAAAAGCGTAATAAATGAAAATGAAGGCTGAGTGTACGCCGAGCGAGACAATGCGAGATTACATAATGCATAATAGCATTTACATAGTGTTGCGAGGAGGCGGTACAATGTAGAGCAATTAACTAGCGCAAACATCGCCCGTTCGTTGCGAGACTGCAACTCTCTTATTATAGACACTGTATGCTCTGTGTAAATGTGAAAATATAGGTATGCGTCGCAATGACATTATGACGATATTATTTTATAAATATATATATATATATATATATATATATATATAATGGGACGGGATAATGGCCTCCATTCTGAGAGTCCGAGCAATCATCCTCTAACTACAGAAGACTACAGAAGTCATTATTTTAAAAAGGTCGATAAGCGACATTGCATCAAATAGGCCACAAATATTCAAAAAAAGTCAACAAATATTCGCTATGAACGTATAGTTAACTTGACACATATTTTTTAAGCGATAGAACCATGATAGACCAATGATGACCCTTAGGATGAAAACGAAGTGCCAAAAGTGTACGAGACTGTGTCAATTTAAACACCGGGTGTAACATCGAAGCAAACAAAAATGCAAAGTAGCTATGTAAGTACATATTTATTTTATTTATTTATTTGTTTATTATCTAACACATATTTATACAGAAGATGATAACAATGTCTGTAAACCATTATTGTGTTTGTCTAGATTTAAATGTCTAGATCCATATAAATGCATATAAATTGTTAGATTCTGTGTATCAACTCATATGTTGTATTCCAGTAACAGCATAAAATTAAATAAAACAGACACGGAAGGAGTAAATAAAATTATATAAGTAGGTATATACGCATGAATGAAGAACACAATGTAATCTATTATAGGTAACTATCAGTGAAATCAAACAGCAAAGTCGATTTCCGTACGCCCGAGGCAAGGCGGGTGGGTGCCGGCTCTACCAGCGAACAATTAATTTACTATACAGCCCCACTCATTATAACTTCCTCATGCCATTGTCTACGAGTACTGTTGCGGAATTCATTTAGGGATTTTATCTTGTACTTCATTTAAATATTTCTTTTCATCGGTTAACAATTTATTATATGTTTTATAAATTAAAAAATTAAAAACCATTTTCTGTCGGCGCATAAACTAATAAAAATTATATTAATTTTCTACGCGAATCAAAGCGACTTTACAAAAGTATTATTTTTTTAAATTAAACCAGAAATCAAACCCAATTGGTAAATAAAAAAAAAACATGAGACAAATTGAGTTTCGCAGTCATTTAGGCAGTCCGTCTGGCGACAGTAACCACCCTCTTACAGAAGACCACCGTGAAATAAAAGCATGTGTGCTGTTGTGTTTCGGTGAGAGAGTAAGGGATACCAGACCCCTATTTCTGTATCCCTTCCTAATCACTTATCATTAATAGTACTAAGGTAGGCAGCGCTCTTGTAGAACCTGTGGCGTTGCTTGTGTCGTAGCTGACGATAGCCACCTACTATCAAGTGGACATGTCAGCCTGTTTGATAACCTTTAAATAAAAAAATATATAAAATGAAGTGTTATAATATATGTAGTTTTAGAGATTTAAGAAAATTAAGACGTCTTTTTTATGGGTGAGCTGATACTCCACTTATGGATACGTAAGTGCCTACAATAACTGTGCCGCCGACCAATCCGACCATAATAGGACGAAGCGTAATAAAAAATGTAGTGGATAGAGGAATGTGCTTTGACATCACTCACTGCCTTAAGGATATACAATAGAACAAGAGCTTCAACTAACGTTGATCTTCCATAGAGGATGGTTACTATCGCCAGGCGGGATGACCACTTTAAGAGTGCGGAACGCAGTGTGTACTGGCCTCTCTTAAACTACAATGACAACAAACTTTTAAGTAACCTAAATAGAGCAACACAAATTAACATTAATAATAATAATGAAATTTTAATGTTAACTTATTAATGACGTAGAATCAGCTACGAAATTACGTAGCCGCCAGTGCTACGGCTACGCGTGTAGGCGATTGAGATTCAAATGCCTCGGTTGTACTCAGCCAATGTTTTAGAAACAATATAACTGTGGAGACGGGCGAATTTCAACTCAATCCCATTACAAATCGCGTTGAGATTATTAAACAGTCACCTTAACGAGAATCCCGTTGGGTGGGAACGGGACGGAGGAATGGAGAGGGGGCGAGATTAAGGATGGGAATTTGACTAAAGTCCGATACACAAGTGAGCGGTAAAATTAATTAAAAAAATTACAATATTAAGTACCTACATAACGTCCGACAAAAATATATAATTCTTACAGCTATTGTATATTTTTATCACGAACGGAGTTACAGAATAATAGAAAAGAAAATTTACCAAAAATTTTATCATTTACCACAAATTCGTAATTTAAAATATAACAAGGAACGCGCGTACGAAATAATGTATACATATAAAAAATAGATCCTCAGTGTTTTATTGACAGTCGAAGTAATCTTCGTCCAATATACATTTCTATAACGTTACATTTCTGTAACGCACATTTTAAATTCCTTCAGCGATTATGTCTTCAGAGATGTGGTGTTGAATATCGTAGTAGATTATAGCGAATACCTCTTCACAGAGGAGAGACCCGTATGCCAAGCAGTGAACGTATTTATTATCTATCTAAATAAATATAGATCGAAGTATGTACCAGAATAAATCCCCTATTGTGGCTCAATCCTAACAACAAACACAATTCATCTGTCGCCTATTAAAATATCTCGTCCGCGACCAAATTATACACAGTTAATAACAAAATGGTTAGGTGCGGGATAATCGCGGGATGCGAAAGGCGGCGGGTAAGGGGCGCGGGCGTTGGCGGGATCAGGTGTTCGATCCCCCGCCAGTGTCGGGAGAATGAATATTAACAACCCTTTCGTGGGGGTAATTGAAAATAATAGGCTGGTTGTAACTCGACGTGTGATTAACGTTATGTGATAATGGCGGGCCTGTACACTTGTTGAGAGAGAGGTCTTGACATTTTTCTTGTATTAAAGTATCTATGTCGTGTTCTCTTGGCGCCATATGCAGACGTAAACTAGTTTATGTCGGTCTATTCTGATTCTATATTCAGACTATTCTAAGGTGTAAGCTTTGAGGACTTAATCTTTAATGGTTATATACATTTAAAACGAGATTATCTTTTATTATTATCTATTATTATTTATTCACTCACACATTTCTAAAAACGAAAGCAAAGGCTTTAACAGTATAGTAACTCTACATTCTTTAAACGCGTTTTTCAAACTAACTATTTTATAGCAGTCTATAAAATTTTAACTTTGTCCTTGTAAATACAATAAAACAAAACAATAAGATTTAAATTGTGACGCTAAAAAATAACACTAGGTAATCTCACAAAATACAATAATATTTTATTTATTTATACGTTACGTATTTATTTAACGTTAACTATTTGTTGGGACGGCTTATTTTACTACTTTCAAATTTTCCGGATATACTTCATATCTGGCCATAACGATACCTACAGTAACACCACTTTTACACGCGAGCGTACACGTAGTTGCGGTAACGTGTATTGTGCAAGTTGAGATCATATATCGACGGTTATTTATGATTGTACACTTCACAATTACACTCGACGCTATTTATAATTGAAGTATATACACACGATCAAAGCGATAAGCAGGTGTAAGAAGGTGTTTAATTATTGATTTCAATTACTCTGGGTAGAAAATCACTTTTTAAACTACTGTTAAATTAGAATAAAATCTGAAAATGTTAAATGATGGGGGCAACATCGAATGCTTCTATACTTTTATTTTAAAAGTAATACAATTATGGACCTTAGCTTATAAAGTGTAAAATATTAATTTATAAGCTACAGTTGAAAAATGAGTAGTAATTTTAAATTTGCTAAACTATATAAACTGAGGCATTAGAAATAAATTTTCTTGCTATCATCTCATTGCTTCACGAAATTAATTACCTGCTGTCTGAGTTTGAACTATCGGCACTATCCGACCGAAGAAATCCTTTTGAACCTGAAACAAAATTGTTAATGTTTTACCATCTACTTCATATGTATACATAAGTATCAACTAATACCTTCATACGAAACTGTGCAGTTTTATAATTTCAAATTTCACTAAGCTTTAGTGATTTCAGCAAGATGGGAAGATAAAGAGAAAGAGAGAAACAGGAATTATACGGGTTGATTGTGATTACACAGTAAAGTAAAATTTATCTGTACCTTCATAAAAAAGAATGCGTCGTTTGTTAATTTGTGTTCACAGCAATGACTGCAACGAGTCATTATCGTGCCTTTGTGTAATTACCGTGCAGAGTGTAGTGTCACTCGCTTGGTGGTGTCGTGTCGGCGACCACTTATCAGGAGGAGACAGTAACGATGTCGGTCTACGTAAACCAGCACTTGTGCTTGTGTGTTACTAATTAGAAAGAGCTTTCCGCGGGCGAAATCTTTCATTTCTTTTTTGAAAAAAATATCACGAGTAAGGTCCTGTAAGTGTGATTTAGGCATTATTATTTTTTTATAAACACAATTGCTCGTTATAGGTCACACCTATTGTAACGTCAATTAATTTAAGTATCGCTCATACGAATCTCCCATTTTGTTTTGATGTTAATTATAATATGAGCTTATTCAACAATAACATTGATAAACAGACTTAAGTAATATTTTTATTTGGGGTTTCTGTGTGTCTATGTAAGCCGAAGATACCGGTCTATTATTACATAAAAGGGAGGGACTAATAATGGACAAATAAGGGTAATATCGCAATAAATAAAAGTTTAAAAAAATCACTATACAGAACCCTAAAAACAAATGCTCTGAGTTCACGTACGTAACAAGCAAATCTCAAACTAACACCAATACTCGAGTTAACAACGCGTTAGGCGACCCATTTATGTAGTTGGATTGTTAGTTGCACGTAGCAAGTGCTACGTAGAGTCTACGACGTAGCTACGTAGCGAACGCTACGATAAGGTAACTTTGCTAAATTGAAGCAATACTTTCATGACTGATGCCCGGTTTCTGAGGTACTTTTGTTGGGAGTTTATCTATTCGTTAACGCTATCGGTTCGATAACTTTTGAAAATGCGTTTCCGAGTACCCCAATGTGATAAACTTCGTTTATGTGTAGGTTGACTTAACTGGCCAATGTGTACCGTTTATCAGTCCATAACTTTATTTAACGCTTACAAGATTCTAGCGCATTTGACACTTCCTTGACAGCGATGTCATTCATGATAAATAACGAATTATAGTAATTTATAATAAAAAATAGTTTGTGGTCACTTATTTATCTCGGAATATTTTTTACTATTACCGTAACTACTACCAATGATGAAAATGAAATGATAAAATCAATTTAAGACTTGTTCTGTTGACGAAAGTGGTGAATAAAGGAACTGGCTATCGGTGTATTCAGAAACGCAATGACAGTTAATCGACGTTTAACTTTATTGAATCAATAGTAACTGAAAATTTAACTGGGAACTTCAGAAACCGGGCATGAATCGTGATTGACAAATTTTATGTTTGTCGTATCTAGTGAACTCACTATTGAAATAATATAATAAGATTGTTACATTAATTACATATCATGTGAAGTGTTGAGTGATTACATACGTAAAACCAGTTTTTTATATAAAACTACCCGTGCCACGCGGTTTTACCATCTTAAAATTAACAACATAAAAACATTTTCCATTATACACGACTTATATGCAAACATACATTTTTCTATTAAAAATTACAAATAATCATGTAGCTATTGATTAGAGGAGCTCAAAATTACCATACAGAGGGGAAACAAATTGATATACAAACAGTATCAATGTACTGTAACGGACAATAGCAAACCAATTACTGCTTTGTTACAGGCGACGCCGAGTGAAGTAGGATCGACAATTCAAGCTGAATGTGTGGTACAAAAGAAAGATGAAGCGATATAAAATATTTTTTATAATATTATATTTATTTATTTGCGGCCAGGTGGACAGTGCGCTGCGAAGTGCGGAGGATCGTTCGTGGTGGCGAGCCTTTGGAGAGGCCTACATCCAGCAGTGGAGAGACCTGATTTATTTTACAACAAAGGGCGGCAGATACACATAACAATAAAAGATAACATTAAAAACGCTGATAACGGTATAGCATTAAAAGAATACAAGCGCAATGCCAATGCTTTAGTAAACTTATTAAAGCAGTACTTGAACAATATTAAAAAACTTAGATAATTTTAAATAGCTTGATTTTTATGTTGTAATTTTGAAATATCGTTAAATGATGTTTACTGAAAAGAATAATTTGTTTCGTAACTAATATAAATCATTTACAAGAAATTATTTACAAATTGTATTTCATATCTGTTTTGGTTCCCGTAGGCAGGGTTTACAGTATGCTGACTGCACTACCTCGTTGTATAGAAAGGCTAATTTAATTTTGTCTACAAATTGGTCGGTAGTAGTGATTGACGAGTTTTGACAAAATGTTAGAAAAATTAAGCAAATTGGAACTAATGGACCCAGAGATTCGACACCGAAAGAAATAAAAATGTAGCCAAAACGGATATCTCTGTATTTGTTTCATTTTTACTATACATTTAAATCGCGTCAAAACATTTTAAATACGGTGAAACCTTCACTTACCTACTAGTACTGGACTATATAAAGTGCAATGATAAATTTTGAATTTCTCGCTATACGCTTACAACTTGGGTCGCGGTCTAACTTCGTTCGCCCGCAATATTTCCGATTACGCGGCACTCGGTTGGCGGGCGGGCGTTATAGGTGGCGGTAAATCGCGACTCATACCCGCATAAACACAATTTCGCACTCATAAAAGTTATCGCACGGTTGACACGTTACGATCCCATACCTATCATCCCGGATATCAGGTGATATTTTTACAAAGGATACAGTTGAATAGACTTTAACTTTAGTAGTTCTATTACGATTTTAACTTTTTTTTTCTAGTTGGTACTTATTAAATTTCTATATAATACTTTTCATATAGATTAATTGAATGGTCGTCATAATTACCATAGTCATACTGGGTGCAGGTCTCAGGTCAGATATCATACCAATGCTTTCAAGGAACTTTTTCCGCATTTATGAGTTAAAACCTACTACAGATTTTCGGCGACTTTGTTTCAGGTATATTTTTAACCCAAAGAATAATCTTTCTACAGCAGTTTTACTAACAAACTTTTTTATTACATTTAGTGACATTAAATCATGTTTATGATTACCGTAAAAAAAAGTTAGTATTGTTTTAAAGCCATATTGGCTTTTAAACACTTGACGTTGACAGTTACGAGTCGTGTAAGCTTATTAATCTAGTTTTATGTTGTGTTCCAATGTCATAAAATGAGCGAATCGACCGGTGGCAGTAGCCACTGTTTTACAGAAGTTCAGAATTGTTTCAGTGTTTGAACTAGGTATACACGCCTTGATTTCGCCTCTCGTAGATCACAAAATCGCGAAAAGATATTTGTGGACCAAATGATATTGTATCTATAAATATACTTCATAAATTCAAAAATAAATCTAGAATTTGTTAAACGCATATTCAAGACATAAGACGATAACTTGAAACAAATCAATCTCTCATAATTTGACTTCCAAGCCACTCGTTAAGCTACTATGACAAGAATTAAATTTAGCAATTTCACGAATGACCGTGCTTACGCGACGGCTTCTAAAATCAATTTATACATCAATCCGCCTCTCAAATATTTATCGCAAACATATTTCACGTAGTAGAAACATTTTTCCGCGCGGGTGCACCGGGGTGGCAGCGGGTGGTGGTGTTGGAGCGCGGGTGGTATCAATTCGCCCCGCCCCGCCGCAAACAATACAATCAGAGCCAATCTGCCGCACAAATAGGAAAATAGAGTAGGCGCCGAGACAGGGCCGCCTCGGGCGGGCGCAACGACACAGCGAGAGTAACCAGCAAAACATGAACGAAATGATGAAACAGACTTTATTGTTACAAGATATTATATTGTTAAACTAGCCACACCCTGACTTCACACTGATGCTATTAACAAGTGACCAATTTTGATCTACATTATGGCACAAAAAAAAATCCGTATTTGTCCTCTTTTGTCGAGGTCATGTATTTATTAAGAAGCAATTGTTTATAAGCTTCGTTTCAACTATTGCAAAAGAAACAAGATGTCTTTGTTTAGACAAAGACATGTCTTTGTCTATCAAAATTGTAATCTATAGTTTCAAAATTGAATTAACACTGAATTTATTTTAACACTAGAGATCTGGTCACGTTTTGTATAGGGTGCAATTAACATGTAGCCAAGTCAAGAAAACCCGTTGACTTTTCCCAGTCATAAATGTGTTAATGCGTATAAACCCAAAAAGAAATTTCTTTAAATTGAAGTGAAAACTGCATCAAACGCCTGTGACCCGACCACTGCTCGATGGACCGATGATCACAAGAGAGCGGCTCTGGTAGTGGATGGATGCGAAGGGCGGAGGATCGGTGGATGCTTGTGGGCTGGTGATAATGATGATTAATTTTTAATTTTAAAAGAAAGGCTATAATTTATTCAGCGCCATATGCTCGTATTAGGGTCTGTTAAGGCTTTATCGAAGATAAACACACTTCAAGACAACAATGGCTTACTTGTGTGGTTGTCGCTTGAGATTAGTTTTGAACACTAAGGACTTAAAGAAAAAGAAATCTTCTGAGCCTTGGCAAATTGTTTTATTACAGAAAAAGATAAAAGACAAAATGCGTCCCTGAGCCGTTCGGTTGTGAAGAATCGAGACGTACAGAATCCGTGCAATTTCCGCGCGGTCATTTTTCATTGTTTCGAGTTGTAAGGCCCGCGGCGGTGTCCCATACTTATTTGTGTCTGATCGTAAATAGAAAAGGTTTTAACTTAGAACCAGTTTCGGGTTTACGATCTATTTACGCTTATACGAGCACGCGGTTTTTTACATTACCACAAACGTATGAGATGGCTACTTAAGAGACGAAGTTAGTACTGTACTTACATAAATAATTCGGAAATTGTTCACTATTGTTATTCTGATGTATAAACTATGTTGATTTAAACAGTAAATCACATCTACACAAACTTTTACATATTTATAATATAAACAATACAAAATTTTATATAATATGTTATACAAAACGTTATATAAAATATAGCATAATAATGTGTTACGTTACATCATATATTTATCGGTTTAATGTACGGTTCTAGCGGTGTTTTCCGCAAATTGCCCATTTATATCGTAATATCAGTGCGCGCCCTGCATCCTCCGAGCTCTAACCTATACGATATTTATTTAATGGCCCATAAGGGGTACATGGGTAGACTTAGAAATTATTTTATAACCGAGAATAACTTTAGCAACTTTAGGTCTGGCGAGAGACTAGACAGTTAAAATTATGAAAAATTTATATTTTGGCCCTTTCTGAATATTAACTATTCATTCATTTCCACAATTGTTTCCAAATACTGATGATAATTAAAAGATTACAATTGTACCTAAAGTAGTGTTTTCATTCAACTAATATACCCTAGTCCAAAAAATTAAAGGATATAAAAAAAATCCAAATTTTTAGGTTATTTCAAACAGGCTTCGAAGAAAATGGTCGTACAGAGTTCATTAAAAAAGGAAATTGTAGCTTCAAGTCTCTAGTTTTTGAATCCGAGCTTCAAATATTTTTCTCGTTAGCGGTTTATGAGTAATCGTCAGAAAACCAACGAGAAAAAAAATCAAAAATTTCGCCCGTCTTGAAAATGGTCTACGAGCCGTAATAATTTTTTTTGTAATAGCACTATACCGTTATTCTTTTAGAGAATGTAATTCCTACTATTTGAACACCTTATGAGCTCTGTACGAGGATTTTTCACTGAGTTATCGTCGATCAAGTAAGTCATTTTTGACTTTGTCAATCGATTATTCGGATAATAATGGTCGTACAGAAAATTAAAGTAGGGTTTTGCAAACTGTAAAACATTCCCTACAAGGTGCTTAAATTGGATTTTGATAAAATTTTCATTTTTTATCCCTCAATTTGAGTTTAATCGCTTTTTTAGCATTAATCCATATTTTTTTCATTAGAAGCCTTTAATCATTAAAAAATTAAAAAATAAATCGAAATTTCTTATTCAATTTTTGATTACCTACTCATTTTTATAAAAAAAAACATATATGGCCAATTCAAGAAATGGCATCTTCAAAAGAGTCCACTTAATCATTGTGTTCTGTAGTTATTGAGTCACCGATGGTTTTCGGAGCTTTATATAAAGCTTCCGAATAACGGGAAAATGTTAAGAACGTTTTCGGTTCATATTAATAAACATAAAAGTATTACATATATCATTTCTTTTATATCCCGGACCTCGCTGAATTGTTTATCAGGGAGATATTATTTACGGTTTGTCCCGGTCATTGGTGCCCCAATGGACTCTGATATTGTTTCACAAATAAGAAATAAAAGGATTCTATCCAAAACCACTGTAATAATATAACTTGGATATTCAAAGAAACAAATATTAATCTTTCCTTTTTATTTTTTATTTTGTTAAGTTTTTTTCCCATCTCAAAAATTGTTCTTTTTTTAAACTGTCAGCGCTCAGTATAGTACAATGTATAGAAAATGTTAACGACCTTTTTTGAAATATCACTGGCCGTTTTCTATTTTTATTTGAAATGACTGTGTTCTTTCATAATTGTTAACAGATGTGTCGGTTACGTTACACGGTTACATTACATAACAGGTCGCGAGTTCAATGGTTTTTTCCATCTCAAAAATGCCCAACGAGCCTAAAAAAGTTTTCACTTCAAAAACAGCTTCAAGAACTTGGAAACTTCAAGCTAAAATAAACATTACTTCAAGATACGAAATCGCACAAAACTTGATTAAATATAAGTAGGTACCTACTTGCAAGTAGAGGCAGCTCTCACGCAAATTACATCCACGGAGAAAACGATTTGTTACCCGCGTTAATTTCGAAAGGCGTCGGTCCCTTAGCGTCTAAACTGAATGATCGATCTCCAATCAATGTCAATTGAGAATTAAAAATAAAATTTCTAACAGAATTTTTGGAGTCAGTCGCATAACGCTATAATAGCGGCACAAACTTCTAATGATATCAAATATATCTTGCTTTTGATATCAAATATATCTGAATAATAAACAATACTTGGATAGTTTTATTATTTATTAAGTTCATAATCATCAAAGCTAAAATAAATGTTTAATTTTATTTATTTCAAAACACTAAATATTTTCAATAGTTTCTATACAAAAAAAAAAATCTCAAACATATGAGAAAAAGTACTAAAATTGTTAATTTAAAAAGAAAAAAACTTGAAATGTCCATTAAAACTATATGAAAAGGGGAGTTACTCCTTCATACAAATTGCAATTAACTCTTCCATTTGTTGTGGCTCATTTAGCCCGCGGCGTTTACCGTGGGCAAGTTTACCACACTCATCACGGACTGAGGCCGGCAGCCATTCAAAACTGTTTGCTATAATCTGATACGGTCGGTCGGCAATATGCCACATGTTTGTATAGAACTACAAAAGCGGTTCAAGGCGCAAATGTCGCTGTTTGGCTATTTCAAAGTGGGTGGAAAATAATCACATGTAAGGGATTTTGAAAAGTTCGAGTTAACTTATTATGGAAAATTAAATTAAACTTATATTATATTACTAGCGTAACCCGCCTTCGGATTCATACGGAGTTAAAAATTTTCAAAAACCCTTTGTTGGCGAAAGCTATATTCCAAATTTGTAGACTTAGTAGTTTTGGATGTGCGTTGATAGTCAGTCAGGATGAACGTTTTTATAGGTATAGATTACAGCTGGATAATGTTAATAAACGATGTAGTTGCTCTATTACCTTTACAATTTCTCATTAAACTTAATTGCAATGAAGAAGATTATCTATGAGTATTGATTTTACGAATAGGTAATTGCTTCCAAAAGCATCTTATTACACTTTTGTAATACTAATTTTAAAATTATAGGGATCGCACGGAAACTCTTACACCTTAAGTTCATATAAAATTGTAAAAAAATATGAAAGAAGATTATGCTTCACAATTTTCTTGTTTTGTGCGATTTATTCGTACAGCTGAATACCGAATAATGATAATGAAACGCAAACCACTTTGAAACGAGTGCTGGCAACAAAGAAATACACTTCTTTTAAACATTAAAATCTCTTTACCCAATATGTAGCAAAGCAAGTAACCATTACATTGTTGGCTCGCGCACAGACAACGGGATAAAGCCAATAAAAGCGTTTATTATCCGCTCACCCCCATCATGAATATATTTCAACTACGTTGAGCAATGTTGGGACACATGTAGACGAGTAAAATTTTTGAAGTGAAAACTTCTTTATTGGGTTTTTTTTGAGGTGAGGAAAAACAATTGAACTCGCGACACTGTAATGTAATGTGATGTGACGTGATGTCATGTGATGTAATGTAATGTAATGTAACCGAAACCTGTATATTTTCAGATATTGCGCTTAAATTTAATTTAAATAAATTTAAAAAAGAACAATTTTTGAGATGAGAATAAATCATTGAACTCGCGACACTGTCATATAATGCAATGTAATGTTTTTTGTGAAGCTTAGTTTTCACTTCTGACGTGCAGTCCAACAACTTTTTTTAACCTTCAGCAGATGAAAATAACAAAAAAAAAATAGATAAAATCTCTAGAATTTGATAAAATCTAGTTTTTATTATAAATGCAATCGGCAATTTTAAACTTTTCGTCTCCACACAGGCCAATGGAACATAAAAATAAACAAATTAACCGATTAACAGATTTTTATTCTGCAAACGTTACATAAAACGTAACCTAATTAAAAGCAAATTAATGCTTTACCAACAGAAATTATATGTAAATCAATCAAATCCTAATTCTGTTTGAAATGGCTTTTCAAACAAATATTTGTTTAGCAGCTTTCTGGAACTCAAACTCAGAAATTTGCAGGTCGGAGATTACTCTAAAATGTGCTGAAGGCACGATAATACTTACGTATCAAAAACAAACTCAAAAACAAACAAACCCAAGACAGAAAAGAGAGACTTTAAACTATGTATAGGTGTTCATGTAGCTATTAGTAGGATTAATGGGAAGGTAGGACATGTCTACAACGCCTCTGAAACACTCATTTGATTTAAAAAAATGCACAACACTAATGTCGCTCGCTCACCAACTCTAGCCAGTTTCCGAGCGGGTACGACGGCACGGCGCCGAAAAAAAAACTTCGCCTCAGGCAACGCATATGGCGCTGAAAATTACACGCATGTTTAAATTGTCGACCACACTATTTGAGCTTATTTAAATTTGTAACCAGTAATCGGGTTGTGAATGGATTAGTTTTTATAATAGGGCGTTTTGTGTGTCATTGGCTCCTATTGAAAATATAAAAATAAGGTAAGTAAGTAGATTAACTTTTCTTGAGTTTCAAGTTTTGTGTGCTATTGTACAGATGAGTTGTCATATGGATATCATAGACTATTTTTATTCATTTATATAAGTAAATTGACTAGAAAGGCACAATAGGCTAGTTGACAAAATTTGGAAATTAGTTTAAAACTATAGCTTAGCATCTATTTCACCCCAAAAATATATTATTTTAAGAAAAATAGGTCTCTTACATTAGTATTTTGAATTTTTAGAAATGAACTTGAAATTGACCGCGAAAAAGGCCAAGACTGTCATGGCGTCTTGAATGACGTCACACCTCGATAAACAGCCGTGTTTGTTTATGACAGTCAATTGTTTTTTTTAATAAATAATGAATTCCTCGTATTATAAACACTGTATAGTGCCCCAATGTAAAAGTACAACAATAAAACGCCAAAGAAATTATTCATATATGTTCCAAACAATAAACAAATACGAAGAAAGTGGTTAAAAATGGCAAGATGCTCTTACTTTATCAACCGATTCCACAATTTATTTCTGTGAAAATCATTTTGATGTAAGTATTAAACACAACTTGATGTATCTATTTATAAATGACCTGAAATTAAAAATTAGTTAAGTTAAAGTTATTAAAACTTTATATTCGCTAACCTCAAAATCGGTTAAGTATTTACATTCCACAGTAGGTAAATGCGACTCTGACTGGTAATTGCTAATTAAATAAGACTTTGGTTGTTCTTCACATAATACTTACATAGAAGTTTTAACATTGCGGAATCCCGATGAACAAAAGTCGGTGTTTATGTAGAAAAAACATAGGCGCACTCAGTGCTGTGCTAGCAGAGCCGTACAGTGATGCGGCAAATGACTTATGTAATATGTTAAGGTGTATAACGCCGATTTGTTATTTAGGTAGTAAATTATGTTACCTAGTTAAAATTTTTACCCGTCTGCGCCACAACGAGGGTTATGTTTTTAGAGTGTATAGCGGCGCGCTCCCGGCTTGGCCCGGGGTGTATTTTTTCTAAAATAAACGTAGCCTAAGTTACTCCTTATTACATCAGCTACCTGCCAATAAAAGTCCCGTCAAAATCGGTCCAGCCATTTCAGTGATTAGCCGGAACAAACGAACAGACAGACACACAAAAATTGTAAAAATGTTATTTTGGATGTTATTTTGGATTTTTTCTAAAATAAACGTAACCTAAGTTACTCCTTATTAAATCAGCTACCTGCCAATAAAAGTCCCGTCAAAATCGGTTACGCCATTTCAGAGATTAGCCGGAACAAACAGACACCCAGACAGACAAAAATTTGGTTTGGTTATGTGGTTGGTTTATTTTGGTGTATGTACTCATATATGGTATATGTACGTATATATATTCATATGCATGTAGTAAAAAACGGTTATTTCAATATTACAAACAGACACTCCAATTTTATTTATATGTATAGATGTATGTATATTTCTTTATACGAATATAAAATATATGGTAAAAGAGCCAAACAAAAGTTTTTATCAAAACTAACAATTTTTTTAATTTTCAGTAAAAACAATTGAGTTTTTGCACCAACCGTGCAAACTTCGCGTGGTACGTTTTGTTTGGGTAACGCTAATGCCGGCGGTAATAATTTTTTTTCTAATTTTGATATTTTTTTTCAAATTCACCAAGTGAGTGAAGTGACAATAAATTGAGACAAAAAGTGTTTTTTTTTTTTTCATTTTGATAAGAATCTTGCTTCTTCAATTTTTTCAAAAAATCTATAGAGTGGGACAAAAAAGCGGCTGAGTGGATTAAATGGAAACTCTGTGGGGCTTTTTAGGGTATATTGAACTGTAAAAGGCACACTTAACATTTATTATTTTCTCCATATTTTTGATTCAGCGCTTGATTTTTCTAAAAGCTATCAAAAGCCCTTTTTTATAATTTTTAAAATTTATGTCAATAGAATTTAAAAAAAAAATGGTTGCAGAAAATTTATTCACGTTTTCATTTTGTTTTCGTTTTGTCTTGTCTTTTGCCATGTCTAATTGTTTTGGTTTGGTTTTGGGTCTTATTATTATTAATTGTGTAATTTTAAAGGAGGGGAGGGAGTAAGGGGGGAGCGGAGGGGGGCTAGGAGGATGGTGTTGATAGATTACCCTCATCCTTTCAAATGATACCTAACATGGGGGGTCTATTTGTAACCGTTGACCATGGTTACGTCAAATTTTTTACCTCGTCGAGACGTCCCCGATGAGCCCAAATACGATCCGGCTGTGACGCGCCGTTTCCGAGTTACGGTCGGGGGGTCCGCGGGGGGGTCAATTTTTTTATCTCGTCCAGACGTCCCCGATGAGCCCAAACACGATCCGGCTGTGACGCGCAGTTTCCGAGTTACGGTCGGGGGGGTCCGAGGGGGGCGTCAATTTTATTATTTCTGGGAGACGTCTCCGATGACCCCAAACACGACCCCACTACGTCGCGTCGTTTCCGAGTTACGGCCGGGGGGGTCCGAGGGGGGCGTCAAATTTTTTATCTCTGGGAGACGTCTCCGATGACCCCAAACACGACCCGGTTGTGAGGCGCCGTTTCCGAGTTACGGCCGGGGGGTCCGAGGGGGGCGTCAAATTTTTCATCTCGAGGAGACGTCTCCAATGACTCCAAACACGACCCGGCTGCGTCGCGCCGTTTCCGAGTTACGGCCGGGGGGTTGGAGGGGGGCGTCAAATTTTTTATCTCGAGGAGACGTCCCCGATGACCCCAAACACGACCCGGTTGTGATGTGTCGTTTCCGAGTTACGGCCGGGGGGGTCCGAGGGGGGCGTCAAATTTTTTATCTCGTTGAGACGTCTCCGATGACCCCAAACACGACCCGGTTGTGACGTGCCGTTTCCGAGTTACGGCCGGGGGGGTCCGAGGGGGGGTGACAAATTTTTCATCTCGGTGAGACTTCCCCGATGAGCCCAAACACGACCTGGCTGCGTTGCGCCGTTTCCGAGTTACGGCCGGGGGGGTCCGAGGGGGGGTGACAAATTTTTCATCTCGGTGAGACTTCCCCGATGAGCCCAAACACGACCTGGCTGCGTTGCGCCGTTTCCGAGTTACGGCCGGGGGGGTCCGAGGGGGGCGTCAAATTTTTTATCTCGGGGAGACGTCTCCGATGAGCCCAAACACGACCTGGCTGCGTTGCGCCGTTTCCGAGTTACGACTGAGGGGGTGCGAGGGGGGGTGTCCAAAATAGCGCTTTCGTTTGGTACCCCGGTAGACCCTTGCCTTCTCTTGTTTGGAAAAAATCCCTTTTAGGGGGGAGGGAGGGAGAGGGCGAGTGCGCATTGCCGAAATTCGGTCGGACCCCTTGAACTACCCGCGACGAGCCCGATCGAATGAGCCCAAGCACGGGGGGTATCGGTCGAACCTTTTCCGAGTTGGAAAAGGGATGAACTAATGGGATGGGGAGGATCGGGGTCGTTGGGTCTCGGCTGTGTCTAAATGGCCGAACGGGATGGACTTTCGCGTCTCTCCGGTCACCGTTGCCGCCGCTGCGGCCCTCGAGTCCGGGGTCGCGAATTCCTCCGAGGGGGGCCGGGGGGGCGGGTCGCGCTGCGCGCTCCCCTATCCCCCCCTATCCCCCCTCCTCGTCATTCGCCCCCCCGGCCTGGAGACCCTTCGCGGCGGGTCGACCGCCCTCCTCTAAATGTGCAAAATCGCCATCGAAGTGTGATTTTGTATGAAAGGGTGGTAAAAGGGGAGAGGTGAGGGGAGGGCAACGATCTCGGAGGGTTGGCCTCGCGGAGTGACGGTTATCCGCCGAACTGATCACCCACCTATCCGCGATGGTTTTGGAGATATTCCCATCCTTCCGAAAAGAAATGCCACTTTTGTATGGAGGGGGGGCGAAGGGGGGGAGGCGAGGGGTAGTAGACCATCCCGGCCGATGGGCCTCGGGGAGAAACTGTTATCCCCCAAAGAGACCGAACAGGCAGCTGCCACCGCTGAGGAGCTACGGGGATCGGAAAGTCCATACAGGTTGTATGGAGTGTAAAAAAAATGCATGAACGGGATGGGGATGACTCACTCCCTGGTGACTACCGATGACCCTCTATGACATTCCGCAAACGCCACCCTTCCATCCCTCTTACTTTCCGAGTACCAGTCGCCATCTTTGTACCAGGTCGGTGGACCGAGCACTGAAGAATTTCCCGGGACGCGCTACGCCACCTTCCATACGACGGGATGAGATATACCGCTCCAGAAAATCTCCTTGTGGGGGAAATAAATCGCTTTTCCGAAAAACCATAAATTTATATGGTGGCGGGATGAAGGGATGGAAATCCCGAAAATCGGGATGGCCCTTAAGAAGGGTCCCACCGAGAGACGGATACGCGCCATGGAGATCGACTTCCCATCCTCGATGGTTTCGGAGATATTTCCATCCTTCAAAGAAATTGCCACTTTTTGTATGGAGACGGGATGAAGGGGGCGGGGTGGGGGGAAGTAGACCATCCCGGCCGATGGGTCTCGGGGAGAAACCGTTATCCCCCAAAGACGCCGCCCACCTATCCCCGGTGGTTGAGGAGGTAGTCCACTTTGAAAATTCCAAAAAAGTTGTATGGAGTTTAAAAAAAATGTATGAACGGGATGGGGATGACACTTTCTCTGGTGACCACCGATGACCCTCTATGACATTCCGCAAACCCCGTCCCTCTGCGACTAATACTTTCCCAGATCCCGTCACCAACTTTTTACCAGAACGGTGTACCGAGGATATGGAACTTTTCTGGGGGTCACCGGGGAATTACCTATACGACCACCTATAATAGGGAAACCCCCGACCGCTCCTTCTGGGAGAACAATTATGTCAGTCTGTCATTGGGTATGTGAGTGGGTTTTCGGCTTTATTATAGTGGCTTTATGGCTTTATTATTTATTTATTAGGCTTATTAATTTATATGTATTAATTAATAATTAATAATTATTAATATTAATTAATTTAATTAATTAAAATTCATGAAAACTTTCCTTCCTCGTTTGGTTTATTTTTGATATATTACGCTTTTGCCTCCTTTGCTTACTTCCTATCTTTATTAAATTTAGATAACAAGTATATATACAGATGAATTATTAATTGAATATTCAAATTGAATATTTCAGATTATTAATAAATTGAATATTATATTACAACATAATTTATATTTAGTTTTTTAAAGATTTAATTAAAAAGACAAAAAGAAAACCTATTAAAGTATTATATACACTATCATGCACTGTCTGTTCTGCCACTAAAATGTTTATTCTTTGTTTATTACGTAAAAATTAATAATTTGATGAAGCGCAACGCGGCACAGGTCCGTCTAGCATCAGGACTCGCCCCGCACTGATTTTATGGACGAGAACGGGCTAGCGCTGAGTAAGTGGGGAAATATTTTTGATAAAAACATTATATAAAATTCAATTTTACGAATTTTCAAAAAGCGCTTTCAACAAATCATGCTACATTGTTATCTTCATAAGTGTACAAAATTTCATAATCTTTTGATAAATATTGTAGAAGTGAGATTGTTATAACTGAAAATAAAAGGGGTGAGTTTAGAATTTTTTTCCTGAATCAATTTCAATAAAATAAAAATTTTAATCCCAACAAATCATTCCTCATATCTTGTAGATAAACATATATTTTTTTCGCTGAAGAAAAGGCGTATATATAATGAATAATACTGTTACAAAATGTAGCAAAAATTTAATTTTTTGGAAGGATAAGCCTTAATGCATCAATGAAGCTTTTAATAGGTTATGTTAGGTTAATTATGTTTAAGTTTATATTAATTAATTTAGGGGATGATGGGGCTGACATGCCTTTTTAAGGTATAAGCCCCAAAATACCAAAAGTTAATAAAAAAAAGTCGGTATTCATTGCAAAAAAATTGCCAAGCATAACGGCGTCAATTTTGGGCAAATTACTGCTGTTTGCTTTGTTAAATCCTGATTCCATGGCAAATTATACCTGTCTTTCAAGATTAAACTAAAAACGAACTGTATTAATTTAACAATAATAGCTGAAAACTCGAAATAACCTGTTCACTTTATACGAAAATGACAGCTACAACACGGTGTTTTGAGAGGTGTGACGTCACGCTTCTCTGATTGGTGTTTAATGTCACGTGATTAAACGCCTCATTTTGTCGATTTTATTTTCCAAAAATATTATTAATCTTTTATTATTTTAATACAAAAGTTGTTTTTTTGTTTACTAATTATCATGGTTAATCATTAGAAACTCTAAGCCATCCGATTTATTCGTAGTGGAAACAAGCCTATTGGAAAAAATGTCAAACAAACTAACAAGACGGCTAGTTGTTATTGTTATTAAAAATCTGATTTCGACTATTTAAAAATTTAAACTTTGAATAATAAAATTATGAACACAAAGATATTTAAGAAAATGCTGGCCGTGAGCTAACAACATTTTTTGTGTTTTAATTCCGGGAAATTATTTAAAATTGGAATTGTGCCGCGTATAAATGTTTAGGTAAATTCCCAACCGCCGTCGTACATTATCGGCATGATTGCACTGCGTCGCAGTCTCCACGCCCTCTCGCGGTGAGTTCGTTACACCATTATTTGAATTTGAAAACGGACAGCCCACCTACCCCCCGGCGATTTACGCTATATGCTAACTTTGTTATAGGCTGCCATTTGTTACAATATTGATATAAGTATTAAACGCAAACATAATCTGTAACTGCACCTAATTATTTTAACAATTGCCTAACGAAGCATCATTTGAGAGTGGCATATTTTTCTGAAGTATATTTATGAAAATTTTATTATATTATGTTTATAAGAAGTAGGTGAACCCACTTGTCGAATATCGAACGTAAAATCATTTGGAAGGTGGGGTAAGTACGTTCGTCAATAGCTACTGAACAAAAATAAGGTGAGCCTTAATGAACTAAATTAAGGTAAAAAAAAAACTATATTTTGAGCAAAGTTTAAGCCAATCTGAACAGTGTCAGGAGTAAATACAGTGCAGGCAGGGCACACCGATGTAATTGAGCGCTCAAAGGGGTTGCAAGCGCAAAAACTAGCTAACAAGTGTAACAAAGCGCGGCGCAATGCGCCCGCGGCGATCTAATTCGCAATTCACGCGCCCGCCCGCCCCGGGGAACGTACTCCAATTCAACATACCCCGCAAATGAATTCGTTCCGAAAAGAATTTTATAACATTGCGCGGTTTCCTTTGCAGATTCGAATAGACATAGTGTTAAATATTTTTAGAAGTGAGAATCTTTCAAATTGAATATCTGTTTATGAGATTTCTATAATAAAATCTTAAAAACTGTTTAATTAAATTATTGTTAGGCCGGTTAAATTGTCAGAAACAAGAAAGATCTTAATCGAAATTACATATTATGTATTGTGTCTAAAATGAAGTAAAAAGATGGCATCCACCTTGGTGCCGCCACATTTATGTTGTCAAAAAATCTATTCATAAATAAATAGTGGTATGATGGAGTACTTATAGATTATATATGAATTTTATTAAAAGCTAGCGACCAGGCCCCCGATTTGCATGGAATTAATTATATACATAAATTTTTCTGTAAATTATATACATAAACCTTCCATCAAATACCACCATCAAATACCACCATCAAATGGCCTGTCAGCCTGTCTGTCGAACTTAACATAAAATAAATGTTAATTAACACAGGATAACAATCCCTGTCCCATATTAACTTAACAGGGGTAACTGCGACCCTCTATAGTTATTTTCAGATCAAATTATTTCAGTTCCCAATAAAGAGTTCGACACAAAAAGGGGGAAATTACTCAATGCGAACCAATTCGCCAGTACCGCAAACTTATCAATATAAATAATTCAGGCCAAAAACCGACACATCACGATCTATTCGCTATCCATTCGCGGGGCTTACGCATAATCCTTACGGATGACGGACGACTCTGCACCAACGGGAGGACGTGGAAAAATCTTCCCGTCGACATAATATAATGCGTATCACAGTAGATAAACTTTATACTTCACAAATGAACGAGCTCAATAAGAATAGGTACCTGCGTCATAAACGCAGAATTATTAGCTAAGAGGACAGGCTTTTTACTTTTTAAGGTTTTAAGATTTAATTTTTTAAGGATCTTTTTAAGGTGAGCGTTCTACTGAGCTATCGGAATTTTAACAATAATTCACCGTAATCCAATTTGTTAAGGTTCTTTTTTAGCATGTCTTAAAATAGATTTTTGACGACTCCGAAATAAATTGTATAAGTGACAAGGAGAATAGCATAAAAATTCTTTTAATTTAAAGTACATAACAATCAAGGCGATTTGGACCTACTTACTTACTTAAATTTTTACCTGTAAAAAAGAACTTAACAGCAAATTTAATCAAACACACCAATTGTAGGGTCCCCAAAGAAAACGACGGTCCCTACGTACATAAAGACATGTCAAAAATGGCAATTTTTTTTTATTGCATAATTGGCTTTAGATTACCATTATAAAGTTCCTAAAGCTAATACAATATTCTAGAAAAAACAAAATTTATAATTACTTATACATATAATTATTTCTAGAGCGGTTTGAACATAAATTACGCTTTCCTCTAAACCCCGGTTTTTGACATGTCTTTATGTACGTAGGGACCGTCGAAAAGCACTATTAGGCTTCAGTTATGGGATAACCATACAACGGACAGGGGGTGAAAGTCTGCACACCCATACCAAAGCCAACTTTTCGTTGCCTGCCGGCCCTGCCGGGAATCGAACCCGGGACCTCTGAGTCTGATTCAGAGCGTTAAGGCAAGGCGCTAAATGACAAGTCAAGTATAGCGCGCATATGTGTGCGTGGCACGCGACTCCAGCGCTTTCCTTACGGTCATTAGAGGTTATATTGGGCCCTAACCGAATAACCCTTCACGAGGCGCGGGGGGCCGAGTAAAGCCGGCTTCCGATTGGCCGCCTCCCCGGAAGGATATGACCTATAGTTTTTCTTCTTAAGAACTTCCTTCGGCCATTGTGCGCGTGATTTACGAGCGGGCGGGCGGCGCGGGGCGTACGATTGATGATTGCCTCATCCGGCCGCTCGCAATCACATCTGCCCTGGCTCCTCGGCAATTTACTCGCATATTCGTTTACCCGACGTATTATAGGGGTACTCTTTCCCGAGTCTGAGTGTTATTGCCTCTATTATGAGCGCCGAGAGCTTAATGCTGGGAATTCGTTACGAGATAAAGGAATGAAAGCGCGCTTCCAACCTTTTTATACCAGTTTTGCTTAACAAACGCGATTATTCACTATTTTTTTTTTTCACCGACAACGGTGCACTTTTTAAATAATAAAATTGTTTCAAAGGATAATGAACGTTTTGAATAATGCAGTCAGAGATTAACTAAAAAAAATATATTCAAAACCTCACAAATGGACAAAATAAGCTGGAAAAAATGTTATCACAATTTTAAACAGCGAAGTGAAATATAAGCGAAGCGAAAACACTTCGTCTGGAACGGAAATCGAACTCGTAATTCCTCTGTCGGCAAACGGACGATAACGAGGTCGGCAAATACTTATAAACTTACCTACGCTTTTTATTTTTAAAAACTCCCAAGAGATTGAATTCGTGAATAAATTAATGAGAAATTACTAGAATTATTTTAAAATCGTTTTCATCGTTGAAAATAAATATAAGGAGTGACTCACACAGTTGTAATTCTGCTATCAAATTTAGTGGGTTTTTTTTTTCAATAAATCGCCTCCCATTCCCCTAAACCTCAATCCCTTGTCCTATCAAACCCATTAATTGCACTTTCACTATGACTTGGTTTGTGTTAGGTGATAAGCAACAGCGCATAGCCATCAATTTGAACCGTCAACCATTGAAAAAACTTAAAAGTTATAAAATATTTTATTTAGCGTCGATCAAACTTTTGTAGCGTCTAAGTCGAAGGACATTTTTAGCTTCATTTGTTAATTGCGAGACTATGTAATTCACTTGGTTTATGTTTGTAAATAGACGCAATTTTTTTTCCAAATAAACCTAATTAACTTTTTACATGACAGATATTTGAAAAATATAAACAGCGTTGCGTATATAAACACCCTTAAGATATATACCTACTAATCTTAATACGAATCTCTTAATTTCATTTACAGATCTCTTTTAGTATTAAAAACAATTCAAAATCAAATCTTGAAATTTGATTCTCGAACGTCTTGAAAGTCTTCTTGGCTTGACAGTCGATTTTAAGACCCAAAGATTTTCACAAAATCCTACGCGAGGTAATTATTCAATAAACATGGCAATCAATTCTAGAAAAGAATAGCGTGTAAATCTATTCTCAGTCTTTTAATTGGTATTTTATTTTGGTATTAACCGGCATGTTATAAAACGCAAACAGGGCACTTAGCTTCCAGCGCCGACGCGGCGGGCGGGCGGACGGCGTAACAGTCCAGTAAATTTATTACGGGGGCGTGAATCCCATTTTTGCACTAACTGTAATGGGCTGAGCGCAATAATAGATACTAATACACTGGCCACACCCTCGTGTGGTTCACATTTTAAGTTTTTATTTTTAATCTATTACAAAGAGTTGAAGGTATAAAAAATACAATATAAAAATATTATTATGTATTTACATATAAGCACATCTCTAAAATGGTTAGTCCAAGTAGTTCTACTTTAAGTTCTACGATAGAACAGTTTGGACAAAAAAAGAATTGTGTGTGTCAACTCCTACACACGACTGGAGTTTACTCCTTACAAACGATTATAAAATTTAACTGTCTTACTTATAAAAATAAACTAATCATCTTCTTAGCATCGTATTAACTAATCACTACTTATCTTCTTAAGTAGTGTTTGACAGTTCATTAAGACAACAAAATAAAAATAAAAACATGCAATAAGTTCTACTCTCCAAAACGTCCAATAAGTAGTTATACGATTTAAAAGAATGGACAAAAAACCAATCAGTTATACTACTCAATATAATTAATTGGATTCGAATAAATTGCATCTGATTTATCCATCTAGGTAGTTCTACTCTATATTTCGCGAAAAAGAGTCATTACAACGCGGTTACAGTTCAGCAGTACAGTTCTACATAGTAGACACGAAAACATAATTTATTATTTAATGAGGGAAAGAAATAAAACATTTATTTAATAATTTGATTTTACAAAAAAACTGTGCACAACACAATACTACACTACACTGGGCTAAACCTGAAGAAGAGTATTGTTAAATCTAGTTTGTACAAGCAACTGACTGATTGACTGATAAAATAACGATAAGCACATTTATGTCATTATAAGGCCTGTACTTCTTGAACAAAAAAGTAATTAAAGAGACTGCGTAGCGGTATTATAATAATGAAGTAAAAAATAGCTTTCGTATAACAGCATTCTTCGAGTAACAAATTATGAATTGACGGCGGCATCAGCCACCGGCCATTAGCGGGGAGAAAAAACGTTAAAAAAAAACAATTATACGCAACGTACACCAACCCCGGAAAAGTTGAACCTTTTTATTTAATACTATCTGATGCCCGCAATTTCGTACGTGCTGTAGTTCGTTTTTTAAAATCAAAAAGACAAAAAGTATCCAGGTAACAATCCAATACATCAATTAAAACCGCATTCAAATCGGATAAGCCGTTTCCAAGATTAGCGTGCACAAACGCACAGACAAAGAGACAAACAGACAAAAATTCTAAAAACTATTTTTTGACCTCGGTAACATAAGTGTATCAAGGATCCATAGATTCTCGCATCCCGCGACTAAAACTTAACGAACCCAATAAATAATTAATAAAAAAATAATATGTAGTAAGTGCATAAATTTTTTTTGACCAAATCAATTGAAAATTATAAAATGTAGGTATTTAAAGAAAAAAAAATAGTCTTCATAATAATAAACGTTTCAAATTGGCACAATCTTATAAAATCCAATATATTAATAAAAGTTACTTTAGTTAGACGTTGCGCTTTAGTGTGCGCCGCGCTTACATCAACCCTTCAAAGAAATTCTTACAGACTTTTTAATACAGAGGAGACCGCAACCCTTTTATCGTGATTAGTTATTGTATTTAGGAAGGGGAACACTGACGTTAGACAAACACCGCTATTGACAAAATTTATAACTTTTAATGGACATTTAAAATTGTTCACTGGTCTGACATTTTATAATTTTCTAGACATTTTTCGAAACAGATTTATGCCCTTATTTTACAAATAAAATCAGTCAGTCATTCCTGTGCAATATTTTTAAAGAGCGCGCTGTTTCGTTTATGAGTCACTATTTCAATTAGCTCGTTGGTTTTAAGACTTAGTACATTTTTTTTTAATGTGAGTTATACTTCTGTGGCATAGCATGAGGAACTTAGTCGTCAATACAGGAAGCCATTGAAGTCATTAATGATTTGTCATGGTGATTTATTAGAAAGAAGAACAGTTTAAATTTGCTACACATACTTTTTTTAAGAAACCAGCCCTTTTTAATAATATAATAAAAAGCTATTATATAAAATACAATATTTATTAAGAAATCTTAACTATATAAATCAAAGGAAAACTTTAATCTTGCTTCATATAGAATAATTTATCATATTTAATAAACAAATACATTCCTATCTTTTCATCAATACAGAAAGATACAGGATTTAAGATTTTAAGGAATTGGAATTTAAGCGTATTTTTATATTATTATAATAATATAAAATAAATAGCTGAAATAAAAATGAATAAAAAAGAATAAGAAAGCATATGTTTTCTCTTCATTTTGCCAATCCTAATGAGAGGAAATAACCAAGAAAAATGGGCACTTCTTTACTATATTTGCAAAAGGCTCAAGGGAAGTTCTCAAGTAAAATATAAACAAAATTATTCATTAATTTATACGATACAAGTGTTCGCCTTCTGTTCGAAATTAGCCCATAATAATTTCGAAGGTGTGAATTTTTTTATAATTTTTTTAAATTTTTTTAATAGCATCTACTAAATTTAAAAAAAAAAACCGAACAGGATAAAGGCGAAAATGGTATACTCAACTGTTTTGCCTTTACCTGTTTATAGATTAGAAACTAAACACCGGCAATACCTATTGAATTTGATTTGAATAACTTTAGAATTAAAGCGTTGAACTATTGTACCACGGGAATGGAGCAGCCTTAAGTGAACTATTTAGTGGTGAACCGTGATACTTTCAATAGGTATGATTTCTTCTGAATAAGAAACAGATTTAAGACTGATTGTTTCACTCAACATTCGACGCGAAGCTTCGAGCTTTGGACGTAAGGTACACATATATCAAAGTTGAAGAGTGACAAGTGCGAATGCGGGATGGGTTAATTATTTCTTTTTGTGCGAGCTCTCTACGGGAGATTGCCGTGATTACGTGACTTCGCGCTGCTACCACTCGGCAGCGCCAAAGATTATGCCTAAAGCTGGAGACTAGGTGGGTAAAATTATATTTATGGCTAACGATACAGTAGTGTAAGACCTATTGTAAATATATCAAATAAAATCTTTCTTAATTTCTTCCGTCCACTTCTCCGCTAACTTATTTTAATCCAGCCTAAGCAAATTTGATACGGTTTTCACAAATAACAAGAGCGATAAGCGACGAAGGTTTGTGTATATAATTTTCAATAAAATTATGCATCCGTGCGAAGCTGGGAGCTGCTCACTAGTTTAATTATAAATATAAAAATTAATATATTTTTGAAAAGTTATCTTTGCCAATCACGGTCTTTAAGAAAATATTTAAATTAAACACACAACAGACCGTTAGCAGAGATACTATGGTGGGTTCTAAAGATTATTTTAATCTCAAAATGGGCAGCGGAAGAAATAAGTTTGAGAGCCTTTGGAGATTTTTTTTTTAAATTGTCTATATTAAGAACAATGACAATAATGTCAAATGCCGCTTTATAAACTGTCGTATCTGTTTTATAAAGATTCTACGGTGGAATGGTTAAAAGCGCTTTCACGCCAGCACAATATGCGATGCGGATTTAGCAAACACAGTTTTAATTAGGGAGATTCGCAGAGTGCTCTCTCCGGCTCCATACTGTTTCATCGAGACAGTCTTACTATATAGTGTTTAATTTATATTAATGTCAATTCTATGTAGTCGCCACTTTCATTTCTATCTTACAGTTCGTAACTTACGAGCTAAAAAAGAAATAAAGAGTTGCAATCTTGATTGGATTTATTCTTCTTAATTATGCACTTATTTTCGTGTTATTGCCACATGCAGAAGATATATTAAATAAAAAATTTATAATTTTAAAAATTACTTAATATTTTGTTTAACGCCATCTATTGTCGCTTTAATCTAAAAATAATAATATATATTGACTAAATGCTTAAACAAAGACTGTAGGAGTCGTCTAGCGCTTGACTCGTATTTTTTAAGCGAACGCAATTCAATGATTTAAAAACGAACATTATACGAGTGGAAGAATTTGTCGTATATATACGACTCTGGCGAAATGGAAACGAAAATAATTGTCGGATAATTTCGACTCTGGCGACTAAAGGATTAAAGGGCTTTGCTCACACATTTGAACACAAAGTTTGCTGAGCCTGCCAAGACATAGGCCTAGCAGACACGTTCGGTTCACGGTGTTCACCTGTGTATAGAGTTATCACCCGGGGGAAATCCAAACTAAATGTTCACAAATTAGCGAAACAAGAATAACAAGTCTGTCTCCAGCCTAAAGTCGGTCATCTAACCAGCGCTAATATATTCCATCAAGCGTGTAAACCGCAATCTGCTCGCCGTCCATTCATACTATAACGAGTTGCTTTATACGAGAAACACTCGCGAGTTACCGTACGTTTCCACTGAGCGCGGTATAACATTAGCGGTTGCCATTACTTTTATGAAAGCGCCCTATTTCTTATTTACCGAGCCTAGATTTCAGATTGCGCAGCAATTTTCTTTTAAATCGACGATTGTACGCCTTGGGTATTTTTCATAGAAAATGTAGACACAAAGTTGGTTGACATAAATAGGTAAATATATAAATATAACTTATCTTCACACATTCCGCACAGCACCATCTAGTTCCACATTAAGCAACTAATACTTGTTTTGTGGAATAGTTTATAAACTATTCATAGATTTTTTTGTAAATACATACATATTTATACAAACATCCATGACTCGAGTACAAAGGTAAAATGTCAACACAAACATTTGCTCCTAGTGGGATTCGAACCCGCGACCGTTTGGTTAACAGCTCGCTGCTTAAATTCAAAAGTACCACAAATCAAAAAATTCCAAAAATGTTTTTATTGCAAAAATACAATCACAATCCTTCATATTGTATGTTGCAAAAAGACTTATGGTTGTTTTATTCCATATTTAGTATATTTTGATAAAAAAAATTTTTATTCAAAAGTGACTTATATGTTTACATCTCCTCTAGTGTTCAGTTTATTATAAAAGTACTTAAAACATTTAATGCTACTTAAAAATACGCTTCAACTATGTATAATATGCATATATTTGATATATATCTAATAAGAAAAATAGACAAAAAAAAAATTTTTTTTTTCTATTAGCTCTCCTGTAAAAGAGTGTAATTTTGATTTGTGGTACTTTTGAATTTAAGCAACGATCTAGCCACTAGACCAAACATGTCATCAAACAAACATCGCCAAACGTGGTTGATATATTTAATTTTTCCTAAAGAACCCCTTATATTATTTATATTACTACATATATTACCTATATTACTTAGAATAGACTACTACTTAGACTTAGCTTACTAGATTCCATCAATTATCCATCAAAATAATGTAAACACTCTATTTAACAAATTGCACAACAAAACTGATAATGAGTAAATTTTCTCAATAACGACATCTAGCGACGATTGTCACAAAACTCCCCCATTTACATATTGTATTGATTTCCTTAAACAGGAATTGAATAAATTTTATTCTTAATAACTACCTCTTTGTTTGACTACTAAACATTTTAAACAACCTGGCTCTTTCTATATATATTTTTTTTCTCACTTTTTAATCGACGGAACAGCAAGATTATGTATTTGAAGACTCCTCGGGGAAAAAACAATGAATGTCAAAAGATGACTAAAAAAAGAAAAAAACAACTTTTTATACTTAAAGTCTGTATTTCTTTCATTTTTTGCTTCTTTATATATTTATTGCAACTTTTTACTACATAACAAATAATTTGACTATAGTTATAAAATATGCTTTATTTTTATATTTTAGTGATTCTTGCAAGTCTAAAAACTCCATAGACAATTTTCGACAATTGTGTTTCTTACGATGTTTTACTCAATTTTGATTTTTGTATCAAAATAATACCTACACGAAAAGCTAACAGATTAAAAAGTCAATTTCACAACAAAAAAAAAGAGAGAGAGAGATTCATTATTTTCCAGTGGAGTCTTCATTTGTTTATCTAAAAGAAAAATGTATACACATACCTGTGGCGCTTTCTTCACCACTTCCATGGGCGTTAATCTTTGCAAATGATTCGGTAGTGGTTTGTTCTTCTCGGGTTTGACTTGTTCTTTCGGTTTCTCGGTGTTGACTTTTCCCGTCTGCACAAAAAAACACATAACGTCTCAACACTTTTAAAATATTTTAACTTACACGTATAAATGCTATTTGACTTATAATAATTAAGGGAAATCCCAGCAGTAATAATAATAATAATAACCTTTACAAAAACTACAACTAAAATTTAATCAATCGTGAAAAAAACTATGTGAAAATGAAAAACTATAGTATACTAGTAGCCCGCTCCCGGCTTCGCACGGGTGCAATCTGTTAAATTGTCTCACACCGCCATCTGTTAGAATCTTTTGGAACTCACAGATAAATAATTGCTGGATTGAATAGGTATCAACAGACGGCGCTATGTTAATAATATTATATAATTTGCAAAAAAATAATAAACAAAACGAGATATAAACTATCCTATCTTTTAAGTTGAACCAAATTACATATAGTTACGAAATTTTATCAAAATCGGTTCAGTAGTTTGGGAGTTCATCGTGGACAAACAACGTGACACGAAGTTTTTATATATATATAAGGATTAGTAGTAATTAAGTCGAGAAAATTTTAAACAATCAGTTTCTTTTAACACTTAATCTATGTTCCCAATGTCAATTGTATTGAACTTGTGATCAAAGCCAAATAAAACAACGGTTATTTTAATACCGTAAGCTGATTCCTTCTTATGACTTCAAGTTGTTGTTCGCGTGAGATGGTTTGACGTATCGAGGGCAAAGGCCGGACTCTATCTTCGTTGCCTGAAAATAAATTTAAACCTATTTACTTGAACTTTAAAAATATTTTAGGTTACATGAGCTCGAAAAAAACACACGCCGGAAGGGAGTTCCAATCTTTGGCGGTGCGTATTATGAAAGATTTTTGAAGTTTACTCGTTAAGAATCGATTCACATATACACACTTGTGGCCTGTAATAAGAGCAATAAATTAAAATATAGACCCTTTAACGAATCAGTAATTAATTACAAATGGTTTCAATTAATTAAAATGAAAAACAAATTTACTGTTATTTTCAAACAAAATTAATTGAGCCAGCAATCGATCATGAAATTCATTGATTATGTATTGTAACTTTGGATTGCTATATCTCTGAGTATAAGCACTTTGGAGCATTACGATTGGGTTAAGGTAACTGCGTATACTCTATAGAATCATCGTTTAAATTTGTTGCTCTTATTACAGGCCACACACTGTATATAAGCCCGTGGTATGAAAATTTATGGGGGTAAAATCAAAAATTGTCACACCTTATGCGTTACGCGTTAGTTTGAATTTTAACGCCATCTACACAATATCTTTGAAACTAGTATATGTTACGTAATAATACATCCTTGCGAAAACTAGATGGAATCATGTATTCGAACAGAGATGGCGCTGATATTGATTCGTTATGATGATTTATTCATTCGTTCGTATTTATTAAATTATTTATTTATCGTTCGTAAGGAGTAAACTTCAGTAAAGTTTTGTCCGAAAAATATCTTATAGGAGACACACACACAGACAATATGCGTCTATGTTCCGAGGCTATGCAGCTTATTTCATAAAAGCGTACTGCCTCCAATGAACCTTGCTTGTGCTAATAGGCGACGGTAGCCAACTAACATCAAACGCCCACTCTCTTTTCCGCCCTTAATTTATGTAAAAAAGAAATTTTAAAGAAATCTTGTAGCGTCTGCAAAGAAATGTTCCATTTTCTAAAAAAGAATAAATGGTTCTATAAAAAAAATAAGTGTAGTGATTTCAGAGATTGTCTTTCACATATAAACAGACTAATAATAATATAGATATGAAAATAATATGTCGATAACATTTACCAAAGAATGCGATCTTATATATGTCTGGCTCCAGTAAAAACTCGTATAGTCCGTCCGGAGTCCGTTGCTGCGTGTATTGCAAGCCATAGTCGCACATAGCACTCGCACAAGTGCGCAAAACCTCTCGCTCCTTGTCGGACAATAGCTGGAAAGACAAAAAAGGATATATTTTTTTAACCAAAAATTAACAAATTAACAAAAGCAATGTAAAAATATACAACTCATTTTATATTAATTTATCCAAATATAAAACATAAATTGATTTAATAAGTCCTGCTAATCAACATGTCAATACTCCAACAACGATGAAATATTGCGAAGCAGTGATAAAATATCTGTAGCTTAGATGTAAAGAATCGTAAGTCAATTTTTAAAAAGTTTTATGTTTTTAAAATATGTAATAATAATAAAAAACAAGGATAATAATAATAAATATAATATAAGTAACAGCAAAGCAATAAAGTTACAATTTTTTATAATGGCTGTTTTAACAATTTTTTTAAGCTATGAAATACTGTATACTACTTGTATGCCCTATCTATTTTGTGGTTCAAAAAAAAATAGTTAATTAAATTAAAGTTCAAAAACCCACCTGAACATTAGCGGAGCGAAGAGATGGTGCCAGTAGATAGGGCAGCAACGGTAGCACGTCCAAGAGGAGGGCACGGCGTGTCGTCCCGCTAACACTCGCACCACACCCCGCTCGGATCCCCGCCTCTATGCTCTCAATCTCCGTACGGCGTCGACGCATCTGTTGTACACAAATACAACAGTAACAATAAAAACATGTAAAAAAATGGGATGTAGATGTGTCGTGAAAACGACCGTGTGTTTTACGTGAACACGTGTGTAAAACGTTACGAGTAATATTTGCTAAAAGAATATTAGTCGTAAAGTGTTAAAAAAATAATTCAAAAAAAATAATTCAAATTTAATTTGAGTGTGGTGGTAATTAAATTTTGGATGTATAGTGTGTCATATCAAAATCGACTTGCCGACCTAATCACACAATTTATGCCCAGAGTATAAATAAACATCTTACAATATAAAAGATACACTTCGATCATATAGCTGATTGAAAACTGTCGTCGATATTTCATCACTTTTTTACAATTATTAACACAAAATAAGAAATTTATCAATGAAATCCATTAGCACGGATTATATAATATTGAATTTAGAGATGGGACAAGGAAGGAACTAATATAATTTGAATTTATTGTCAACTGTTATTTTCTTATTTAACTTTTGCTTTTTTCAACTACTTTATTCGTTTAAAAAATACGTTTTTCGTTAATTTTTCACTTTATTTTCAATTATTTTCTCGTTATTACTTTATTTTTATTCCCGACTCTAACAATTTTCATTGGTTTTTAGTACGCCATGTTTGTTTACTACTTAAGACAAGTATTTATAGACACACTATAGATGATAGATGTGTAGGCTACAGCATCAAACTGTATTACCTAGATTTTTTTATCATCAGTTTTCTGTATTACATACTACTTTGAAAGCAAATTTAATGTTAACATATACATACCTCAATTGCTTGCATCGGAAAGCCGATCCTGGCTGGAGTTCTCGAGGCGAGGTACGGTCGGCAACGAGACAGATAGTGAGGCAGCGAACCGTACATTGCATAGTTCTGGTGGCGCAGTATCCACGCATTGGTCACGTCGTAGAGACGAAGCCACGACAGCGCAAAGTTGGTCGCGTCCAGTCGCGACGACGAACCGATTCGAGACAAGTAATGTTCGAATATACCCTCGGCAATTCTAAAGGAGACCTCACAGTTAAGTATCCATAATATGCTCACACATTATGCTCAGTTCGTGTGCCCAGCTTGAGGTAATTTTTAGTCAAATTAATTTAAAGAATTCTTACATATTTATTCAAAATCCACAGCTCTCAACATACAATTCACAGACAAAAAAAAACATGTTTAGTTTTTAGTTTGTTTCGTTAATAAATTAATAAAGTACAACAAAAAACTTGTTTACAACCCAACATTGAAAATTCAACTTTTTGTGAATTCAACATTTTTGGGATTCAATATTTTGCAAATTCAACATTTTAGGAATTCAACATTGTGGTCCGGAAGGAACAAAAACATACCTAACAGCCAATTGAGGACTTAACATTTGTATAAACAACAAATAAGTAAAACAAATAATATAAATAAGTGCTTAACGAGTACTGATTAAATACTTATTTATCTATGATCATAGTCACCATAGTACAGCACCAGTAGAGAAAATTAAAGACAGCATTTTCCATAACTAGACTTCCAGCAAAATGATAGAAAACAACAAATGCCTTTCTCTCTTACTTTACGTAGGTATTGTCTTTTTTCTTTACTTTTTATCTTATTCTTATTACTTTTTTTTTCTTAGAGTGTTGCGTATGTGTTTCTAATTATTTTAACAAACCAAAAATTACCTGTCATATTCTCCAGCCGTTTGTATGGTCCTAACAACATCATTGTGTTTTTTATTGTCCAATGTGAATATCGCATTTAAGGCTTGCATGAGACTCTTAGCGCAGTCCTTGGTGCCTACGGCTGCGTTGTTCACATCTTCCATACTGACCTGAAACATTTATTAAAATACCATATAACATAAATTATCTATTGTATTTGATGGGTTTGTTTGACTACCTGTGGATTTACCGTGGAAATTTAAGTTTTAAAATCAAGATTATTTAATAATGTGTATTCAATTAACTTTTTACGCAATCTTATCAAATATTAATAAAATCCCTTGTAACCATTGGAGCCAATGTTAAGTAAACTACATTAAAAAACTCGGCATGTGCATGCACTAATGAAGTTATATGACTATTTTGACTATTACAGATTAGATGTCACACACAGTCGGGCTACACGACTATTGTTACGCAGTGTCCCCTGCGCTTTCAGGTATCCATGAGGATTTCCCAATGTTAAAAAAAGATAATTATTGGTACACTAACTCCTTCATCATGTTAAGGTTATGCTTTTAAGCTTGACTGGCTTCCACAATTAGTGGCAGGTCACACTACATTTCGCAGTAATTTAAGCAGCCCGTCTGGCGGCAGTAGCATGTGTGCTGTTGTATTTCTTTTAGCTAGTAAATGATGCTAGAGTCCATTTCACTATACCTTGCCAATATTTTATCCTTTATACTTCTATGGTAGGCAGCTTACTTGTAGCGCCTGTTGCATTTCTTGCGTCATAGGCGACTGTGGCCACCTACCATCAAGTAGACCGACAGCAGCATAAAACACCTAAACGTTTAAATAAAAGCAACAAACTGACCTGGGTCTTGGCTCGCGCCTTAATAAAGCTGAGCACTTGTATGGCAGCACGCACGTCACCCTGCGCACGCGTAGCCAGCGCGGCCGCCACGTGAGGGGCTAGCGTCAGTCCCTCGTGGGCCGCCACCCTGCACAGACGTTCCCCAAGACGCGTCTCCGACACCCCGCCCACGCTGATCACCAGCGACACCGGCCTGACAACACGTTTTTATTTTTGTCACGAAAATAACAATTGTAATTAGAATGTAACACAAGAAGCGGTGAAAGTCCAGTGGGACACGTAAGCTCGGCTTCGATACACAGAAAACATAATTCGCTTTTTAGCTGGTTCCCGCAAATTAGTACGCGCCGTAGTTCGTTTTTTGAAAATCTCACAGGAACCTAACATTTTTTCAGGATTAAAAGTATCCTATAATTTAGGCCAGTTAATCATCAATACATAAGTGAAAACCGCATTCAAATCTGTCAAGGCGTTTCTGATATTAGCGTGCACAAACACACAAATTCTAAAACTTTTTTTGACTTTGGTAACCTATAAGTACAAGGTGTACAAATTGTTTTTTTTTTTTTTTTTTGAAAAAATATTTAAAAAACGGCTCGTTTACGATTTTATTATATGTATAGATTGAATAGCAAATCTAACAACATATAACAGTTTAAAAATACATAAATACTAGGTTTGAAAACTACATACTAGGTATATAAACAATATACATAAATTTGTATACTTACATATATATTATAGAACTCACTTTCTAACGAGCCCCTTGGTGGAGTGGTTAAAATCCTTGCCTTAAGCGCAAAGCAGAAACAGAAGAACAAAATAAAAAGAGTTAAACATATCGTATATAATCTATAATTTGTATGAGCTAATAAAAAAGGAAATTAGCGATAAGCATACCTTAAAGGTCTCAAAGAGGTTGCATATAAGTTATTGCAAATCGCAATAACCGGCCTCTTTAGTGGATGTGTTTTGGCTTTCTTGGATCCGGACTCACTCGTTGCTGTGCACCATTTCACTAGCAGCTCCACTGTCTGTATCGGAGCACCATCTATTTCATCTGAAAACATCACAAAAGAAACATGAATTAAAGATGCTTCAATTCAAATTATTACATGGATTACTGTAATAGCTCGTATATTGGTGAATCCTAAGAAATTTTTAGTAAAAACTAGGATTTTACAGAACAGTTCAGTCTGAACTGTTCTGTAGTCTACATTAATTTATCACAATCAAGTCACTTTGTAATTCTAAATGGCATGATAGTTCTCCATGTAACAATAGTAGTAACAATCCTTCCATTACTTTTTTTTATGAGAAGAGTATTGTTATTTTTAAAATTCAAAAAGGATTCAAAACCCTAAACATCAGGTCATCAGAGAAAGTACTAGTGCTCTCGTATAAGAGGAGATAGGGGGAGAGACTTCATCATCCCTTACTCACGCTATCGAACACAACAGCACAAGTTTTGTTATTTCAAGTTGCAAGGGAAGTTGTCTACAGAGCGGCCTGTAGGACTGAGTTATAAACATCCAAAAATCTTCATATAGTATAATAATTATATAATATTAAGTAACATACCCAGTATGAGACAGTTTGGCCTCCTATCGTAGCCCAATACTGAGCGCATTTGTGTCGCCCCCTGTAAAGCTTTGCGGAATTCTTCGGTACTGCGTTCGTTTGACGCGTTCAATTCCAATGGACGGTAGCCTAGAAATATAACAAAATAACTACGAATTGCTTAACTAAAGTGTTGGGAGTCAAAAATCTCAAAAACAAACAAAAAAGAAAAACTTAAGAGATTCCTGTTATATACCGGCTAATCGGGCCAATAGATGCGCAAGCGTGGTTTTCCCTACTCCAGGAGGCCCGCAAAGTAAAGCCACTTTGTGGTGTGGTCGGCCATCTTTGTCCATTTCCGGTTCCGGATCCTTCTTGCTCTTCCATTTGTTCGTCAATTGGAACTGTCCGGCGCGTTTACTGAACGAATTCCTTTGCTGTGCGTCGGTTACTTTCACTTCCTTTTTAAACACAACCTGTAAATCATATTTAATATCTATCTATTCTATACTAATAATATAAAGATGTTTGTATCCTAAAAAATCTCCACCAAACCTCCTACAATCTCATAAAAATAAAAAAATAAATCTGTGAAAAGGTTTTAGAGATCGTCTTGGTCTGGACCTTCGGAAACTTCATCGCCAGAATATGAACCTTAAATTGTTTAAGAAAATGTATATATTCTCACCTGATCCCACAAATGCAGCCAATGCAACAAAGCCCTGTTCACGGGTTCTTCTGATAGTAAGTCTATGTATGAAAGCGGTTTGTATTTATCCACCCACAAACTTGCCTCGTTTATTTCTTCCTCCACATCAGGAAGAGGCTGTTGCGATTCGCTAATCATTTCTTGATGCTTAGTTTCTAACTGAAACAGGTTAACAAGCGATTGTATATCTTTAATCAATTTTCAAATACATGTTTGTTACATGTAATACTAGTCTTTTGTCACTGTATTATGAGATTTATATGAGGTTACTCTATTGGGTAGCCTATATTTTTGCCTAATTTTGACTAAAATCTCTAAGTCAAGTATTGTTTTTTAGTAGAATTCTTTATAGTTAAACAAGTATTTGTACCATTATTTTACGTTATGCTTGACAGACAAGCTAACGGTCCACTTGATGGTAGGTGGCTACCGTCTCCTATAACACAAGCAACGCCACTATAGTAGGGTTAAGGATAAAGCATTGGCAAGGGATAAGGAAATGGGTTCTAGCATCCTTACTCTCTCGCCAAAACACAACAAGTAAGGGGGTGGTTACTGCCGCCAGCTGAAAATGCTTAAAATAAAATTCAAAATTAAATACTTAATTTCATCATGACATTACAAGAGCTAAAATCGACTTACTATTCTTCGAGCCTCCTCCCAAGTGCTAGTATAAGAAGAAAACAGTGAAAGCTGGTCTGATTTTTGCCCCAAAGACCTGTCCCATACGTCTTCAGACTCAAGTTTCACATACACTCTTTCACCTTCACTATTAGTTATTGGAAGAAATGCCCATCTGTAAATATGTTTTTCTTAATTAATATTTTCCAATTCGAGAACTCGTCTACCCCATTGGTTTTCTACTTGATGACAGATGTGACTGGCCAATTGCCACTTATATGTCGATTGCTGATTCTTTTGGGTGTGTCTTCAACTTTTGCTATTTTGCGAATTTCAGAATATCTGATCCTAACCACCAAAGAAACTCCGAGCATAGCCCATTCCATAGCTCGCTGAGTGACTTTGAACTTGTAGACCAGTCCGTACCGTGAGAGCCCACGTTTCAGCACCAAACGTCATATGCACAGTATTAGTGAATTTATTATTATTCTGTATTAGTAAATTCGGAATAAACTTGCTCATAAACATGCTTACCTAGGTATGTTAACAGAAATATTATCCTTAAAATTGTATAAAGCTTCTGGATTAACATATGATTGATTTTTTGGGGCATCGAGAATTCTCTTTAATCTTCTGCCCTCAATAATTCTTTCAATTAGTTCTAAATCTCTTTCTTCCTCTGTTTTTTGTTTTTTACTTGGTAATTCAAGCGTGTTGAAATCTATATCATTAATATCTCCAAACAGGTCCTCTATCGTTCTCTTATTGGACACATTTTCATGTAACACAGGTGATAAAATTGAAGGATCTGTTGAATTTTCTAATGTTTGTAAACTTTGTAATGAATCTGTTTGATTGCTTAACACAACTTCATCGTTTACTAAATTATTTGAATTACTCTTTTGCACCACTGGGCTTGTAAAATCAAGAGTTCTTCTTGCAGGATTTGACTTTTTTCTAACAAAATCTCCATCTGAAATTAAATATAGCAGTAATATGTTAAACATAATACGTTATAATAAGTAAAATAATTCAGTAGTGGCGTCGTTGGGTTTTAGCCGGTAGGAATCCTGCATATCCCCGCAGTGTCCCCTACACTGCCGGGTATCCAAGAGGATTTCAAAATGTTAAAAAAAAAGGGTATGATACATTTCTATACTTCTATACTTCTATACTAATATTATGAAGAGAAAATATTTGTATGTTTGTTATGAATAAACTTAAAAACTACTAGACCAATTTTGAAAATTCTGTTACCTACAGGAAGCTATATTAACAGCGAGTAACATAGGCTATATTATATAAAGTTACGCGGGTGAAGTCGCGTGCAGCAGCTAGTCAGTCATAACTTGGGCAGTCAATCTGATTGTAGTAAGCATTCTCCCTTACACCTTGAGTGAGTAAGTAATTTAAGAGCTCATTTCCTACCCTACCCTATCCCTTATCCATTTTAGTATTATGTTTGTCAACAAACTTGTAACCATACCATAGTGTTATTAACAAATGAATAGTCAGCCAGCTAAAGAAATTAAACCAATAAGGTTTTAAACTGCATGTATGATTCTAAGAAGAGACTAATGTTCACGAATATGCTCAAAATTAACATCCTACAATCTGACTACTACATTTACAATTTCTTAGTTAATTTTTATTTTAACACAAATTACAGGAAACACAAAAATTGGTTGTAATATATAGATATTTGTTATAAGTAATATTAATTCGTTCTAGGTATTTATCAGGGACCTTGCCATTTAATCGTTTATTCAACTAAATGGCAAGGTCCATTTGCCATTTGTTCATTGCCATCGAACAAAAAGCCATTTGTTCGAAGCCTTAGAAATAAAAATTAGTGACAGTTGAAAAATATTCAAAAACCAATTATTGAAAGCGAGGAATATTATTATGTTAATATATACCTTTAATGTAATTTATGTACTTAGTTCTACTTAATGCATTGTGAATATACCAGCAACTTTACATCAGAAAACATATTAAAAACATAACCTTCTGGTTACAAATGTTTCTTTTGATATGAGTGTATGTAAGCAAATCATTAACAAATAACTATATTATACAAACCTTCCTCAGTTTCTCTGAGTAATTCAAATTCATCAGCATACGTAAGTTCATATTCTTCATCGGGATCTGGATAATCAGTCATGTTTCAAGTTTTATTAATTTTACTTCTTGAAGGAAAAGTTTTAAAGTTTTTATGAGACAAAACACAGATTGAAAGTACAATTTCATGAAGCCAATATTAAAACTTTTGCAACGATGGAATGATTAATAATATCATTGGATAAAATTTAAAAACGCAACACACAAATTAAATAAACATCAATAAACATACAGAAGTTTCAAAATCCAATTCAAATAAACATCAAATGACACAGAACACTACATACTCAACATACAGAATCATATAAAATCGTAAAGGGAGGATAAACCTCCCTCTACGTATAAAATAGTGGTTTTTGACAGCTCTAGCTGCGTTCAGTTTAGCTACGTTCAGATACTGATCGCCGCCACAAGTCAAAATAATATGTAATCTGTGTAAATCTGTGGCACAAACAAAGGTCAATAACTGTCAGAGAAGAGGTTACTAAGTACAGCCAACACTATCAAAAACGGTTACATTTTTTTTTTTAAGTAGAGACATACCCACATAAATGAAATGAAAGTTATGAAAGCATAAGACACTCGATTAAAGAGACATAGTGTTCCCAATCTGGGTAACAGATTTGTAATTGGGAGATAGGAAATCGATGGATGTTCCTATCCAAAGAATTAAAAAAAAAGAACTACAAACGATTGGTCCATTGTTCATCCCGACAGATTGCCAAGTTTCAGTGAAAAGGAAAAAAACCTTAACCCTTAGCGGCCACACCTCAGCCAGGCCACATAGCGACTACACGGGGTAAACCCCGTGTGGCAATTGGGGTTTTTCAGTGTGGGTATTACCCCACACTGAAAAACCCAATTGGACAAGATGTGTTAGATGTTTTAAGACTTTTAACTGATTGTGTCATGTTCGTTGAAGAGTTCTTCAACATTTATGAGTTAAGTTGGTTAATTCCTAGGTGGCGCTCTAAAAACTGGTCATATAGGTCAAAATTCTGGAGATGGCTTTTTTCGAAAAAAAAATTATAACCGCCATTTTGCAATATTAACGGCTAGAGTTTCGGGATGGTCCGCACAATATATACCACTACTATGAAAAAATAACAGTATCCGCCGATTATTCAAAAAGTATATTTATTTTGCAAAATTACTGGAGGGAAAAACGAAATCATGAAATTGGCTTTTTTACGTATTATTAGCTTTTGAATACATAATATTTCACTTCAGTTCACTTCTCACGTGTAAATGCGTACTTTTTTAGTCATAATTATATTTGGGAAATATATTGTTTTTTTTTATTTGAGACATTTTAATTTTTTAATTATTTTTTTTAAAGTATGGAACTATAAGTATACAGTGTGGAAAAATAAGTCGGGCCCTGAAGGGAAACTACCTTAAATCCTTAAGTTGGCTCATTTTACATAAAGGAAACATTCCTTTATTTTTAAAAAGAAACAAAAAACTGCATTCAAAGATTTTCTAAAACTCACTTGGCTCGCCCGGGACTCGAACCAACTAAAATTAAAAAAACACAAACACTCGCTATTTTATCATACTAATCGATAGGATTATTATTCAGGATAAAATTTCTCCTGAATAATAATCCTATCGTATTTTCATAAACTAAAATCAACGTGTTGACCTACAATGAAAGTAAATAAGATTTATTCGATCGATATTCGATTTTTTTGTTACTATAATGTCAAAACTTACCTTTATTTCATCAATTGACGATCGATCAAGGCTGTTTGTAACCTATTGGAAAATTATGGGGAAGGCATATTCCAATAGTGGATTTGTGAACATGTTGAACAAGATTTGATAAATTCGTCAAATACCATCTTCGATATAATACTAGCTAAGTACAAAGTAGGGAGTTAGGGATTTTTAACTTCTCAAAATTCCGAACTAAATACCTACGAAGTAAATAAATATATAGTTAATGCCAGGAATGCATACTTTTTTGCGCAGACATCTATCCTTGTCTTCTTGTTTTTCATCATCGAAATAATATAGATATTTTTTCAAGCTGCAATAATTTTATATATACAGTTATTGTAGGTACAGCCAAAATATGGCCGACGATGTCACTACAATATATCACCATTATTGGATGGCTATAATATATTGTAGCGACTATGAAGATGTTATATCTATAATATAAAAATGAATCCAAATGTGTTGCTAAGCGCAAAACTCGAGAACGGGTGGACCGATTTTAATTCTGTCTTCACTCGTGGATAGACAAACCCTAGGCGAAGCCGGGAGCGGACCGCTAGTTATTAAATACATATAAAATAAAACTTCACAATAATATACGAAAGTTTTTTTTAATAATTGGGTATATTTACAATAGATTAATTAACAAACGTGAGTTACATGAGTAATGGTAGAGGAAGCATCGAGCTGACGATCGATGCCTGGTTCTATTCTTAATTACAAATATGCAAATTCGTAAGGTCAAACAAAATTACTTTCATATTTTTATAATTAAGGAGATCAATGGAAATTAAATCATGGACCTTATTCGACTTAATTTATTAAGTACAGTAATACAATGAAATACAATACATACATACAATTATAATATAGTCTATTGCATATTTCGTTAAAAATATAACACACAAAAGTTTTTTATTTAATTGTATGTGCTAAAGCTACTCATATTAAAACGAAAATAAATAAATGAAGAATGCTTAAATATTATGTAATTAATTTAGAACAAGTAACAAAACAATAATAATAGTTTTTGTAATTGATTTAACGAGTCTTAATTAAATAGGTAGGTATATATATTTTAAATTTTACTTAATACCTACCTCAAAAAATAATATGAGACGAGTCTTTTAATTGCATTACTAAATGTATTAATTACCTACATTTTTAAACATTTTTGAACAGGAATAAGTTTTTACGGATCATGGATACGAGACAGAAACATTTAAAATACATAACGAATAAGCTTACGAAAAACTCAACAACTTACATTAAAAAAAAAAACAACGGAATATAACATTACTTAGCGTAAATGAGTACTTAGCGGCCAAGTCGCCGCGGCCAAGCATCATTGACCTCATTGAGACGACATTTCTCTCATTGGCCGATTAAACTAAAGCAAGATCTCATCTCGACCTGTGGCCTATTGTAAGCTTATAATGACTGCACTCGCTAACGAGCGCTTAAAATATTTTTATGAAAAATTGACAATGGCCGCTAAGAGCGCATGTACGCTTAGCTGTGAACTATTATTTATAAGATTGCAAACCTAAAATTTAAGGCCGCGTATTCACTAGAGAAGAGTCTTCACTAGAAAAAGTCTTGCGTGCGACACGACCACGAACACGACACGACTTGACTGGTCCGACGCAACTCAAAATGGCGGTGCGGTGACATAGACTATATTAATGTGGTTTATTATATTGGACAGAAATACGTTCCGAATTCCGATACACGAAATTTTCATCCGCTAGCGAATACGAGGTGATACATACAATACATTTTAATAAACATCACAGACATCTACTTTTACCTAATCATCATACTGACTTAGAACATTATAGAGATTTCACTTAAAATATCATTAATTACATACACTTCACCCTCAAAACATTCACTCGACTAAACAACTTAACTACGGCACTCGGTTTTTGCCGAGATTGACATTTACAATCTGCACTAAGCCTCGTTCAGATTAGCTTGTACATCAGTGACGTTTTATTTCTAGCTCAAGTATGCAATATTTAGTGCAAATATTGTGTAAATCACTTTTTGGTATTTATTTTATCGTAAATTGTTCGTTGACTGTACAAGCATGATCTGAACATTTACCTACGTTTTAAATATTATTTAAAAATACACTAGGCTGAGATTAAGTTCAAACAGCATGTTTTCATCGAGATTCGCTAGAAAATAAAAAATAGGTAACTTTTAATGTTATGATTTTACATCAATTAAATGGGCAAAAGTTTTTCTAACAAAATACGACAGAAAATGTACCTATTCGTTTAAATGAGTCCATATGCTTTTAGATTTTTTTTTTAAGTTTTCCCGCGGAGGGTACACCGCCCCCGCGGGATATGCTTTTAGATTGCAATCTACATTTTGATCTAATATGTAGGTACAGACTCATGCTTTGGTTGATGGAAGTAACGCCATATAATTTGAAAAGTGCAAAAATATTTATGCTTACGTAATAGTCATTCATCTAATCCTTGTTGAGTATTGTAGTCTGTCTTAGTAAGAATGCTGGAGTACAAGTCTTGTCACAAAGATATAATAAAAAGGGCAGACATAGTAGGTATTGTCAAAAATAACTCATAATTTAGGTACATTACAGTTCTATCGCATGTAATGCGATTATAATTGCTAAATGAGAACAGACTAATGCCGTGAATATTTAAACAACGATAATACGAGTACATTCGTAAATCAGAAAAATAATAAATTAATACGTATAGAGATCATTCTCCGCCATAATTATCTAATGACGAATTCTTTTAGAATACTTATTTTTTCTTTTTTATAGATAAAATTATAAGTAATTAACAATAATATTACCTACTTTAAATTTTAATACAAATGTTTTAAAGGACACTTAATAACTGGTGTTTTATTTGAGTTTTTATTTTTTATCTTGACATCACACTTATTACTGTTAGTAGTTGTATTTTGCTTTATCAAAATTATACAAATTATTGCTTTAGTGTTGAGATACATGTAGGTAAGTACCTACTTTGTGAAAAGAAGTAAGCTCTTTTAATATCAACATCTCGAAAAGTTTGAAATTCAATCCAGCGATTAAGTTTTAAAAGATGTTAAAGCATTCTAATTTATATCCTAAGTGAATGTAGCTTTTTTATTATTATTTTCGAACTAAATAATTAATTAATTACATTATTCGTACAGTTAGACCGAGTGCCATTTCAGGCTAGTTTCACACCTGGCGCCAACTACCTACTTACTCGTCGAAACCATGCTAATGTATGTATAATGTCTAATGTAATTTACTGTACAAAATGCTTATTCATTTTCAATATTTGACCTATTTTTAATTTTTTCAAAACAAGTCATCCAGCGCTTTGAGCCGAACCATACGTACACTTTTAAGAAGGATTTACCGGAGTACTTTTCGCGGGCGTCTTATTCAAAAAGTTCCTTTTCAACAAGTATTTACGAAATTTTATCTTTTTGCAGTTTTATTTTTTATGAAGCCTCACTTCAGACCCGCAGTACAATATAGGCGACCATGAACGTAATTATTTAAGAGTAAGACGATTAATTTTAATGTAAAGTGAAAAAATATCACTAAATCCATAAAAATATTGGCCCAAGTCCAAGAAACACAGATTATGTCCCATAATCAGTAATTATAAATCATGTCAACAGCGCAATCCAGATATATTCCAATAATGAAGCCCAGATATGGGTAAGCTTTAAAAATGAACTCCATAGAATTTTCGCATAAATTCGCTTATGGCTATAGATGGCGCTGAACAATAGTTAGATAGAGTAAGTTCATTTTTAGATTAAATTTTTCGAGGTGAATATTTTATGAAGATGTAAATTTTACAACCAATTATGTGCTTAAGATTTACTAATTGCTTTTATATGTTAAAATAGGTTGCATTCTGATAAAATGTGGCAAAATTGAGCATAGTACTTAGTGACATTAAAAAAATCGAGATTACCATTTTGACAGATTTTTGTTTGTAATGTTTATTGAAATTCAATTTGATTTTTTGACTTAAAATATATTTTTTATAAGTAAAGTCGGGGTACGAAAACCTTCGTCAGTTTTCATATTCATTCCGTCACACGTCATAAAGTCGTAGACACTTAGTACCTTTTGAAACTAAAACACTAAGCAAAAGTCAATGTTTCTTCTAAAGATGACGAACCTTTTCTTAACCCGATCGACAAAACATAAAAATGGTTTTTCAAACTTGTGCACTATGGATGCATATACTTAAAAAAATCATTACTATAGTAAATTTAGGTCTGCGGCCTCATAATTTGTATATGTATTTATTCTTAATACATTGGAGATGATTTTCCTGTGTCCCTTGTCACACGCCCTCTAACGAGTATCTTCGACATATTGCATCCTCCCGCCTGCCTCGCATTGCACTAATATATTTATGTCAATACAATCATTTTACTACACATACGAAATTCTTAACTTACCTAATATCTAACCGCTGTTCTATTGGACTAGAACTCCGCCGTGTGTGGCGGATTTAGAATGTAGTTTTCAGATAATTACCTATATTGAAGTGGTGTACTTACTTATACAATATTTTTAATCATCGTTGACAGCTGTCAGCTGTCATACATGTTTGGCATACATAATTAGAATACATATTTGGAACAAATATCAAAACGACATCGTTTTCGTTTCCTACTACACACGTTTTTCTTTTATCAAAGGAAATTGAGCAGATATTATTTATTTATAAATATATAAACTTGAAAACTACTATTTCATTTGCTAATAAAATGGATGATAATTGTAATATTATTATAGTAGAATCATAAAACGAAAAACCGTTAGTTTTTAAATATTACATGTGTATCGATTTAATGTATGATGAATTGGTATTAATAATATCATTTTCACACACATCTAAACATCTCATCGCTTATCACATTTTTCTAATTATGACCACCATTCCAACGTTTGCGTATATTTTTACTATCCAAAAGCCCACATCTGTCGAAACGTATTTTATACACAATATCATTGAACTATAAAGCCTTCGTCAATCGTCGTCATTTAAATTTAGTCCCTAATTAATGTTCAATACATCTTTTGGTATATACGATCTCTGTGTGTTTATTTGGTCATAATAATTATTTAAATTGAGCAATTACGAGTGTATATGATTTACCAGAGACCGCTTGGCTCGCCTTTGCCTTATGAGTCAAAGAGAGTAAGCAAATTAGAAAACCAAAGGCTTCGCACACAACCCATTGTCTGTGCAAAAACGTCAGTGCCACAGAGTAAACTTGAATAGTGGATGTGGTTGGAAAAAAAGCCGCAGTGCATCGCAATAGCATGTTTTAGATATTTTGAATAAGAGAGATCCACAAAAAAGATTTTCAGAATACATAGTACAGGCACATGAATAACCAACTATTCTTTGATTTATCTTTAAAGTGTCGCACTATAATTATGTTTTTTCTAACCAAAATCTCTTTATAATTATTTAGTAAGTAGATAATTTGATTTATTTTTAATTTTTACTAAAATATTTTAACAATCACTTATGATTTGTTTTTATTAATTTCTCTAACGCCCATTCTTCATTGGACCGTGTTACTTTTTAAATCGATGACGAGTGACCAAGGCTTTCAATTGTATACAGCCGACATCAGACCCTGCTCGGGCGATCTGTGAGTGCCAACCTGAGAACAGCGACCTCTGTGTGTCAGGCAGCAGTTAACGCGTGGGGCGGAGGGGGTGCGGGGTGCGCGGGCGCAGGAGGGGGGCTGTCCAATGAACCGCACGATTTTAGCTCAGTAAACACTTCAGTAAAGAAACCTGGCTCAGAATTGATCCTAAGCATGTTAAACGATAGCCTGTCGACGATAAGCAAGCAGCGGTCCCAGAATTTGTCTTTAGAATCTTCGACTAAGAAAGGCTTGAGTGGATAAGATATTTCGTTACCCATATAAGAGTATGAAAGATAGAGGCATGTCAATACAACGGCTTGCAGTTCCTGAGGCCGAGCGATGCGTTCACCGTCAACCAGTTCTCGGACGAGCATGTATACGAAGACCACGTTGGCTGGATTTATGAAGGCCACGTCCTGAAAGTGGAAATAGCTAAATTTAGACCCGTAAGAACTTACAATTTAGTCCAGTATCACAAAAAAAAATTTTGACTAATTTTGGCATATATTTTTTGAACAGGCGTGGATTTTATTGAAAATGTAAACACGTAATAAGATAAATAAATTACAAATACTTTTTCACTGACTGAAAAAAAAAACTTTCTTTTTGTTATGGGTTTCAAATTGTATGAATTTGACTTTTAATCATGGCCAGATTAACCATTTATTGGGTCTCCGTTTACCGATAATTCGGGGCCTATAGGATCGGTTCCCAAGGATACGGACCACCACAACTTCGACTTTGGCTGCGCTTTAAGACACTGTGCCAGACTGCCTTCCAATGCGGGGCGCCTAGGCACTTACCTACAATGCCTAAGGTATACTGCCACTGCCTAATCCTGTCCTGCTTCTGATTGTTTCGAACATTACAGCTACACATATTACAGTTAGGTACTCAACTGAGTATAACTGCAAGCTGGAAATATAATTGGGTTATGGTGTCTTTTCTCTTCATTTGTGTGTCCTTCTCTGAATGACCTTTACTAAAATTACTCAAAGTAACTTTGTAGTTGCGTATATATTTTTAGAACAAATACTTTGCTCAGTGACGTCAGCACATGAGTTTTCTGTTAATAACTATTAATAAGTGTAATTACCGCAGCTCTTTTAGGAATTGTATTTAATTTAAAGAAATATTTGTGACTTGGACCGTAACATTCTACCTAAGAAGTATTCTGTTGGAATTAGGTATTTTTAGCATGCACATTAGAAAGTATACACATTAGATACACATGTAAAAAAAAATATAGGTAAATATTATATTTTAAACGGAAAACTGAGAAAATTCTTGTTCATAAATTTTCTAAATTATTCCTTAGATTATTGTCCAAAAGTATGATATCTTATTTGCGCCTGACTTATTATATAAAAATAGTATTAAAAATTATTATATGTACCACGATCGATTATATTTTGTGGAGAATAGTCAATTTCGCCTTTGCTACGCGATCTGCTACGATAGTTTATGTAGAGTTGCTACATAATGCATCGTAGAGGTTGTTATTCATGGGATACTATCACCCAATCCGAAATCCCATAATATTAGAATATTTAGAAATTCATATTTGTTCCAACTTATTCATTTAGTTCATTCAGGGTCAGAAATGTGTCACCAATACCTAATTTCAAGAAAAAATTATGTTTTTTTTAAGACAAGGCGCTATTTACATAAATTTAATTGACTGAATATATCCGTAACATTGTTACGGGTCTTACGTCACGATATTGGTCTTATTCTTATTTCGACAGATCCATTTTTTGTCAGATCCTTTTTTCGTCATATACTACAATCGACAGATGACGGTCATTTACTGCTTTTGTCATATATTTGTATAATATACAAGTACAGTTAAACACAATAGTATTTACTGATACAAAACGAAGTTGCCTTTTTGTTACGAATAAGCTTCCATATAAATCCAATTTGTTCAAAAGTTCTATGCTTTAGTGATTCGATTTTAATATAAAGGCACACTACGTCTCGAACTCATAAATTGGGCAGCTCACCCGGTGGCAGTAAACATTCTCTTTCAGAATATAATGTGCAATAACACCATATGTGCTGTTATTTGGCAGTAGTCGCGTTCACTGTCGGGTTGCAGTGTGCGTAAGGGATATCATTTCATATCCTTATCCCCTCCTAATTTTTATCTTTTATCCGATTAAGGCGCGATTTCACCATCATCATCTCAGCCGCAGGACGTCCACTGCTGGACATAGGCCTCCCCCATAACTCTCCAATAGGACCGGTCAGAAGCAGCCTGGATCCACCGTTGACCAGCGGCCTTTATTAGGTCGTCTGTCCACCTTGTGGGTGGACGTCCTACGCTGCGCTTGCTGGTACGTGGCTTCCACTCGAGAACCTTCCGTAACAGACGTTTACAGTATGCGAGTGACAGCGCTAAATGACTTAACATCGATGTTAAATACTAACAGAGTATGGTGAAGTCGCGCCTAAGGTTGGCAGCGTTATTACAACACCTATGGGGTTGCTTGTATTAACAGGCGACACTAGCCACCTATCACCAAGTGGACCGTCAGCCTACCTGCCGACCTTTAGTTAAGAAATAAATAAATAATAATATTTTAAAAATTGTACGATATGAGCTAATCCAAGCACTCTAATATATAATATATGAAATGAAAATTTTGGATCCTTTTTTAAGAAAATTGCGCGGAGTGTGAAATTTGGTACACTTAAAGTTTACATGGAGAAAGCTGATATTTTGCTGAAAAAATAAACGTTATACACACTTTACGTTTACGTTACTTTACGTTTGACACTACGTACGTAATATGCAGATACTACTCTTTCGTTTGTGGTCAAATTTCGGCCGCTGGGCGACTTCCAGTAAATACTAAACTTACTAAAAATACTAGTAAATACTACAAAAAAAAAATTATTGTTAAACTAATAAAAGCAAATATAATTTGTAATAATTATATTATATTAACAACGTACCTATATTTACTAATCGCATAGTTAGTAACTAATTACAAAACAAATACTGTTATAAATCAAAAATATCGAGTTATGTTTGTACTGTATATACACACAATTTGTACTGCAAACACAATGTCCCCATCTCCAAAGAGAGTCCCTTGACAAATAAATTCAGCCCGAGTGAGCCATTCACTAAGTGCTGTATTATTTTATCTGTTTTAATTGTAAGCCACTAGCTAGTCTAGCTACCCATCCCCGACTGCACAAGGATACATTTTTTTTTGCAAATTATATAAACAATTAAGCCTTCCTTTTTTATCGCTCTTTCCTTTAGTGGAAATCGTATCAAAATCCATTAATATACCGCCGCCACGGCGACAGGTGGCGCTCAATTTTTTTATATTTTTAAATGATCCCTTGGGAATTTAACATTTTTCCAGGATAAAAGTATCCTACACGTTAATCCTCGTAATAAACTATCTGCGTTCCAAATTTCATCTAAATCCGTTCTGCCGTTTTTGCGTGATAGTAACAAACATCCAACTATCGTCACAAACTTACATACATATTTGTTAAAGTGAAAATTTCGAAATAAGTGGTCGTCTACATTCAAATTGACCCCTTCCTTCAGCGTGTCTAAATGCGGCACGAGGGCACTTTTGTAATGAATATTTGTTGTCCCTTTCTAAACAAAACGTAATTCATGAAGAAAGCAGACGTAAGTTCTGTGTTTGAGTTATATCGATCTTGGCCTACACACGCGGAGCGGTACGCTTTCGACCCTCTATCCATATTGAATGAACCTCTTGTTTGTTTGTGTGTGGCACCCTCCGCGAAATGCTCGCGACTAGTGACATGTTTCACCTGGACATGATATTTTACACTCTTTACTACACCATGGCTTAAGTACGAGTATTTTAGAAAGCTTCGCTTAAATTTTTTGGTAATCTAATATACTAATAATATAAAAGAGAGAGGATTTCTATGTTGTACTCAAAAAAAAAATGGACCGATTTTAAAAATTCTTTTACCTATAGAAAGCTACGTTACCACAGCGAGTAACATATTCTATATTTTATAATAAGTTACGCGGACGAAGTCGCGTGCAACAGCTAGTAATTAAATAATTATGCAGTTTATATTAATTTGAAAAATTAAACAACACATAGTATCAACATCAATTCTCTTACAGCGGGTTCCTATAATCTACCATCCGTCATTGGTTACAAGTTACTATATAGTCGTTTTCATTTACCGACAACGGATCTTAACAAAGCGTTCCACAAGTTTTTTACGCTTAATATCGACGACCGTCCGTTCGTAAATTGTCTACTGAGCCCTCCCTACAACACAATATTTTTCGTATAATGCTACTGGCATATGAACCCTAAATATCCATTTCACAAAGAAATACGAAAGGCAAAAACTGAATTCAAGATTGATGTAAAAAAATTTATTGAGATATGTTATCATAAGCGTTTATCAATTGTTATTGTTTTGGCAACTACAACGGCCGAAGATTATACAAATCTTTTAATATTTTAAGTATTTTTTCCGGTCAGTAAATTTTATCGTATTAAACCGCATATACCTATGAATATTTTACATATTCGGATTTACTCTATCTTATGAAACTGATTTCTTTTTTAAGTTAAGTTCGACAGACAGGCTGACGGTTTACTTGATTGTAGATGGCTACCGACGATAAACTTTTCTTTATATGTATATTCAATGAATGAGAATTTGTAAAACAGATATATTTAAATAATCTAATAGCTGTAAAGTAAAATGGCTATGGACACATAATTATGATAAATTGAGAACAATTTACAAACTTATAACAAATTAATGTAGTAATTTGTTATATATCTCCACATATCTATCCATCTATATATGAGGCCGTCAGCGCAAAAGTGGCCTAATCCAGAAAGAATTAGTATGAAGCAATTAAGCGTTTCAAAATGTAACTAATGCAAAAATGTGTTTAGTACTACCATCTGTTATTTACTTGCAAAAACTACAGATAGGCCATTTGTGCATCAAAAATAAATGAATTTTGATTAAGTTACGATACTCAGCCTAGTATTCGGAAAAATGTGGGTTAGGTCACTTTTGCGCTGACCGCCTCATATATAAAAGGCAATGTGTGTATATATGTATGTATGTTCCCTATGGACTGCAAAACCGCTGAACCGACAATCTTCAGATTAGTCCAGCGGGTATTTATTGGTAGCGATCGGACGCGGACGTAGTCGGACTACGGTTTTCACCATAGATTATTATGTTATTATACAGGTTTTCACTAATGGAAATAGCCATAGCAGATATACGTTTGTGTATATATTTGCAAAAAATTTCATCCGTGCGAATCCGGAGACGGGTCGCTAGTATAAAATAAATTTGCAAGAATTATCATCTCAACTGTAGGAAGTTTTCTGCTGGACATACTAAAGACTTTCCTATAATTTGCGGAAGTGGTATTTATTTAGTAAATATTAGATTTTTTGTAGTTAATAAATTTTCAAAATTATCCGAGTAATTTGTAGAATAGTTAAATAAATTGTTATAAATTACGACCATTATGTAAGTAGGTAGATAATGTAATTATGTATTCAAATTATTAATTAGTATATGTTAGCGGAAACACCCATAAATAGAACTGCGATAAGAAAAAATATGTTTCAGTTTTTACATAAGTTTCCTTATGGACTACGATTTTATTAACTAAGTGAGTTTTAACAGGAACAATGCAGTACACAACATAAGAGCTTCTATAATGTCGTGTCATAATGGGTGTAAGTTTGCGACTGCGTGTTGCGTATTTACCTGCCATCCTTGCAGTAGAAGCGATCTGTCTACGGTCCGCAGCCACATAACAGCATCGCCAGCTTGGAAATCCCGTAAACGATGACACCGCGTATGCAGGAACATGCCTAGACACTTGAGAAGCTCCGATGTGGACGCTTGTATGATCGTCTTCCGCGGTACAACAACTGGCCCAACCGCACTTGTAGGCAGTTTCTCAGCATAACAAACGTTATTGTTTAGGGCATTAGCACGAACTACCTCTGCAGTGGCGGGTGGTAAAGGCGCTGGTACTGGACGCGGGTACAGAGCACCTTGGACATTCTTATTTCTGTCCAATGGCGCATTGTCAGTTAGGGGCGGTCTGAATGTTGTTACACTTTTGCTTTTGCACTCTAACTTCTTCTTGTTGTTGTTTGCCGTCGAGAACCTCTTCCATGACAGGGCGTTTATAAAGAGTGAGTGTTTTTTCAGATTTTTCTCCAGCGCGGTCTTCTCTGATATAATTTTGGCGGCGTCGTCTAGGGTCGCGCGGCGTTCGTCGCGTGGCACCTCTCTGTTCTCGCGGTTCTTGGCGTTGTTGAGCCTCTCGTAGGAGTAGGCCAGGGCGGCGCGGTCAGGCGGCGGTGCGGCGGAAGGCGGCCGCCTATCGCGCGGGCTGAAGCTTAGCACGGTGCCCATGAGGCCCGCGCGCTTGCATCCGCTAGGTGGCCGCATTCATGACGTGCGCGGCCGGCGATGGCGACGGCCTGTGTGGGCTCGATACGGCCGCGCATGCTCCGTTCCCTTCTACCGCCTATCGACCGCGACGCGCGCAACCAGCTGACCGTCCGCCCTAGCCGTAGCCCTGCGCCCTAGGCTCCCACACTCCCCGCCCTACTCGACCCGGTAAACAAACCCCTGTCTCGGTGAATCACGGAATCGCTCGAGACAACTTCAATTCATATTAAGTTACAGTTTCGGTCGCCAATCGGAAGATTGGGTCGCTAAGTTATTAAGGATCAATTAGATTCGAAGTAACATAGAAATATATTATAATTAATTACTTTAAAAATGCTTAATGAACAAATCACAGAAAATAAACTTACATAAAAAGTCAAATTAGTTTTACTTATTGGTAAAAGAAGCACTTTTTTAAAATCTTCTTTATATATTATATAAAAAATCAATCGCCGTGCGTCAAGTCTCGCAAAAACTCAAGAATGGCCAGACCGATTTTAATTCGGAAATGTTTTAATTCGGACTTATGGAAAGAGGGATAAATGGGGAAGGTTAGATATATATTGCATCGCGGGCGTAGCCGAGAGCGGGTCACTAGTAATTACCTAATACTAAATTACTAATTAGTACGAAAGTACTGTTTAACAAATATGAGTATTTTCATTATTACCATTTAAGTATTAGCAAATTACCCAACGGATTTTGATACGCTTTTCGCTAATAGAAAGAGCGATAAACAAGGAAGGTTTGTGTATATAATTTGCAGAAAAAAAGTCTCCGTCCGAAGCCGGGGGCGGGTCGCTAGTAATAAAAAAAGCCCACAAGTCAATGCGTCGACGACTTGTGTCTGAACGGTCCGGTCCTACTGAAAAATATGGGGTAGGCTAATGCCCAACGTCCAACGACGTCTTCCAGTGAGTAATTTCAGAGGAAGATTTATCAGTGGCAAATGGCAAAATAAGAACGTATAGTACCTACCTACAAAAATCTTATAAGTCAAGTCTAAGAGCAGAGAATAAGAAATAAAAAAGATGGAGCATTGAGCAAATGAAAAAGAAGTGCTGAAAAAGAGTGAAATATACTTTGAACAAGACATTTCTCAAACTAGCAACGGAGCACTTGAGAATGGAAAACTGGACGCTTACTTTAGGCTTCCATTCTTTAATAGATAAATACAATAGATGTTTGCTAAGCATAAACAGGTTTTAGGAAATCTGAAATTAAACAAAGGTTAAATTATAGATTGAAGAAATAAATACATAAATATTGATATGAAATTAATACTGCTGAAGCAGAAAGCAAAAAAGATAGCAGATTGACTGTAAGGGCTACGGGTCCAGCAGTGGACGTCCTACCTTTGAGATAATCACGAGATAATGATAATAATGATAACGATAATTATTGCTCTTACATAAAATAATGCTTTACTAAAATTAAAACACTACGGACAATTGAGTCTGAGTGTCTATTTGTTTATGTGTAAGGTGTGTTTATGTGTAGTGTATAAACATATAGGCTGATACGGTACCGACGATCATAAATATTATCAATGTGCAGTTAAGCATCTTCTGCAGATATTATATAATATTGCGGCATTAGAACTCTCCTCGTGTTCCGAATGCACAGCAGCCTCAAGCGAAATCGAGAAATCAAATTACAATTGAGTTAGGCCATCGAGCTTGCCAATGGCTCTGGGGTGTATTCGAACAAATATTATGTTAGAAAAAAGTTGATTCTCGCAACACTGCTGGCGTGACCTAAATTATTTTAAAAAAACATACAAAATCAGGTTGAACCTTTTGCGAACACCAAAAGCCAACATAAACTTTATGACGCTCTAATTTCAGTTGAAAATTGAATAACTGGTTAATGTAGATCTGCATCTAGTTCAATTGTGGCCTCAAAATTAATTAAAAGTTCGTCTTCTACCTGCACCTTAGTGAAACTGAAATCCAGTAATTACATGTTTTTATGTAAAAGTTGTCCGACAGGCTGGCTATACTACGGTCGCCTATTAACGCCTATTCGGTCCTTTTCACTTTCCTGTATAAGAAGACATCTAACACCTACTCTTAGATTGTACCAGGTAAGAGAAACAGAGAGCTTTGTTGGTCCATAGATATTATCAAATCTAAATTCGCTAACGCGTTTTTAGTGTTTTATTAGCAAGACCGCCTTGTGATGCGTCACATACCTTGTAAGATTATGTTTACCCATTCAATCATTTATTAGTTTAAAAAATATTATTATAAAGAGATAAAGTTTGTATGTAGGGGGGGACTTAATATTCGAAAACACTCATCCAATTAAAAAAAAATCTCACCAATAGTTAGAATAAAATTTCGGGACAAACATATTCTAAAAATAAATAAAAATAAAGATCCTTGGCTTGGCTTGGTCAATGCATATCAGGCGTTACATTGCTTTACATATTTTGTCAGGCGTAGGTAAGTAAATATATCTCATATTTTGTCAGGCGTAGGTAAGTAAATATATCTTTTATTTTTCACCGATTGTCTTATCAATATAAGACACTTCATTCAATCATAAAGTTTATTTACACTCCGGACCCTTCATAATTACAAAGAGCATTTCGTAACACAAGCAAAACAGTGAGTAACCCAGTGCAGACCGAATTTGAACTAATTTGACAGCAAATTTAGATCTAGCTAGACACGTGCATACTCAATGAACTAAGTAGTTAGATAAATGGATGGAACCTGGATAATTGATATTTGATTTGTGGTATGATAACCGAATCAGTTAATTAGGATCTCAGTATTACAATATTATTGCGTGTTTGGGTTTGTATTTTAATTACACACGCTAAGTTTAACTATTCAGTATTTGACGAGCCCGTTGGATGAGCGGTTGGGGTGCTTGCCTTAACGCTCTTTTCTAAGGTTTCCGGGTTCGATTCCCGGCAGGGTCAACTTTGAAAATGAACTTTTCTGACTCAGGTTTGGATCTGGAAAGTAGTGGCAGGGCAAATTGCGTTTGTAGTCATTTGACATCCCGTATTGCGGCAGTAACCACTCCATTACAGAAGACCACCTTGAAGTAACGGCATGTGTGCTGTTGTGGTTCTGGGTGTTTCTGAGTGAGTAAGTGATGCCAGAGCCCATTTCCCTATCCTTTTCCATTCCCTTATCCTTAATTTTAGGTACTGTAGTATTACTGGTTAAAGTACTATTTACTCTATGGTAGTACCTAGCTAGCGCACTTGCGACACCTGTGGCGTTGAATGTGTTATAGGCGACGGTAGTCACCTATCATCAAGTAGATGGACCGTCAACCTGTCTGCTGATCTTAACATAAAAAAGAATGTGTATAGGTTGTTTATTTATTTTTTATTTTTTTTATATATTACATAATTTGATTTAACTAAACACTTAATTATCCTATTTTAATCTACTAATTTACTAGCTAACAATTAAACAAACAAAAATAAGAAATAATAACAACACTTAAAAAAAAATTAAACCATGTGCATGCTGGGAAGGCGTGGAGGAAACTAATTAAATTTTGAAAAAGAATTAAATTTTGTACTCAGTAAATAAACCTGGAATTAACATATATAAAGGATATTTTTAATCCCGGAAATATGTTACGTTCCTGTGGGGTTTCCTAAAAACGAGCTACGGCGCGAACGAAGTCGCGGGCACAGCTAGTACTTCAATAAAAGTACAAAAACTTATGTATAACAAAAGATCTATTTTATATTCATCAGATCATCATCTGCTGATCAGATGTTGATCTGATGATGATCATGCTGCTGATGAACTGCTGATCTGTGTAGGCTGCTGCCTGTGTCTCTCCACTGCTGGATGTAGGGTTCTCCCAAAGCTGACCGCCACGTACGGTCTTTTGTATGTATATTATTATGTATTTCTGTATTTTGTATTCTAAATTTGTTATTGATAAAATAAGAAGTCTGTTAGTTTATTGCCGGGTCCACGGTCAACGACGTCGTAAGCTAATACGTTTAACTGAAGCCTTTCACCACCCTAATATGTATGTCCATGATGTATACATTCTTATTTTTATACGCAGTTGTACCCAAAGTACCCAGACAGCTACGCACAACGTGATTTATGCTACACAAGAAAATACAACTAATAATAAAATTCTCTCTGCTTATTTATTACAAGGACAAGTGCCTACACAAGTGACTATTTTTACTTCTTATAAGTACAAGTGAATATAAGTTTTATTACTTACAAAAACCTTTTTCATATATTGTATACAGCACCTATGGCATTACTTGTTACAGCGATGGCACTTTACGTTGGTAAAATATCAATATATGAAGCGGTTAAAATTAAAATGTTGCTAAGTTTTCTTACAAGGGAGGTAATAAATAAAACATTTCAAGACTAAAAGAGATAATCATTGGAGTGGAATAATTTATTCGTGTCTATGTTACGCCAAAGAGACGCCTTTATCCAAATGATTTCCCAAGAATAAGTACCGTCAGTTGTCAACTTCTATGAGAATCTTTACATTTTATGAAAACGTGTACCTAAAACTCTTTCATATGTCTCGTGTTCTTGTTTTTTTTATATATAAAAGATCAACAGGCAGGTCGATGGTTTTAGATTGTCGCGCTATTAATCTTATTGCTATTACTAATACCATCTAATACTTAGCGATATTCTAGGTACATACACAAATTAAAAATATTTTATTACACAAATACAGCTCAAAATCTGTCGATCTAGTAAAAAAATAAAAGGGCCATAGGAGTTGTATTTGCAGTAATTGCAGTAAATTTTTTGAAATCATTTTTTTTTAAGTTACGAAAATTTTTACTCATTGTTTCGTAATGTTATTATTGTCTTCCTAATAAGCCTATTGAGTGATATGATTTTTTTTGTACACACTAGACTAGAGAATATCTCAAGAAAAAAATGACTGCCACATAGAGGGGAAGTGCATTGGACCTCAGTATGTAGTTTGTATATTAAAATTAGTGACCGACCGAAATTTCGGTTTCGGTTTCGGTTTCGGCCAGTTTCGGCCAAAAAATCTAGTTTCGGCCTTAGTTTCGGTTTCGGCCAAAATATAGCCGAAACTTTCGACCCCGCCGAAACTTGAGTGTTCGTGAATTTTCGTGCGTCGTTCGGTAAACTTCGCAGTTAACTCGTGCTTGCTCGCCGGCGGGGCCCCGGCTCAGTTCGCCACCGTCTATTGAATCGTGAGTTGAGGTTATGTTTTGCAATTGAGTGATTTGGTAAGTATTTATTTTGTTTTTATTAGTACTTCGTTTTATTTTCATTAAATTATCTACACTTATTGATCTCTTTTTCTAACTTTCATTAAATTATCTAAACCAATTGAGAGACCATAGCTAGATATGAAGTATATGTCTAACTTAATGTTATTTTTTGAAAAGTTTAAGTATATAACTATATAATATACTTCCAAGAGTAAGTCGTTACTGTTGGAATATATCAAAATAAATCTGTCTCACTCTAACAAGTAGATTGAGAGTCTTTCTCCTTTACACATATAAACATTAGGTTTATTACAATAGCTCTTTGTTTCATACAATAGTCTTATACGTTTGACTTTGAGCTTCAGAGTTAGTTCTATTCAAACTGCGCCCCTTAGTAGTAGATACGAACACACCTTCCTGATATACTAAAAGAAACTATTAAATAATATCATTTCATATAAATTCCATCTTTCATTGCTTCCCATAACCCGTTGGAATATATCAAAATAAATCTGTCTCACTCTAACAAGTAGATTGAGAGTCTTTCTCCTTTACACATATAAACATTAGGTTTATTACAATAGCTCTTTGTTTCATACAAGAGTCTTATACGTTTGACTTTGAGCTTCAGAGTTAGTTCTATTCAAACTGCGCCCCTTAGTAGTAGATACGAACACACCTTCCTGATATACTAAAAGATACTATTAAATAATATCATTTCATATAAATTCCATCTTTCATTGCTTCCCATAACCCCAATAGGTTATGGGCCCAGCAAATGAAAGCTTCCCAGTGAAATAAAAACTTTCTAGTGAAATATGAAATAAGACTATAATAAAATATAAGTGAAATAAATTTTAATAAATAAAATAGAATAATAATTGTATAAAAATAGAAAACGGACTATTAAAACAATACTTTAATTAACGTATAATTTAAAATAAACTAAGTGAATTTGTGGTTTAAATAAAATGGACAATTCAAAATTAAAGCGAAATATTAAACCGTTTGACGGGGACAAATATAGTGTGTGGAAGCTAAGAATAAGAAATTTATTAAATGAACTTGAAGTGTTAAATATAATAGATGAAGAACCTCCCGCGGAACCTGATAATCAGTGGCTTCAAAAGCAGAAAATTGCAAAGAACACAATTATTGAATATTTATCGGATTCTTTGCTAGGCTTAACTAACGAAGAAATAACTCCAAAAGAAATCTTTAAGAAACTGGATTCTATCTATGAAAGAAAAAGCGTCGCGACGCAACTGGCTTTGCGAAAACGTATATTAAATTTAAAACTGGAGAGTGATAAGCCACTTTTAAAGCATTTCCAACAATTCGATGAATTAATTATCGAATTATTAGCTGCGGGTGCAAAATTGGAAGAAGCCGATAAAATTACACATTTATTCATGACCCTTCCCACCTGCTATGATGGTGTCATTACAGCTATTGAAACATTAGCGGAAGATAACTTGACTTTAACATTTGTCAAAACAAGACTTTTAGACCACGAAATAAAATTGGTACATGAAAGAAGAGATACGAGCTTGAAAGTGCTTCAGGCCGAAACAATAAAAACTCAAGCTGCGTCATCAAAAACTTACAATGGAAATTTCAATAACAATAGAAAATTAAAAGGCGGACAATTTTATAAATTTCAATTTAAATCGAAAAATAAAAAAATGAAAATCTTAAAATGTCATTTCTGCGGAAAACGGGGTCATTTTCAAAGGAATTGTTTCTACAAGAAAAACCAACGTCCTGAAAACATTAGAACAGTTCAGATCATAAACACTGATTCCGAGAAACCAGACGTATCGGGATTTGCTTTTATGGCAGGCGACTTCGAACAAGAAAATAACAATCAAAATAGCATAATGTTCATTTTGGACTCAGGTGCGTCTGATCATATTATCAACAAAGAGGAGCTGGCACGAGGGTTCATAACTTTAGAAAAACCAATAAATATTTCTGTAGCAAAAAAGGGCACATTTGTAAGTGCAACAAAGAAAGGAAATCTCCAAGTAATCAGCAATACAGGCTTAAAAGGGGTGCTACGGGATGTTCTTTTCTGCTCAGAAATTCCCTACAATTTACTGTCTGTTAAGAAGATGCAAGATGCTGGCATGACTGTCGTTTTTGACGGCGTCGATGGTGGTGTGAAAATATACAACGAAGGTAAAATCGTATCATGTGGTAAGTCTTTGAACAATTTAATCGCAATTAATTTTGTGTACGATATACAAGCTTTAGTAGTGAATAACTCATCAAACAGATCCGTAAATAATAATTACGAATTATGGCATCAAAGATTGGGCCACATTGGTAAATCTAAATTTATGCAAATAAAAAGCAAGCAAATGTTTTCTGACATTAAAAAATTAAATAATGTTACTCCAAGTAACAATCTATGCGAAGCTTGCATAAATGGAAAACAAGCATGTTTACCATTTAATAAAACAAAGAGTAAAATTATAAAAGGACCGCTTTTTAATGTGCATACAGATGTGTGTGGTCCGATCACTCCTTCAAGTATTGACGGCAAAAACTATTTTGTCCTTTTTGTTGATGAGTATACCCACTACTGTGTGACCTACTTAATAACCCATAAATCAGATGTTTTTTCTGTGTTTCAAGATTATGTTGCTAAGTGTGAAGTTCATTTCAATTTGAGAATAGTCAATTTGTATTGTGACAATGGTGGCGAATATTTATCGAAAGAAATGAAAGAGCATTGCGTGCGAAAAGGTATAAGCTACCAATAAACAGTGCCGCATACCCCTGCTTTGAATGGGATTGCTGAACGAATGATAAGGACAATAACAGAGCGAAGTCGTGCCATGGTATCTGGCGCTAAATTAAACAAAACGTTCTGGGGTGAGGCTGTGTTTAATAATTAACTTAATTAATAAATATCAGCCCCACAAAAGCACTAAAATCAGCTAACACACCATTTGAATTGTGGCATAATAAAAAACCACAACTAAAATACTTAAAAATTTTCGGTTCAACGGTTTATTATTTAAGTAAAACCAGGAAAACCAAATTCGACGAAAAGTCCTTAAAAGGTATTTGAATTGGTTATGAACCGAATTGCTATAAGGTGTGGGATGTGGTAGATAAAAAGTTTGTAAGGGTCAGAGATGTAATAATTGATGAGATCAATTTTTGGCTAGCAGGCCTAAGTCTGAAGGAATTTTAGTAGAAAATTCCAGTACCTCTGATCTGCACTCCGTCAAAAGGACGTGTAAATCTGATAAGTCTAAATCAGATAATTTTAAACAAACTGGCGAAATACCTGTATCATTAGGTCCACCACCTAATAAATCTGTAAGTGAAACAGATGGGGCTCTTCATTTCAAAATACAATGACTTCATCTCAGGATGGATTGACTTCACATAATCTCAGAAGAAGTGAAAGAATTAAAAACTTGCCCTGCATGTCATATAATGAAAACGAATTGAGTCTAGTCTAGGTCACTTGTACCAAAACTATTTGGTATTCGCTATTAAAAATGATGAGTTTGGAAAACCCCTTAAATACAAAGCGCGTTTAGTAGCTCGTGGATTTAGTCAGGAATATTTGATTGACTATAATGAAACTATTGCACCTGTTGTAAGAATCTCAAGTTTCAGATTCGTATTAGTTTTTGCGAATCAATCCAACTTGCTTGTCCATCATATGGACGTGAAAACGGCATTTTTAAATGGGAAATTAAAGGAAGAAATATATATGGAAATTCCTGAAAGAATCCCAAATAATAATAACGTTTGTAAATTAAATAAAGCCTTGTATGGTTTGAAACAATCTGCACGCTGTTGGTTTCAAATGTTTGAACAGGCCTTAATTAAAAAGGGTTTTCGATACTCATCAGCAGATCGATGCGTTTATATTTTTGATGCAGGTAATATCAGGTAATGCAGGTATATGTTGTACTTTATGTTGATGACCTTGTAATCTGTACAGCAAATATAAATACCATGAATTATTTTAAAAGACACTTAATGAACAAGTTTAAAATGGCAGACTTAAATGAAATAAAATGTTTCTTAGGAATAAGAGTTGAACGGAATCATGATAAAATTACATTGGACCAAGAGTTGTACATAAAAACAGTTTTGGAAAAGTTTAACATGAGTGACTGTAAAACTGTCAGCACTCCTCTAGTAGATTATGACGCCTTAAATTCAATTGAAACAACAAAGGCCCCTTGTATGAACCTCTTAGGTTGTTTAATGTATATAATGATATGCACTCGACCTGATTTGAGTTTTTCTGTTAATCTCTTGAGTAGATTTGTGAACAAAGGTAACCATACAGTTTGGTCATACTTAAAAAGATTATTACGATATTTAAAAGGAACAATGAGTTTAAAGTTAACCTACACCAGACGTAATTACGATAATGTACTGTGTGGCTTTGTTGATTCCGACTGGGGAAGTAATGAAGTGGACCGAAAAAGTACCACAGGTTATTTGTTTATATTATTTGAACAATGCATAATATGCTGGCAAACAAAGAGGCAACTAACAGTGGCGGCATCTTCTACTGAAGCCGAGTATATGGCTTTATATGAAGCCGTGAAAGAAGCTCTGTGGTTAAAATCATTAGTTACCAGCATAAATGTGGAAATATCCTGTCCAATTCCCATTTATGAGGATAATAATGGATGTATAAGCATTGCAAATAACCCTACTAGTCACAAGAGATCAAAGCATATTGATATTAAATATCACTTTTCAAGGGAACAAGTCGAGAAAAAGGTTATTAAAATGTTTTATCTTTCCACAGGTGACCAGTTGGCTGATATATTGACAAAATCATTGCCAAATCAACGTTTTTCTCAAATGAGAAACAAGCTCAACTTAGTGTAGAGATAAATATTAGAAATAAAAATAAAATTAAATATTACTACTTTACCTTGAATTAGATATTAGATTGAATATTAGATTTGAACTGGTCTGATTAGGTTTTTCTGGGTTTTCCCTAATCCTGCGCAACAAATGTTGGACCGTATAAGTTCAAAAGATTGTACTCCCAGACAAAGGAAGGTGTGACAATTTGTATTGTATAATTTTTGATAAGATATTAAGTTTTTGGAGAAAGAGGATTTATTTTGAGGGGGCATGTTGGAATATATCAAAATAAATCTGTCTCACTCTAACAAGTAGATTGAGAGTCTTTCTCCTTTACACATATAAACATTAGGTTTATTACAATAGCTCTTTGTTTCATACAAGAGTCTTATACGTTTGACTTTGAGCTTCAGAGTTAGTTCTATTCAAACTGCGCCCCTTAGTAGTAGATACGAACACACCTTCCTGATATACTAAAAGATACTATTAAATAATATCATTTCATATAAATTCCATCTTTCATTGCTTCCCATAACCCCAATAGTTACTTCATCATATTTTTATTTACTATAATATATAATATATCTATCTATGTTCAGACTGAGACTGAAAATTTAATGATTAATGATAAGATTAATTATAAACCTAGATTGTCCTATACTGATTATTATGATAAATAGGTAATAAAAGTGGTAAATAAAAAATAATAAAAATCTCCAAAAATAAGTATTAGATTTATCTTTAAAATATTGTGAACACAATTACGTATTACTAGTTAGTTATGTAGTATATTTCTAAAGCACTCTAACTGAAAGTTGTTTTTTTAAAGTTTACTTCCAAGAGTAAGTCTTGTATATTCATGTCATAAATTAAAAAATATATTTGTTACGTACGTTAGTGATTATGTTTTTATTTTTTTAACACTACTTAACTGTCTGTATATATATATAAATATATAACACTTTTTCTTATGCGTTAATAAATGTTAAAAAAACTGTAAATTTCAGTAAATAATCGTAATTTTAAATGTTTTAATAAGTTTCGGTTTCGGTTTCGGCCGAAACAGAGAGCAAGACCGAAAGTTCGGTTTCGGTTTCGGCTGAAAAATCAGTTTCGGTCGGACACTAATTAAAATGTCATAACTTATGTAGATATCTATAATATTGCTAGTTCATGACCCGACACACTGTATATATAAGATTATTGTAAGTTTGTTATTTTCCTAATCCTGTAATTTACTAGGCCATCATTTCTTTTATGTCAAACTGAATTATTATACATCTTATCTTGTTAAGTAAACGAGTCAGAATAACGCAAATTGAACACACGACCAAGCAAATATCAGAAGCTATTAGTGCCAGACTTATGACGCCAGACATGAGGGTGCGATGAGGGAGAGAAAATTTAATACAATATTGTTCCCTATCGAAAGTCGGTAGGGAGTAATTTGAGTTGTCATGGCATAAATACGCAAGCAATAATGCAAAAGTTTAAAGTTCCATGAACTTTGTGGCGTTATTTTGATGCAACAGTAATTTTTTAACTTACAGTTTTATTTCCATAGAAATTGTAAAAATAAGATTGGTCATAGTTAAAAAATTATAGCGTATTGTATGTAGATTATATTTACATTGAAATAATGGTTATTATTTATATTGTATATTTATACTGTCTTAATTTTTTAAGACTAAGGTCTTAAGCCCTTCAACCGCTTGGTTTTGTAGGAGTTGTGCACGAATCGTAGTTTTTTTATTTTAGGAGAAAGCAACGCAATAATTAAGAAATAAACATTAAACAAGTAAAGGAATTTGTCGTATAATACGACAAATTCCTTTACTTGGCTCGGCTCTGGCGAAATGGACATTCAAATAATTGGCCGACTTTGGTGGCTAAAGGATTCGCCCACTCGTGCATAGAAACAAGTGGCATACTTACTTACGCAGTTATTTTACGATGCTCTTCTGCGAGGGGATTCTCCTGCATCATTACTCTAACATAAATGAAAGCAGTGTAGGTACTCTGCCACTACTTCATATTTATTGCTTGTACTGCAGGCTGTGCTGCAGGTCTATTCTTTTATGAAATAGGGGAAAACCGGGGCCCTTCGTATGCGGGGCACATTCATACAGTAGTTATAAAATACAAACGTTTAATGAAGTTTAATGAAATAGCCGAAATGAAAAAATACTTTCCCCCACTAGCTGACTAGCTGGTGCCCGCAACTTCGTACACAGTGAAAATATTTATTTATTTCAGTGATTTTTTTTAATCGGATGAGTACACACAAAAAAAACAAACATACAAACTTTACTTCTTTATAGTCGACACCATCTCTATGTCCATACTAAAAAAATGTGAAAGTAACTCTGTCCGTTTGTCTATTACCTTTTTACGCCTTAACTACTTAACCGATCATCATGAAATTTTATATACACGTTGTCAGGGATACAGGAAAGGACTTAGAGTATCTTTCATCCAGAAAAAGTAGGTACTGTCCTTGAGGGATCATCTAAAAAATTAAAAATTAACGCCTGGTCAACGTGTTATAGCTACAAGAGGTCAAGCGTTATATTGAAATTTTTATTAATTTTCAATGCGAGCACCAGCTAGTATCTAATAAGGTACTCCTTCACGTCATTAATGAAACAAACACTAAATAATTTTCACATTTCATTTATTTGTCAGTCAATGAAAATTATCATGAAATTAACTTAACCGACGCCCTGTAATCACACAGTAACAGAAAGAGAGACTTTAAAATTAACATTTTATTTGTATACTTATTTTTATAATTATATAAATGCTTTCTTAATTTAAAAGTACTGCGACATACAGATGTCGCAGTACATTTTATTTTTTAAATGACAAGGTAGACTTTATGAACACAGATTTTTAGACTTTCAATCTTCAATGAACAGATTGGGCACAGTCTAAATTACAAAGAGCTTTTATGTTAACATCTGCAGATGGCGCTCTGAGTGTGGGGTAAAGATCGCCATCGTTATCCTAATGTCTGTGAATCTTTTATCTACGGAGCTTCGAGATAAAGGAGTCTTTCAAAGTATATAAAAGGGTTATTCATTCATACAAGCGACGTCTTCCTTAAAAAATCTATCATTTATATGCAAAATGAACCAATAACTGTTAGAAAGGCAAACAGGCAGACGCACATAGCTTTTTGAAGGCATTTTCTAAACATAAAAAACAAGTCACACATCTTCTTTTTAAAAAAAAAACTTCCTTGAAACCTCTTGGCTTCTTACTTTCTTTACATAATGTAGCTTTCTATAGATGAAAAAACTTTTAAAATCGGTTTAAAATAAACAAAAACATTTTTAAAACAGTTGCATCGTGGTTTTATGAACTGAACCTTTTTTCTACATGGTCAGCTGATGCGAGCCATGGGCGCCGCCATATTGGCCTTGGCTGCTCTGTCACTTTACTCCCACTCCGCGGCCGGCTGTAATGCGACATGCGATAGATGGACAAAATAATGATGTATAATATTAGTGTATAGGATTTTTAAAATTTTGATATCAAAATTAGGTCTCTAAATTTTTTAGAATACAAAAAAGTCGCTAAACGCAACTGTCTTATTGACCGCTAATGGTTCAGGTAAGTTCAATCTAATAAAAGCGAATAATAAGTCCTTCTAGGCTCGATACTTTTATCATAGTGATAAACCTATACATTTATGATTACAATAATAATTATTACAATGCACAATCTAAATTATTTTATACTTTTAATCCTCATAGACTTTTATCAGACATGTGCCCAATAACAACAGTTAATATCAGTTTGAGATTTCGTAGCATTTAAATATTGTTTACAATAAATTTTATCCATTTGTGTAAACTAATTAACATCTTAACAATGGCACTTTGTATAGACAGAAATACAGAGACACAGCACCAAAATAAAGAAGTGTGCGTTTCACGCGTCCATTACATCTACATCTATAGTTGTCTATTTACAAAATAAATCTATTATATAATATTGAAATAATTCCTTTGTCACCAAACCAAGTTGATTTTATTTATACTGATAAAGTTATTTGTATGGAGTAAATATTAAAATAATAACATTTTTTTTCTTTCTTTTTTTTTAAATTTATTCTTTCTAACTTTCAATGCAATTTTTTTAAAGTTCTTTTCATTACCAATGCTGGTTCGCCTTTCAATGTCGACAAAATGGCGGCCGAAAATTGAAATTAAAACAATAAAATAAATTGAGAAAAGTATACCTACGGCAAAAGTAGATTATTCTATTGTTTCAGTATGGCGGTAGTGTAACACAAAAATAATATAATTCGTAATGACATGATAAGGAAAGTGAACGTATACAGCGAGCTGACTTCGGTTAAAGTTTGACCCATTTTGACGATACGATATTATGATTCCGTTTATTATTTTTATGTTCATAAAAGGTGACAAAGGAAAGCGTTTTAAACGCATCGCAACACGCAGTCACATTTAAAAACTAACTTAAGTAATTAATAAATCTTCAACAGCGAATGGTAAAATAATATCGACTTGAGTTATTAGATTGGCTATAAAAAATATCTATACTTATCGAAGTTGAAATAAAATCATTGAAATCATTCTAGGAACAAGAGTAGTTCAAATATATTTTAAGAAAGTATGTACTTAAATCAGTAGCTATGAATAGGTGCATAGCTTATTGGCAGGTATAACCATCACTATGATTATACCGGCCAATGAATAAATGCATATAGAATGCAAGGCCATCCTTAAACCTTAAAAAATATATTCGAAAAGATCATCAGAAAATAATGAGTTACTTATGTCTTAGTTTAAATTGATGTCAATGAATTTGATTTCATTTTGTATAAGTCTAAATATTTTCAGAACCTAAGAAGAGATTTCTTGCCGACAAAATTTGCCTATAGCAAAAGTTACATCTCAGAGAAATCTATACCAAGTATATATAAAAAAAGTTGTATGGAGTTTAAAAAAAATGTATGAGCGGGATGGGGATGGGTCGCGATTTGGTAACCCCGATGATCCTCTATGACATTCCGCAAACGCCGCCCTTCTATCCCCCATAGTGAAAGAATTTTCAACAGGTGTTGTGGTTCCGGAGATTACTCTCCACATATAAAATAACATACAAAATACACAACCTCTTTATAACATTAATAAGTATAGAAATATATATTGTAACTTTTACCATAGGATAACTTTGAGGTACAATATTGTCATGGCTACATTTTAATCTATCGTATGTTAAACTGATTTCTTGAAATCCACGACTTTGGCTGCCAGTACTACAAACTGTATTTCTTTCTTACAAGATCACTGGATAGGCAATTTTCCTTTGACCCGCACCACAATAAACTCCACAAACGCCAATACCCAATTCACCACCCACTTAAGATACCCAAACTGTCCTTAGAGATCCATACAGAATGTTTCTTGCGATTCGTCGAATGAGATCGAGTTGGATCTTGGTTTTTGTGTCGGCTTTAATATCTGACCAGGCGATACTGAGCCAGGATTTCTGAGAACATTGGCTGGTAATGGGCACTTCGGTGGAGTTTGCGATATGGGAGACTGACGGAGCGACATCATGAAAGATCTCTCGTACACAATCCTTGTGCCTGGAAAAAATGAAAAGGCAAATTTTAATAAAAGAAAATTTTATTCGATTTTTGGGTCTGAAAGGGGTCCAGAGTTTTGAGTATTCATTTCACTCACTATCCAGCTAGGTAAAGTTGGCATTCCGTCATTCTAAACACCTTGTGACATACTTTCTACAGATATCGATCATTTGTATGTTTGAATTGTGTAGTTACAATTAATTTATGTTTAGCATTTATTGTTGATTTGGTTTCAATGGAAAATTAACTTTTTTTTAATTAATATTTAAATATGAATTATATCTTAGCTTCATATCATATATATGAAGCAACACTGAAATAAGTAAAAGATTAAGAAGCTATTTTGCATTTTAAAATTTCCTGAAGCCAAATTTCAGATTCTAAATTACTTTTATATTACAACTTCTGTATTTGTATCATCACGAAACGACATTGAAACACTTCTTTAAGTACCAAGGGTTCTAATAATATCAACCTCTGTGCCTTTGCCATCAAATAACAAAAGAAAAATATAGATAAAATAGTTTTGTTTCCTCGTATTTTTATAGGTATGTCACTGTTAAATAAACAACAATGGAAAGGTGATAAAAATGACAGTGAAAAGTTGATAGAGGGACTGACTGGACTTTTCTCAAGTAACAAACGATAGGTTTACTAACAAACTTGATAAGCGACACGTGTTTCGTATTACTGAAATCAGATGACTTAATAATAATACTTTTGTATGGCACATCGCAGTACTTACCTGATCATGTTTTCATTTGCAGCAAAAAATAATATATGTAGTTACTCGAATATCCGATATTTCAATATTACAAAGAATTTTATTGCTGTAAACAAATTTTATCAGCTAAGTAGACATTATAATCTACGTTATTGCGAAACATTAGTGTCACATTGACATTACAATCTTTGTTAGTAGTAATTAAATTGTGCATTGTTTTGACTCGTAATATCGTATATACCTATTATTTTAAAATTTTAAATATATTTGCCAGAGCATAAGTATTTTTTTTGCTATTTAAGATTTAAATATATTGGTCATGCAAGTTGATATGCAATTTTCACCAAGAAACAGAGAACTTATAATATAGCGTGATGGAATGGCTACACAAGAAGCAGAATAATTACCCAAAAATTACCCTGAGACCGCGTGGTCCGACTGACATAGGTTTTTTTTTAATATCTTTTTATTTTTAGAAACTTTTACCTTTACCTTACCCCATCATCTACTAAGCTAAGTTACAACAAATTAATAAAAGCTTCATTGTCTTACATATAAAATTTCTTCTGCTTTTACTTCTGTTTCCTTTTAAAACTTGTCATAGGACCCATAATATAATTAAATTAAACTTTCTTATATTTCCATATCATAAATTTAATTACTTCATTTTACATAGCTATGTATAAACATATTCATCAAAATTACTTTAAACCATGTCAAAACAATTTCTAAAACAAACTTCTCAATATCTTAAAATCAACTGACATACATTTGTAAAAAACCCCTTTGTTTGTTTTTCAAACTACATTCTAAATTATGTTTCTTAATTTTGTTAGAAATTAATTCACCGGTATTTAAAATTCAAACCTCTAACACATTGAAGCTACTTGGATCAGTTGTGAACCTAGATGACCAAATAAAGAAGATACTTAAATATTCTTTATCGTTTTGTTTGAATAGATAGTAGGTAACGTAAATTTCAAGGTGTGTGTGAAGTGTGTTTTGTATGTGTGTGTGCACGTGTGTGTATGTGTGTGTGTGTGTAGACGAATAAATTAAAGCAACGCATGCTCAACTTCAAATTGAATTACGTAATCGCTCACTCTAGGTACACAGCAACAGTTTATAAACACGCGGCTCAATCGGCTCTATGCAAAAAAAAGCAGATAACGCACAATGTAACATACTCTATCAGTTACGTTACGAGTATATCTATACTTGTATGTACATAAGACGATACAATCAATTTTATAAGGAAGGGTATCTTATCATCTGCCTTATCCATTGTGAAATCAAAATTATATTAATTTATAGACTTCCTATAATTTTTATTTACTTATATATGTTTTTACAACACATGTGTCATTCATGATAATCTATTTCTAAATGTCTACTTGGCATTCATACTTATAATAAAAATTATATTATTTTCACGCTTCGTGTTGTATAATCCTAAAATGTTATAAATGCAAAAGTTTGTATTTGTGTGTTTGTTTCTCGATAACGCAAAAGCTGCTGAACGGATTTAGATAAAATTAGTCGATTTAAATCTTTGGAAATTACACACATATTGTTGTTCTTCACAACGTTTGAGAAACGGCTAAACCGATTTGAATGAGATTTTCACTGATGTATTGATGATTACCTGCAAATTACCTGAAATAAACTAAATGATACTTTTTATCCTGGAAAAAATTATTGGTAACAATAATTAATTTATACTAATTATACTAATAATTTATACTTTTTCTATACTAATATTATAAAGAGAGAAGAGACTAATTTTTGTATTTTTTTTTGTTTGTAATGAATAAATTCAAAAACTACTGGACCGATTCAAAAAAAAATCTCACCTATAGAAAGCTTTGTCAACGAGTATAACATAATCTATATTTTATAAAGTTATACACGGACGAAGTCGCGGTAACATAATTAAGTAGAACATATACAAATTACTATTTATTTATATATTTAATATACATACTCGTTTACGATTTTATTATTATATATACACGTATAGATAAATGTTTAAAATTAAATTTATAACAGCCATCGCTGGCCCATAACTCACAAAGTTCAATGTCGAATTCGTATCGTAAATAAAAATCTATCTAAATTCATGTATGTTTATAACTGACTCAGATTATTATTAGCCCAGAAGCAGATTAATATAGTTGATAAAGGTCGGTGTCATATCTATATTTATACTCCCTCGAATTGTCCTGTGCTCTATACTGTTTTTATTGACTAAATTGAAACTAATGAACTGAATCTAACCGGTTTCAAACAAAGGTTAATAAACTTGTAGGATAGGTAGCTGTTAAGAGCTTTCAAGGTTTTGACTAGAAAATTACTTTTGCAAAGATATAAGTGGCTGAATATTACTTTTTTTAGTACACTTGCCTATCGCTCGTGGATACTATCGCCTAGTCGCCTAACAAAAGTAATGCCAGTAGAGATACTTGATAGATTGATCTGCAAACCTGATCTGATAGGATTAAGGGTAAGGAGGAGGTATAGTGAATGATCTCTACATTTACTGAAAAACAATCAACATTGAACATTGTACACATGTTATTTTACAGGCGTTAGTTACTGCCGCCAGACGGGCTACCAGGGGTCTATAGAAGGTAGTTTCAAGTTTCTTTTATTTTATGGGAAAACTGTCATACCTACTCGTATTTAAGTATTATTTACATAAGCTCGCATACCCAAACTACATTTTACATTTATGAATATTGTTATTATATTTATAAAATGTCGCCTACGACTTTTAACTTTATTTTAAATACATTTTATTTATGTTAATATACATATAAAATATTTTTTTAGGATTTATCTATCAACTCTAAAATACCTGGGGTCGATAAAATCCAGACTATATTTTTCTCTGGATGCCTAGCCCTCGACTTAAGTTTCTTAGATTAGCCCAAGCTGACGGCCGAAGCAAACATAACCTACTACAATTTTACATATAAGTATCGGTATAGGTACGTTACCAATGAATAGGTTAAAACTTTTCGGCGTGCCGCGTTGCCATGTGTTCTCATATCAGTAATTGGTACTCAATCATATCAAGACACGATGTTTATAATATATGAATATACATATATGAAAAATTAGAGATACAATTTAAATTAAGTATCTATATATAATAATAACTACTGCAGGTAATAATGTATAAATAGTTCGGTCGGGTTCGAATTTGAACATAGTCAGGTGTTAGTGTTTATACTGTTTATAAACATAGAGTTGCCCACTTATAATAAACCTTAGATCGTCCTATCTTAGGTTTTATTGCGTCTAAGCAATTCAAGCTAGCTGCATCTAGTCAATATTCAAACAAATTACCTCCAGGTGTGGTAGAATACAGAGTGCCTCCGGGAGTACTTGAATAGACATCCGGCATTTGTGACGGATCAGTTATCAGCACACGCCTTGATGGGATCGTTTGGCTCTGCGTCGCCTGCCTTGCAATAGGTGATGCCGACATTTTGTTAATTCGGATTTAGAACTTTACACAGTCACTCTAATATAAACACAACTTAAACGCTCGAAGAGATCAGAAATACTGAGCGGGCGAAACGCCGGTACCTAAAATAAATACGGTTGCCGGCTGAACTGACGCACACATGAACAGCCGTATTGTAAACAGTGCACACTTGGATGGGTAACATCAAAACATTCATAGATTAACAGTATCTCAGAAGAGATAACTTGTTAATGCTACTCTTTTAGGGACTTACTGTAGAAAAGCGAAAAGAGAGGGTACGTTCTTACATTGCGTAAGCGACAAATAGGCTACATACAACTATATGCGTGAATCACCCCCACAGATACAATTCCAACATAGAACGCGTCTCCAATTCCAATATAGAATATAATGTGTCTGTCTCTCTATATTCAAACGAAACAACGTTCTCCATATTCAAACTATATTCAACGAAGACACATTTATATTCAAACGAAAACATTCATTTAACATTATTTCAACCAACATATCCAAACGAAAGCGGTATTCTGCGTTCGAGTGCGCGACTTAATGAAACTGACCTCTAGAGTCAGTTTAAGAACTCTGGAGTCCTTTTTTGCTAATATCTACCGTACTTATATAAATTTAAACATAAAAATAGAAGTAATAATCCTTTTGTTTTTGTTTTAATTCTATTTTTATTTTAATTTAATCACCTCTTTCTCCTTGATGAGATTTAAGCTAAAGTCGTTATTTACACGCTATTTGCGCTATAATAGTTACGATATTTTTGAAATATGAGTACTATATTTAATATTTAGGTACGTAAAATATAGATATCAAGATAATTATAATAATTTATCCCATTTAGGCCGACAGCGCACTTACAACCCCACGCTTGTGTTAGATTGCCTGTATCCTTTCGAATAAAAACATAGGCATTTTATTCAGTATTTTGCAGTATTATAAAATTACAACCAATAGGTCGTAATTCACCTAATCTCACTGCTGCGAATACGCATTTTAAAACGAATCTTTGACAACACTAGTCATGTGTGTATACAACATCAATCGACGTTATCTTATTAGCGACGCACACCAACGCATCCCCTCACACAGCAATACAGGTTTATGCGTAGTTTTAGAATTTCGCGAGTGTGTTGCCACGTGTTGCTTCAATGCTTCAATACATTACATGAGGTATAAATGGAGTTCGATAGAGTAGAGTTTATATTTAATTTAATATTCGTGAATTGTTATCTCAAAACGGGCGTATCATCAACTAGACCAAGGCCAAACGGGCGCACGCAAAGGCGGAAGAGACTACACTTGAGCTTCATACATTGTATTATTAGGTACCTACTTTCGTATGCGGTAAAAGCTGTTTATACTCATAGAAATAGAACTCATTTTAATACAGTGTAGGCGACTAGGTTGTGGGATTCAGAAAAGATTCAGAAAACAGCACGCGTGCTTTTGTGTGTCGGTGAGTGAGTAAGGGATCCCATTTTCCATATCACTTCCTAATCCCTTGTCGTTAGAGGCAACGGTAGCCACTTGGTTAAGTGGTTAAGGCGTGAAAGTGTAACATACAGACATTACTGTCATATTTATGATATTAGTATGGAATGGACATGGATACATAATTAAGATAAGTTCCCAATCACATCCGGGCAAAGCAAAGCGTCGATGTAGTCATAAGTAAGTACCTACAGATTAAGTTAATCAAACGTTTAATTAGAGCGAATCGAATGACATCCTTCAAAAGCTTAAAGCGTACCAAATTCATGCGTTATCAAAGAATTCTTACTTACTTTGTGGTGTTTTAATATTTACTATCGAATGTGACTAATGACATTTGGTGACCAACAGCACATAAAAAATTTATTAGCGACAAAAAAGTAAGTAAGTAAGTAGAAAAAGTAACTACCAAAAACTATGTACCAGTGAGTAGATTGCATATTTTTTAACTAACTGTGGAACATTCGATTTTTAAAAATTCACACTCCTCATTTAAAAACATTTAAAAAGTATATGTGATACTTTTATTTTTTACAACATAGTAACAATCCAACTAGTTCACATAATAGGTTTATCTTTATTTTTGATCATTCTTTTCTATACAGAGATAACATTGCTCGCATAAGTAAGTTAAACAAAATAAATACATTGTCTCAATGTCGTCTCAATGTCTAGTATAAATAATAAATTAGTTTAATAATATTCTTAATAGAAATATACTAATTTGATTTTTTACTTCTTTGACACTTCAATGGCCCCGAATGAATAGGATTGGTGACCTAGTACCTAGTAGTTCTAGTAATTTCAGGGCACACTGCGTTTCGCAGCAGTTAGACCCTCTTACAGAAGACCACAGTGAAAAAACAGCATGTGTGCTGTTGTGAGTGACAAAGGATGCCAGAGCCCATTCCCCTATTCCTTTCTAATGCTTTATCATTTATCCTACTATGGTCGACAGCACACTAGTAGCAACTGTGGCGTTTCTTGTTTTATAGGCGACTGTAGCCACCTACTTGATAGTACCTACTTGATAGTCAGACAGGCCGACGACTTTTAGGGTACAGAATGGAGAAGAGATGGCTTAATTGAAGAATGCTACAATAAAACAAGACAAGAAAAGTATTGATAAAATAAAATAAAAATGGAAAAAAAAAAAACAATTTATGCACAACAGGAAGAGATAAAAAAATTGTTAAGATAAATTTGATTTTATAATAAACACGAAGTTACTGTTGCACAATGGCGTAATATTTTTATGTTATTATAAGTCACGAAAGAAAAAATATAGGTACTCATTGTATCTATGCTAATATTGCTAACAAATAATATTGAAGTGTCTGTTTGAATTGTCAAAATAGGTAAAACTGCTTAAAAAAGCAATTTTTACAATTTTTGTCAGTCTCTCAGTTTGTTCCGGCTAATCTCCGTAATGGCTGGACCGATTTTGACGGGAATTTCACTGGCAAATTACTGATGTTATAAGGAATAACTTAGCCTACTCAGGTTCAGCTAGTGTTAATTCACTATAAGAAATATAAGAATTCACAATAATTTCATTATCTATTATATATAATATAATTATTTCGTCTTATAATAGCGACCCGCCCCAAGCTTTACACGGATGATATTTTTTCGAACAATTTAAAAAAAAAATCTTTATGGATAACTTTCCTCCGACTTCAGCGAATATTAAAAAAAAATAGCCGAATTTATCCAGGCATTCTCGAGTCTTGTGCTTAGCAACCATAGAATTAGAAACTTCTATGTTAGCAACACATTTAGAAATTAGATGCCTAACTAATTAATTACAGTAAGATATTTAGCTAAATATGTTTGACATAGGTATTAATGAAATACCAATCTGTTATTAAACAAAACTAATATCAAATTTCTGTATAATATATCGTATTATATACTCTTATACATATTATACAAGCGACTCGCCCCGGCTGCTTAAAGATACGATTTTATATATGTACGGCTAGAACCCGAAGTGCGGCTATGCCTAGTTTTAGCCGGTTAGAACTAGGTGTAACCATTTACTCTTGGTTACATCTAGTATAAGCCGATTGTTTTCGGGTAAAACTAGGTCTAGCTGGTGTCATTCCGGCTAGAACTAGGTCCAACCAAACCCTGTTGGATAAAACTAGATACAAACAAGTTCAAACGTGTAGCAGGCGACTAGATCGCGCGAGTCGCGAGCCCCTGCCGATGCCGCCCGCCACCCGTGTTAGCCGACATGATATTGGCTAAACCTAGTATCAGCCACTAGGGTTTGGTTGGACCTAGTTCTAGCCAGAATGACACCAGCGAGACCTAGTTTTACCCGAAAACAATCGGCTTATACTAGATGTAACCAAGAGTAAATGGCTACACCTAGTTCTAACCGGCTAAAACTAGGCGTAGCCGCACTTCGAGTTCTAGCCGTAACATATATGTATACAAACCTGCCTCGTTCATTGCTCTTTTCATTAGTGAAAATCGTTTAAAAAAGTCATCGAAATTTGACCTACAACGATAGCTAGCTAGCATATTGGTGATTTATCACCAATATGACATCATTTGATTCAAAGACTACTGCGAAGTTACCAGAAATGCTGTTTTTTTTTCTTTAATGTCGCTCGCGCAGTCAGTACCTATCTACGAGTATATGATGTTTGTAGTTTTAATAATTATTTAAATCTTAATTACTTACCTACCTGATTATATAGTTATATATACCTACATCGATAAATCGATAAAATATTATTTAACTAGTAAGTAGTAGATAATATTAGGGGTTAAAGTATGAAATTGCCAATTTGTACTGAAAAATAAAAATTCGTTTTTTTTTTTAATTTAACATATTTATTTAATCAAAATAATTACCATTATTATCTATACATTGCTGCCATCTAATAGGAAGCTCATTTATGCCTTTGCGATAGAACTCTGGTGATCTAGATTCGACAAACTGTGTGAAAGCATTTTGCACTGCCTCCTGAGAAGAAAACTTTTTATCACGCAGAAAATTGTCCAAATCACGAAAAAAATGGTAGTCCGTTGGAGCAAGGTCTGGCGAATACGGAGGGTGACGAATGGTTTCTAATTGCAGTTCCTGTAGAGTTAAAACGGTTTCTCGTGCTGTATGAGGTCTCGCGTTATCATGGAGCAATAATGGTGAAGATCGATTCATAAGTCGGGGCTGTTTCACTGCTAGTTTCGCTATCATTGTTCGGAGTTCGGCGCAGTAGACATCTGCCGTTATTGCTTGACCAGATCGGAGAAAGCTATAGTGAATAACACCACGCTGAGACCACCAAACAGTTACCATTACCTTTTTATTGGTAAGCTTTGCTTTAGGACACTGTTGCGGCGTTTGACCTGGGGTCAGCCATTGCATTTTCCGCTTACGATTATCGTAAAGAATCCATTTTTCATCACATGTCACAATTCGATCCAATATTCCTTCATTTCTGTATCGATTCAACAAGGCAACGCAAGTTTCAACACGCGTTTCTTTCTGCAGCTATCAGTCAAATCATGAGGCACCCATTTTTCATATTTTTTTATTTTATTGATTTGACGCAAATGAGTCAATATTGTTGGTAAGGTAACGTTAAACCATGCCGCTAATTCCTGGGTAGTTTGGCTCGGATCGGCTTCCACCATCTCTTTCAAATCATTGTTATTCACCTGTGTGGGCGGTCTTCCACGTGGTTCGTTCTTCAAATCGAAGTTTCCATCACGAAAGCGTTTAAACCAAAATCGCACAGTGCGTTCATTAGCAGTCCCCTCTCCAAACGCAACATTAATATTGCGAGCTGTTTCTGCCGCGTTAGTTCCGCGTCGGAACTCGTATTCAAAAATCACACGAATTTTCGAAGTATCCATCTTTATTGTCTAAGCTGAATAAAAAAAACAACTGAAAGTTGATAATCGAATGTTGCACATTTTTTAAAAGAAGAACTACATAGGTACCGTATGAAAAAAGTTTCACTCAAAAATCTCAAACCATGAAGGTTCTATGTCAATTCGAAGTACCTATTACAATAAAACGGCAATTTCATACTTTAACCCCTATTATTTAAATAATTGGTTATAATAATATTTTTAGATATTACGAAGTAGAGCTAGAGATAAATCAATAAAAATCACTTATCTCTTACCAGGGGAGATTTTTAACTTTTCAGGAAAAAATTTTTTTGACAATATCTCAAAAGTATGCTTTTTGCACATAGAAGATTATAGTATGATAATGACGACATTTAACTTATACACTTCGGTGAGTACATGTAATTGGAGCTTAGCTACTTGCTCAACTCATAATAATTTAAAACTGGACCAATGTTCGCGTTGGCCTTGACCATGCCCGTGCGCGGTCTTGACATAACGAAAACATTACGTTTTTTTGTATATACCTCAATTAATTAATACAACTACGTAATTCACTCTACTGTGACTACGTATTGTGATAAAGTTACATGTTTAATATATACATGTAAATATAACCTCATTATTGTGAGTTTGTTTGAATTTCAAAGTTAAATTATTAATAATAAGATTTGTATTGCAATTTATCCAATATTTACTTAATCGTGCTGATAAAGGGTTTAGTATCCACTGTACTGGTTTTAGTACAGGATTTTACTGTACAAGCGTTCAGTCTAAATTCTTGACTCTATCCGGCTGGAAGGACCTTTTACAAATATTCCCCAAAATATCCGCCGCTTTAATGATCCCTCGTTAGAAAAATAAAACATCGCAAATTCTAAGAATATATAAGTAAATCTTATTTATTTACTTGACATTTTAAATGTTTACTAACGACCCGCCCCCGGATTCGCCCGAATGTAATTTTTTTCTACAAATTTATACACAAACCTTCTTCGTTTTTCGCTCTTTTGTATTAAAATCACTTGAGTGCTTTAGAGCGGAAAAAGAGACAGAAGCGGAAAAATTATTAACGAATAGAAAAGTTTACATATTCAACAGAATAATACTGAATAATATTTTTACTTCATACAGTCATATTTATTTCAGCTTAACAAATAAGTTTTTACGAGTAGTTGAGTCATTCATTCACTAATTAAAGTTATATAAGTTATTTTTCAATAAATTCATGCAGTAAAAATGTTGCGCACAATTGCTACTGTATAAATAAAGTGCTTTAACTGAAATTATTTTTATATGTAGTTTGCCAGAATTTTTATGATTGAATATATTGTTGCAGATATATTTAATTATAGCTATGAAATCAATATTAAATCTGCCCAATATGGCATTATTTTCTGGTCAATTTAATACTGACTGATTGCTTACTCTAAAGATAACCTCTTGCACCTGCAAACATAAATCCTTTAAAAACTTATAAAAACCTCAATATTTAACAGACAATTTCATTAAATGATTGGCATACCTAAACTGGAGATGTTCTTTCCCATTCTATGAAACACAGGAATAAAATTGTCGCGACTTTGAATATAAATTAGTTTCATTTGAATCTCATTGTAATTCAGTAAGCATTGAAACTCCAAGGAAAACTGTCCAATATTAAAAAAAAACATGGACAAACCTTTATTCAGAATGCACTATATTTGTGTACTTATATGATCAATAACAAAGAATTAAGAATTTTATAATAAAACACATCAATTCATCTATTTAATACATTAAAACATGTTATTAATTAGAATAGGAAAAGATATAATAAATTAAAACAATATAAATACAAATATTTGTATGACCTTGACGAGTAGAACTTTACTTTGTAGTGTAACTGCTGTATACATATAAATTAATATCAACCAATGACTTCACCAACCTATGGAACCTTCGTCAGTTTTCAAATTCAATTCTTTATCAAGTCCTTATGAATTTTGAAAGTAAAGCATTAAGCAGACCACTGACAGACGTCATTTGCAAGTAAATAACGAACCTTTTCTTACCCCGACAGTACATAACAAAACTTTTGGACTACCATCTAAAATAAAAGCAAAAAATTTTTGGTAGAGGTCCAGTAAAATTTCATTTAAACTGAGGGGAAGCAGCCCAATAGGAAAACTCACTTCAACTTATAAGATATCAGTAAATGGACAATAAAAAAATACTTTTAATATTATTTATTTAACTAACTAGCAGACATAACCGGCAATTCTAAAGCTGGCTATTACCTTGGTCAACAGATTAGCATTGTCATACAACGAGCATGCTTGGGACCCTGCCAAAGGGACCGAAACTTTATATTATACTAACTGGTGCCCACGACTTCGTCCGCGTTGAAAAATATTAAGCAGCCTATCCTGTGTCCCGTACGTCCAAATGTTTATCTATCAATTTTCATGAAAATCAGTTAATTCGTTTCAGAGTTATGGAGGAACATACATACATACATACATATATACAATACCTACACTTACAGATTTATTATTAGTATTGAATGATAAGATTGATAAACATTATTCATTGTTATTTAGTAAATATTAATAAAAGAATTTTACTAAAATCGTTATAAAGTACACCTTAAAGTTATATCATTTTTAAAGCTTCGATGTTTATAAGCTTTATAAAAATAAAAATAGCCGACTCTATTGTAATTTTTTTATTAATATCTGCCTCGTCTTCCGTTGAAATTTGTGACAATTTTTTTTTCAGGTATTAAACATTTTTATTCAATCTTTATTGCAATGTTAAGCTACATATACCATGTAAATTTATTTTTCGGTAACTTGGTTGCAAAAAAAAATTAGGTTTTATTACATATAAAACTTCAGTGAATATTTGTCTAACTGATGGTGAAAACCGCATTAAAATCTGTTGCGTGGCTTAGAAGGGGTTTACTTCTAAGCCACGCAACAAAGCCAACAACACGCAAAAAAAATTATGTACTAGGTATATAATTTTTTTTTAATTTTTTTTTTCTTTCTGAGAATAAGCCAAACAAGTGTTACCACTTGAGCATTATAATCATTCACTTGTTTAGTGTTATTTTTTACCTTGAAAATGTTTACCGTTTAAAATGCAGTTATGTAAGGCAGTAGGTACTCGTACTTTATTATTGCGTTGCGGCATGACTGGCATGACTCATTTGCTACGCATTAGACACACCTCCTGTTTAGAATAACACAAACAAAATAAATACCTATTTTTTTTTTTTGTTTGTGTTGAGAACGCCTATTTAAAATGTCAAAACAGTTAAATCTATATCTATCATATATATAAAAATCTCGTGTCACGATGTATGTTCGAGATAAACTCTGAAACTACTGAACCGACTTTGATCAAACTTCATAAGTATCTGTTATTTGGTCCAACTTAAAAGATAGGATAGTTTATATCTCATTTTGTTTATTATTATTTTTTAAATTATATAATATTATTAACATAGCGCCATCTCTTGATACTTATTCAATACAGCAATTATTTATCTGTGAGTTCCATAAGGTTCTCACAGATGGTGGTTTAAAGTAATTTATCGGCTGGATTGCAAAAAACCACCCCGGGCGAAGCCGGGAGCGGGCCACTAGTATTTATTTAAATATTAGCTGGTGCTAGAAACTTCGTCCGCGTTGAAAAAATATAACACCATGTTAAACGTATGACATCATGACATGACGCCGCCATTGTCGAATAATTTTTATATAATATTCTTATAAGATCCCACGGGAACCTACCTTTACTTCGGCACCTCTATCGAGTCCAAAGCCCAAACAGCAGCCACTGGGCAGCTCCTATCTTTGTATAAGGCGCAAGTCCGATCTTGCATGGAGTACTGCTCCCACCTTTGGGATGGCTCAGCCAAATACCAACTTGCCGCACTCGACTCGGTGGAACGAAGAGTTAGGAGACTCATTAGCGACAGTAGACTTTTAAAAAGTAATATGCAGATCGTCTGGGTGAGCTCGCTCCATCTTAAGCCCCATTGCTACACACTACACAGCTGGTTGTTAGCCAAGAGCAAACCCATCTCTAATAAATAAATAAAAATTAAAAAATATATACATAAATCTTCCTTGTTTATCCCTTTTTCCCTTGCAAAGACATATTATTTCGATGCTCTTTCCATAAGTGAAAACCGAAATACGTAGAGAGAGTGGGTGAAACATATGAGAATTGAGTAACTAAGAGAGCGAGATACAGAGAGAGTGCAGTGAGAATAATTTTGTATGTAAAAAAGTCTGAATATATCATAATAAATCTGTCTCACTTTAACAAGTACAATTGAGTCTTTCTCCTTCACGAATATAGGTTTGGTATATCCATTGAGTTTATTAATAGCTCTTTTTTCATACAACTCTTACTTTGTGATAAATCACTCCAAATTTAGAGTTATTCTATACTGACTGCACCCTTAGTAAAGAATACGAAACAAATAGTGACTAAGTAATAAAAAATATAATTTACTACAAATTAAATCTTTCATTGCTTCCCATAACCTAATAAAAATAATTATGTCGGTCCATCAATGCGTCTATGGAGTTTTGTATTAGCTGGCAGTGCACACAGAATTCTCTGTTTATTTTTCAATCTCATATCCGTTAACAATAATATTGTAAGATTATGTGGCGTGATGTTGTGTACTATATATTATAGTAATATGTTGACAGATTAATATTGAATCAGTAAACAAACAATACGTCCGCATTATATTCTATTTGTGTTATTATATTGAAGTGTTTACTCTAATGTTAATCAAACGAACCATATACCTACTCATACATCTATACATATATCGTATTTTTACACGAGAGTAAATCGTCGTGCCAACTGTTTCTAACACGTGACGCAGATGTAGGGTTAAAAAATGAACCAGTAGGCAAAATAATACGCCATATTTTATTTTATTATAATTTAAGTTTCAGTTATAATAATTATTGTTTAGTGCTATGCGTATGTTATCGTTCGTCTCAATTTCTTGTTTGTAGTTTATCTGTGTATGACTTAAAAATGCCTTGTTACCTATACCTATTGTAAGTTTTTTTGTTTGTGCTGTTGGCGTACCTTTTGAAAAATAAATAAATAAATATCTGCTGTAAGGTAAGTTGCTAAGAATGTTGGGTATACCGCAGACTCTTTGCTGCAGCATCAGGTCAAGGCCACCACCGAAGTATAAGTAAGTACCTATACCAAATTTTACATCAATCAAACACGTGAATGTTAATGAAATCTCTTCGTCAATTAGGAAATGGGATGATGGTCTTCAAACATTTGAACAGATCTTCATAAATTATACCTAAGAACGATCGCAATCAAGTCAGCTTTAAGGCGTGAGACAGGGCGGTATCACCTCACCCACCCTGTTCAATATATACGTAAATGCACTGATCGAGGAGCTCAGCAACCAGCGACTTGGTTGTTACATTGATGGGATATGCGTTAATAACCTTAGCTATGCAGATGACATGGTGTTGTTGAGCGCCTCTGTCTGTGGTTTACGTAAACTTCTGGACATCTGTGAGAGGTATGCATGTAGGCATGGGCTGAAATATAATGTCACCAAAAGTCAGTTCATGATCTTTGAAACGGCAAATGTTAAAAGCCGTAATAGGGTGCCACCTGTGCGTCTAAATGGTATTTCCATTGACAAGGTGGACAATTTTAAGTATTTAGGGCACATAATCACGGCTGACTTAAAAGACAATGCCGACATTGATAGGGAACGAAGGGCTCTGTCCATAAGGACGAATATGCTAGCTCGCAGATTTGCGCGATGTTCAAAAAATGTTAAGCTAACATTATTTAAAGCATATTGTACATCATTGTATACTTGTGCTTTGTGGGCAAACTACACACAAAAATGCTACAGCTCCCTTCGTGTCCAATTTAACAACGCGTTTAGGGCGATGTTAGGGCTACCCCGCTTCTGTAGTGCTTCGGGGATGTTTGCAATGATGAGCACTGATTGTTTCTATGCTAACATGCGTAAAAAATGTGCATCACTTGTTAGGCGGGTGCGGGACAGCTCTAACAAAGTTATATCAATGATTGCTGATAGGCTAGACTGTTTATATATCCGACATTGTTGTGATAGACATGTTGGTGGTAGTTTTTAGTTTTTAGGCACTTACTTATTATTATTATTACTTATTATTATTATTTCTTTTCTTTCATCTTGTATTATATCTTATTACTGTTAGTATTATAAACAATTTTCTTTTATTTTATATATATATAATAACTTAAAACTGTATAATATGGGTCCAGTTGCCTGCAAATAAATGAATTTGAATTTGAAAACGAAATAAACTGGATCAAAATCGGTCAATCCGTTTGAGACCTATGATTCCACATACAGACACACAGTTCAAGCTTATAACACCCCGTTTTTGCGTTGGGCGTCGGAGGTTAAAAAGATAATTATCAACTGAAATATTTAGAAACATGTACTTATTAACAAGGTTGAAAGACGTTTCTATAAATACACTTCCTACATTTATTGAATTCTTGACGAAAATAAACGTTTTCAAATGTAAGAAAGTGTGTAGCAAATACTAATTTGCGTTACTTAGTTTCAAAAGTGTTAATAATATAATTAACTAGCTACACGCTCCCAGCTTCGCCCGGATTCAAAATAATTACACATAGTTACGAAGTTTTATCATAATCGGTTCAGTAGTTTAGAAGTTCATTGGCCTCAAACATGTGACACGACATTTTTATATACATAGAGATGGATAATGTTTATATGTTTAGGTGTCAATATAGCTGTTTTGACATTTAGTCTTTTTATTGTTAAATAAAGTCGAAAAATTGTATTATATTACTATGTAGGTATTAATAGTAATATATAACAAATAAATAATATAACATAGGTAATATGTACCTAATTATATAGTTATATATCAAATCCCATTACAAGTTAATATTAACACCACAGTTTAAGTCCATAATACAGTAAAAGTAAAGTGCTTGACATATCTGCAATGCATGTCTAATGCATGCATGCATGCATGAAGATGTGTGGATGAAGGTGATATGTTGCATTTTGGGTTTTTTCGGTTTATTTTTGCGTTGATGAAGGTAATATGTCCATATAAATGATTACATACATTAAGATCGTCGATTTAAGACATATTTTGACATTTACAGTTAATTTTAAAAATTTTAAAATTTTAAAAAAGTGCAGAAAATTTTGTTTTGTTATAGGAAGGAGCTATTTATTTTAAAAAATAATACAAGTGTTTAATTGCTATCATAAAATTAATATTTTAATTTGTTTACGCAGCTTTGCATTATAATTTAGTACAAAAATCAGTTTCGGGCGACATATCAAAAATTAAAAGTAAAACTTTAACCTCGATTTACTTAAAATTGGAATTATGCGACATATCACTTCATCCACACGTCTTCAAATGTCGTTGGAATTGCATAACCTACGGTCATTGTCAAGGTCGCCACTACATTTCAAGGTGGAATAGTTTTTGCGAGCTATAACAGCAAAATATTATCGCATTACTATTGATTTAAGAAAGTAAATATTATCTACTTCTATAATACTTATTGGATTCTAGCCTCCACGAATGAGCTTCTAAATCGTTATTCATTTATTTATTTGCTCTCTTATAAACTTTTTTCTCATATCTTAGCTTAATTAATATAATAATGTTAATATGTACTTATGTAACAATAATGTTTACGATAGCTGAAGTCCGTAGTAAAACCAAGATATGTAATCTGATTCTTTAATCGGAGCAACAGGAAAAAAAGTCCGCGGACGAAGTAGTCAGAGCACGCGGATTTAGGGAGGTTATATAATAAAAGAAAAATGAACATTCGACATAGTCCATAGAGAATGTTCACCTGATTTGTACAATGGCCGCACTACGGGTACCCGCAGTCTTCTCCAGTATACCTACGGCCCCGCATCAGAGGAAGAGATAGCTTTGTATATAAAATTTACAGAAAGATATGTAATTATATTAGTATCTAAGTAAAAGGTATGTAGGTAATCAAGGAGTATCTACTACCTGTCAACTCGAACTCGAATGAAATTATTTTGTTATCATTGTGTCTGTCTAGCCTTGTAATTGATTGCTTTGTTTACTAACTAAGGTAACAGATAATACATAACAAATATAAAACTTAGTACAAATAATAATACCTATTAGGTACCTATATTATGTAAACTTAATCTTAAATAGTGTTAGTACTCTACTAGAGCCGACCTACGAGACATTCGTCACATTCGCTTTTTACCACATTAGGCATTCGTCATATTTTTAAAAACCCAAGTACCCTATAATTATTTTATTTTGGTGACTTATTGCTTATTACGTAGAAAAAGGTCTTCAGTCAATGAAATGATGATGAATGATCATAAACAGAGATTGTCAGGATCAAGATCATTCGGTTTCCTTAATTGGGAGACATGCACACTTTGCATATCAGTGTCGTCAGCATTAATCGTGAAAATGACACGAGTAAAATATTATTTTTCACCTCTCCGGCACGAAAAGGGTGCTGTTAATTCTAAGGTTTCTAATTAAAATGGAAATTATTATAGAACTTCAGTACAGCATAGGCTTAGGGAATGGTCATTTGGTCAATAACGAACATAACGAATGTCTAGTTAAATAAAGAACTAAAAAATGTTAATGACTCTACATTACGATAAAATGGATGTGACCAATAACGAATATGACGAATGTCTGATGTGGTAAAAAGCGAATGTGACGAATGTCTCGTAGGCCTAACCTTGGTCAAGTGGGCAAAATGTTGGCTCAGACTGATGTATAGTGTAACACATTTTTCCATTAATTCCATTAATTGATTATTATTTAAAGATTAAATAGATTAAATAATGATACATAAAATTATAAAGAATTTATTATAGATAAATGTATATTTACGGACTGATATCTTTCTTACCTATTTCTGGTATATTAGACAGGGCTTAGAAGGAAAATCGTTATTTTCCGGGAGAAATTTTCATAAAAATATTTATTTATGGTCTTTTTTAAAATTTTTAGCAAAGGGTGTATTTAATTTTTGTAGTGCATACAAGCACACCATTCTGCTATAAACCAAATAGTATTATAACTAATTAAATACATATTATGTAAATTCATTTACCTACTACAAATTAAACATTTTACTACTTCCCATAACCCAATAAATATTCTACTGTCTACTTCCGTAAGGTGACTGCAAAACACAAATCTATTAAATAATAGGATATCACAATATTATAAAAATCTCTACAACTCGCTACTATGCGGATTGCGATATACAAAAATAAAAAAAAAACGCCTTCATAAACGTCACGTTCGCGGGTGACCTTGCGTTTCGCGAACTGCGTAGTTTACAATATCACACCGCTTTAAAACCACGATGTTACAATATGCCTTGTTGTCGACACGTGGTTAATATTATTAAGAAAAGAAGAAAAAAAAATTGTAAACACACAGTAGAACATGTAACGCACATAAGTATATTATATGTGTGACCTTAGTATTTATTAATACAGTTAATGAAATTTTTCTTACAATTTAATCATTCAAGTTATTTACCAATTACCTACTTTTCTTGTTTAGTTATTTTTAGTTCCTTTTTAAAATCTCAATATCTCTCTCTAGTAGGTTCGAAGGTGTAGTAAGGCTTTCGTCTCAGTGACTTTTCGTTACTAAAATACCAAGTCGAATGTTATGAAGATATATGGGAGTGCGCTGACTATGGTGACGTGACATTACGGTGATAAATAATTATTTAAAAAGAAAAGTAATAAAAAAATGTCAAGGAGTTGAGAAGTTCCTTCCGTCAGTTCTTTAATTTTATGTTTAGACTTCGCGTGACGCACTTGCCTGCCATCATCAGGAGTGTTGTTATGGACAGGTACTCAAAAAAATACCGACCCTTCATAGGCAGGGCCGGATTATCCATAAGCTATGTAGGCATCTGTGTAGGGGCCACCTGCTCAGAAAAAAAAACATGTCAGTCGTAGAACTGCACGTCAGAAGTGAAAACGAAGCTTCACAGAAATTGATGATTCTTTGGCATTATAGAATTAGGTAAGTAGGATTATTATTGATCGCAAGAAATACAAGAGAAAATATATGACACTGACACACAGTGACAATTAAATAGAACGTAATTATTTAACATGAACTTCATAATGACAGACCATTAAAAAGGTTTGAAATTTATATGAAACTAGATTATTGGTCAGAGGTGTATATCATATTGATCCTTGTCATCATATATAGTAAGTTTACTTTCAAATGCAGTTGTCTGCTTAGTTCTTTTTTTTTAATTATTTTAAATTAATATCAACTATATTACATCAATGATTACTTTACATTACATGACAATGTCGCGAGTTCAATGATTTTAACCCATCTCAAAAATGCCCAACGCGCCTAAAGAAGTTCTCACTTCAAAAAACATTTTACTTATATAAAAAGCATTCAGAAAAAAAATATGCAATAAAGTAAAACCATACTCTAGAAGCGTAAAAAACAGGGAGTAAAAACGTAGTAAAAACAGCCATCATACAAAAATCGTTGTTTGAAACGCTAATCTCTGAATCGGTTTAACCGATTTGAATGCGGTTTTCACTTATGTATTATAGCAAGTTTCTCGTAACATTTATTGTTTTTTCTATTCCTATCGGTTTACAAACAAAAATATTAAGCAAACGATTACTGTTCGTAGGTAAGTAAGTCAATGTTGGTAACTTTGCCTGGTCAACAAACTTTGCCTATTGAGGTGACTTCTTGAGAAAACTTATTCCGAGAAATATTATTCCGAAACTATGGATAAAAAATTTATCCATAAATTGTAAAGTCACATAATCTGACATAGTTTCGGAATAATATTGTTTTCTCCAACAAGTCACCTCAACAGGCAAAGTTTGTTGACCAGGCAAAGTTACCAACATTGACCGTATGTAAATTCCTCCACAATCCAACGCTCTCCCATTTAGAAGCACAAATAGGTCAGTCAACGAAGTGTTGTATTAGCAATATATGTAGCAAAGCTTGACTATATATCACAAGAATTAATAACTTATTTATATTTGCATTTTTTTTTTCTAGCTAGAGGATTCAACATCCTTGTTGTGGATTTTGTATAATTTAATTATGTTGATAATCAACATATTTTACGTACATTTTTTTTTTGAGATAAAGGTCGATATGGCGATCCACTTGACAGCAGGCGGCAAGCGTCGCGCTAATTCCTAGTAGAAGACGCTGAAACTTCTACGACTTCGCTGAAAACTAGAACTGTGAGTAAACACTGTGATCTGATTGTGGCATACTTTGAGTACTTACTTTTTTCCATCCATAAATAAACTCTAATTGAAAATTTAGGAAGAACATAATTTTCAAGGCAGAACGTTATTATTTTTTTTAAATTCACATATCACACGCTGATAGAAGTTCTAACAAGTAAGCAAAGCACTCAGAATCTTGACTTGACCAAAATTTCAATACGTATGTTTTTTTCTTCAAGATTAACTGTATTTTATTAAAATAATTAACTGTCAAAAACTTAATTTAAAAGCTAAGTTTTTGACTTAGTCAATATAATATTCTATGAATGAATTTGGTAACTAGTGGTCTTAAATTATATCAGCATCATTATCGTCTTAGTTGAAGAACGTTCCAGTGCTGGACTTAGAACCCTCCCATAAATTTTTTATAGTAAGTTTTTTTATATATTTTTTGTTTACATATGATATGAGTCATATCATATCATATGACTGTTTATTTCTCAATGTAGGTAAGTGTAATGTAGGGTATTTATTATTATTATGATTTCATAGATAGGGTATCTCATAAGTTGTCAGTCAGTCATCAATTATACGTTTGAATGTCAACCGCGTTTTATTGCCGTCCGCACATCTAATACCTAACACTGGCGACGAGAAATCGAATTAATTTGTGCGTGTATTATTTAAAAGTACAAGAAAAAAATGTCGATCGGAAAGCTAAGTACGTTTGATATAAATAACGGACAATGGTCATCATACATCGACAGACTAGAAATGTATTTCAAGGCCAACAATGTGGCGGGTGATTTACACTTACCCTCATTAATAGCCAGCATGGGGGACGAGGCTTATGAGCTGCTGGTAAGCCTTGCTAGTCCAAATAAGCCATCGGAACTGACATATGCAGAAGTCGTTAAATTAATGAAGGACCATTTACAACCAACACCATCAGCGTTAGCGGAGAGATTCCGGTTCAGACAGAAGCGTCAGGCTGCGTCGGAAGACGTGGCGGCCTACGTAGCGGACTTAAAGAAGATGTCACGTAACTGCAAATTCGCTGCTAATCTAAATGAAAATTTACGTGACCAGTTTGTGTGCGGACTCAAGAGTGATTTGATTAGGCAACGGTTGTTCGCGGAGGATGACTCAATCACGTTCTTCCGGGCCGTTTGTCTGGCGAGTTCCCTGGAAGCTGCGGAGAGAGATGCAGCGGAGGTCGAGGGGGCACCATTGTCATCGGCAGTTACCAGTGCGGTACATGCACTGGCTCACGGGCAGAGGCAGAAGTGCTCGGGCGGCTGGAGGGGCACGACGAGCGGCGGGAGGGGGTGCGCGCGCGCACCCAACAACGGCAGCGCGAAGATGACAGGCCCTGCTGATACAGCGGGAAATGAGACGGTTAATTGTGGGGCGTGTGGAGCCAACGACCATGCGCATGCCACTTGTCGCTACCGGAAATTCATGTGCAGCAAGTGCCGACGTATCGGACATTTACGTCGAGTTTGTACGGAGCGTGACAGGCAGCCCAGCAGTCATAGTGGTGCGAGGGGTCAAGGTCAGCGGCGGCAACTTCACTTCGGCGGTGTGGACCGCGAGTCTAGCGAGGAAGACCACGATGCTGAGGAGAGTCTGAACCTCCTGACTCTGAACAATTATAAGGCAGTAAGTGTTCCCATTTCTATAAACAATACCACAATATACATGGAAATAGACACCGGGACAGCGGTGTCGTGTATAAGCAAGGAGACATACAATAAATATTTTCCGGAATTTCCCATTAAAAAAGACAATACTGTTTTAAGATTTTACGATGGCACAAGGGTCAAGCCGTTAGGTATAATACGGCCCTACGTTCAGTACCAAGGTCAACGAGGAAAGCATTTAGAATTATTTGTAATGAACCAAGGTGCCACTCCATTAATAGGTAGACAGTGGTTAGCGGAACTAAATATTGATATTCCAATGTTTAAAAAAGTTACAAAATTAAATAATTTGTGTCTTGAACATATTGACAAGGATGTGTATAATATACTCGACAGATATAAAGAAGTGTTCAGCGGCGGGCTCGGGCGGTATACGGGCGGCAGGGCGACACTGCGCGTGAGAGAGGGGGCGGTGCCTGTGTTTCACCGCGCGCGGCCGTTGCCGTACGCACTGCGCGAGCGCGTCGACGCCGAGCTGGATGCCATGCTGGACGCCGGCGTAATTGAGCCGGTCGACTGCTCTGACTGGGCCTCGCCGCTGGTGCCTGTCAATAAGGCTGACGGTACGTTGCGAATTTGTGCGGACTACAAGGCAACCGTTAACCCCGTTTTGCTGATCGACCGATTTCCGTTACCCCGAATCGAAGACGTACTAGTAGGGTTAAATGGGGCGCAATATTTCAGTAAAATTGATTTTTCACAAGCATATAACCAGGTGGAGTTAGACGAGTCTAAAATGTATACCGTAATAAATACCCATAGGGGGTTATTCCGTTACAATAGATTAGTATATGGCTTATCCTCGAGTGTGGGTATCTTCCAGCGGATTATGACGAATCTTTTCCAGGGAATTCCAGACGTCCAAGTCTTCTTAGATGATGTGATCGTGGGCGGGAAGACTAGGAAGGAACATTTAAAGGCGCTCGGAGAGGTTTTTAGACGGGTGTCGCAAAACGGTTTAAAATTAAAAAAACAAAAATGTATTTTCTTAGTCGACGAAGTAAAATATTTAGGTTACATTGTTTCTAAGGAAGGGATAAAAGCCGATCAATCAAAAATAAAAGCAATTCTGAAAATTGAACCACCCGGAAACGTGAGTGAGTTACGTTCTTTTCTCGGAATGGTAAATTTCTTTTCTAGATTTATAAAAAACTTTAGCTCTTTATTATTACCTTTGAACAAATTATTGCAAAAGGGAGTCGAGTGGCATTGGAACAATAAATGTAATGAGGCGTTTACAAAAATAAAAAGGGTTTTAACTAGTACAGATGTACTCGCGCATTATGATCCAAAGCGACCTTTGATAGTGACGTGCGACGCAAGCGCACGAGGAATCGGTGGAGTGCTATCGCAGCCGGACGGGGGTGGGGAGCGGCCGGTAGCCTATGTGTCGCGCTCACTCACACAGGCGGAGGCTAATTATTCACAGATTCATCGGGAAGCATTGGCGATAGTGTTTTGTATGCAAAAATTTCATCAGTATGTTTACGGAAGGAAGTTTGTATTACGCACGGATCATAAACCGCTAGTATCTATATTCGGACCTCATACCGGTATACCTACTATGACGGCCAGTCGAATGCAACGGTGGGCAGTAATTCTTTCAGCGTACAATTACGACATAGAATATATTAGAACCGACGAAAACTGCGCTGACGGTTTATCGCGCCTACCGGTGAGCACAGGTGACCAGTCAGTAGTTAAAGATGTCATCCCGGAGCAAACGTATTTACATTTCGCACAGGACGCCTTGTTGTTGGATTATAATGAGTTAAAAACAGAAACGGAAAAAGATCCAATATTAGGTAGGGTGTTGAGTTACATAAGGGATGGTTGGCCGCAAACATGCGAAATAAGGAATTTAATACCTTACTTTAATCGTAGAAAAGAACTGTATGAGGAACTAAATTGCATAATGTGGGGACACAGGGTTGTCATTCCGGAGGCTTGCTACAGTAAAGTATTAAAAATGATTCATGAACCGCACATGGGCATCGTAAGATCGAAATCGTTGGCGCGTAGCTACGTGTGGTGGCCCGGCGTGGACGAGGCAGTGGAGCGCGAGTGCCGCGCCTGCGAGGTATGTGCGGCCGTGGCGGATGCACCGGCGCGCGCGCCACCGAAGCCCTGGCCCTGGTATCCGCGACCTTGGACCCGGTTGCATTTGGACTTTATGGGCCCGATTGCTGGTAAAATTTATTTAGTAGTCGTAGACTCGACGTCTAAATGGTTGGAAGTTTTCCCAGTTCCCAGTACAGCCGCGGGTAGCACCATAGGGAAACTTAGAGAGTTATGGAGTAGGTGGGGTATACCTAGGCAGATAGTTACCGACAATGGACCGCCATTTACGAGTAGAGAATTCGCAAATTTTATTAAATATTGCGGAATCAGACATGTGTTTATTGCTCCATATCACCCATCATCGAACGGTGCGGCTGAAAATGCCGTAAAAATCTTAAAAAGGGTAATTAAAAAAGCCCTAACAGAAAAAACTGATATTAATGAAGCATTAAACACATATCTGCTATATTATAGGAATACGGAACATGCTACAACGGGAGAACCCCCTTCCGTGATACTTCTAGGCAGGCGATTGCGTACAAGACTGGACGCACTGAAACCCGATAGAGAGGCGAGGGTAGGAAATGCGCAACAGAAGCAGGTGGAATGTGCGGGGGGGACGAGCAGAGAAATAAAAGAGGGGGAGGACGTATGGTATCGTCAGTACATTAAGGGCGAGAAATGGGCTCCGGGAACGGTCGTAAGTTCGGCAGGTTTAAACGACTATAGCGTTATAGATAGTAATGGGAATCGGTGGCATAGGCATGTCGATCAGCTAAAGCGTAGGTCGCGGAGCTCGCTTGTGGTCCCTACAGGTTCGTCATCGCTGCCATCACCACGACCGCAAACGGTCGCTATTAGTCCCTGTAGACGGGACGAGAGTACAGGCGGGGAACAGTCGGAGCTGCCGACGGCGGAGGTTTCGCCGGTTCACGTGGCGTCTCCTTCACCGGTTCGTGACGATCAAGAGGTTTTCACTACGCCACCTGCCGCCCCTGTACCGCCCGAAGCCCGACCAATTCGAAAGTGTAGGTTAAAGAATATTAATTATAAGGTTAGATTTTAATGTGTATAAACTTTAACTTTTGCTATATCATATTTGTTGTATGTTATGTTATATGTTTATTTATGTTATTAGGTAGTGTTAATTAAGGTGGAGAGATGTAATGTAGGGTATTTATTATTATTATGATTTCATAGATAGGGTATCTCATAAGTTGTCAGTCAGTCATCAATTATACGTTTGAATGTCAACCGCGTTTTATTGCCGTCCGCACATCTAATACCTAACAGTAAGTATATAAGTATGGTCAGGGACTGATCAAGAGTTCTGACCGCCCTAGGCTAATTATGAGGACGCGCCCCCACCAGGTGTGTTACGGTCGGCCTAAAAAGGAGTATGACTTTGTTTACTAGTGTGAAAATTTTAACATGGTTCATACTACCTATAAAAGTTTTCAGATCGATCTGCAAGCGAAACTAACGTTGTTTAACCTTAGGGTGGCAAACCCTAAGGTTAAATGTAATATTATTGCAATAGCATATTGAAGTTATTAAAAAGAGTTTATTTAACTTTTGTTACTCATAAGGTGTCGTGGCTGAGTGGGCTGTTACGTGTAGTGTTAAGCCGGCGTGCGTTAGGGTCTTAGATTCGAATTTTCGCTAGGGTTTAATTATATATTTATTTAAGTGAAAAATGTTAAGATACATAAGTGTCGAGACAAAATCTAAAACAAATCCGAATAACATAAAAAACGGAGCGTTGAGTAAAATTTTTATTTTTATTTTTTAAAAACGTTCGAGTCAATAAATAGCTAAATAAACATTTCTTCATTTTGAAATAATATTTAATTACATATTCATAATAACTCATTTTCTAAGGCTAACTAATATATTTTATAGTTTACTACGATATGATTTCATGCTCGCCAGTGAACGCACAATTATCTTTACTATATATTTTTTAATCTCTAATAATTAATTCGTTAGGAAATTACAAAATATTTATTTAAAACTATTAAATATTTTATTGGCAATGGGCTATCAAATCATTTTGTTGGCGTAAGTAAAATTTAGTTGTCAGAAGAGATTTTTTTTCTGAGTGTAGGGTAGATGCAATGATGCTAGATTAATAGCGCATGCGAAGACACGATTTCAGCGCGCCCCTCCGATTCTCGCGCCCTAGGCTCTAGCCTAATTAGCCTAAGGGTTAATCAGGCCCTGAGTATGGTATAAGTATAGTATAGGTATAGGCAATAAGATGAAAATTAAACTGAATAAATGAAATACTTTGTATATCTACAAATACAAATTCTTAGAGAGTATCTTCCCTAGATTAGCATTATACTGACCTAGTTTTAAAAAAAGAAACATCTGTATAGACAAAAAAAGCAGGTCTACAATGAAAGTTGTTTTTTTCCTCCTTAGATCTTCTTTCGTCCGTAATGAAAACTGAAAATGCAAATATGCAAACATCGGAGCGAGCTGAACATCACGTAGTCTCCCTATAATTGTAACTAGGTCACTAACCCATGCATGCATTCTATCTTTAAGTCCGTACACCTACGAGTATAAACAGAATACTTCGCATTTACTTCGCACAATACACATCACAATAAGCAGAACGAAAATATTTGATCACAGATAGTCAGGTGTTTTTTTTTACATATATTTACATATGAAAAATTATGGGAGTAAAATTAAAAATTGTCACACGGAATGCGAGCACGAATGCGTTACGTTCTATTTTTTTGAATATTTTAGATTATCTGAAGTTTCATATTTCGCCAACCAACTACACAATATTATTTAAAAAAGAACAATGTTGTTCTTTCGGCGTGTTTGAATTGTGAAAATTTAAATTTTATAATCGTTCCGTAAGAAGTAAACTCCAGTTGTGTGTCACAATTTTTTTAATTTTTTTATTAGAGATAGATGGGTTTGCTCTTGGCCAACAACTAGCTGTGTAGCAAGGATGAGACCAAGATGCAGCGAGCTCACCCAGATGATGCCTCGAACTTTGAAAAGATTTGGGCTATATGAGCTCGGAAATAACTAACTTATTAACTAATTGTAATTACTTAGTAATTAACTTATTGTTATTTAGCTTTTGCCTGCTACTTCTTCAGCTTGCCACGGGTACAGTACGTTTTATATGGATGAAAGGTAGCACTGGCGCCGACTTCATAGGGCTTGGGGGTGCCCGAGCCCCCCCAGTAGTATTATCAGTAGGGCTGAGCCCCCCCAATATTTTATTACGAGATATATTGAAATACTGGTGTATTTACAGTGACTATATGAGAAGTTTTGTCTGTTTTAAATTGCATTGGTTTACGCCGAAAACACTATAACCTTCAAACTGTGTCACAAAACACAACAGACTTGAGTCGGTATTACAGTAGAACGCTAATCAGAACTCAAACGTTACTTGGTTGAGTCTAGTTTTTCAAAATATGAAACTATATATATAAGAAACGTCTAGTTTAGGAAACTAGACTCAAGTAGCGTTTGAGTGCTGATTTATGTTTTGTAATACGGGCTTAAGTATTCCATGGAAAATAATGATTAATTCAAACTGTTTAGTGACAAAGTCTAAAAATACGTAGATGAAAGTCAGTTTTCCATACGTTTTCGCTAAGTGATCGATAAATAAGCACGGCGCCTTTGGGGGGTTAAGCGACGCAACGCCACCGTACTCAGACGTCTGTTGCATTGGGCGCGAGAGTGAGTCTGAGTTAGGTGGATACTTGCGTTCTACAATGACACAGAAGAGACTAAACAATATGGCTGTTCTCAACGCTCATCAAACTGTTTTGGACAGTCTGGATCTTACATCTCTGGTTAACATATTCATAATGCGTAACCCAGTGCGCCGTTCAACATTCGCCTTATTTTAAAACAGAAATACTTTATATTTTTTACTTATAAAATAAAAATAAATTAGATTAATTATTTGTTTAGATTAATTATTTGTTAATTAGATTCATTAACTTATCCATACCCTACCTCACCCTCGCATGACAAACTATCAACGTAAACTTGTTTGTGTAGCAATGTGTAAGTGATAGATTCATGTAGAGTATGGTTGACATTTAAAACTATATAAAAAAATCTACCTTAGCCCCCTCAATATTTTTGTCAAGTCGGCGCCCCTGAAAGGTAGGTATGTATGCCCTTTTCTGTACTACTGACGTGTATGCAAAAATCCATAATGATCAGTAGTTGAATATTTAAATCTTGAAAGCGTAACAGATAAACTGACGTGCGTATTTATAATATTAGGATGCTTTTGCTATTATAATGGGGACGATGTTATTATATTGATAAACGCTTATGAGAGATGAGATTGTCAGATCTAGTCTCATGAAATTTGGGTTTTAACACAATTGTTTTTTATTTTTTCAGTTTTTTTTTATTAATGCCAATTGATACTTTATTACCGCTCCAAAGCTATATTCAACCCATTTAACCGGTACCTACTTATTGGTATAAAATTATAAAGTCTGTAAAATTAATATTGTATTAAAAGGATAAAACACTGGAATATCAGATTGGTTATAAAATAAAAATATATATGTAAGATTTCAGAAACGCATTTTAATGGTAAATTGTTTTTGATATGTTAAAATTACAATAAATAATTACAAAAATTTTGTAAAAATTAAGTACCTAATTTAGTACATAAATGCCAAATGTAATGCCGCCTTACATTGAACTAATCATTAAATCGAATCCTCATTTTGATATACACAACAAAATATAGTGGCGTTTAGTATCAATTCCATCGAAATACTACAATGGAATTTGCATCACAACACAAATGCCAAAGCGGCACATAAAAAGAACGCCTTTGTCTGAATCATGGCGGACTCTTGCCTTAGCGTGTCAATGGTAAAAGGTAGTAACGACCAACTTCTACTATTGATTTTAAACTCTAATGTGTTGGCGTAAAGTCACATTTACTTTAAATGACATAATTATGTTTGGTTGGTTTTAAATGACAGTTCATGCTCTACGCATATGTCACTTTTAAATATTACATAAAGTTCGTAGTGCCCCCCTAGGTGGGCCATGACCTTGTCGTGGTGGGGTGGCTTACCCTCGCCAGAGGGGACCAAGAAGGCCAAGAACACCGGTGTGCTCCGAGCGGGCTCCGCTTGCGGAGCTCGTGGCGGAGCACACAGTCAGTTGTAACGTTGACATTTACTTGACACTGGCAGGTAATGGCCGTTCTCGAAATGAGCCGAAATGCCATTATACGTAAAGAAGAAGAAGAAGTTCGTAGTGTTTTGTATGACACGCGGATTCCATGTTGTAGTAGTTGGATGATCAATTCTTATAAATATAATAGGGGTTAAAGTATGAAATTGCCGTTTTATTGTAATAGGTACTTCGAATTGACATAGAACCTTCATGGTTTGAGATTTTTGAGTGAAACTTTTTTCATACGGTACCTATGTAGTTCTTCTTTTAAAAAATGTGCAACATTCGATCATCAACTTTCAGTTGTTTTTTTTATTCAGCTTAGACAATAAAGATGGATACTTCGAAAATTCGTGTGATTTTTGAATACGAGTTCCGACGCGGAACTAACGCGGCAGAAACAGCTCGCAATATTAATGTTGCGTTTGGAGAGGGGACTGCTAATGAACGCACTGTGCGATTTTGGTTTAAACGCTTTCGTGATGGAAACTTCGATTTGAAGAACGAACCACGTGGAAGACCGCCCACACAGGTGAATAACAATGATTTGAAAGAGATGGTGGAAGCCGATCCGAGCCAAACTACCCAGGAATTAGCGGCATGGTTTAACGTTACCTTACCAACAATATTGACTCATTTGCGTCAAATCAATAAAATAAAAAAATATGAAAAATGGGTGCCTCATGATTTGACTGATCTGCAGACTCTACAGGAACTGCAATTAGAAACCATTCGTCACCCTCCGTATTCGCCAGACCTTGCTCCAACGGACTACCATTTTTTTCGTGATTTGGACAATTTTCTGCGTGATAAAAAGTTTTCTTCTCAGGAGGCAGTGCAAAATGCTTTCACACAGTTTGTCGAATCTAGATCACCAGAGTTCTATCGCAAAGGCATAAATGAGCTTCCTATTGGATGGCAGCAATGTATAGATAATAATGGTAATTATTTTGATTAAATAAATATGTTAAATTTAAAAAAAAAAACGAATTTTTATTTTTCAGTACAAATCGGCAATTTCATACTTTAACCCCTAATAAAAACGTATTTAATAAATTAAATTTGAACTACACTGGTAATAATAAATTAATTTATATTAATTTAAAAATATCAAATAAATAATTTCAATGTTACAATAATTTATCTATTTATTATAGTCCTCGCAAGGTCTTAATGCACAGGAACCTTGTTACTTTAATAATAAAAAAATGTTTATAACATGAACCTAGAAGAATCAAGTTTTTTCAAGGTTCGTGGTTTATAATGAGTAAATTAACAAGGGTAGACGCTAACTTGTGATATGCAAGACGTGTCAAAAATTTGACCTCATTTTAACCATATATATTGATTATAATTTTAAGATGGCCACTATGAAACATGAAAATAAAAAAATATATCACAATTCCTTTTTATGATTTCAGCCATTCTGACATTTAATTTTTTTGCCTGTAATAAAGATCATAATAAATAATAACTTAATATACTTAAACTTAACATATTCAGTGCAGCCTTTTAGATATGTTACTTTATAAACAACTTCATTTAAGTTTTTATTTTTCGAGATCTAGTTAATAGAGATAAATTTTACTATCACAAATAAGTTATATGTAAGTATATTCAATCAATTTTCTGGCTTATTGAATATTTTACACTTAACAGTTAAGGCTATAATCTCATAATAAAAAGTTAGTCTCTCACAAGTATAACATAATATATATAGACTAGACCACAAACTACAATAGGGACATGAACTTTATTTAGTGATTTATTTATTTTTTAACAAGGATTTAGTACAAACAGAATCGGCTGTATGTATCATAATATGTAATACATTATCAGCATGTACATATATATGTATATATATATATATACACATACACATACAACAAGACTAGTGTTGTGATAATCAATACTAATAATAAATCTCTGTAAGGGTCGGTCATGGAGTAAGTTACTTTGTTTTCAGAGATATCGTGTTTATAGACTCTATACATGATACTGAAACTAAATTGACGATTTTTAGAATTTTTTACCGTATGTATGTATGTATGTATGTATGTTCCTCCATAACTCTGAAACGAATTAACTGATTTTCATGAAACTTGGTAGATAAACATTTGGACGTATGCGACACAGAATAGGCTACTTTTTTCTTTTTCAACGCGGACAAATTTATTTTTATTATCTGTAGTTCCACAAAAATCTAACAGATGGCGGTGTACGGCGCACGGGTACAGTTCATTTATTTTCTTTTTCAACGCGGACGAAGTCGCGGGCACCAGCTAGTATATTAATATAAATAATTTCTAAGCCTCGCAAACATGAAAACACTTACAATTTAATTACGTATGGATAAGCAGACTTAAAAATCTGTATCCGTTAGAATATTGAGAAAAAAAAAGTATATAAGATCATTCCTCTGTTTAAATGCAATGTTGTGTAAAAATTTCAAGTCAATCCGTCGCCTAGTTTTCGAGTTTTTGAGTAATACACTAACCAACACAACATTTATATATATCTAGTCGTTTTTCGACTTCAAAAAAGTGAATAATAGAATATTTTTGAGAAATAAACAATTTTATTTGATGTGGTGAGTTCTAAACTTGGTTTAACTTCAGACGATAGATTTCAAATAATTCACGCAATAGAATTATTACACGCAATAAATCTATTCACATTAAATGCTTCCCACTTCCATAAGCCGAACATGCGTCTTTGAAATTGGTCACATTGAACGACGAAAAATAATCATCATGTATAAACCTAACTATACTTTCTATGGGACAGAGGTATGTGTCGTACGTTTTTATGTCGTCTACAGGATGTTGCATTTTCATTTTAACATTGTTCCGTGACTTGCAGAAGCTCAATAAACTGGTCACATCCTCCCCGTTGTAGACTACGCGAAAATAAAAATCCTGCGCGACCGCCTTTCTTTTTGTAAATTTAAACTCATCCCTTAGATCCCTTTTTCTGTACACTTCAAATATTAATCTCGAAGCATACTGTATATTGTAGTGTTGATAACTTGTTAGGCCCAGTGCTAGAATCAAAGGTTGCAGTGTTTTATCATGGCCCGAGTACAAAACAAACTTTGGTCTATTCTCTGAGATCATTCGTATCATATTTTGAACTATATTGTGTATTAGTCCGTAGGCAATGAGAAATGCTCTTCTTCTATTGTGTACATTCTTTATGTCTTGTCTGTAGTTCCATTCTACGTATGCAAACAGTGACATTACATGTTCTTTTCTTATGCAAAAGTCTTCCATACTATCGGGAGTTGGTTCCTTATAGTCCTCGTCGAAATCCTGATCAATTCTAGCGTCGTTTGGAAAGTTGAAATCTGCATCTAAATTCTTTTTCACTATAACAACGTCCTCGTACGTATCAGCGTTATCCATATATCTCTGTTGGTAGTACAAGAGTTTCTCTTTCTCCATCTGAGCATCGAAATCTAACTGAGGTTTCTTATCGTTGATTATATCTCTAGCTTTTCTGCCAAATTCACCGTTAAAATCCAATTGATTCAAATAATCCAATTCCATGTTTAGAGTATCTATATCTGCGTCCAGTAAACTTCTCTTGGCCACGTTGCCGACTAACTTTTTTTGTTTCTTTAGAGTCAATTTAGATTTGTGTTCTTTTCTCTCGGTGCAAGGTAATTGGACGTCGTGGCACATGTAGGCTAGTACTGCATCTCTGACTAAATCTGGATCTAGATTTTCGTGAGATTCAAATAGGACTTTGGACAGTTTTATGACTAGATCTTTGATGGCCGGGTGGGAGTCGAGTCTATTTTTTGCTTGGATGTTGATCTTTCTGTAAATCATTAAAAAAAAGTTTTGTATAGTACATAATTAATTCTTTGGATGTTGTTTTGGAGAAATCAAGGCACATATTTTTAATATTCATTGTCAAACATTGATTACATCAAATATTTTGGAACAAAAATTTTTTTTTTGTTATCGCTTCACAATCCCTTATTCTTAATACTAATATGATCGGCAGTGCATTTGCAACACAAGTGGCGTTGCTTATGATATAGGCGACATCTAGTAGACCGTCGGCCTGTCTATCGAGCTTAACATTAAAGAAAAATGGTAGGAAGAGACTGACTTGTTGAGCAAGTGTTGCGCTTGACACGCGCAGTCCCGGAAGCAGAAGGCGACGCTGTGGGCTTCGCGGGCGGAAGCTGCTCGCACCCCGGCCCCCGCCCCCGCCCCGGCGCACCCCCACCAAGTCGCAACCAGCGACTGGAACGTGCGCCTGTACCGAGTGCTATACGACAACACCTCTCCTATGGGCACAGAACATTATTATAACCTTGTATCATTCGTATAGACAACTATATTGCCGGCAACGATATATATATATGAGCCCTAATGCCTTCTGCTCTTAAAAGAAAATATATCTAAGATATTTAAGCCGATTTCGATCTGAAAAGGAATAATCTTTTTCTGAGAATCATATATTTTTTACCTGTATCTTTCTTCCCAGGTGGATCCAAGTAATCTAGCCCCAATTTCTCAGCATACGCCTCTCGTAATATGTTACCTTGAAATACAATTTCAAATGTTATGTACGACTTTGTACATATGACACCAAATCTTGGGTAGAATTTTGAGTCTTGGGTAATAATTGAGTAATTTATTTTTTTTTTGAAAAATTGGTAAATACCCTATTGCTATATAATAATTTAGATCAACTGTAAAATGATTTATTTTTGCATGCGCATGATTACTTGATACATTAGTTACGAGTCTATAATAAGAACAAAACAACGTCATATTGGGCAGCTTTAAAGTTGAGTTCACAGTTAATAAAATATATCTGCAATAAAATTGCACATAAATTTACGCGTCAATTTGTTATCTTTTTTTAACAAAATATACTACTTTATGTATTTCATTGATATTAAATACTTAATGTATTTGATGTAATTGACGTACTTGATGTACACTTGACGTTTTGCTATGTGGACTAAAGGTTATGTGGACATTTTGAGATATAAACTAGTGGACCATATGCTCGTAAATCGTCCACATTTAGCTTCAATATTATTTAGTCTGTGTCTCACACTCACCGACAGTGATCATCTGCAAAAGTCCCCTCGGCGTGAGTTGTCCAAGGGCGCAGTGAGTGGCAGCCGCGCGCGCCGGCAGCGACGGGAAGTTGTGAAACGGACCCGAACCGGAGACCCACCACGCGCGCCCCGACGTACTCGCGTTCACAACGAACTCCTCGTACCTAGAGTTCAATATCATTGTATATTAACATCTTTTTCTTTGTGTTAAGGTCGGCAGACAGGCTGACGGTCCTCTTGATGGTAAGTGGCTACCGTCGCCTATAACACAAATACCGTAACAGGTGCTGCAAGTGCACTGCCGACCACAGTAGGGTTGAAGTGAGTGAGAATATACATTGTCTTAAACCATTTAAGGTTCATATTCTGGCGATGAAGTTTTTCAAGTTGATTACTAAAACTTTAATTTTTATTTACTGGGAAATTTGTCGATTTTTTAGGATTGTAGCTTTTTATACTTTTTTTATGTAAAGGTCGAAAGACAGGCTGAAGGTTCACTTGATGGCTACCATCACCTATAACACAAACAACGCCACAAGTGCTGCAAGTGGGCTGGATTGTAAAAGATAGGGAAATGGGCTCTGGCATCACTGCATGAACACTGCATGGATTATGGCATAACTTAATGAATAAAAACTCTTTGCATTATACCTCTTCAACAAAGGAGATGGTGGCACCGTGTCACATGGTAACTTATCACCGTGTCTGAGATGTGTCAAGGGACCTCTGTCTCCATGCCTCGTCACCACCAGCACTCCTTGCAGCAACCATAAGTCATTGTCCACCAAACCTGAAATGCGTTTAAAAGTGTGATAAGTAAAAATGAAACTTTTAATTTTCTTTTATTGTAAAAGAAAGGCTGACAGTCCACTTGTAGGTGGCTACCGTCGCTTATAATACAAGCAACGCCAAAGGTGTTCCCCTTCGACTCTTACAGTGAGTGGAATGACTTAAATATCATTCTTAAATAAACTAAAACAGTAGCGTGATTTTTTAAAAGAGGTGTCCTGATTTCAATCATTTGTTTTTTTATGGTGTATATAATGCTAATAAAAAAAGGTATTAAATTTGTCAATTTATAATTAAGACAGAATACCTTCAGAGCCTCTAACAATATTATCAGGAGGTGCACAAGCCTTCATATAAATTTTTCTGTACTTTGCGTCACTTTTCGTTACATACTCATTTTGTATTATTTTCTTCACAACTCCCGTTTCTTCGCCCATTGATATGTACTTGTACATCACTGAAAATAATATGTTACAAACACCTTAAATCCTACTAATATCATAAAAGCGTAAATTTTTGAGGATGGATCATTCATACATCCATGTGAACAATTTTGTCTGTATATTCTGCAGTATTGTGATTGTGTGGAGCAAATAACTAAGTGCATTATTATTATTAATGTTCGTTACTGTTTCACACAAAAACGGCTGAATAGATTTGGATGAAATTTGGCACACAGATAGTTTATTATACCTGGATTAACATATAGGATACTTTTTATCCTGCAAAAATTTTAGGATCCCGATGGATAGTCTAAAAATATAAAAAAATTCGGCAACACTGTCGACGATAGCGCCGCCACAACCACGAAGATGTCAGGTGTTATATAATTGATATTTTTTTAACGTTGTAAGTCACTGGCACCAGTTTTTAATCTATGATATTAAGTAGTGGCAGAGCACACTGTGTTTAGCAGTCATTTGGGTAGCTCGTATGGCGGCAGTAACCATCCACTTACAGAAGACCACTGTAAAATAACATGTGTGTTGTTGTTCCTGTTAGTAATAAAATCGTTGTTTTGTGTGACTCTTGTTTAAGGGGCTGCAACCAAAACATTGTATAAATAATACTGGCCAGTATGCGCCTTATAAAGTTCGCCATACTTAGACGTGATCAACCAGTATTATTCGCTTATTTACGTATACAAAAACAGATACCACTGAGGCCTACACCAACTAAACCCTCCTAAATGGGAAATAATGAACTTAAAACTTGTTTAATAAAAATCAATAATCAAACGAAAATTTGAAACTTAAGCATTATAGATACCTGTGATCAAGAAAAATATCCAAATACTCATACCGAGGTAACAGTAAAATGCCCTATGATTAAAAGGGTATTTCATTATTGCTTTGCTTTGCTTGCTTGAAATGAAAAAAATATGTATCTTGAATACATTAGGTAACTAAAAATTACTTGTTGAAATTCACTTTTGCCTTGGATTAATTAGATAAAAAACCTACAGAAAATTATTTTTGCCATTTCATCGTCCAACATTGTGTTATTTTTCTTATTTTATTTTTTCAAAATTTACGTACAATACTGAAATGAAAATGTTTACAAACAAACACGACCAATGTCACAAAGAAAACCATAGAATACAAAGAGTATATAATCACTACCATAGCTATATATGTATATTATATAGTTCTGATGGTTCTGTGTTAGTTCTGTGCATGGAGAATAGAGGTAAAGAGGACCAACTTACATGGGTGTTAAACCAACTTAAAAAGTGGCAAGCTTTTGCATAAAATAGTGGTTCATAAATTGACCAGAATGGCGCTAGTGTAGCATTCATGTTTGATATGATTGGTTGGTTGCATTGGTTGCAATAAAATGATACTAGTGCATCACATGCCAATGCTACTATAGCGCCGCCTAGTTGAGTTTATCGAAGGACATTTTTCTCACGTATATCCTTGCCTCTATTCTCCATGGTTCTGTGGTAACGGTTATTTGACTGACTAGTTTGTTGACATTGACACTAAATTTCACTTTTAGGTCATGTTTATTTATTTTTCCGGCTCTGTTGAACTTGTTGAAACTTGTTAAAGTTTGTATTTTTCTCCTTTATTTATTTACTCAAATCAAGCTCAGTTAAGTTAATGCAGTGTCTCTATTAAAGTACGAATTTAATTTTTAAATCACCTAGCTTTTTTGTGTAAGTTTCCAAAGCATTCAATTTTAAAATGCTGTTTTAGGGTAACTGTTATTATTATAGTTTCTTTTATCAACATTGTGCAATTAGAAAGGATACTTTTCATTTGAATATTTTAGTTTGGTCGATTACATGCATAACATAACATAACATTGTTTTTATTATTTCAGAACTGTAACCCAACTATAATGGCCCCTACAAGAGTAGAGCAAGGTACAATAATAATTTTAGATGTAGGAAGGAATGTTGCAACGACAGAAGAAAAGAATGAAAACAGTTTTTTTGATGATGCCAGAGCATGCACAATAAAAATTTTGGAACGGAAGATAATAAGTCAACCCAAAAGTTACATTGGAATAATCTTATTGGGCTCAAAAGCCACTAAAAATAATATGGCAGAACAAAACGATGGAGTATTTAGACACATTGAACTATTTAAAGAGTTGCAGTGTCCTACATGGCAAATGATACGTGATTTACCAAATGTGGTAAGTAAATATTTAGGTACCATTATAATATTATTGTAATTTTCAAGTATAATCAAGTGTTGTTGCTAGTTTGCTACAATTGGTACTATCTATATATGGAAAAATCAATATAATTGTGTTTGTCCTCTATTATCTACTCCTAAACCGCTGAAACGATTTTAACTGTTATCACTTATGGAAAGAGGAAAAGGTGGGGAAGATTTGATATGCAAAAATTATACCCTAGGCGAAGCCACAAGCAGGTCACTAGAAATAAATCTATACTAATATTATAAAGAGAGAAGATTTGTATTTTTGTAATGAATAAACTCAAAAACTACTGGACCAATTTTAAAAATTCTTTCACCTATAGAAAGCTACATTATTAGCGAGTAACATAGGCTATATTTTATAAAGTTAAGTGGACACAGTCATGTGCAAAATTTAAATAACAATAACTGTGCTGAACACTGAAACTTGCATGTTATCATTACAGGGATGTATGGAGCTCATACATCCCTGTTATGTTCACTAACTAATTTGGGTAAGGGTACTTACACAATAAAATTTTATATTTCAGCCGACAAAAAGCAAAGGAGATTGGTTTGAATCATTACTAGTAGCTGTTGATCACTTTCAAAATGGAGTTTTTAATGTTAAAATCTTAAGCAAAAAAATAATACTAATGTCTAATTTGGAAACTAATGTACAAGTTGATGAGGAACACTTTAACCAGGTACCATTTCTGTTTAATTATATTTTGAAAAATCTCTTTCTGATTTGCCGACCAACTAATTGGTCAACAGGAAAAATATTAAAAATGTTGTGCCCTTTATCAATAGTTAATATTATAAATGTGAAAGTAACTTATCATCATGAAATTTTGCATACACGTTGTCAGAGATACAAGAAAGGACATAGGGTACCTTTTATCCAGAAAAATAATACTGTTCGTAATGGGTCATCTAAAGTTAAGAAAAGTAACGCCTGGAAAAAGTGTAATACCAATAAAGATTTTAGGCGTTATATTGCTTATGTTTTTCTTTTATATTTCGACGCGGACGAAATCGCAGCCACCAGCTAGTAATTTATAAAACTGTTTTCAGTGACAGTTAAAATAAAATAAATAAATAATCTGAAAGCATAAGTTAGTATTAATTAAGATGATTTAATTTTTGAAGAAAAAACAAGTGGATCTCTTCCATATTGTGTTATTATAGGATTTTAAAAATAAACATCCTAAAGTTACTAATTTAATATAATTTCAGGCTTTGGAGGGATTAAAAGATGAGAATTTCGAACTTGATGTGATTGGGCCTGATGTCTATGCCAAAACAAAAAATGAGAATATTATATTGGCTAGACGATTTGTTGAAGAAACCAATGGGGCTACTGAAACTTTTTGCGGTATTATGAGCTATTTGAATTTCCATAGAAAGAAAGCAACAAACTGTGTGCCTTGGAATGTAGATTTGAGTATTGGTCCAAATATAAAAATACCAGTATCATCTTACATAAGACTTAGGGATGAACCAATTATGAAAAATTGGAGAAAACGAATTGTTAACCCTGTAACAAGCGAGGGAAGTACTACCGAAACTATTGTAAGAAATAAAGAATATATTAATACCGAAACACAAGCCAATAAGAAAGCAGAAGATACAAAATTCGCTTACCAGTACGGACAAAAATATATACCTATTGATAATCTAAACAAAAATTTGTTCTATCAATCGGGAATCAAATGTCTGTCTATTTATGGATTCACACATAAAAGTAAAATTAATTGGCAGAATTTCAATAATGATGATGGATTGTCATATGTGTTTGGGAGAAAAGGTGACAAAAACGCACAAACAGCTCTGAGGTGTCTGGTTGAATGTCTTATAGAGCTTGAACTAGTTGGTATAGCAAGACGGGTATACAACAATAATAATGCACCAAAAATGTACGCTCTAATGCCAGTAATTGATGCCAGTAACAATATAGTTTGTTTGTCGATGGCAGGAATAAATTTCAAGGAAGACATAAAATATATGGCATTTCCACAAACTAACCTCAAGAAATATGCATGCGTTGATGAGCAAGTGAATGCATTCAAAGATCTCATTGAAGCTATGGACTTAACTAAAGCTTATGACGATAGTTACGATGATTCGGAAGCTTTTCCTATAGCTGAAACTGTCAGTCCCAATGCTCAATATGTTTTGGATTGTATAGCATTTCGTGCAATGAATCCTGGGAAACCCTTGCCACAACCTAGAGATGACATAATGATGCTGTTGAAAGTTCCATCTCAAATAGAAAAAAAGTCCAGGGTTGCTCTAGAGAAAGTAAAAAGCGTGTTCAACTTGAAGAAAGTTGAATATAAACCAAAGAAACAAAAAGAGCCTTCATACATTGGACCTGATAACAATCTTTTAATAAGTGATCAATCTGACACTAAACCTCTTGATATAATGCCTAAAATACAATTACCAGCAAGTAAAAATGATGAAATAGACAGAATTGGTACACTTGACCCTGTAAACGACTACAAAGTTCTCCTCAAAGCTGGAAAAACTTTAAAAGATTTATCTGAAGAAATGATAGATGTTTTGGAAGCAATAATTAATTTTGACTGCAATTTTGATGGCAGTTATTCTAAAGCGTTAGAAACAATGTCTTACTTTAGGGCAGAATGTGTTAGAGTAGAACCAGAATATTACAATAACTGGCTTAAAAAACTAAAAACTGATCTCACTGAAAGAGGTAATAATGATTTCTTGAACAGAATTGTTGATAATAAGTTAAATTTTATTACTAAAGTTGAGAATAATTTGAGCACTTATGACAGTGAAGACACCCACGATGAAAGTCAACTATACGAAAATGACACTCAACCAAATTCCACTGACTTGGTTATTAGTTCAGAAATGAATGACATATTTGATGATATGTAATTTAAGAACAGAAATGTTCATTCTGTTTACTATATTTTGTTTAAAAAAAATGCATTACAAATAAAAGTTTTTAAAACAATATGCGTTTCTATTGTAGTTAAAATATTTTATTTATTTTTTTAAATAAATGGGTAAGCCAAATTAATTCATACATATAATAAAATCGTAAACGAGCCATCTGTAAATGATTATTATTATTTTTCAAAAACCAATTTGAACATGTTACCTGTCAAAAAATTGTTTTTATAAGTTTTGTCTTTGTTTGTGAACTCTAATCTCAGAAAAGGCTTATGTACTAGCTGATCATACAGATGTAATTCTGTCAAAACCTATTTATCTGTGCAGCTAATGTGTTTGATGCTGTATGATTCCTGATTCCTTTGGGAACAGTACTTTTTTTCTGCATACTCTATTCCTTTTCTGTATCCCTGACAATGTGTGTGTAAAATTTCATAATGATCGGATGAGTAGTTGAGGTATGCAAAGATAAAAGACACTTCCATATTTATAATATTAGTATAGATTCAATATAAAAGAGAAATAACCAAGAAAGATTTAACTAAATATCTAAGGAATATGTAAATAATGCAATGTGTTGGGCCATTAAAGATTTATTACACTTAAATATATTCTAATCTGAAGATTTGCACATGATAAATTCCTGTTTTTCTTAAAATCGACATCAAAATGATTAATATTCATTACAATTAATATTCATTGAACACCGGTCGGATTCAAACTGTTTTGCGAATGTAAAAGCTCCAAAAACTCTTGAAGTGAGATATCTTCTTGACAATCTGTGTCCAAATCATGTTCCAATTGGGCTTCCAGCGAATTAGCCTCTGGACTTAACACGATATTCTCATCCAGCACTACGTGATTAAGCCTCGACTTCAGACTCTGAAGAATTTCTTCAAGCTCTAAGCATTTATTTCTTATTGATGTGCCAAGATCTGAAGCAGGATCTATATCATCTAAAGTCGCTCCCTCAGAGAAAGAATTAGCCGGTGTTCGTGTTTGCGGAGGCTGTATTATGGTGAACAAGTTCTCTGGTATATTATTACCGTTTCTTAAAGCGCTTGGAGATCTCGTCTCGGTGAATTCTGCGAGAATGTCATCTATAATATCTTCAGCGTTTTGCCTTATTTCGGCCGCATCGTCGGGTGTTTCCGTACCACTTTCGTTGTTTATCATTTTATTGTTGGAATCCAACTTCATCTTACTTTTACAGTGGTTTATTAATCTCCCTTCGAAATAAATAATAAACAGCAAACAAATATGTAGGTACCTGTTTTTTTTGCGATATGCGATAAATACATAGATTAATTAAATATTGTGAAAGTCAGGTGATAGGTGATTGAAGGCATTGAAGGAATGAAAAACGTAGTGATTATATACTCTTTGGAATGAAATTGGTCACAGAATAACGAAATATTTTAGTCTATCCATTTGACAGGTTCTAATAAAAATGAAAATGGGAATATTAATACCACACAAAAACTAACTTAGGTACATAATTAATTAACTATAGGTATAGGTAATTAATCAATAGCACCAGCTAGTATTTTAATATTTATACAAAAACGTTTTCTTAATACAAAATAGTTTCGATATACTAATAATTAGGTAGGTAGGTATAAATAAAATTATCCAGTCCAACATTAAAACGGTTAATATATTTTATTAAATTACAATGTACCTAAGTAATTTAAAATTTTATCATAATATTAGTAATAAAACAACTGGCATAAAATAAAAGTGTTGGTAATAACTTTAAAATTGATAAATTTTAAAAAATCATTCCTCGCAAAAGCGACGCTGTGGAAAATAAAGATCTAAATAAGCTTCCTTTCTTAGTTTCTTCTTTATCTCTTCTATCTTCATAATTTTCAAAGCAGCTTTGCAACTGTTATGGGCATGGGCAAAGAAACAATCTCTGACGGACTGTAAAAATATCATTTTACGTTAATAATAAATTACTAGGACCTAAATCAATTTATTCTGTATTCTGAGTTCATATCTCTCAATAAGCACCAAATAATTAACTACCTACATAAGGTCGTTAATTACGAACGAATACATAACGACATGACGATAAATAAGGCACTTAAAGTATAATATTCTCCAAGTTGAAAAAAAAAATCTTAAATTCAAGCAAATTATACTAACCACAAACTGTGATAATTTTGCTCCTTGGAATTTGGCTAGGCAATGAGTAAAGAGTCTGTCGTAATGTTTCCTACAGAGGAATAAACGATTTTCAAACTGCCAGTAATCTCCTTGATCTGAACAGGAACATCCGCAAATGCCGCACGCATCCAAATTATACGGTACGCACTTTATCTGAAAAATACTTGTTATACTTCTAGCTACTAAAACTATTCAAAACTACATTTTAACTTAAAATTTAAAAAAAAATCGCCGTCGACTGTCTGTTTCTCTGCTAACTTCTAAACCTCCCAACCGGATTTTAATACGGTTTTCACCAATGGAAAGAGAAGTAAATAAGACTTGAGACTAATAAGAGCGATAGGTAACTAATGGAAAAGAAGTAATGGAAAGGCATACATATAATCTGTAGAAAAAAATGCATCCGTGCCAATCCGGGGGTGACCATAATTTCTAAATTATGGTCTTCCGTAGGTAATTATAAGGGAGACGTAGACTTATATACCTACATAGGATTGATTTCCATTTTTAGTGAAAATTATTGTTGCATTTACATTAGCTACTAAATAATAGTAAAACTACAGATAAATACAGCTGAAAGTGTACTTATCATACACCAGCTTGTGCACGCGACTTCGTCCGCGTAACTTTATAAAATATAGCCTATGTTACTCGCTGATAATGTAGCTTTCTATAGGTGAAAGAATTTTTAAAATCGGTCTAGTAGTTTCGGAGCCTATTCAATGCAAACAAACAAACAATCAAATCTTTCCTCTTTATACTTTATTATAGAAATCAACTACTTTTAACAATGTAACTATAGCTTACCATAACAGCACATTTCAATGTTTTCTTTCCAGAGAAACAATATAAAAATTTAATTTCTTTTTTTTGATACTTTGGGTTGTAGTCGCATGGTCTGCAAAAAAAAAAGACTTGGTTGTAAAATATTGTTGTTTTTTTTTCTACTTACATAAAAACTTAATTAAGTTTTTTACCTATAAATATAAATTTCCATGAAAAATTATTTAACTAATTTTAAAAGCAAATTAAAATCGTTTCTGTGGTTTATTAGGTCCTCCTAGCGGATATACATATATTATATACCTACAGCAGGTACAGACGCCGATAGCGACTTCAATTTATACTATGCAAGGAAGCTTTATTTATTAGATATAGAAAAAAGTTTAAAAAAAAAACTTAGTTACTTACGACGGGTAATTTTTTTCTTTGAAAATGGGTTTCCTCCTTGAAGTAGAATTAAAGGGTGCACAGTTTTTGGTGACCGGCTTCTCCTTGGGCAGTTCGCGTGGTGGAGGCTGGTGTTCGTGTTTTACTATCCAACGTGATGCTCTAGGCCCTAGACCGTAGGTACTGATTTTCTGAAACAATTAAGGGTAGGCACACGACGATTTTTAAATGAACTGACAAGGAAGGCGCATTTTTGATTAGCGCGTATGTATACTCTGTCTGCGCGTCGTCAGTCGCGTATTATAGCTTTTTTGAAGACTTCCAAATAATTGCTTTTTTATGTATAATATGTCGGCGGCCGATCGTACAATCCGTTTTTGATTAAATGTATAAGCACTTTTTTTATCACATTGCAACTTTATGAAGCACCATATATCACGATCTGCCTAGGCACATGACGGATTATACGATCGGCCGCCGACATTAGATATATGTACCTATATTCATTAATGCGATTATAAAATGAATTTACCCTATTTGTAAGGTTATAAAATGCGTCGCGTCCAGTGTTATGGCATCCAGGACCCAAATTCGGTAAAACATAAGGAGCGTTACGTCTCATAAAGGGACTCAAAGCTGGCCCTTTAGACGGGAGCACTTCGCGATCCAATCCTGTTCCAAAACAAATCCGTGGTGCGACTTTCTTATTGACAACATACTCGAAATCTGTGTTTGTGGTAAAAACAAATGTAAGTAGGTTAATTAAAATAAATCTATTTATTGTACCAGTTACAGTATTTAAATCTTAAATGGTGACCTACCATTGTGAAGAATCTCGTCCATATTATTCTATCACAAATGTCTACAAACATACGAGCGTTGCATGTATCTTTATAAAACCGACTAACTCGATGAGAGCTTTCGTGATTGCGAGACAATAAAAAAATGACAGACCTATTATTTCAGCGTATCGTGCCATCCGATGCCAGCGTATAATACATGGATTATGTTATACCTAAGTAGATACGATAATTTACTTGGAAAGTTGTGGAAAGATTCATAAAAATATTCTTTATTTAAAAAAGTCACAATGTAATTTTTGTTCCTGTAAATTATATGACTCATATTGTTCTCATCATCATAGTTATCATCATAATCAGTCTGTGTCTCTCCACTATTGAATATAGGGCTCTCCCAAGTCCCAAGGCTTCAGGTCATCAATGTGAGATATTTTAATAGAACTTTTTATAAAATTAAAATCATTAAAACCTATATATTATCGAAACTGTGCCTAATCATTGGGTCGTCCAAAGTTCAGGAAATACCTACCTAAAAATGTATTCACTATAAAAATACCTACTTTTTATTTTTCTATATTTATTTCTATGCCTACATATAAAATAGTCGCTATGCTTTTCTGTCATTTTCTCCGCTAACTTCTTTTAAATCACCCAATGTATTTTGATACGGTTTTCACTAATGGAAAGAGCGATACACTAGGAAGGCTTGTGTACGTGTTTTGGCAAACAGCGAAAGCTTTAAAAGCTTTCAGTGAAGCTGTTCCAACAAACCTTGCTGCAACAATTCACATTTGAATACAATTTTAAATTTGGTTACATAAAAACTAAATACGAATTTCCGTGAATTTAAGTGAAATATTTCTTTTACTATGAAATTAATATTTAGGTACTAAGAGCAACGTCTTAAAGATGAGCTGTACCTATCAGTGTTTCTGATTGGAAGGCGGTTTTATTGATCGAAATATACGAAAATTACTTAAATCACTTATTTTCATACCAACTGTTAAATCCCATGCCATTCTATAAGAACTCAAGTAACTACTATTACCATAACATAAAACAAGTAAAGGTAACAGGACAGAAATAATAGCGCTATTTTATTGCACGAGTAACGTCGACATGTTTATTGCTTATTATGTAAATAATGCATTTAAAATATTTAGTAAATTGGGAATTACGTAAAAGTCAAAAATTCTGACAAGTATTTATTCATTACTGTCATTTTAGCAACAATCAATTTTGTGGTAGGTAGGTATTAAAGCCAAAATAATTATTGTTTTTAAATTATTTTTCAGCCTATGTGAATATTATCAAAGTTTACTAGATGGCGCACTAGGTCGTTTAAAGATATTTTATTTCGATGATGTGAAGTGACCAGTAATCGAGGGAAATTAAGTTTTTGATTCTTTTCCCAATAAAGAAATAAGGGTTTGGTCCCATCTCGTCATAGTTTCAACTCGTCAGACTTTGAGTTTCAAATCGTTAGTTTCATTTGGTCAGAGTACAATCAAACAAATTATAATTCAAATTTTATTGAATTAATTACAATAAATTATTTTTAAAATAAAAATAACCCAAACGGATAGACCAAATTTGATAGTTTTTTACCTAGGTAATTTATTTATTGAAATTTGTCTCTGTTTTGCTTTTTTTTTTTTCATTTAATCAGTTATTCAATTAACTTATAATAATAACAACAATATAATAATAACAATATGATTTAGTCTCTTATTATAGTCTGTTTTTCCAATCACAAAAATATTCATAATAATCTTTCTGCGTGAGCCCTCAGCAATTTTGGAATGTATTCTGTGGCTTATCAAGCTTACTTTGTTGCTAAGAATGTACTCTGTGTGATCTATTTTTTTATCTAGATATCTAGATCTAGATTTTTTTTATGGCGTATCTGTTAGCTGTCATAATATTTTTATATTCTGTAAATTTGTAATAGTAAAACATAGTTTTCAGAGCAGGCATGTATGTTCAATGTTGGTTTGTTATTGTTCACATTTATAGTATATTTTAAAATACAAAAGTGTGTGTTTTAGAGGTATTTTTACCTTCATTATCAGAAAGAGAGAGAGAGGGAGGATAGAAGTTGAAGGTAGAATTGCGAAATTACATTTTTCTTTTCCTGCACTAGGTATCACATTACTTGTAAGTAATTTTCGTTCTTGTATTATGTCATACCTGCTAATAGAATATTGGCAGTTTATGTTTATTTTTATATAATAACATAACCTTATTGAATTGGAGAATTATTGTATCATAGGTACTTTTTTAGAATCGTTAAAGGTAGAACAATTGTGCATACAATATACTAGATTTTAACCATGTGCTAAGGTTGAAAAATCTGTGAACAAAATGTCTTGTTTAAAAATAATGAAATAACCGACCACTTATACAAAAAGATTTCAATTCTGTGAATTTTTTGAATGTTGATAACATGATAAATGTTTCAATGTATCCGCAAAATAATGGGTAAATTACCATCAAATAAATGGGTTATTAAACCTCAAGTTGGCTTAAGTATACTTAATTTGTGGTACTGAGCCCCAGCTCTTTCACAAAGTATACAATGCTTTATATGTAGGTACAAAAAAGTCAATGCAATGGCAGCATTATCAGATATAAGTGTACTTATAAAACTCTAACAACAGGAATGTTTATTGTTACTTATCCATTTCTGACATTAAATTTGTGTACACTAAGGGCCGGCTCTAACTGATTTATAGCATGCATTTTTCTGAACATATTATATTTGACCATATTCTACCGATAGCACTCGCACTCCTATATTTCAATACCAAGATCATGCTGAAGTTGATATTGTTTAGTCTGTAACAAAATTTGTAGTAACAAATTTAAGAGCTTATGTAGCTGTCCACATAAAAACTTTTGCTTAAGGATTCTTGCCTGTGTTTGTATCCTTGTCGAAGGTTTAGCAAACTATTCTGAGTCACATTTAGCAAATTATTCAGTACACACAGTTCTTTTTTCTTCAAATGAACTTAGGACAGTATACCTCTGGCATACATTTGTAAAAATGTGAAAGCACAGTGTTACTTTAAGATTAGTTTCCTTTGTTTATTTTAAAGTCAACAGATAGGTTGATGGTCCACTTGATGGTATGATGGTAGGAGATGATAGTCTCCTATAACATAAGTAATGTCACTGGTGCTGCAACTGTGATGCCGAATGCTGTAGGATTAAGGATAAGGGATTGGGAATGTATAGGAAAATAGGCTCTGGCATCCCTTACTCAATCAACGAAAGGCAACAGCACATATGCTGTTATTTCAAATTGGTTCTGTTATTCTGAAAGAAGGTGGTTACTATTATTTGTATTTTATTTATTTTTTTTTCAGAAAAATGTCTTACAACAAGCTGGTTTTGCCCATAACCCTGGGACTGTCATTGGTGACAGTCACCGCAGCTGTGGTTTATTATATATTCAAGAAAGATGATGATGAGTCAAACACTAAATCAGTGAAGACATCTAGGGTTAATGTAATTGAGATATCTGTCCCCAAGAGCATTGTTGCAGCACTTATTGGTAAGTGTTTTATTTTTTAAGTAGATTTTTTTTTGTATAAAACAATTATCCATTCTTACTTAAAAATAGCTTCCTCTTCCGAAAACATATAATCATTGTTCTTTTTGGGAAATCAATGTATCATAATTGATACAAGTATTTTTACCTTATTAAGTACATAGTAAGTATAAAAAGCCTAAATTATTACTCCTTTACAATTTAATTCTTTCTCCTAAAAGTCCAGTGTTCAGTTAGGCTTCTAATTTTAGTACTTTTTTTATGCTAAGATCGGCAGACAGACTGACGGTCCACTTAATGGCAGGTGGCTACCGTCGCCTTTAACACACAGCAACACCACAGGTCCTGCAAGTGAGCTACACACTATAGTAGGTTTAAGGATAAAAAACCATCTTCAGTTGAAACCACATTTGTACAGTTATTAATCTTTTATTATAGTTTTATGCTGAAAGTATTTTTTTAACCTGTCTTGATGAAACTTTTCAATTAGGCACATTAACTATATGTATCTAAATACATATACATACAGATGAATATAGAAATTCAAGAGGTGAATTCATAGTGTTATTTTTTTCTAATACTTATATTAGAAAAAATAATTATTTTTATATCAAACTAGCTGACCCGGCGAACTCCGTTTCGCCACCAGATGGCTTCGTTCGTTCGGAAATTTTTCCTGAATTTTCTTTGCTATAAACCTCACGGAGCCCGAGACCTTTCCAACGAATGCAAAACCGTGGAAATCGGTTCGTGCGTTCTGGAGTTATAGCGTCAGGAAGGAAAACCCGACTTATTTTTATATAGTAGATATCAATAATAATAAAGTTTTGTCGAAAGATTTATGATTATTAGTAGGAATTTTATCTTGTTATCAAATGTGGTATTAAATTAATCTAATAAAAAATTAAAAATTTATTGTGCCTATGCTTCGTGTGTTTATGACTTGTAGACAAAATTCCAAGTAGATTAAATTCAAGTAGATTCTAAATATACGTTTAAAAATAATGTCCATGTTATATAGACATAAGTCTTTAAGCTGTTGACCTAGTATTATTATAAAAAACATGCATGAGACACAGTGCCACTAAATCCTAATTCAATGACATGATAAAAATGTGTACACTGTCTGTGACATCACTCACGTAAAGTGTAATTTCAACAAGTCGTTACCACATCATTGGCAATGTATTACAAATTCTTGACAAAACACGAATAAACATACACGCGTAATTTTTATGTAGGTACTAAAAATACATACTGTTCATTTATAGAAACGTCTAACGTGAGACGAACGATTGTAGGCATCTATTTTTGTTTAATGACGCCATCTGCAGTTCGTTTGTAGGATTGTTTATTAACAAATCGTAAAATTAATGGCCACCGGTCATTTGGTGATAGTTAACGCTAATTTAATTGCCCAACACAATGATGGATTTGTGTATTTTCAATAATATGTAATTTGAATCATTTGTCTATTTTTTTAAGTGTGATTAAAATTAAACAAAATACACTTTGTGCCAATGTAAAATATATATTATATATATATAAAATTACCTTACATCGCCATCTGTTAGAATCTTTTGGAACTCACAGATTAATAATTGCTGGATTGAATAGGTATCAACAGATGGCGCTATGTTAATAATTTATTTATTTATTTTATTTATTTATTAAGGTACACCAACAGAAGACACAACAATACAAAACAATAATACAATTTTACATTCGGTCATGGTCTGATGTGAATTCCAATGACAGGTGTACACAACATTTACTATCATTATTGACCCTTCATATTATAGAAAATTCTTATACTAAGTTCCAAAATTTTCACTAGATGTTATAAAATATCCTGCTATACATATATACACACACGCATCCACACATAGGTACATATATACAATATACACAAATACGTACATACACATACATACATAGAGATACATACATACACACAAGACAAATTAGGCTACATGTGACCAAAAAGACTATTTGACATTTCCGAAAGATGGTAGGCATTTCCGTATTTTGCAATAATAATAATATTATATAATAATATTATATAATTTGCAAAAAAATTATAAACAAAATGAGATATAAACTATCCTGTCTTTTAAGTTGGACCAAATTACATATAGTCACGAAATTTTATCAAAATCGGTTCAGTAGTTTGGGAGTTCATCGCGGACAAACAACGTGACACGTAATTTTTATATATATAATATAAGGATTATAATTAAGAGAATCCAAGTAAGACGAATTACTACCTGATGTACTATAAATTTAACTCTAAATATAAATTAATAAATTATTATAATGATTTCTTTATTATAATGTCAAATGTTTTATGAAAACGCTATTGTAGACTTTGTTGTAAGTGTGGGTTGGGTATGGTATGGGTTGACCTTCTCATTTTATATTATAAACATCGCATGCCGGTCTCGATTGTCACGAAAACTTAACTGACCTTGAGTAAAAAATACTTTCTCCATGTCTAAACAGCTCAATACTGTTCAGCTCAAGCAATGAATATATTATTGTGTAGTTCATAATTCACTAGAAACAAAAAGTGTTTCTTCGAGTTTTACATGATTATAAACTTATTTTGTAATACATATTATCAATTGTTTATTTTTTACCACATCAGAATTCCTAGTGACCTACAACTTCTTCTTTTAGTTCTGTTTCTGTTGGATCTTATATTTAACTTCTACTAGATCTTACTTACAGGAATGTGATACAAGTAGATAGATCAGGAATATTAACTAGTCTGACCTCACAAGGTCCATCCACTATTTGACGAGCCCATTTATATAGTGGTTAAGGTGTGCCTTAGCGCTCTGTCTTAGGTGTCCCGGGTTTTATTCCCGGCAAGTTTATAATGAACTTTTCAAAGTTGTCTCTGGTCTGGATCTAGTAACTAGTTGTGTCACATTGCGTTTTGCAGTCATTTGGGCAACCGTTTTGCGTCAGTAGCTGCCCCCTTACCGCTATAAAATAGTATTTCGGTCTGTGAGTAAGCGATGCCAGATTCCCCCTCCCTTCTTATTTCCCTATCCTTTCCTAATTATACCACTATGGGCAGCCTTCATGTAAAAAAATGATGCCCAAGTTGTATCTTGATACGTGATATTCATTTTTATGATGACAATTGGTATTTAGACCGATTGTCTAGTAAAATCATTTGTGCAGCCTTATACTTCTGTGAGATTAGTTTAATTTTATTTGCTTTCTTATATCAGGACGAGGAGGATCAAACATAAAAGAGATAGAAAAGAAGACTGGTGCCCTCATTCACTTCAAGAAATTTAGCGACAAAGACTACGACGTGTGCATCATTAGAGGTCGGAGTCAAGCAACTCAACTAGCTGAAATGATGGTCCACGAGTTCCTTAAAAACCAACCGGATATTGTCGACGACAAGATGCTTGTTCCCACCTGGTCATGTGGCAGAATCATAGGTAACCTGTAATTTGTAAGCAATTTAGTCGTATTATATCGAATAAAAACCATATTGCTGTTGGCATTATCTCGGCCGCAGGACGTCCACTGCTGGACATAAGTCTCTCCCTACACCAAATCAGCACCACTACGCTTTACTGTTTTAAGTCGAGGCGGCGTCGCGTCGATGGTGCTTCATTCACCATGTCTAGTTCCCTTTTAAATGTATTAAATTTACATCTAAAACAAACGTTGACCTGGCGACGCCCATATGGGCATTCGCTCACTGATTACACAGGAAATATAGAAAGTCGCCCCTCTTGGTCGCCCCCAGTGAGCAGAGTCCCTTAGTATCCGTACTAATATTAATAATGTGATAAGTAACTACATATGTCTGTCTGTTACCTTTTCACGCCTTAACTACTCAACCGATCATCATGCAAATTTGCACACACATTGTCATGGATACAGAGAATGACATAGGGGGTACCTTTCATTCAGAAAAAAAGTACTGTTCCCGAGGGATCTTAAAAATAAATACCAACGTCTGGCAAAACTATAACAGCAATAAATATTGAACATTTTTCAACATCGTAAATACAAGTGTGTATTCTTATTAGAATCGCTGTCACCACATTATGGTCTCGCGCAGGTACGGGAGGATCGAATATGTCGGAAATCATGCATCGCAGCGGAGCCAAAATTACGATAGAGGGCGAAAGGGGCGGCGATGTGAATCAAATGCGAGTCATCAGTGTTCGCGGAACAAAGGAACAGATACAAGCCGCCAAGGGACTCATAGAGAAAACCGTATGTATATATTAGATAGAGGGATGACTGTCCACATATTTACTAACCATTCATTTCTTACTTAAAAGCAATACTTAGCGCACGCAGTACAATTCCAATTCCTCTTATTACAGGCCACACCCTGTATATGCATCGTCAAACGTCTTGCATCTTCAAGTATCGTTGCGTTTCGTTCCGATCTCTGTCTGAAACTTACTTACAGATGGTTCTCTGTAATGTTGAACTCCAAAAAACCAAATCAATAATTGGTATATCTCTTTCACTAAAATGAACTGAAATTTAAGCCCCCAGATTATATTTTCCATTGTGACCAGTCGTGTAACCATTGAGTAATTCAACATCACAGTTGTTTATGAAAAAAAAAACTGATTGTTGGGTTTATCTATAATAATATACTAGCTGTTGCACGCGATTTCGCCCTCGTAACTTTGTAAAATATACCTATGTTACTCGCCAATAAGGTAGCTTTTCTATAAGCGAAAGAATTTTTAAAATCGGTCCAGTAGTTTTTGTTTATTCATTACAAACATACAAATCTCTCTTTATAATCTATAATATAAAAATGAATCCCTAAATGTGTTGCTAAGCTTAAAACTCGAGAACGGCTGGACCGATTTTAATTCTGTCTTCACTCATGGATAGAGGGATAATCAGGGAAGGTTTTTACGTAAAAAAATGCACCCCGGGCGAAACCGGGAACAGGCCGCTAGTATTATTATAAATATGTATAGATATAGAATAGTTGAACAAGCCACGCTTCGCTGTGGAACTCGGCCTGTTTTAGATTTGGCAATTTGCCCTACCGCTACTAACTAGACTAGACATGTTAAAAAATATACTCTTCTTATGAAATTGTGTAGTAGTACTTTCAATGGTTGTTGATTGTTTCAGGTCGCCCAAGAGAAGTGTCGTCGCGAAATAGAACAGTCTAAGCGTAGTCCGCGTCACGCGACGCCTCCGGCTGCGTCGCCAACTCCAGACGAAGCCACAGGTGACGCCAACAAGAATTACAAGTATAAGAAGCCTGGTAAGGGTCGCTAACAGCATGCAGTTTTATTATACACCTTATCCCCGTACGTTTAAGATTCATTTTTGAATGACAGTAATGTTTTTTCTACACATTGAACAGCGATTTTTAATTTAAATTATAACATTTTATTTCTTATTTTCGCAGATGGGATGTTAAAAAAATAATAAATAGGCTGTTATGTCAAACATTAGTGCCACTATGCCATTATAATGTTCTTTGGGTTTATAACATGTTTTGACATGTTTTAATATTTTCCCCACATGTTTTTTTTAAACGTAATGGTATTTTATTTGGCGCCATCTATTGCCGGCTTAAACTAAACAACCGGTTTATTATTTGTAGTCTTTCTGGTTAGTATGTAATTTTATTTTTAATCAGAAACTAAACTATACTAGGGCCATTGAGAAGCGATACCAAATGTAAACAAAGTTACCGCAAGGTCATTTTTTTATGCAGGGCTTTAGCGCGGCGATGTCCGGGTTGTCCTTGAATATTATTATCAAACGGAAGCTCGTATGCTACATTGTCTCTTTCTATCTTGTGTCAAATAGATACAACATAGAAAGAGATAATAGATTGTCAGTTCAAGTAAGGTGAATAAACTTTTGTATCTCACCAATTTGGCTCTACTTTAGTGTATATAAACGCATACTTCTGAAAAATTATCAGAACTGGGTTTATAAAAAGTAAGCTTTTTTTCTGTCATTCAATATAACTTTAATTCTCTTTTTTGTAACTTAATTTAAATGAAGTTCTATTTATGTGATTCCAATAGTAATGAGTCAATAAATCTGGGAGATTTCGTCGTAATGAGGGTAATGTTTTATATAAAAATGTTTTGTTTGATTTGTGACTACCCTTCATGTTTTTAAAAAAAATTATATACATATGTCATTATCGTTTGAGTGTTTGTTCGTTTGTTTTGCATTGTACGCACATTGTTTGTAATATTTATGTATTATATTATAAAAAAGATATAATCGTCTTGATGATTTATGGTTATAGGGGATATTATCACACAAATAGGTGTTGGAGATAGATTTTAAAATTTGTATATATATTATCATAGAGAAAATAGTACTTTAACCAGTAATATTATGTATATGCAGTATGAAGTTGTGGCATTTTTATAACAGAACCATCACATCTTGTAATTATTCCAAAGAATTGAATTGATTGTTGCATGGTTTTTATTGTACCCATATACATATATATAATGTGTACTTATAGTAAATAAGATTTCTTGAATTCGTTTATTGTGTTAGAACCAGGGAACTTGGGTTTGGGTTTTTAGATATTGTTTCGTAAAATACTGGTATAGGAATCTGCGTATAAATGTTTTTCTTTAATATAAAATTAAAGTAACCTAAGTTGCTCATTAGATATCTGCCAGTGAAGGGGGGGGGGGGGGACGTTCAAGCATGACTTAATGCAATTTTTGAAGATATTTGATTACGCAAGTAATGCCAGAGCACATTCCTCCGTCCGTGCAATTGTCATCACTTCTAGACGATGGTATCGAAAGACCATCAAACAATTTTATGCAATGACTAGCTGTTGCACGCGACTTCGCCCGCTTAACTTTATAAAATATAGCCTATGTTACTCGCTGATAACGTAGCTTTCTATAGGTGAAAGAATTTTTAAAATCAGTCCAGTAGTTTTTGAGTTAATTCGTTACAAACATACAAATATTTTATAAATATTAGTATAGATTATAACGGGAAAAATTGCCATACTTAATATACTGTAATATAATATAATTATGTATATACTTCTCGATGTTGACGAACTTTAGTGTTGCCAATAAAAAAAAATTGTAAATAGTTTTTTTTTCTCACCATCGAGATGATTTTAGTTGAATTTCGACATGTACTAATAATTCAAAACGAAATATTAGTTGTATTGCAATTATATCCGACAGAAACAAAGCAAACACATGTTGCAACTAGTATTTGTTTTTTTTTAGAGAGCAACGGTACAGCAATCGAAGTATACGTATCGGCTGTGTCGAGTCCCTCTCGTTTTTGGGTCCAGTTTGTGGGCACACAAGTGGCCCAGTTGGACGAGTTAGTTGAACAGATGAGCGAATATTACGGCAACAAGGACAATAGAGAATTACACGCTGTAAGTAACGAAATATTTTTTTATGGCCCCCAAAGCGAGCACTATTAGGCTCGCGTTATTAGATAATCAGATAACGGACATTCATTATTCAGATACTGTCGAAATTTACTGGTCTAAGTACCAATAGGGTATTTGTAGTGTAATTTCTGGCCGAAGTCGAAAGCTTAAAAGCTTTGAGAAATTTTGTTCATGTTTGGCTACAAGCTACAACTATTAATATACTAGCGGTCCGCTCCCGACTTCGGCCGGGGTGCATTTTTTTTTACGTAAAAACCTTCCCTGATTATCCCTCTATCCATGAGTGAAGACAGAATTAAAATCGGTCCATCCGTCCTCGAGTTTTGCGCTTAGCAACACATTTAGGGATTCATTTTTATATTATAGATATGTAAATGATTTTAAAACTTTAATATGTATTGAAGCTCAATATCGACTGTATAATATAGAAAGGTAATTTAAATCATCTCTAAAAGTTGATCTAGAGATGATAAAAAAAGTGAGGTTGCAATTTATTTGTCAAAAATAATAAAATTTCGAAATAATCAGAATTATAACATTTATTTTATTTAGGAACCTTCGGTGACGAACCTTTCGGTTTTTTTTTGACCGAGAGGGTGGCCGAAGCTTCGGTCGGACACTAGCATATTTGTTTATTTTTCAATAATTAAGTTTAAAGTGTTTAAACTTAAATTAATACAAGGTTTTTAATCGCATGTTGGCAGTTGTCTGAGGTGTCAGTGGGGCAAGTGGTGGCGGCCGTGTTTCGTCACGACGGTCGTTGGTACCGCGCGAGGGTACACGATATAAGGCCCAACGAATTCGACAACACAAAACAGGTATGTCTCTCTCTCTCATTATAAAACCCATTTATTTTACTTTACTAATATTATAAATGCGAAAGTTTGTGAGGATGAATGAATGGATGGATGGATGGTTGGTTGTTACTCTTTCACATAAAAACTACTGAACTAATTTGAATGAAATATGGCACACATACAGTTGATTATCTGGATTAACGTATAGGATACTTTTTATCCTGGAAAAAAATGTTAGGTTCCCGTGGGATCGTCTAAAAATATTAAAAAAACTAGCGACCCTTCTTCTGTTTAGCCCTCGTCCATATGTGAAAACTGAATTAAAGTCGTTCTACTCATTTTCGAGTTTTTGAAGCGTACACAAACCAACTTACAGTTTTTATATATAAAGATGGCGCCACTGTCGCCACGGTGGCGCCACCGTCGTCACAGCGATAAAGGTGTCAGGAGGATAAATACAATAAAAGGCCTATATATTTCTTACAAAAGCATGAAAAAGTTTGACAAAAATATTTACGTTAATTAAATTAATTGTGATAAATGAAAATTTTCAGGTCGCCGATGTGTTCTTCGTGGATTACGGCGACAGTGAATACGTGGCCGTGCACGAGTTGTGTGAATTGAGAGCCGATTTGCTAAGACTCAGGTTTCAGGTTAGTCATGATACATTTATATTAAGTACCAAGGCTTTGCATAAATCTCTTCTCTGAATAAAAAGGTATAGATTATTATCCAATTTCGCCACGCTGAGAGTGGCAGGACTTTAAATGATTTCGAAGGTGACTAGTCTTTTAGGAACCAGCTTCATTCACAGCTTCAAAGCTAGTGATCATACATGAATATCGTTTCAGAGCAAGTGATCATACATGAATATCGCTTCAGAGCAAGTAATCATACATGAATATCGTTTCAGAGCAAGTGATCATACATAAATATCGCTTCAGAGCAAGTGATAATATATGAATATCACTTCAGAGCAAGTGATCATACATGAATATCGTTTCAGAGCAAGTAATCATACATGAATATTGTTTCAGAGCAAGTGATCATACATGAATATCGAACAGGCCTAGAGGTAAAATATATTGTTCAACTGAAAGTATCTTGAGACAACATTGGTATTGTTTTATACATATTTCGCAGATAGTTAATGCAATGCCGACCATAGTAGGATAGTAGTAGTCCTATAGTAGGGGAGCCCAAAAGGGGATTTTGGGATTTACTCGAGTGCGTCAGATATTGCCAATGTATATACCCCACGTGTCTCCAATAAGGAATGTGTATAAATCTGCCGGTTTGGATAGTGGGGTTGATGGGAGTTGGGGTAAAATTTAAATACTACTCGACCGCGTCAGATTTTCAGAGGAGATGTTAAAGTGAACCCAAACTAAGCTCCGATTTAAAATACAGACGATTCGAATGTAACGCAAGCTCGTGACAGTTTTTTGAAAATGCAGAACAGATTTTGCCGATTGCTATTTTAAAATACTCTAGCGCGTCAGATTTTCTTACAGACGGTTCAGCCTGAATTCCTGATCGTGCTGATTCTTAATTTGACAATTATTTGGAGGATTTTTTTTAATACAGCGTCTACAAACTTTTGAACGCCTGTAAGTGCGCTAAATTGGATAAGGGATAAAGAGCAGGTTAGGGGAATGGGCCCTTGCATCCCTTTCTAACAAAAAAATGTTATTTTTTTACTACAGCTATTTCACAGTAATCTTCGTTAACGGAACGGTTACTGCCGCCAGGCGGGCTGCCCAGTTTATGATTGCGGAACACTAAACTGGGTCTTGAACTTCTGCAGACTTTTTTTTTTTAAGGAGGGGAAATGTCGTTTACGCACTATCCCTCGTCGACGAGGGGGAGTGTGGGACTCGCCCGGTGAAATGACATCACCGGGAATACCCACTAAAACCCCCCCGGATTCCACCATCAGCGGTGATGTGCGGGTCCGAGTTCACAGCGAGGCCTTATCCTCGGATCCCCACACACCGCTGCGTTCTCTTCGAACCCAGCTCAAGGCGATGGCGGCCCACTGGAATACCGTGAGCCGCCACGCGTCCTTGTCGAGTGCTTCAGGGCGTCAGACACGTCCCCTTCTGACGCCCTGAGGTTGTCACGCGACGTACGCCGCAGCATATGCCCGGGCACGTCGGCCGGCTCTTCGACGCCTGAGTGGATCAGCCTGGGGGTCCGCCTCGCGGGCCCGCTCATTGGCCTCTTTTCCACTCAGGGCCGCCTCACAAAACTTCTTGACGGCATTCCAGCCGTCAAGACTTTCAATCATTGCCCTGACGACAGCGGGTAAAAACTTCTGCAGACCTACTGTTAAATGGTCTGCATAAGTTCAATCTTTTCAATTTTATTGATTTTGGCCAGTGATCCAGCAAACTGGGATAGTTAAAAGATAACTTTAACCATGATTCTTGCTTCCGAACGCTTCAATATTAAGTTCAGGCCCATTTTTTGTTTTACAGGCCATGGAGTGTTTCCTGGCAGGTGTTCGTCCGGTGGGCAAAGAGGAAGAAGTGGTGGCAGTGACCGCTGCCGGACAGAAGTGGGAACGGTGGAGCTCGCAAGCCGTTGAACGATTCGAAGAACTCACACAGGTTCTCATTTTTAATTTTATAACATTGTCTACCCATTCTTCTATAGCAAAAGAACATCATTTCTTTGATCAACTTATTTAAGAGCGCATAAGAGTTTAACGCTGCGCGCGTACTGACAGTATCAGTATTTGCCTCGAGCGTTAAATAATGTATTTTTTAAAAATATATATGAAATAGACTTTAGTATTTTATAATAATATTTATTTATTTTCTTACACATTAACTCTTTAACCGCTTGGTTTTGTAAGAGTTGTCTTGCCCCTAGCGCTTGACTCGAAAACTGATATTTCTTGTTTTAAGAGAAAGCAACGCAATGATTATTAATAATTTAAAAAAAAACTATCCAAGTACCTCGAATTTGTCGTATATATATACGACTGGCAAAATGGACACGAAAATAGTTATCGAAGAAATCCGACTCTGGCTTATTGTGTTTTCAAGTAACGCTCGGAGCAAATACTTGCTACGATCATTACGCGCTCAGCGTTAAACTCGAGCCCTAGCCAAGAACTAAACCAATGCAAACGTTTCGTTGCGTTCTTACGAAACGAAAGAAATAAAGCCCGGTGATTGGTCAAAATCTTATGTGGGCATTACAACAACCAATCAACGGACTTTACTTCTTTCGTTTCGTTGGTTGGAGAACGAAACGTTTGCATTGGTTTGGTTCTTAGCTAGGGCCCCTGTTGAGCGTTCTTAACATTGCATATATTTGCCCAAGTCCCATAACAGGCCACAGGGTATTCCGCGTTTGGCAATACAATTAAGAAATATATACTAGTCAACGGCCGTTGCAGTTCTATAGATGCGATGTCACTTAATTTGGAGTTAAACATTAGTGATGGGAGTTAAAAACATTATAAATAATAACATTTAATTGCATTGACAGGTGGCACGATGGAAGCCCTTAGTGTCGCGAACTTGCACATACAAGAGGACAGCAACGGCGGAAGGACAGAAAGAGAGGGAAATACCTGGCATCAAATTATTCGATGTCACTGATGGTAACCAACTTTTTTTTTTAACCTCCGACGCTCGACGCAAAAATGGGGTGTTATAAGTTTGACATGTATGTCTGTGTGTGGAATCGTAGCTCCCAACCGGATAGATCGATTTTGATTTGTTTTTGTTTTATTTTAAAAGCTGACGTGGTCGGGATCGTTCTTAGTTATAATTTACGAAGATCTGTGTTAGGCCTTTGAAGAAATAGTTTTCAGACATAGGTATTATTACTGTTCCCGAGGGATCATTTAAAAATATTAAAATCTTTGACACTGTCGTCACGGCAATAAAGATTTATATTACTCATGTATTTTCTCAAGTGCTATATTTTTATTTTTCAACGCGGACATAGTCGCGGGCACTAGCTAGTTCAATGTAAGGTTTTGTGTCATATTAGATCCATTATAAGGTTTACGCTGATGTGTGTGGTATATTTTAGAGGGCGAGTTGGATATCGGCGGGGTGCTGGTGTCTGAGGGTTGGGCGATAGTGGCGCCCCCCTCTCCGCGCGGCTCCCCCGGACCACCCGCACCGCACACCCCCGCCACTCCCTTCGGAGATCTCGGAAATTCCAAGTAAGATATACCGAGTGCTTATTAATATAATATGTAAAACCATCTGACTAACCTAACTTAAAGGATGTGACCAACCGAAAACCCGCGTATATCGAAAACGGATGAAATTTTGTATGTATAGATAAAATTTAATTTATCTATTAATGTAGTTAGTAAAAATGTCAAGTGCATTAAGAATTGTATAATTACCAAATGTTTTTTTTTCCTATGCTCACAAGAAATAGAAAGTAAAGGTATGTTACATATACTGCTTCCACTGTCAAATGACTTCCACTATGATATGACAGCAAAATTAATATTAAATGTACATACAAATATAATAAAAATGCTAATATGATAATATAACTGATCATACCTTAATTATAATGTGCATTTATGGCAGCTATAAATAGGATAATAGTGTTTGGTAGGAATAACTTCATAAAAAGCAAACTATAAAACGAGTAGGTACATAATATACTAGGTACAAACATTCTAATTATTGTAGTTAAGTAGAGCCAACTTCGAAAAAGGAGTTCAATCGTTGAATCCAGCTCGAAGGATGGACATCGTTCGGGAAGCTTCGAGACATGTTCTCAAAACATAAGAAAGCTCAACGTAGCTCAACGAGTTATGAGGAAGGCTATGTTAGAGTTTACACCAAGAGATCGAATCAGAAATACTGAGTCAGAATCCGTAGACGTACGAAAGTTACCGACATAAGCAGTCTAGTTCCACACTAAGCAACAAATTCTTGTATTATGGATACCAGACAGTTGATATACTATATAGATTACTTTTTTTTTGTAAATACATACATATTATAAATAAAAAACATCCATGACTCAGGTACAAAGATAAAGTGTTAACACATAAACATTTGTCCCTAGCGGGATTCGAACCCGCGACCGTTTGGTTAACAGCTAGGGTTACTAGCCACTAGACCAAACGTGTCGTCCAAAGTTGAAGTGGCAGTGGGCAGGACACATAGTACGGAGAGCCTTAAGCTGCTGAGGTCAGAAGGTTCCCGACAAGGCGATCTGATAAGGGCCAAGGGTCGACTGGTTCTATTGGGAAATTGTGGGGGAGGCGTATGTTCAGCAGTGGACATCCTGCGGCTGACGTGATGTTGATAAAACCTGAACTGTGAGCTGCGTTGACCAATGAAACAACGTGTGTGTATGAAGTTCTATTGTGTTTGTATGAAAGGGTGCTGGGCATGTTGGCCGGTGTCGCTGGGGAGTCGGAAGGCGAGACGACAAGTGCGGGAGGTGCGCGGTGTTCATCAGTTCCGAAGGATCACAAGGATGACAGGACCAACGACATCGACTTGAAGACACAAGTGCAAGTGTTTAAAGGTATTTTGTACTTACAATTCTTTTAAATATATTTTAAGGTCGGCAGACAGGCTGATGGTCCACTTGATGGTAGGTGGCTACCGTCACTTATAACACAAGCATCGCGACAGGTGCTGCAAGTGCGCTGCCGACTATAGTATAGGGATAGGGCTCTGGCATCCCATACTTACTCGCCGAATCACAACAGCAGATATGCTGTTCCACGTGTTCTATTGATGTGAAACTCTATTCCATGACAACTCCTCAGGGAGGCAATTCTCAGTATATGCGAGATATCTCTATTTCGACAAAATGTCTATTTTCAAATGTCTACTGAAAATGTCACAAAAATGTCTATTAGTACGAAAAAGCGTATTCTCGATGTCAATAGAGATAAATGTCTCACGTCTTTTGCATGTCTATTACTGACTACGTTCCGTTTTCTCGTTTATTTTGAATCATAATCGAGGTATGACAATTCTGAAGTACAATAATTACTAAAATATAAAACTATTTTTTAATCAACGAGTTGTTTACTTTTAAGTAATATTATAATGAATAAATCTCATAGAACAGGTTCTTAGGGAAGTGAACGAAACATTTTAATGAAGAAGTGAACAAAGTACCATTCAGTCTGCGTGGAACTTAACCTAACATTATATACTCTGTCTGTATAGCGTAACGTAAGTGTCAAATTTTTCCGTTAGATCAACCAACTTGAAACAACATTATATCGAAATTTCCAACCATTTGCAACGTGAATCGTGAATTTACCTCAAATAAATACTTGGATTTTAATAAAGTAAACTATTTATGATGGCTAAAACACAGTACCCTAGCTCCGTACAAAAGATGAGGTTAGTGGAGCTAATTAAAGCGGACGAAGAACTAGAGCAACGAAAATTTTCCTCGAAGTTTACCAAAAAAATCGCCGAGGAAAGATGGAGCTCAATAGCTCATGAGTTAAACAGTTTAGGAGGTTGTTCCTAAACAGTATGTTCTTCCACAACATCATTAACAAATGCAAACACAAAATTGTCAATCATTCTTCTTGTCTTCACAAAATAAAATAAACAGAGAGAAATTATTGCACTATGAACTTGGCCGCTCAAAATTATTAACATAAATTATGACAAATGTCGAATGTCGATTGACATTTACCACTCTTTGCAAGTCGAACGCTGGGCATAGACATTTCTCTACTGTGACATTTCGAGAATACCAAAATTCTGTTTTAATCGACATCCGCCATTTTATTTCGACATATCTCGAATTCGAGATTATGTCTATTGCACGAGAATTGCCTCCCAGCAACTCATAGAAGACTAGCTGTCGCATGCGACTTTGCCCGCGTAACTTTATAAAATATAGCCTATGTTGCTCGCTGATGATATAGTTTTCTATGGTAAAAGAATTTTCAAAATAAGTCCAGTTTACAAACATACAAAAATACTAATCTTCTCTCTTTATAATATTAGTATAGATATAGCGGTCTTTGGGCACAGTAGGAAATCGGGACTTAGTTTATAATTTTTAATTTTAACTTGTTATTTGCAGATAACGAACGAATGACGACATCGAAATCCTTAAGCTCGGGCTTAGAGAAGAGCGACAGGATACAGTCAGTGTGTAACCTTGAATTGAACCCAGCCGCCTCTCATAACGGCGATCACTCTGAAGCACTTTTGACCGCAGAGCGGACGTCCAATGCGGATACGCCTTCGCTCCATCAGGTATCACCCGCACTCAGGGATGAGCTAAAGGCCAACATCAACAGAATCGACTCGCACCATAACAATCTAGAACTATTGGGGAAACATGATTAGGGGAAGAACCGACTAAGCGGGGGAAAAACCTCGGGGACGCTTGTCCAAGCTTGTTCCGTGCCTCCACACTTTGTCCAACAATTTATTAATTTTTTTACAAATGCACATAATAACTGAGGAAAGAAAAAATTCATATTTCTTTTATTTTATTTTTAAAAATTCACACTAGGTCATTGTTTTCGGTTGTTTTATTCAGTAATAATTTAAATTATTACGGCGATTTGTGCAATTACACAAAACTTTTGGAGTTTACTCCTTAAGAATCGATTTGCATATACAGGATGTCCCAGCATTAATGGATAACCTTGCACGTACTTGTAGACAAAGGTAAAGTACCCACACAAACTGTTTTTTTTTTTTTTTTAATTTCCGAAGAACTTCGAATGTGTGCGAATTGTGAAAATTTAAAAAGTTACGTTTCATTAGATCCATTACAGGAGATACTTACGTTCATTGTATGATGAAGGATTTTATGTGATTTCCTGTAGCTAGACAGGCATATTTAAACATAGGTAATAATTTAAGTAAATAAATTCTTAAATTGTGGCTAAAATTAAAAATCGAATTATGTTAACTGTCCGTTGAAAATAAATATTGTCTTAACGAATCTTTAAGGTCATAATATTTTTAATTAATTTTATTGATATTAATTACGTACATTATACATAATTATTTCTTATGTAGCTATTGTGATTAGTTTAATTTAATATTTTTATTGATAGAATGTCAATAAAAATATACATAAGGTGTTTTATTACATTTGGAGATTTAAGTATATACATATAATATGTACTTACAGCTGTCTGTGGATATATGTGTATACAAAATTCGTTTCTTGTTACATATCAGTTTTGTTTTTAAGTCTTTAATATGTAAATATTATAAATGTGTAAGTAAAAGTACAGTCAATTCGTTGTTTGACCTCATAAAGTTAAAAAGTGTTTAGAAACATTTGAAAAAAAGTTGATATTTTGTTAAAAATATTGTTGATATATTTACATATTCCCTGTTTTTTTTTATTCCAAAAAAATTGTGGGCATTTTCAATAAGTATCTGTAAAATTACTAGACATTTCGATTTTATCGTCACAATATAGTTTTGAAAAAAAAGTCTTGCTTGAAATCGTGATGTTAATTTTGTAGTTAGAATTAAGATGTCAAGTAATGTAATAAATAAAGTTTTTTTTTCTTGTTATGTTCCTGCAGTGTCCTTTTAAGTTAAAAGCCAAATTATTTCATTTGCCCATAGTAATAATTAAGAGCTAAACATTATTTTCAACTTTTTTGGAAAATATACTGTATTGACATGTATAAAAAAAACAACAGTAGTAATTTTCTTATTCTATGTTTAAAAAAGTGATTCTCTTAAATATATTGTGTTTCCTAAAGTGCTTGTAATTGTAACCAAGTTACTTATTATGTCGTAGTTATTGTGTTTTAAGTACATATATTATTTTTCCTGTTACACAGTAAGTAAAAAAGCTTTTGTTAGCATTTTATAACTTAGTATGTTCTTATAACTGTGTACCTTCTAAACATGGTGTGTTACATTATTAATAATATAGTTTATGTAGAAGAGTATATTAAGTATATACATACGTACTATGTTAAAGTGTGATGTACAAGCAAACAGCCTATATAAGATGCGATGCCAAGAAATGTAAAGGGAAAGAGGTGCTATAGTAGAGTGAAATTTTATCCCAAAATATAATTTATTCTTATATGTATTTACATTATACAATAATTGCTATATCTATATATTAATGTGATCAAATTTAAATTTTTATTTTTTTTGAAGCTAAACAAAGCTTAACTTTTTTTTAAAAAAATATAACTATGTACTCTGTTAAATAGCATCATTGCTCGTAGGCTGCAAATATAGTAGCCATGCTAACAGTCCTTTTAATGGTAGGTGGCAGTAGCCACCTACCATTAAAAGGACAGTAGTCGCTTATAAACAAACAACGTGACCATAAGAGGAAAATAATAATGATTAAAAAATAATAATAAAATTAATTTAAACTGTCCACTATGAAACGCTATAGTTTATATAGATTGAGGCCCTTGCATTTAAAGCTTGGTTGTGTTGAAGACTTTTTTGTACATACGTGTTATTGTGTACTTGCATGGGATAGCGCGGACGGTTAGCATAAAAATATTAACAAAAAATAATAATATTGGAATTTTATATTTATGCAAAACGTATAAAAACAAAATATACACACAATCAAGCGCACGCGCACTCGTGAAATGCAAGGACTATATCTAAAATGGACTAAAGGGAGGTTAGCTATAGTTAACTAGCTAAGTTTATCTTGGCTTATTTTAAGTATTAAGCTTTTCACGATTTCTTTTGAGTTCACTATACTATTTGCACTAAGATGTGGCCGACATCTTAAAAATTGTTTCTTATTACACTTTGAATTTTATTAATAGTTCACATATAAATTTTCAAATTAATAAGAATTAAAAACACTAAACTTAAAACTTCAAATGAGGCATATAAAACATTACACTTTAGAACCCCGCTATTGTAAATAGGAAGTTAAATGTACTTAAATGTAGTTTTAGTATTTTAGGAATACAAAAAAAATACTTAGTTAACCTGCTTAGGTGAATTAAGTACTACGTAGTAAACTTAATTCACGTAATAATTTAAACCGGATGAATTAAGTTTACTGCCCCATAAATGTAGTTTTGGTGCCATAAAGCACAGTACAAATTGTTTTTTTTTTTCTATTTTTTATGAGCTTTAATAATGCAATTGTATTCACACTTGTGCAAACAATTCACGCTGAGCCCAAAATCTCGAATAATAAGTTAGATTTTTGTTAAGATTTTGTATTATTTTTCACAAATATACAATTTGATCTGTTTCTGTTTTTTTTTTATTATTGGTTCCTACCTACGTACCTCTCCCGTGAGTCAATATAAGGGCGTAATAGTTATTTACTGAGGTCCATTCGTGTTTTGCTGGTGATTTTGGTTCTGCTTCTATCAATGTTACACTCTGCAGTAGAACTACTTAGATTTTTTGTCCAATTTGTTCTATAGTAGAACTAGTTGGACAACTTAACCCGCCTCGTAAAGCGCTGTTCGCTGTCGTTAGCATGAAAATAATAAAACATACACTTGTCCTCAATTTTAGCTGTTTGGCGCGAAAGCTGAATAAACTCGGAAAGCGAACTGCTGTTTAAATTGACTGAAGTTGACTAAAGCTGAAGATGAATAAATGTAGTCTGTCTGTACATAGTAATCAAGCTAATATAATTAAAATTTATAAGATAACTAGTGGCCCGCTCCCGGCTTCGCACGGGTGCAATTTTTTACTCAAACCAGCTGATAAAATTACCTTATATCGCCATCTGTTAGAATCTTTTGGAACTCACAGATAAATAATTGCTGGATTGAATAGGTATCAACAGATGGCGCTATGTTAATAATATTATATAATTTGCAAAAAAATAATATACAAAATGATATATAAACTATCCTATCTTTTAAGTTGGACCAAATTACATATAGTTACGAAATTTTATCAAAATCGGTTCAGTAGTTTGGGAGTTCATCGCAGACAAACATGTGACACGTAATTTTTATATATATAAGAATTATAACTGCTGTAATTTGGTAAGGTGTTGGGTTCCAGAATCAAGTCAAGGTTACCATGTCATGGAAAGACCCCCGCAAAGTAACAGTTTATCAAATTTCACATCAATCGAACATATGGAAGTTGGTGAAATCCCTTCAACTAGGAAATTGGCCTGCGATTTACTCTGGCTTCTCTTACTCACCGAAACACAACAGCATACATGCTGTTATTAAAAGGTGATTTTCTCTAAAGGGGTGGTTACTTGCAGCGGGCGGGCTGCCCAAATAATTGCAACTACGTCCTGCCACTACTAGCCAAACTCGGACTAGAGCCAACTTTGAAAGGTTTATTTCCAAGGTTGACCCTGCTCGGAATCCCTGAGGAGCGTCGACGAGCTAATTTTCTTATATGTATTAAACGCATCGAAAAATTGAGATTGTTATATATAACAATCTCATTTTTTTTTTCGATTGAGAATACATTTTAATTTAAAGAGATTTGATAAAACTGAATATGTAGTAATAAAATCGGCTCCTAAATACTTACATACTTCGCATATTGCGAATCGCTATAGGTACTAAATTAATGGAATTTTCGTAAATCTTTAATCTGTTTGTTACACTTGTTTTGTTTGTAAATTAATCTTGACAGTCCTTTATATTTAAAAATAAAATGTTTTTATTATTTATTTATTTTACAATAATACAAAACATCTGTTTCGTTCTTATTTTTAAGTTATGGTTTGAGGCACATTAAAAGATTACTTTTAAAATGAGAACGAAGTGTAATCGAAATTACACAGCAATTGTGAATGCATATAAATAGCGTAATTATACCATAAACAATGGGTAAAATGTAGTATTGCTCGTCACAGAAAGCGTGGTGGCTCTCTCTAAACAAAATTATTATCTATTTTGCTTTTGAAACGGTTTCGAACTGTGGGTCGTTCAACTAAATCATTAGGCGGTGCCTCAAGTCAATAGCTGACAGTGGACATGCATATACAAACACATATTTTTATAAAATCTGTCTCTGTCTGTTTTCCTCCAACTTCTTATAATCCATCCAACGGATTTTGATACTGTTTTCATTAATGAAAAGAGCCATACCTAAACGAAGAAGTTTTATTCATGTAAAATTAAAGAAAAAAAATGCACTACGTTAATACATATTAAAAAATATAATAAAATCTTGTGTCACGATGTAAATAATTTGAATTGAATCACGCAAAAGTGTTTGTCTTAGACCACACCATGTTCAGTGGTCTAACACAATAATTTTGTCGCGACAACTACCAGCGAAAGTTATGCAAAGCAGCCTAAAAAGTGATCACCGATGCAGAGGGTAATCGCGCACAATAATCTGTACGTTTTTACCCATTGTCCTCACAGTTAGGTAATAACTGGTGACTAAACGTGTAAACTTTCATTACAGACAGTTGGTAGTTCGAAAAGCCAACCGCAAATATAAGTCACCAATGACTTATATTTGCGTATGTCTCTATAGATCGTTGCATTAAATATTGTATGTGTAAATTACACCCTGAATATTTAGATCAGATATTGTTTAATTGTTAGCTTTTTCGCCCTTTTATTTTGTCAACGACAAGGCCATTAAATGAGACAAAGCTGGAAGCGCTCCGCCCTTACAAACAAAAAGATATTACAGTATGTATTAAAAAGTAATACATACTGTAATATAATATAATAATATTTTTATATTATATAGTATTATATAATATAAAAATTTGAGTGAAAATTTATCTATCTGATGGTAAAAACCGCATCAAAAGCCGTTGCTTGGTTTGGGAGGAGTTTAGCGGTCATACAGACAAACGCGGAAAGCGACTTCAAATTATACTATGTAAAGATGCAAGATATTTCGTTATATGCCTGTTAAATATATGAAAAAACATGCAATTGGCAATATACAGCGTTATAATAATATCTTTGGGCCCAGTGTTGTAATTTTTCTGTTAATAATAATAAATAAATAAAAAATCCTAAGTAATTTATCCTAAACATGAAAAATGCGACACATAATTTAAGCCACGAAATAATTTCATATTTATGTGCATTTTGGGGAAGAATATAAAAAAAAAACAATTGCCTTAAAGTTTCCCTAAGCGGTCCTTCCACGACTTTCCAATGTGAAAATGAGGCTACAAGTACAATCATTAACTCAAATGAAAGATTTTCTAGTTAGCCCAGTATCGGTCGGTGTACACTTTCTCAGTGCCTTAGTTCGCTTGGACCTAGTTATCGGGTAAAATAGCCTCCATATCACAACCCCTACCAATATTTCGTACATCAAAAACTAATTTCCTTTTGAGCAAAATTTGTATAGATCCTTTTCATACTTAATTACCATTGAGGTCAGAGCTTGAAAAATTCAGTTATTTAAGAAGGATTGTATTTTAAACGCTGTATAATAATACTCTGCCACATTTCCTAATAATATGCAATATTGTAACATAAAAATAAATAGGTAAAGTATGTTACAGGTGTTTAAGAAAATGAAAGACATTTTTTTCCATATATAAATTTGCAAAAGTACCGTAGCTTGTCCTAGATGGGCCCTGTATCAAACGCAGCGGATTTCGCTTTCGCGATAACCTCGTAATTTCGGAACGCTAATTAATATTGTCTTTAGGCACTAGATAAATGAAATATTAGTTCGAGTAACTCTTAGTAGTTGCTCTTAGCCCTCGGCTAGTAAATGTGGCCACGCGACAGTTACGAAAGTAAAGTTCTCCCAACTCAGAATGTTGTTATTGCACTAAGGGTCTCCCGTGGCTTTAGGTACTGTTCTTTTTATTATTGGCTATATAATTTTCATATCATAACAAGATCTTTGCATATTCCTGGACTCCACTATCTTAATCATTATCTTTAAAACCTTGGTAAGCGGCTATCTAACGACCCCTCTGGGAGTAGGGCTTTTTTGTCGCTCACAAAGGCTGCTGAGGGTAATTTCTGTCGATCCTTGCTTCCTCCATTTGACGAAGGAAAAGGCTGACCTCTTGTGCAACATCAAGTCTACTTTGGACGACCAGGATGCCATTCCGCCGTCAATTCCACGATGTGAAAGCTCAATGCCGGAAGTACGCTTCACTCAGCGTGAAGTTCGGCGGGCTCTGGTTACCCTTGACGTCCGACAGTCGTGTGGGCCATATGTTATTTCAGCAGTGGTTTTAAAAGTTTTTTAAGTTGTCTCCCGTGCTTTCGCGCCCCTTCGAACTTTCTTTTTTAAGCAAGCGCTTCCCTAAAGCCTGGAAAGTGGCTCACGTCCACCTTTTGCATAAAAAGGTGACCACATGAATCCTGCCAATTATATACCGTCATACAATATTGGATACTTTTTAATCATAGGAAAATGTAAGGTTCATGTGGGATTTTCAGAAAACGAAGTACAACGCGTACGAATTCGCGGACATACTTAGCTGGTGTAAAATAAATAAACAAACATACTAAAAAATGAACATTTCGTATAAATGTATATATGTTGACATGAGAAGATATGGAGAGACAGCCGCAGGAGAACCTTATATTATGCGATAGTTTTTTGCTTTTATCCCCATACAAGGAACTCGAAACTCGTTAATGCATAAGAGACCATATCTGTGGAGTAAGTAGGTATGCAAGTGATTTAGTTTACTTAACTTCCGTACATAAAATATGGAGGCCATTATGTAAATAAATTTTTAAATCTGCATTTTATTTATTTACAGTCAAACAGATTTTACAGTTAGTGTAGCATAGCAATGCGCCTTACTCGGATTCTTTTAGTTATAATTAACTAGCGACCGCCTTCCGCTTCGCACGTATGCATTTATTTGAGAAAATATTTTTCGTTTAAGAAATTTTAACTGGATATTGAGATTTTAAATTAAAAATCATATTGTAAAATAAAATTAAGAAAAAACTATGTAAATTAAAGAAAACAAATAACTGTCCTGTAATTACTATCCGTCGTTACCGACAGAAACGCAGCAACTGTTAAAAACTTTTGCAATAATTGTTCTGATGTAATAATCGTCGAAGCGAGAATTATCTCGATCAATTCGTGTCACGACTCCGTACTGAGTAGCTAATTCTTTTTTATTGTATAATCCGATGTTTCATTCCAATATTTTTAATTAGGAAGAATCGTATCAAATGTTTGTAAAACATATTGTATATATATTAATAAAATTGTTAAGTTGGCTAAACCGACGATAATATTGAAATTATTTCACTGCTTAAAAATACCTGTATTAAATATGTTATATCACTCATATTGTGTTATATATAAACAGAATTAGTTATGTATATGCTAATATTAAACATTATTATTTAATTAAATTAAATTAAACATTTGTATTATTATAATTAAATTTTATATTAAATTAATGTTAACTTCGCTTCATGCATGGCTCAGGCTTTTATTTTTCAAAGGTGCCCCAGTTGCTGAGATAATAAAAAGTAAAAAAAAAAACTTAAATAGTATTTATAATTAATAACAACGAAATATAATTAATAATGAAAGTCATCCAATAAGACAAGATTCTTATTGTTTCACGTTGGCATAAAACAAAATAAATAAATTGTGTTCCTATAACTATTTAAACTCGAGTTTCCTTATTTAATATTGATGTATTCAACAGAAACATAACATTTAATATTAATATTTTTTTTTGATAAATAACTTTTTACAACTAATTTTGTAATTGCATTACTACAATTATTTATATTCGAGTATTTATTTATTTAAATTCGAGCAATAAATAATGGCTGGCTGTCAATGATTAACCATAAAAGTCAAAATTTTATGGCACAAGTGTTCAATGTGCAAATGAATTTTTATAAGGGATAGGAAATTTATAATAAAAACCATTATTGCATAACTGTCTGTAACAGGGTATTAGTATTCGTCAGTGGTAATCGCACCTTTGTTGCATATTGGTACGTGTTCAAGCTTGTTAACCTATTTATCTAAATGGTGTTTCATTGCAAAAGACTGAATTAAAACACAGAAAAATAAATATTATAGACCAGAATGTAATTTCTTGCTGAATATAAGTATAAGTATAATGGAATGAAACAATGTTACATATACATGAATATTACAGGAAGTTTGCTACAATACATCCTAAGTGAAAACCGCATTCAAATCTGTCGAGCCGTTTCAGAGATTATCGTCCACAAACACACAGACAAACAAATGGAAATTCTAAAAACATTTTTTTTTTCTTGGTAACTTAAGTAAAATATGTACAATTTGAAAAAAATATTTAATGTACAGAACAGATAGGGCTCGCTTACGATTTTAATTAATAATGATTTACCTATTATAATAAAATACTACGATACTTAAAACAGTATTATAGTCGAGTCGAAATAAGCATTTTAAATGTTCCAACTAAAAGTAATTTAAAGTAAAAAGAAACAACGTAAAAGATTGATTATTGTTGTACACTTTCTAATTTGTTTAGACCACAAAGGGTAACATTAACGCATTTATGCATTGGTTTCGTGCGATACTTGTTCTAGCTGATCGTGATGCGATTTGATAGGCATATATTTCGTCAGGGACATATTACCGTATTACGGTTATGACGCCATTGTGTTTTGTTTGGTAATCACAATGTAAATATGAAAAATTACTTACCTACATTCCGTTTATGTATAGTCCTCGTATTTTATCCAGGGAAGTCTCCTCGTATTTAAATTTTATTAGGTAATTTTTTTTTAAATTAAAATATTATGTATATTTTTTAAAGTTCAATAACACTAATATTACAAGAATTTGTTTATATGACTCGCTTGAAGAAGCCGATATTGTTGTGTATCTGGCTGGAAACACTTCAAAAGGGAGATTTTTCCAAATTTCGAACAGAAAAAGACCACATTAAAAAAGAAAATATGATTTACATGCTAAATAATTATAAACAAATTTGACCAAGTAAATGTATTTCATAAAGTGGCCGAAATCAACCGGACTCTTTTTATTTACCTACACTGCTATTCCTGGTTTTTTTTTTAACAATTTTTTTTTTCTAAAAGTTCTTTAGATAATTACATCACTAAATTAATTTCTATATTCATGTTTTAACTTACATAAAATAGGTGCCTCCATTCAATCAGATCTTCCAGTATTCAACCAATAAAACGCTAATAAACAAATTAACGGTCCACAATAAAAATGAAACTTCGCTCTTCCTTCATACTATCGAAAAATTTCTTTCTCGCTTACGTAAATCGACGCAAGACTCGAAAACCGTTGTAATAAGAGGCGTCGTTATCACAGAACAGTATATACTCACAAGGAGGTTGTTATTGAATGATAAATCTCATTTTAATGTCATTCTTCATATATGGTCACTTCCAGCCAGCGTCAAAAGGTGTTTCCTTTTTAAATAAAGTATGATATGTTGACCTGACTGCTTTGGACTTGACGGACCTGTTTTGGAAATCTCTAGAAAAATTAGACTTGACTTGACTTGACTGACTAGTCTCGGGATTTGCTATTTTTGATTTTAATTTCAATTTAGTCTTTTTTTTTTAAAAAAGACTTACAAATTGCTATTTTTACTAATGACACTGGCAAAATCATCGGAGAAAATCTGATGGAGCCAAGACATTAAAAGAAGAAGAAGAAGAAAGTATGGTATACTCTTTACTTGTGACAGTGAAAATGTCACGGCACGTGCGTCAAGGCTGAACAATTTTTTAATTTACTCACTAATAAAAAAATGTATGCAATAGGCATCGAAATAATATATCTTAGGTATCTAAAAAAAATACACGTAAATCAAAGATTTCCCGTAATTGTATTAACTGCTATTACAGAGTCGAAAGCAAAAGTTATCGACTCGCCCCCGGTTTCACCTGGATTCAATTTTTTTTCTGCAAATATATACACAAACCTTCCTCGTTTATCACTTTTTCCATTAGTGAAAACCGTACCAATATTAATTATCCATTGTGTGGATTAGAAGAAGCGTAGAAACAGAGGCGGGCAGCGACTTTATTTTTATAATAGGTATAAACCTCTACTAGCGATCCGCTCTCGGAAATTATTTTTTTCTGAATAAACCTTTCAGTTTATCGCTCTTTCCATTAGTGAAAACCGTATCACCTTGCCGTTGAGTAGAGTTAGCGGAGAAACATACAGACAGATAGTGACTTTAAATTATAATATATTGAATTATCCATTTATGTAAATACATAGAAGATAATTAATTAATCATAAATATAGATTACATTTTAAATATATAAAAATGAATCCCTAAATGTGTTGCTAACCGCAAAACTCGAGAACGGCTGGGCCGATTTTAATTCTGTCTTCACTCATGGATAGAGGGATAATCAGGGAAGGTTTTTACGTAAAAAAAATGCACCCGGGCGAAGCCGGGAACGAGTCGCTAGTTTTAAATATAATTTAGCTACAGGAATTCCTTTTATAATATTGTGTGGCGTTGTAAAATGTATAACCGTTGCCCGCTTTTTTAAAAGGTACCAATTATAAAACCGTGACATACTAAAGCACCTAGGTGTTTATCTGGCTAATAGTAACGTAATGGATATTGCTATTGTTCAACAAGCAACATTTTACAGACAATAGACAAGAAATTATGGTGAAATATATAATGACGGTTTATTTATGTATTTGTACTTTTTATCAGAAATACATAAATACTTGTACAAAACTGAGGGATTATTACACGTAATTTAGGACATGTAGCAGAAATTTTATATTGAAATAGATAGAGAATCCATACATTTCTATCTATACATTATCTATATAAATAACAATCTTAAATTAAAATTATAAACTAACCCCGACTTTCTATTGAGGCCAAACATCTGAAGTAAATAACAGTACTTATACCAAATTTCACATCAATCAAAAATGTATTAGAAGTTTAGTAAAGGTAGTCGAACAGCTGAACAGATCTTTATATCGTAAATTATAGCAAAAAAACCAGATCAAAATCGGTCCATCCGTTTGGGAGCTACGATTACCTCTTTTTCTGATTTTTTGGCTTATTCCCCGTGGTCCCTGTTGTAGTCCCTCGAAGGGACCATTTTTACTTTCGAAAGGTCAGATTTTCAAGAGGACAGACAACGTCAGTTACACAAGCAACGTCAAGGGAAAATGAAACAAGATACCGGTTAAGAATAGGTAATAAGCACTGGCATCCATAGCAACAACACGATTTTAATTCTTGGTTGTTTTCTATAATATTATGGTTACTGCCTCCAGATAGACTCTGTAGTTTATGAACCCGCCACAACAAAAAAGCTTTCTTTTAAGTATTAGCAGGGTCATTGCGTTTCTCAGTCATTTGGGCAGCCCTTTGGCGGCTGTAATCACCTCCTTACAGAAGATCACCGTCAAATAACAGCACGTGGGCTGTTGAGATTCGGTGAATAAGTAAGGGATATTAAAGACCATTTATGTATCCTTTCCTAATCCTACTATGCTCGGTAGCCTGTCTGTCGACCTTAACATTAAAAAATACTTACATACTTTAATATTTTCGGAATCGACAATCATGAGATTAAAAATTTATATGAGAAACCAACGGAAGACAGATGGCAAGCGTACAAGCAGATGTTTTCTTTTTAACTGTCGGATAATATTCATCAGCTGTGAGTCCGGGGGTGAAACGAGTGCCTTTGTTTACCAATGGTGTAAGGTTTAAAAAGTGGTTCACGTTGAACCGGACCGAATAGAAAGTGAAACTGCAACTGCTTTGTCGAAAGATTCCTATAAAAATTGTAGCAGCCGGTATAGCGAGCTCAGTCGAGGCGAGCGCGCGATACCTGATACTTCACGTTCGGGTGCTGTGTTGCCAACAACAAAATAATGGTCAGTTGCATACTTATTTCTAGACTATGTGTTTGTTTTGTTTATTTAATAACTTAATAGTGATGTAAGTTACTTAATTAGTTTAAGTGATATTATTTAACATTTATTTTAATATAAAAAGGTAACGCTTTGTTATTGTAATTCATTTAAATTTATTTGTAATAGACATTCGAAATTCGAAATTTCATCTACTATCTATGTATATAAATAAAAATTCAGCTTCCGTATGTTTGTGTCCACAAAACTCAAAAATTGGTTGATAGATTGATTTGAAATTTTTACACAACATTACATTTTAACAGAAGACTGTTTTAATATACTTTTTATTTCTAAATTCCAATTGAAACGGGAAAAAATGAGCCACATCGAAGCGTGTTTAGCTAGTTATCAATAAAATTGTGAACAATTTTCGGAATTTATTTTATGAAATACCTAAATCAATAAAAGTTATGTAAATTTTTGGAAACTCTTGACTTGGAATCTCTTGGAACTTCTTGTCGTTTCATTAAGCGCAATGTTTTTATAACAATTTCAAAAAATCAAAAAATATTCATTCCCATTTAGAATTAACTAAGATAAAACTATTAGTTATTAATACAATAAATTTACAAGAATATTTGTAAGCCTAATATTTAATTATTCGGCAATATAATAATTCTGTTTAAAAACATTATAGTTTAAAAACCAAGTAACAGAAAAAATCGTTTTTAAATAAAATAAATAAATACATTGATAGTAGATACCTAATTCTATATGATACCTAAATTTTAAAACTTTAACTTTTAAGCTTAAATTTAAGAAATATTATTAAAAATTAGATAACAAAAATTTTTTAAAGAAAATATTGTTTTAACAATATTAATAAATAAAGTAAAATAAATAGAATTAGAACAATATTGACACATTTACCTAATTAGGCAATCATTTCAGAGTATTTTAATCGCATGCATTTTATAAGACTGCATTAAGTAATTAACAGAGCATTAAATTAACAAGGCCACAGTTTTTAAGTTACACAACTTAAGTAATTATATGGCTTATTCAAATATACCTACCTAATTAATATGTTATGTACGTTATTTTATAGTTATTTGCATAAAATTTGGACTTTGTCATACATGTTCGGGAACATAAAAGTCTTCGAGAAAATTATTCACAAATGTATTTATAAGAAATATATAAATTATTAATTAATACTAATTAATTTATTCTATAAAGCATTAATTTATATACCTTTAATTAAAAATTAAAACTACATAATTGATAGATAGCCCATTGGACTGCAACATACGCGAGTTGGAACCGGTTGATCCTGCTCTGCTATTTTTTTTAATCTCAAGTGTAGATTCTAGATCTAGATTCTAGATCCTAGAAGACATCCTTTAAATAATAATTTAGTGGTGTACTCTAGCGCATACCTCCACACAATAAGAGAGTACTGTTCCGAGCAGTGAGATGTAATGCAAGTAATATAGATCTTCATTAATATAGATGTAAAAACTAATATAGATCTCAGTTATTATTAGGTTTATTTAACAATTTTAGATTCCCAAGCAAGCCAAAGCTTGATTAAAAAATATAAATATTACTTTTCTTTTTAATAGTAGCAACAAATGAAAAAATAAGACCAACTAGTTGAACCCGGCCACGCTTCGCTGTGGCTCAGTCAGCAACGTTCCATGGTTGCTATAACAACGGTCAACGTATGAATTTTTTTTTTTTTATAAAATATCGGTATACCTACGTTGGAATTTTGTAAAAAAAGTATATAAGATAATTCCTCTGTTTAAATGCAAAATGTTGTGTAAAAATTTCAAGTCAATCTGTCGGCTTATAGTTGTCGAGTTTTTGAGTAATACACAAACCAACACAACATATAGATATCGTGTAGGTTAATAACTTAATGTTTTTTTTTTAATTTTCTTCTAAAAACCCATATAGATTTCGATCTTTAGATCAGTGAGTATTAATATATGTTGCTTACATAGTAATAACCAGTTTAAACAATTTTGTTCCATTTTTATTGTAATTTCAATTATAATAATAGAATTTTTTTCGCTTTTGCAATTTTAACAATTATCAATTATCTATACTCAGTTGTCTTTTTGTGTAAAATTAAAATAAATTACCGTGAAATTGATTTATCGAAATTATGCTGCGTCAGCATTGACCTACGGTTGACCTTAATGTCAAATTTTAACGTCTGTTGCTAAAGGTTTTATACACTTTCGTTTCAATTATATCTTATCAATACTAATAATAAATCTGTAAGGGTCGGTCATGGAGTAAGTTACTTTGATTTCAGAGATATCGTGTTTATAGGCTCTATACATGATACTGAAACTAAATTGACGATTTTTACAATTTTTTTCTGTATGTTCCTCCATAACTCTGAAACGAATTAACTGATTTTCATGAATTTTGGTAGATAAACATTTGGACGTACGGGACACAGGATAGGCTATTTAATATTTTTCAACGCGGACGAAGTTGTGGGCACCAGCTAGTATTATATATACTAGCGACTCCGCCCCCTGCTTCGTATGGATGCAATTTTTTTCTGCACATTATGTACGCAAACCTTCCTCGTTTATCGTTCTTTCCGTTAGTGAAAACCGTTTCAAAATCCGTTAGCGTTTTAGAACAGACAGCGATTTTATTTTATGATATATCTGTATCCTCAACTCATCCTACATATTATGAATAACAAGCCAATCCCGATAATGAAGTCTATTTTTAAACAGAACCGCTAATGAAAATACTTTTAAATATATATTGCAACTTCCTTTTGTATATTACAATGAAATAATTAGTGCAGAGTACGCCCTTGGTTTAAAGGAAACAATGAATAATAATTTTATAAGAGTCAAACATGTTTATTGATATACAAAAGCGAGTTGTTAGCGGCATTGAAACGAAACCTTTCACCAGCGGACCCGCCCAAGGCGATCAGGAACACTGGACGCATTCATGCGGAACGCTGGCAGCTTTACTCACAACGTACTTTAATAGGTCTATTTCAAATGGAACCAATTTGCTTTTCTATTCTTATATTATACTTTCCATATAAAAAAACCGAATTAAATTGGAACCATACATTTACCAGCATAACATTTTTATATACGTATAAATAATAAAATCGTAAAAGTGTTGTCTGTAAAGTAAATATTAAAAAAAAATTAAAAAAAAATTGTAATCGACAATAGAACGTGTCTACTAATCCGAGGTAAAAAAAAAACAGTTTTTAGAATTTTTGTCTGTTTGTGCATGCTAATCTCAGAAACGACTTAACCAATTAGAATGCGGTTTTCACTAATTTATTGTAGCTGTATTCCTGTAACATTCAGTGTTTTTTTTTTTCATTCCAATCCGTTTACAAATAAAAAAATGTAGGCGCTGTTCCTAGTATCATGCGTGCGAAGTCTCTTGCACGGTTAGTTAATAATATATTAATACTTATATGAAATGAAAATTTCGGAACCCCTTTTCTTATTATTTATTGAACAGATTTTCTTGTTTGTTTGTTTAGCATCTATTTAACAACATATTGTTAACACCATGTCACATCAATATACGACATGATATTAACAATAAATGTTGCTTTATAATCAAAATCAGCAACATTATAAAATAGGAAAATCTTTTTTAAAAAAAGAACAACCAACAATTATAACACTCCGATTTTCCCTTATCGTAAACAGATTTTAAACTTTCTAAAGTAATAACGTAACGATAAGTTAAAAATGACAGCGGCGGTTTCCCGCCAAATCGGGCGTGAGATAAGTACGGTACGCGGTTACGTAACAGTAATTTCGCTCTCTGTTACATTTGAAAGTAAATTACGACTGTGTAATATATTTAATGTTTACTTAACGACAACTTCAACAATATTGCTTCATAACAATTTACCCGATAACGAGAGGTTTGTTTATATTTCATAATTTTATGACAATTATAAAAAACCGCTTAAGGAACTCAATTTTCTGCGACAAAGTTGTCTATGACTTGCAGCACCTATGACATTGCTTGTGTTAATGGGCGACGGTAGCCACCTACCATCAAGTAGATACGTAAAAATATATGTCTAGTTTAATGTTTTCATATAGATTGTTTTAAACCACCTGAACGATTTCAATGAAATTATAAACTTAATTTCAGTATGAAATAGGATATCTATAACTATTAATATTATAAAGAGATAATGTATTTTTCTATATATTTTTATGTAATGAAAAAACTCAAAAAATACTGGACCTATTTTAATAATTCTGTCACCTATAGAAAGCTACAATAACAGCGAGTAGGTAACATAGACTATATTTTATTAAGTTAAACGGACGAAGTCGCATGCAACAGCAAGTAATTTCTAAAAAATACACTATAAAAAGATATAGATTAATAGTAAAACAGAAGATAAATACTCGTGTACTTGTTACGAGATCAATGTAGCATCTAAAAGTCTTGTAAACACATATTATAATTATAATTTCAAAACATGAATGTGTCTTTGTTACTCTTCAACTGCCACTATCACAATATATATAATTAAAACTTGTGAAATTGTATTTCTCACGTTATATTAAAAATTGCTAACACCGTTTCTCATAAGTTATGAAACGCTAGGGCCTTGTGGGCGTCATTTTCCGTCATTTCTCACCCACGTACCCATGACAACTTATTATAAACTTATCGCCCACGTTACATTTTATGTTCGCTTTAACTCGACATCCTCTAAATAATAACTCAAACGTGAAAGTATAATTGGGCTCAAGGTACGTTCCTAAATGTCTTCTAACCCGCCTACTCTACTGTGCTGGATTTGTTTCGAATTACTAGATTCAAGTAGTTGCAAACAATTTTACTATTATACGTAAATACATTGGTAGATTTGTTTGTATCTGTACCTATGTATCTACCTACAGTTGAAAATATCTTTAGTTCTTCTTTATTTTATAAACAAATAAAATTACCAATCACTCAATTTGTTTGTACATTTTAAGGTTGTTTTAATTTACATAGGTACTTATGGAAGTAAGTCTATACAGTTTCACACTGAATGGTGTCTCGCATTTCAATGTCCAATTGTCATGCAACCGATAAGCGATCTAATTACTCGTACTTACCACAGTTGCGTAACTCAAGCCAACCAATGCGGCGTTACGATAGCCGTTTGCATTGCTAAAGTATACTTTGCCAATATCCGTTAATGTTACAACGATTATTTCTTACCTCTTGGTTAATTACAATTTACTTTCTACGTCTTCAAACTCAGCTACTACAGTATACAGTACGCTATGGAGATTCATGCCTCGCTCATCCCGATATTTTGTCTCTCATTCTAAAAAATTTCTCGTTCGTCTGATAATAATATTAGAGAAGGGCGCAACACTTGGTTACAACTAGGCTATAGTTATCTCTCTATATGTTATAGTAATCTATCCATTTTAATTTGGTATTATTGCCCCCCAAGAGTCTCGAAACTCTTGTCCTACCCGAAGGTTAGGTACCTGCTATTAGCGGGGATAAAAAAGTATCCTATAGTTTAATCCAAGTAAACATCAATATATCAGTGAAAACCGCATTTCTGGGATTAGCGTGTACTAACGGACAGACAAACAGACAAAACCTATTTTTTTATCTCGGTAACAGCGTGTACAAATTGTTTTATTCTAAAAAATATTTAATATGTGCATATAGATTAAATCTGCTTACTTAGTCTAAGTTGTGTTATAAGGTTATAACTAAAGAATGTATTTCTTCTACAGATTCTATTAATAATAATGGCAGTTACCGCAGCGGCAGCGACCGCTATGCCAACCTACATCGCGGTACCTTCAGAACAGATCGCGTTTGTCGACCTCTCGTCTCTGCATGTGCGCAGGGTGCCCAGACAGACTCTGACACCGCCTGCGCCGCAGCAAATTTCACAAAACCTTTACAATCAACAATACCAACCTATCCTACAGCAGTATCAACAACAACGTAAGTTAAACCGTTTCTTTATTAATTACTAGCTGGTGCCCACGACTTCGTCCGCGTGGAAAAATGTTAAGTAGCCTATCCTGTATCTGTATATACATACAGAAAAAAATTCTAAAAATCGTCAATTTAGTTTCAGTATCATGTATAGAGCCTATAAACACGATATCTCTGAAAACAAAGTAACTTACTCCATGACCGACCCTTACAGTTTTATTATTAGTTTTATTATAGTGAAGATATTTATTTATTATTTATTGTCTATTAAGATCGAAAGCACATTTTAACTGATCCTCTGGTGATAACGCGTCCGCTATAAAATAGACAATTATTGGCTTGCTAGACATCCTTAATAATAAATTAAGGAAATGATGTTTAAGACACCCTTTTTTTGAGTGCGAATGTGCAACAATTAATGCACTTAAGTAATTTGCAATTAAGTTTCTGCAATGAATGATGCGACTTGTATGCATGAGTGTTGCCCATGAACCTACTGATGTCTTTCAAGATTGCATGACATGAATTTATGTTTTTATTTCACCGAAATACCAAGGGAAAATTATTTTTATCAAAGGGGTTGGATCAAAGAAATGAAATGAAAACGAAAATGTGCAGATTGACAGCGTTTTCAGAACAGATTTTGTCTGTCGAGACAAGATTTGGTACTTCCAGCACGACAATTTACTATTCTAATGCGTAAAAACGTAATGTTGCTAACTTTGAAACTAACTTATTGACGTTATAATAACAGCTCCTTATGGTACAATGATACAGTTACCAAGATATTTTTATTTATTTATCCAAGCTTCGTTTAGAGACAAAGAAAATTAAATTACAAAACCATCTGATCCGTTACGGTTGAACCGAGGTTGAAATGTCAGAGCGCGCGATGAATTCTTAAATTCTGTTACACGTGTCTATCAAGACAGCCTTACGTTCCCACTTTCACTGCAATACAAAAGATTAGCAAACTTTCTAAATAGGCAGGATCGACACCGGAACATCTGATCTGTTTTGTATTCAATGGTAATTACATGTAGACCTCCAGTTATTCATCCATTGTTGAAAGTAAAAGTTGGCAATGTCGAGCTCGGAGACTTCTACACAATGGACTACACTTGATAGTTTATAAAAATAGTTTTTTCGTATGTTCCAAATTTAATTTGGCCTTTAGAGGTTTTAAATAGAAGAGAATAAGGTACTCTGAATTTGCTATGTTCTGCACAGAAATATAGTAGCCAAAAAAGAAATCATTTGATAATAATCTAACACTATAAAACAGTGAAACAATAGCCCCCGAAGTCGAAATGTTTTAGCCACTTTCTTCTTTTGTTGTCTGTACAGATAATATATCTCCAAGTATTTCGACAATGCAAAACAATTTTACGCAACAAAACCAAGCTAAACGCTTGATGTGAATTCAAGTCATGTATTGTGTTGTAATGTATTTTAAATAGCTTTTGATGGAGCATTCGTGTTATGGATGAATGTTACATTTTATTCAAATATGTTGTGTATTTGTTGTTCTCATACACCCATATCTACAAGCAAACCATTGGTTTTATTTCATAAATAAATGAATTTTAAATTTTCTCTTCACTAAACTTGGAAATCAAACCGAATCATTTTGAAATTAATATTGATACGAAATTGAACTTTTAATAAAAAAATATTACATTAAGTTATATTTAGGTCTATTTGTTACAAATTGAGTCCACTGTCTTGTAAATCGTAAATTTATGGTTTCATATGGTTTGAAATTCAGCCATCTTAGAGTTTTTCACTTTTTATACAAACATTTTACATAGCGATGAATGAATATCTATCTAAGTCTAGGCGGGATTTTTAATATATTTTCTTTTATAATTGTTTTTAGTTTTTTAAAAAGGTTTATATTTTCTTCCAGCCGTACCTCTCGGTGCTATTGAAAACGAACAACAAGTAAGGTTAGTTCAAGCTCCAGTACCACAAGAGCAACAGCAGGACACATCAGGTGCTGCAAGTTTCGGGGCCTCGCAACAGCTCGCCGAAAGACCACCAGACTTTGGAGAATACGTTGACTTTGGGGCTCACACAGGGGACAACGGAGCCTTTGGGTGGTACGCCGATTATCCCGTAAACAATCACGATGATTCGGGATACAAAAAATAAAGCGATGTGGCTATTAAATTTTGCGAGATAGATGCACTATCCGAATAAACACTTAGATTAGAATATTACGTTGCAAAATTATTGCCAAAGACAGTATTGTTTTAAAGTGATATTAGTTTAGTTATACGGAATTACCGCACATTTGTTTCAAACGGTTAATTCCGATTTTTATATTGCACTTTAGAAGTTCATCGTAGTTCCTTTTTATATTCTTAAGTTCTAAGTACACTGTGATACGTATCATCTTACAATTCTGTTTCGTCTTCCTTCTTATCTTATATCTATTTTTTACCTCTATTTCCATTTCTTTCTTCTTCTTCTTTAATCTATCTTTCACACTTATTCAATCTATCCTATACCTTTCACGCTCTTTCTATAACTTTGTTTTTATCTTGCTATTTTCCATACATTTCTGAATGTTTATTAAGCTTCACTCTATCTTATGTCATAGTAATTATTTCAACTTCTGATCTACATCCTCTACCTCCTCTATTTTTCTTCTTATCTTTTTTCATTGCTTTATTTATTGACTATACGATTCTCTTTATTTTTTCGCAAACATTTGAAATAATTATTTTAATGTTATATTTTATACACTTTCATATCCTATTTTATAATATACCGCAGAGCTTTTCACCTCTTAAGACTATTTTATTTACTATTTTCAGTTTTACTTTGCATTTCAACTCTATTTCTAATTATTATCGCTTACTTCTGTTATACTTTACTTACTGCTAATATTCTTTCTTTTCGTATACTTTCGTACTTACTTACTTATTATCATCTATCGCTTACACTATACTATAAAGAACTACGCACAGCTTTCAATTCTTACTGTCTTACTGTCTTTTTCTTCCTTCACATCTATCTTTCATCTTACTTCTCATTTATTAAGTATCTTTATCTTACTACCTTATATACTCATAAGTTACATTATCTTTACATTTCATTTTAAATACTTTCTTCACCTTACACCTTCTTGGTATTTTTATGTATATTATAGCTATTTTTCTCAAATGCTATTTTTACTTAATATCTCTATTCTTACTTCGTATTTGCTGTTTACTCTTATATACGATTAACTTTACGTTCATTCAAAGTACCTATTTTCTTTTCTTACACTTTCGTCTTTTCATATTATATCATTTGTGTAACATAGCCATTTACTTCTAAGACTATTTTACATACTTTTCAGCCATACTCTCTCATACACTTTCTTTTCGTTTTACACCATACCTACCGTTATTTTTTATAATATACTTAATTATCTATCTCAGGAACTCTAACTCGCCTACTATTTTCAGTCTTAATTCTTAGCATTTATAAACTACTCTTCTCTCCAACTATACTTTACTTAACAAAATTTAACATTTTATTATACCTTTTCTTACTTAAAACTCTTGCTTCAAACATCTTAACTACTTATTCAGTTTAAAGTTATGTTACTTTTATATAATACTGTTTTAAGTCTTTCTCAAACCTTCTTTTTTCTTCAATCACACAGCTTTTCATCAGATATTCTTTTTAATATTTTCATGTAGCTATTTTCAAAGATGAACTTAATACTTTCGCTCTTCATTCGAATTTCAACACTATTCAACTATTCATTTATTCAACTATCACTTATAACATAAGTATGCGATATAGCCATTTACTATTTTCCTTCTTCAGTTAGTTAACCTGTAAATCAACTTACATTTTCTTGAACACCTTTCTCTATTGTTTCAATTTAAACGCTTTTAGTTTTATGCTTCCTCTGTTATATTTCCTTGTACTTTTCATTTCATTTTACCTATTTCTTTTATTTTAATTTTGCCTTAGACATTTCTATATAAGACCTCTACTTATTACACATACTTATTCATGGTTTACTTACTATAAATAGGTATAAACTATTTAAAATTATATTCTCACACAATATTTCCTTTCTGCTCACTACTTTTGCCTTGTATTTTCCTTTTTAACTTTTTCTATTGCTTCTTTTTTCGTTCTCTAATATCTCTATCTACTTTCGTTATATTCTGTGTATTGTTTTACTTTTAGAAAAAAAGTTTTCTTATTTATTTTAGAATATTATTTACTTTAGATATTTCTAAATACTTATTACTCTTACTCGTAGTTTTCTATATAGATGTAAACTATTTAAAATTATATTCTCATACAACGTATTTTATGTCTCTTCTTTACTTTTGCCTTGATTATACTCGTACATTTCAATATTTCTTATCACTTCTCCTTTAATTCTATAATATCTCTATCTTTCCTTGTCATTTTTTTTCCTCTAGAAAAAGTATCTGTATACTTACTTAATCTATACTAATCTTTTCTCTTTATCCTTTCTTCCACTATGTTCATCATTTTTATTTCACACTCTTACAACATACTTTTTCCATCACAAGTACTTACGTCTCTCTTATTTTCTTTTTTCTTTTCATTACCTTTTTTTCTAAGTTCTACTCGAGTTGTACTAACTAATTTTACATCTCTATCCTTTGTCTGACTAGGTTATTCATAATCATGTCTCTTCTTTTCAGATAGTAATTTATTTTTGTTTCAATTCAAGAATATATTTCTTAATTATTGGTGCTTTCTTTTAATTTTAATTACTCTTTAACTTGAATTATTCTTTCTTTTCTCTTCTTTTTTTGTCCTCTTCTTTCTAACTATTTTTTTATTCACATCTTTTTGAAATTCTATTATTTACAAGAATGCCAAAAAAATTTGTTAAGGTTTTCTTGCTTCTACTTTAATTATTTTTCTTTTTCTTATATTTTCTTACTTTATTTTAATCAATTTATTCTCTGATCTTGAACTGTACGTGCTGCTTTAATTTATTTATCTTAACGTAACCTTCTTTCAATTTCTAAGTCTTAAATTTATATAAATTTTATTTTACATCCGATTGCTATCACATACGCAGTTTGCGAAGATACTTTATGTCGTTCTTCTTAATTTCTTTACTTGCATCTGTAGCGACCTCCTTTTAACAAGCCGTTTGCTTATTTTTGTACTTGGAATTCTTATAAAAGAAACGCGAATGTAGAGCTAGTGCGCATCTGACAGCCGCTGCAAAAAGCTTGTACGTACAGCATATGTATTGTATATTTTACTCAGTTTTATGCATATAAAAAATCGTATACAGTAATGTGGAATTATTCATTCATTCACACCCACATTTAATGGTGACCCGCGACGAAAAACATGAACATTTAAAAATATTTTGGACAAAAATTTTGCATAGTTACCGTTTCGTTGACAAAGTGACACGCAAGACAAGCAAAAGTTTTTCAAGAACTGCATTTCCGCCGCATGTGCAGCTCATATTGACATCCCAGCCTAAAAGCAGTTTAGACGATTTAGCTAAACTCGCCGACGCAGTGATGGACATCGTCCAGCCTCATGTACAACAAGTGTCCGCACCGTCGACGTCAAGCGAGATAGTCGAACTCCGACGGTGTGTGGAAGATCTCAGACACGAGGTAGCTGGTCTGAGGACGTCTGCGCGACCGCGCACTCCTAGGAGGGGGCGTTATCCACGCTGGCAGTCAAGAACACGTTCCAGCAGTCGGTCCAACGATGCAGATAAAGGACACTGCTGGTATCATCGAAAATTCCAGCAACGCGCCACCAAGTGCCGTTCACCGTGCACGTTTGCGGGAAACGCGACGGACAGTCGTTAATGGCGACTGATGATGGCTGTCGAAACTCGTCGCGCCGCTTATTCGTTAGTGACCTTAGTACTAAGACACAATTTTTAATTGATACTGGTTCTGATTTGTGTGTATATCCTTGTAAATATTGTAAGAATATGAGTCTTGTAAAAAGTAACTACCAGCTTTCTGCAGCTAACGGTTCTACTATAAATACTTACGGTTTTCTAAATTTAAATTTAAATTTTGGTCTTCGCCGTGCGTTCCGCTGGCGTTTTGTGATAGCGGACGTCACAAAACCCATTATAGGCACAGATTTTTTAGCATTTTACGACTTACTTGTAGACATCAAACGTCATCGTCTTATCGACAACATCACGTCTTTACAGGTAAAAGTCAAACCTTGCATCTCCTCTTCTGTATTTCATATAAAAACCGTTGCAGGAACTTCACGTTACCACAGGCTTCTCACACAGTTCCCCGAAGTCACGAGGCTTTCCGGTGAACCATTTGTTCGTGAGGTCAAGCACAAGACACTACATTTCATCCGGACTACACCTGGTCCACCCGTGTACAGTCGACCACGCAGACTCGCACCAGATCGACTACGCCGAGCTAAGCGTGAGTTTGAAGATATGGTAAGAGCTGGCATTGCTCGTAGATCCGAAAGCTCTTGGGCAGCACCACTTCACCTAGTACCTAAAAAAGACGGTACCGATCGACCATGCGGTGATTATAGAGGTTTAAACGCTAGAACAATACCTGATCGATACCCAGTACGCCATATTGCTGATTTTGCTCATAATCTTCATGGTTGCATGGTCTTCAGCAAAATTGACCTTGTACGCGCTTACAATTTAATACCTGTCAATCCAGCTGACATAGCGAAAACCGCGATTACGACACCGTTTGGATTATTTGAGTTTCCATTCATGGGTTTTGGTTTAAGGAACGCCGCTCAGACATTTCAAAGATTTATGGATGAAATTCTTCGCGATCTGGATTTTGCTTTTCCATATATCGACGACATATTAATAGCATCTCACAATCACCACGAGCACGAATTGCATCTCAGGCAGGTGCTAGAACGCTTACGTGATAATAGTGCTGTAGTAAATGCTTCCAAGAGTGTATTTGGTGTTACAGAGATTGAGTTCCTTGGTTTCATTGTTAACGCCGAAGGAACGAGACCAACACCAGAGAAAGTGAACGCCATACACGACTTCACGCAACCAAAGAACGTAAGGGAGCTACGGAGATTTCTCGGTATGATTAACTTTTATAGAAGATTCTTACCAAACGCTGCTAAAGTACAGGCACCACTGCATGGACTCTTGTCTGGTGTCAACACTAAACCAAGCTCGCCTATTGTCTGGACATCTGAGACCAAAAAGGCATTTGATGAGTGCAAAAGCAGCCTCATTGCTGCTACTCTTCTGTCGCACCCCGATCCAGCAGCCGATCTCATGGTCGTTACGGATGCATCGGATATGGCAATTGGAGCCGTTCTGCAGCAGAAGGTTAATAATAGCTGTCAACCTTTAGCTTTCTTTTCGAAAAAGTTATCTCCAGCTCAGCGCAAATATAGCCCTTTCGACCGAGAGCTACTCGCTGTTTACGAAGCCGTAAAATATTTTCGCTTCATGGTCGAATTGAAGCCTTTCACGATTTGGACTGACCATAAGCCTTTAATCGCCGCTTTTCGGAAAGCTTCAGAGAAATGTTCCCCACGGCAGTATCGGTATTTAGATTATGTATCGCAATTTACCACAGACATTCGCCATATTTCTGGTAAAGACAATGTCGTAGCTGATGCACTATCGCGTGTTGATGCTATTTTGAGTAACGTGTGCATTGACAAACTAGCTCATTCACAGGAGACGGACACCGAATTAAAACATTTACTAAGCACTAAAACTTCGCTGGATCTCCAGAAGATTAAGGTTTCTGGCTCCAGGAGTCCGGTGTTTTGCGATGTGTCCGGGACATCACCTCGTTTGTATCTGACGCCGGAATTTCGCAGACAAGCTTTTGATGGCGTACATGGTCTCAGCCATCCAGGCGCGAAGCCTACCATCCGTCTTATGACCGAAAGGTACGTCTGGCCTCACATACGAAAAGACGTCAGAGAGTGGACTAAGACATGTATGGCTTGTCAACGTTCAAAAGTCGTTAAACATATTCGAGCTCCGGTACACGCTTTTCAAACTCCTTCGTCACGTTTCGCACATGTACATATTGACATCATAGGACCACTCACAATTTCTCATGGTTTCCGTTATTGTCTAACGGCGATAGATCGCTTTACCCGTTGGCCAGAAGTAACCCCACTCCAAGACATCAAAGCAGATACCGTCGCACAAGCATTTGTACATAGTTGGATTTCACGTTTTGGTTGCCCAGAGAAGATAACGACTGACAGAGGCAGGCAATTCGAATCACACCTATTTCGCGAATTGGCAAAAGTTACAGGATCAAATCATTTAAGCACAACTGCTTACCACCCCGCCGCTAACGGTTTAGTTGAACGATTCCACCGCCAGTTAAAAGCTGCGATTATGTGCCACGATAACGATGACTGGTACGAGGTACTTCCAATAGTGCTACTTGGTATTCGTAGTGCCTGGAAAGAGGATATATCCTCAACCTCTGCAGAGCTGGTGTACGGAGAGAGTCTGCGGTTACCTGGAGATTTGTTCTTGCCGGCCGCAACGGAGGTCATTGATTACGGCGACTTCCTGCAACGCCTTCGGAGCCACATGAATCGGCTCAAGCCAACACCCGTCCGTCGACATGGTAACGCAAATACATTTGTTCACAACGACATACACACAGCCACGGCCGTCTTCCTTCGACAAGACTGTGTGAGAAAGTCATTGCAACCCCCTTATTCTGGTCCGTACAGAGTTATCGAACGTTCGGAAAAAGTTTTCAAAATTGATATAAGAGGCAAGGTAGTTGCAGTGTCCATAGATAGACTTAAGCCAGCGTATATACTGAAAGACGGTGATGGCGAGCAAGTCACTTCAAAGTCTGCGCCTTCCATTCTGCCAAATCTGTGTACACGGAGTGGCAGAAAGGTTAGATTTCCTGCTAATTTGAAGTCTTTCGTTACGACCTAACGGTCTCCGGGGGGGCTGATGTAGCGACCTCCTTTTAACAAGCCGTTTGCTTATTTTTGTACTTGGAATTCTTATAAAAGAAACGCGAATGTAGAGCTAGTGCGCATCTGACAGCCGCTGCAAAAAGCTTGTACGTACAGCATATGTATTGTATATTTTACTCAGTTTTATGCATATAAAAAATCGTATACAGTAATGTGGAATTATTCATTCATTCACACCCACACATCAATTTAAAAAAAAACCATTGATCTCGTCTATTGTAATGATCTTATCTAAGAATCTTGCTCTGTATTCTTTATATCTTCGTCTCTTTCAATTTATCTAATATCTACGCTATTCATTCTTTCTTTTTTCTTTTTTTGCATTATCGTATTTTTTTTCTTTCTTTTCTCTGTCCTTTATTTTCCGAGTTTTGTTTCAGTCTATAAACATTCTTTAATCTGTATTTTCTTATCATTTCTTTTTATATGTTTTATTGGTCACCTGCAAAAATGTACTTGCTCACTGTCTTAACAAATATTATACCTTTAATGGTCCTAAATCTTTCCACATTTCCAGAAATATTGTTTTATATGGTAACATGTTTCTCTTTATTTAGAGAAGTACTTATTAGTAAATTATTTTACTTAAATAAAAAAAAAATTCTTTACCTACTTTATTCTTAAATTTTTGAAGTATTCTAATTTTCTGTTTTTACCTCTGTCACCTTTTTCTTTCTTTTATCTTCCTTGGGTAATTTTTCAGTGTTATTTCTTTCTTTACTCAACTGTTCTTTACTTTTATTAGAAACAGAATTAAGACGATTCGCTATAGATCTACAACTATATTAATTTTCATGCAGTATTGTTGTTTTTGTTGTTATTTTTTAATAAATAAACATCTCTATTGTTACATTTGTTTTTTCTTTAAGGTACCCTTAACGTTTATAACTAAATGCATAAATGCTGACACTTACGAGAGCTTACCGATGATGCACAGCACCAGACGACATCCTTTCGTATCAAAATTCGTTAGATGATTTAGAAACATACAGAACTTAGGCTATTATAAGTGTAGAGTATAAAACATATGCTATAATTTAGGGACACAATATTATGAATTTTTCCCAGTAGTACCGTTGAAGTAGTTCCGTGACGGAACTAGTAAAACTTGGTTTCCCAATAGTTCCGTCAGCGGCACTTATGTGTGTAATTTGATTCCCATTAGTTCCGTCAGTAAAACCGTCTTATTTTTTCTTTAACAGTTTTAAAGTCTTCTTTTTTTCTCTGTCGGTTGCGAAAGTTATGTACGGATGGAAGAGTAGGTACTAGCTACTCTTTCATATAAAAAACAATACTGGGGCATAACTCTATGAATAATTAAACAAAAGAAGCTGATTTTCATTTTCTCTTTATTTTCATACAGTTAACATACAATCGTACATTGATATTTAAAATATAGATTTCTTTGGATCATTAAGAGTACAGAGTAGAATTAGTTACACGATAAGGTCTTACTAATATCTACGATACACCTAAACAGGGATAAGATTGGACCGCGCCGAACTCTGATGGCGCCAGTATTGTGGGCCAATATTTTGACCACAAAAGATGAATATAGAGAAATGAACAGCAATTACTCGAATTCATGCCAAGTAATATTATAAATTTTAATTTTTTGTTTGTTTGTAACGCTTTGTTGGGTTCAAAGTTCAAAGTTACTTCAAAGTTCAAACATAAAAAATAATTTTTTATGACTTCAAAAAAGTAATATATAATTTAAATGTATAACAATATAATTTAAATAAATAAAATATCTGCTTGTATCTAAAAAATTATTATATAATCATAAATAAAATAAATTTTATATAATAAATAGCTTTTGCCTGCGATTTCGTCCGCGTCCCTTATCTAAGACTGATCTTAAGGGACGCGAATAAAATCGCGTAATTTAGAACAAAATATAATCCTACATAATTCAGAAAAAGTAGGATTTTTTTGAATTATAGGTTATTTACTGTACCATTGACAAAGTGTATGCAAAATTTCATGACTATCGCTACTAAAGTACTTAAGGCGTGAGAGCGTAACAAACAAACAAACAAATTCGCTTTCGAATTTATAATATTAAGTTGCTTATATGTATATTTATGTTATGTTAATGTTCTACAAAGGCGCCAACCGTATTGCTTTGTAGAAACGCTTAATCTTTTTAAGTTTCAAAAATATAGGGCAGCGGTCCCGACTAGAAGTCTAGGTACATATAATAGACATTGTAACATATATATGTTTATCGAACAATTATTTTATTTCTTTTAAACATTCCATTGACAATAAAAAAAAATATTTTTAATGGTTGAAACAGTATCCACTGACAAAATCGTTAGCATTTAGTTAGTATTTAAGTAATACTTTGGTGTTAAGAAAATGTAAAAAAAATTAATGATACATCAAATTAGGTAAAGTCCGCGGGTACGAAAATCTTCGTCAGTTTTCAAATTCATTCCTTTATCGAGTCGTAGACACTTAATTACCTTTTGAAACTAAACCACAAAGTAAATGTCAATGTTTCCTTTGAAATGTAACGTTGGCATGACTTAGCCAATAATAGGCCCTGTCAACTTTAAGCAAATTTATGGTGACGAACCTTTTCTTACCCCGAGTGTACATGAATATATGTATATTATAATTAAAATAGTTGCGCGAATATATACTTTTTTTTTTCGATAGCCAATTTGGCACAGTTTTATGAACACTATTACATATATATTTTTTATACAAATCTGAATCTCTATATCGTGACATTTACATTACAATGTACAGTAGTACACACATGATAAGGCGCGTCGTGAATCTTCTTTAACACAGAAGAGAAAGTCGGCTCCAACGGTTAACGAAGAAAGCTTAAAACTTACAATTAACCTTAGCAATACCTATAAGGTTCATAATACAATGCAGCTTGTTAGTTTTGTCTCACTCGCACGAGCGTAACATGCCAAGCGGCGCACGGTAATATGGCGGCAGCTGGCGACCAATAGCTGTACTGGAAAAAGCCGCGAAGTGTTTGTATTGGTCTTTAGCATTTCATCCCTAAGCCATACCACTTGGGTACTACTGTACCTAATACAGGTGTTTCGACTACTAAAACAGTCAAAGAATTTCAATCAGTGATACCAGAGAAAAATTAATATAAAGTTTATTTTCGTGATTAAGTCCCACAATTTACCTATTACCGAAACACATGCTTGATTAAATTAAACCAAAATATAACTTACACGTGCTAACTAAACTAATAACATTGAAGTTAGTAATTTATATTTTAAAATAAATAAAATATTTAACTACAAATTGCAACTACACAAACACTTTAAGTGTGGAGGCCATTTTTACTGAATTAGGACCTACATTAAACTATTAGTGCCGCATCTTTTTTTTAAATTAAAACAATTCTATCTATTTATTGTAAAAATAAATAAATAACGAAATTATAAAAAAAAATATAGATTAGAAAACGAGAAAACAACACTCATAAAATAATAAAAAAATCACAGATTCGATTATAGAATTAAATAATTAAATGATTATTTAATTCCTTGGAAAAGTCAAGACCAGATAAATTCAATCTAAATTTTCCCAATTCAATCTAGAAAATAAACATTGCAAAGATTAACCATTAAAGCTTTAAAAACACTTTTGTCGTGTTTTAACTTTTATATTTTTAATGGATTTTATTCCTTGTATCTTTATATCGGTCATGAAGATATCGTCTCTCAAGTAACGTCATCTCTTGTCATTCGTAGTTAGTAATAAAGAAACATTGTAACTTTTATGACATCAACTCGATGGTATCTGATGGCTACCGTCGTTTAAGAATGTAAGCAACATTATTAATTATAGTTTTTTTTTTAAATTTTTTTATTAAAATGTTTGAAATTATCAAACTTAATCAAAAAAAAATTAAAAAGCACAAAGAGTACTAATCACTTCACTAAAACATGAGCTAAAACTCTCATACACTGCTCCTTCCTACTCATCTATTCCTGTAGGACTATCCAGAAATATATTTACAAGTACCCACATTTCGAAAGGAAATATCATTTCATACAGTACCTAACTTAGAGGTATATATATTTAAATTAAATTAAAATAATCTGATTTAATTATTTAATTTTTATAATTTTTATCATAAACAAAATTGTAAATTGTAAATTGACATATAAAATTCACGACTGAGGGTAGTCACAAGAAGAATGAGTAGGTACTTGTAAAAATATAAATACCTACATTTAGAAAAATTCACTAGTCACTAATAAGACACTGTCATACAATCACAAAGTATTTAAAGTCTGGAGCCAGATTTAAGAATACAGCAATAATACAGAATTAGTATTGATTTCACGAAAAAAAAAAATTTTTTTTCAAATAGCCAGATTTTTTTTAGTACACATTCTTATAAACACATCTAACACCGTACACATTTTAAATACACTATACACCAAATACACAAAATCGAAACATTTTATAGAGTGTAGTAATTACATAAGAAAATACAAATATTTTCTGTGAATGATATGATAAATATTACCACAAAGCGATGGTCTTATCGAGATTTTATTTTTTCTATATATTTGCAATTTATTTTTGGTGTTTCTTTTATTGGTATTTGTATTATTAGCATTAAGCAAATTAGTATTATACGTACTAAAATCTACAGTCATCTACAGACATAAAAAGCCATTTTTCAATTAAATTTCTAATATTTTTTAAGAATATTATTTGACTTGATTTTGTCATCAAAAAAATTGCCAACATTTATTTTTTAGACCACAAAAAGTAAAAAAAAAATATGAATATTTTTACCATTGACATAAAAAAACTTATTTCGCATAAATAAGTTAATAAACAAGTAAATTATATGCAACATAAAAAATAAAGCATTGATCATGATGTATATTGTATATCATTAGGTATTACTTATAGTTTTTTTATTTTATTTTAAAAATGTGTCGAAATGTAAAAAAACCTAATTATAAAAGGTAAGTACATAGATAAAAACTTAATTGAAAATTATTATTTTCGAAAATACCTATTACATGTAGCGATCGCTAATCTATAGTGTTGTTTAAAACTAATACCCAAAAAGAGTTGCATTGCATAAATGTTTTTTACTTTTTATATATAATTAATAAAAAGCTAAAAAATTAATGAAATATCAAAAAACATTTTCAATATAAAAATACAATTTTTAATACATATGAATAATAATAAAAACATATAAGTATAATAGAAGTTCGAAAAACTATTCAAGGACATCGAGAGCACCATGATTTTGAATTGTGAGCAGTTATTTTATTTTACAAGAAAAAAAGTTCCAGTTTCAAGAGTTATTTTTGTAATAATCAGAGCAAAATAAAAATGAAAAAATTTAATATTCAACTGATGGTTTCCTAGAAATTAAACTCTATTTTCTTTATATTAAAGATTAAATATGAAGAATAGAGAATTTCTACATTACGCTTTCCATACACTATAATAAGACATCCCAAATTTATTTACAATATATGGAGCTTTTAGGCTGACATTTATATACACAAACAATGCATATAACTAGCCTATATGTATAGATTTATCTATCATAACAAGTTAATAGATTTTAAACTTTATAGTAAAACATGTTTAGGTCGATTCTTGTGTAGATTTTTTTAACTTTTCATCTTTTTTTTTCATTTTCAAACCATTTCATTTTTGTCAATTCCTTTCTTTTTTTCGTCTCGAACAAATTCAATCCCTATCATTATCACAAAAAAGTTCACACGTGTTCCTTCGAGCCGGATAGTTGAGAAAAAACACACAATTTTCACAGGATACACACCGACTTTATATAGATACACACACATCTATATCATTTCTAGAAACTACTTCTTAAGTAGTTTTAAAAATTTTGACATTGATCATTAAAACTGATCGAAAATCGAAGTAATTTTACTCATATATAAGTGTCCACTGTAGTATCAATTTTTAGTTCTAAGCATTGTGCTTTTTTCCTGTTTCGAAAATAATAAAACAACCGCTTACCAAAAGCATATAAAAATCTTAGTTTCTAATCATCTGCTTAAAACATTTCAAATGGCCTATAATTTTACTTTTTTATAATTTGGCGTTGCGTAAAATTTTAATTTTTATGATGAATATTAATTTTCAAACCTTATTGAATCAGAAACTTGGTTTTTAAAATTTACTAATGAGTACAAACGCGTTTAAATTTTCCCTCGTCTAACTGATAAGAAGAAACCTCTTAGATTTCAACTAGATAAAATGATCAATTGACATCGATAAAATATTACTTAAAAGTAAGTAATAATTACTTAAAAGTACTTAAAATACTGGTTTAGTAATATTTTGTCGATGCTAATTGTAAGCGGTGACTCACTATTTAGCGCAAAATTATTATTTAAATGAATAATTCAATATAAAATTAACTAAAGGAACGCTTTTGAGACTTAAATAGGGTTTTTTTTTCTGTAACGACAAAAAAGTTATAGAGCCAATTTTATAAGCCACATATTTTGTTTAGATTACTGAACAAACATGGAGTATGCTATGACCACACACACACTTTCTGTTGTTCAAGTGGAAAGTTATTACTTGTACATTTAATAGTATGTATCAGGTTTTAGTGAGTACCTTGAGATCGTTCAACTAGTTTGCCCAGGCGAGCACTACCTTGTGGAAGGGCAGAAAGAGCGCTGTATGCTTGGGCGCTGCGCGGAAGTATCTGCGGCCGCGGTGCGTGCCGTCGTTGCGAGGCAGGCCCTGCGATCGCGGAAACTCTGCGCCCACGACTACGCCTCCGTTGGCTGCGCACGCGCCGGCCACGCCCACGTAGCGCACGCGGCCCACGGCCACGCGGCCCACCGGCGTGATCACCTTGACGGCGTGGCCCAGCCGCAGCTGATGCGGCTCCGTCGGAATGTACGGCTCGCCGAGCGCCCCGCACGAGGACGATCTCTCCACTGGTTACGAGATGATATGGGATTATAATAGGCAACACATTTTCATTAAAAATAAAGAATAAAAATTAGTGTTGTTTTACGTGAATACGTGTACGTTACGAGTAATATTTTCTTTGAGCGAATTATATGTATACATATGTATATAAGCCTTACCATTATATATAATATATAAATTTTAATAAAAGTTACGTTGAAAGGTAGCCATAGATGCTGCAAGCTGCCGTAGTACGATTAAGTGCTTGTTCACGTAGAACGCGCGGGCGCGGTCGCGGTGGATGTGGCGAACTCGTATTAACATTGGCCGCCAGGCGTTTGCGCGAGTAAGACGTGTTGTCAGAGGTTGGAAAGATGGACTATAATCTTTTATTTTTAATGATTCACTGATAAACTCCTCTGTATTGAACAACACAATGAAAAAATGCCATTATTTCTAGCGACAAGTTCAAACTGGTTGAACTCACTTACGTCGCGAGTGAATCGCGCGCTCCGCCGCAACCAACATCAAGTTTGTTATTTCGAAAAATCGAATCGAATCGAAAAATGATGCTAGAGTCAAAGCGCTAAAGCAACAACCTTAACCACTCGACCAATGGGCTTTCAAAGCACTTGTAACGGTTTATACATATAATATAACTAAATACATATTTTTTATACGAACATTGTGTATATGAAGATGTGTCACGCAGATTATCTATGGAACGTCTAAGAAACGCCTCAGCCTCGTTGAGCAAGTCGTCTGTGTCGTCGCGACGCACGTCCGGCAGCGACCCGCGCCATGCGCCGACTAACGACGATCGATCTGGAAATTTCAAAAGTACCCTCTAAAAGTGTGTTCTAAAACAAAAAAAGCTTATCTACCTTTTTTAATATTAACCTCTTCAACTTTAGAAATATTGAAATGTTGAGCTTTCTATTTTACTGATATACTAGTCCACGACTTCGTCCGCGTTTTAATAAATTATTTTCTACTAGCTTTTGCACGCGGCTTCGCCCGCGTAACTTTATAAAATATAGCCTATGTTACTCGCTGTTAATATAACTACCCAAGAGTGAAAGAATTTTTCAAATCTGTCCAGTAGTTTCGGAGCCTATTCAATGCAAACAAACAATCAAATCTTTCCTCTTTATAATGTAAGTATATTTAATTTTACTGTATGTTTCAATATCACTTCCGTAATTTTGCATGAAAGAGTAACAAACGTCCATACATCCTCACAAATTGCGTCCAAAATCCACACATAACAACATTATCTTGTGGACATACATGTCATGTTTTTAACATGAGCTATTTTTTTTGTAGGATATATGTAGCTAAAAAAACAGATAGAAGTGAAAACTTGAACAATTACGTGTGTATTTTTTGAATCGTCAGAAAAGTACACTTATACATGCATGTATACAGAGGTTTCGGTTACATTACGTTACATTACATGACAGTGTCGCGAGTTCAATGGTTTTTTCCCATCTCAAAAATGCCCAACACGCCTAAAAAAGGTTTCGCTTAAAAAAATAATAGCACCTTTGTTATAGGGCATGTAGACAGGCTGAGTTATCCAGTCGTTACTGCGCTCTATGCTGAGGCTCGGCGAGCGGTAAGACGAACCGCGCGATATAAACCTATAAATAAATAAATAAATAAATAAATAAATAAATAAATAAATACGACACATAATACCTTTACTGTAGCTTTATCAGCATAATATTAATAATTATATAGTATAGTCATAAGTTTCGTTACAAAGAAATCACAGCTTTATATCCCTTGAAACATTTATTTATAGCCATTTAATATAAAAACATTAGCTTCGTCCACGTTCATATGTTCATAAATTATAATGTGTTATTCTGATATGTGAACTACATTACTGTGAAATTTCTTCAAAATTCGTTTGATCAGTTACTACAATTACATCCTAAAGGGACCTTCGAAAGACAGAGTAGACATCTAAAATAAAACATAATTTGAATGATCGTTTGAAGGCTAAGAGTTCAAAGCTTTTAAGTGAATACTTACTTAGAAGTCGAATTGGTGATGGAGTTATTTAACGAGTCGCCTTCTGTTACGGAAGCCTTCTTGGTGAGAGCCCACACTGGGTCAGCCGAGCGAGACAACTCCGGTACCATTGACGTGAACCCTGCACGAGACTTTTTTTTTTAATAATAATATTTACTAAAGTATCTTATACCTATTTATTACATTTACATTCTAGCCGGAAACAAATGTAAGTATCGTATATGAAATGCTCCACTGATTAGAGACTGGTCGGTGTCTCATTAAAAAGGGTATAAATTTTATTGCTTTATTTAATATTTAAGTAATATAACTTTAGTGAAATTGTATTTCATATCTGAAACACATGTTAATTGATAATTTAAATATGTCGACAATTAGCGAATTTCGTCGAGAGACGTTAGAATGCAGTTGTTTGCATGTTGCACTTATGAAATAACGTCTAACTTATTTAGAGCCTAATATAGTTCCTTTTTACACGAGTGATCTGATTATATACCTATGTTATTTTAATTTTAACAAAAAAGTTATATAAACATTTTTATGTAAAAATTTTCCTGGACTAAAGGGATTAGGAAGCGATAGGGAAACGGACTGGCATCCCTTACTTACAACAGCACACATGCTATTATTTCATGGTTACCACTACAAAAACAATAGCGAAGCTGTCAACATACCTATGTCACTGAGCAGGACGCGGCGCGCTTCGTCGGTCCGCGGGGCGACGCGGCGGGGAGGGGGCGGTGCGGGGACGCGCGGGGGACGAGTCGGCAGAGTAGCCGTCCAGCAGGGCACGGGTGCTGCCCTCTAGCCAAATTATATCATTAAAGGTGGAAACAAAGTATCGGACGCATATTGTGACATATTATTATGTGCACGGTCGTTCCCATCCGGAGCGCCAGATTTCTATCGGACGTTCGAACGCTCAAGGACGGTCCAAAGTCACGTCGGCGACTTACGTCCGATAGTTTGCACAGCTTAGTGTATTTGTACTATCCAGATAGTTTGTTTCCACCTTTACAATCCATTCTTTATATTATAAATGTAAAAGTAACTGTCTGTCCTGTATGTTTGTTACCTTAATTCTCATCATGAAATTTTGCATATAAACGTTGTCAGGTATACATACAGGTATACATATGGTGGCAGGCACGCTGACAATTTACTTGAATATAGGCTACAATCGCCTAGAAACCAAGTAACATCAACTTACATCCCTTAAGTGCGACTCTGAAGGGAAATGTGGTTGGTTTAGCATGCCTGTATGAACCTTACAGGAAAGAGTTTCCTTATATTTACGATATGTCATGGCATTCCAAATATTTTATAGGAATCACCTACCTTATACGCTAGGTAACCATCCGAGGTCCACGTGTGGGGCAGCGCTGACACGTCAGTCTGCGCTGCACTATGCGCACGCGCAGCCGAGGAACCCTCGCGCAAGACTGGCCTCGCACCTGCGCCAATCCCTGCGCCTACCCGCAATCCCGGCCCAGTTCCCGCCTTTAGAGGACTCGTGCGTGACGTCACGCGATATGCGGGTGCTCTATGGATCCAAAGACATCTATATAAGTACATTAAAACGAGTCACACACTACGCAGTTTTATTTTAAATTAAACTCGACAGACAGGCAGACAGTCCACTTGATGGCACGTGGCTACCGCCGCCTATAGCACGCGTAACGCCACGGGTTACTACAAGTGCGCTGCTGATTAGTAGGGATTAGTATGGGATAGGTCAATGGGCTCTCACATCCCTTACTAACTCACTGAAACAAAACATATTTCATGGCGGTCTTCTATAATAAGGGAATGGTTACTGCCACCAGTTAGGCTAGCTAAATGACTCCGAAACGTACACTACGTTTCAGATCCAGACTAGAACCAACGTTCTAAAGTTCATTTCCAAGGTTGACCAAAAGCAAAAGCAAAAGTTGATCTAACCAATCAAACATTAAAAGTGGAATTGCTACTAGAAACTGTATATTTTATTAAAAGACGAAAAAAAACTGGTCTTCGTAAGAGCATCTATTTTCTTCTATAAAACATTTAGCAAACAATGTTTGAAAAAAAATATTTAAGGGCTTAATTTTTTAACTAAACATTACAATTCAAGTATGTAAAAAATTTTTTGCTTCTAACTACACATTAGCCACAATAAATTTCAAATAACAATACTCTCACCTGTACTGAAATGGATTTGGACACGTATTCCGTCTAACGTTCAAATTCGCTGTCAGATCTTCCTCTGAAATGCCACACTTTGATATGTCCGTTTCGGCGAAAACTGAAAATCTGTGTCCCAAATTGTGCGTCCTAAAACTGTCCACACTTTCATCCCTATGTAGAATGTCCATACTTGATCCCAATTCGAAGCTTGAAGACTTGGTGTTATCGAAACTCAACCCTCTATTGTACTCGCAAGTTAAACTATCAACGCTATCCAACCTTCTTGTGCTCGTGTTCGGACTCCTTTTATACAACATATTTTCTGACTTGTTATCGCAACTTTTGAGTATTCCTCTCCCTGGCAAATCGAGATTTTTTGAATTAAATGCCACCTGCTTTATCTCTTTAACGTTTGGCAACGATACTCTCTTAACTTTAAGTGAGGATTCAGCAATGGCGCCTTGAAGACACGTGTTTTCCTGATTCTCGTTTTCAGCATTGTCACTGGTTTCGGCACTGGGTTGAAAATCGGGATCCAGTGTGTGAAACTTTATTAAGACCGGTGTGGAGTGAGTGGTCGACGTGGCAGATGGATACCAAGTATCCGTTTCTCGTATTGAAACTAAGTCCTCCTGAAATAAATTTGTAATGTTCTGTTACTTATTGTGATCTGAGTTAACATCTTTTTAAATTTCGAATGAATAGACATTTTCTAGATTAGCTTGCTTAATCGCTGATCTCGTCTTTCCTTCACGGCTAGATGCTGGCCAAGAGCAAACCCATTATTATTAATAATAATAAAGACCCTTAACCAGCGAAGGCTATAAACCTCCCCTGTATCGTATTTTTTTCATAACCCTATCTGGGCTTTAGCTCAGATATACACATAAATTTAAAAAAAAACATTATGTGGTTTTATGAAACCACAATTCAAGTGAAACTTTTTTTCTACACGGTCAGCTGAGGCGAGCCATGGGCGCCGCCATATTGGCCTTGGCTGCTGCGCCAAACGCCTTTTAGACTGGTGGAAATTTTTTAAAAAACCACGGTTAACGGCATTTAGTGAAACTTTTTGCCACCAGGTCTTTTTAGACTAATTTGAACCTGCTGAACACGATTCCGCCCGTTCTTTCCCAGCCTGGTTAAGGGTTAAACAAGATTTTATTAAAGATATCTTAATAAAATCTTGAATACACACCTGCAAGTTACTCATATCTTTTGACTCGTCCGTTGTGAATATCAATTCAATATCATCAACCTCTTCAGATTCATTGCCACTTGTATCCTGTTCCTGCTTGTCATCGCCACCTGTTGCAATGTTAGGGTCATTTGGATTTGTACCGCTTTCAGAGAACACGGAGTTGTCGCCTTCAGACATTGATCTGAAAAATTAATTATTTCATAAATTTTTATAGGTACCAATAATAAAAGCAATAATGTGATATACACCATGTCCTAAAGTGACACATCACATAGGATTCCTTTGTTCTGATACTAGCTGTTGAACGCGACATCGCCCACATAATTTAATAAAATATACCTAGCCTATGTTACTAGCTGATAATATAGCTTTCTAGAGGTGAAAGAACTTTCAAAATCGGTCTAGTCGTTTTTTGAGTTTATTCATTACAAACATACAAATCTTCTCGCTTTATAATATTAGTATAGAGTATAGATAACACAATATGAAACCAGGCGGTTAAAGGATTAAACATGCTGTTAACTATCCAATCATTAGGCTACTAGCAGTTACAGTACCTAACTATTGTGGCAAAGAAATTAAAAATGGATTTACATTAAGCTATGCATACCTTAGGCTTAAATCGTCCACATCCAAGTTCAGTGTATCTTTACGTCTACCTCTCTCCATACTTTCTTTAACTTCTAAATTTTCTTCTGAAGTTATTCTTACTTGAACACCAAATTTGTCTGTTTTACTTTTAGTCTCAACTTCATTTGGCACTGCCATCTTTATATTTTCCGAAGACACTGTTTTAAAATTAACTTTATTCCCTTTTTTGTCTTCAATGTTTTCAAAATGCTCCCTTTTCTCTTCAAACAGAAAATTCTCTCCTGAATCCGGAGATGCTTTTCCTATATCTTTCTTTTCTTCTGTTGTTGATTCAGTGTCAGAGGTTGTGCTTGAAATTATTGTACCTTCTGCCACAGTTCTAACTTTAATTCTGACATCAAATTTAGATAGCAATTCAAATTTAGTTTTTAAGCATGGTTTATTTATATCTTTAGGCTCTTCTGAAGGGTAACTTACAAATTCACGTTCCTCGTCTATATGATTATTTTGTGTGTTGCTTAGTGTTAATTCAGCACTAACTGGTTCTGGAGAAACGGAATGTTCATTTATTACATCTAATTTCTCACTAATACAACTTCCCGTGTTATCTTTTACACCTTCACCGTCAGAATCAACTCTGTCACTATTTGTGGCAGTTTTAATTACAATATCAGAGGTCTCAATATTTTGTGATCGAGGACTATATGTAACTTCTAATTTAATATTCTGTGCACTAGTCTCCTTTTCATCATAACCAGAGTCAATAATTTTACGCCTAAGTATATGATTCTCTAAAGTTAACTTCTCAATAACATCCTCATAATCTATACAGTGTGAATGTTCTTCATATTTCTGTTTCAACTGTTTTAATTCGTTTTTTGAAATTTCAAGTGCAGTTCTTAGTGACACAACGGTCTGGTGTAGCGTTCTCACTGTGTCTAAATGTACACCCCCAGGGGGAAATGTCTCCACAGACCCACTGTCCATTCCACCTTGTCGACGTTTCCTAATGATTCCAATATTCCATACATGACTAGAGACAGCCCTTTAAGGAAACTTTTAATTCACAATCGCAGCATTTTTCAAATTTTAATGTGATATATTTCAAAGAATTCTATTTAAAAAACGAGAAACATTTTGTTTCTTTGACGGTAGGTATATTGTTACAAAAAACTCACGCATGACCCAATTCATTGATGATATTGACACAATTCACGGATGCGCTAAACATTTTTAGATCCTTATCGAATCCCGTACCAGTTTTGCCAACGTAGAGCACACAACAAGGGTTTGTAATCGATAAAACAACTCAGCCGTGCCTGCGCTAATTAAGCTTTAAAACTACTCAAATATTAACTTCAGCTATCACTCAGCTGGCACGAACTTCTGATAAACTCCCAACACGTAAAGCTGTAATTAAGTTGGGATATTATCTCCTAATCGTTTTGACAAGGTTGTGAAAATTATTGTATATAAAGTTATGTTTTGCTATTATGACTTTGACTTCCCTGGTTGCTTCTTGTAAACAAATCAATACTTATTACTTGATTTGGGGTTCGCGGGCAGTGGAGCAGTGTTGCCAGGTTATAAGAAGGTATTAAATTATTTAATAATTTCATGAGTTGCTCGAGTCGTCATTTCTTTGATCAGGGTTCGGGGTTTTAGCTGAAAATAATTTAGATCTCTTTTCGTCAATGATGTAGTGTCATTCAGAATTAATTTCTGTTTTCAGCAATTTAAAAGTTCTAACTAATTCATTATATTAATTTTTATTAATGTTTGATGTACCTATATTTTTTTTTATATTAGTTCTTTTTGGCTTTTGGTAATAAAAGTTAGTGGTGGACAATGGTGGACAACGTCTTACAACGATAGGATCAATATATTATAGAAACCAATAGTCAACTTCACATCGACCAATATTATTATTTTTTGCTCTACAGCCTTTCTCTAATTTTGTGCTGTGGTGTGGTGTCCCAGTTGGGTCCCAGAGACAGCGACCTACAGAAACAAAACCAAAACAAAACGATAATAAAGAATTTATATTTTATAATATAATATAACCTCAAAAATAGTATTTTCTCTTTTGTTAGTCTATAATATTGGAATAAAAGTTTGAAAAAAATGTTATCAATATCTAATTTAAACAAATATGGCTCTGTGAACGTACTTTTAAAAGTCCAAGCTCGCTATAAATCCAAAGAACATTGGGTGAGTACCTATGATCAAATTATTTGGTTATGAATTCAATGAACTAAATTTTTAACATACAAACAATTAAACGAATGAAATTATTACATCGAGTATTATTATTACTTATTGTCATGTATGTTCACTTGATGGAAACTGGCTACCACCGCACTGCACAAAAAAAATAGAAGCAACACTAAGAACGATTTAAATTCGCTGTAGGGACTATTCAAATGCCGAATATGGCGATCCTGGGTAGGATAAGCGAAAAGGTGAGGCTTAAAAAGTAATTACACTTATTCAACTCCATTTGTGTTTCGCTGAAAGATTTTGGTTGCACTTAGTTATACAGTTCCTCTTTTATTAGTCAAACTCGAAATGCCGAACAGAAATGTGAACATACATAATTGCTTTCTATGGTTGGATGCTGATTTAAGCTGAATAAATGAAGTTACTCGTTATTCCTTAGGTAAATAGACAAATTTAAGACACCTTACCCACATAGTCTGTGTTGTTCACTCTTGTTTTTTGTATTTATTATTTAAATCTTGTTTAAGTAACAATTTAAACCTAGTGGTTTGAATGGTTGATTGCACTATGAATGGTAGTGTTCCCTGACCGTCATTGCCAATAAATAATTGTGTTTTTGTTTCTAGGCAAAGTTAAAACGTAAAGTGACATCCAGCAACAAAGCACTCAACCATTTTGATGACTTCTATGCTTCTGTGTTTGTAAGTAATTGGAAATCAATAAGAGAAGCATTGCTTAGCCCCTCAAAGTATGTTGCGGTCATAAACAATTATGGCGATTCTGAAGAAACTATGGAGTATTTTAAAAAGCAAGGTTGGTTTTTAACACTAGGTGAACATTTTGTAAATTTAAGTATTATTTATCTATGGGTACTTACATATTCTCCCGCTACTCTCTGGGTACACAGAAATAAGAAAAAGTCGAAAATGTCATTACCGTGGGTTCCATGGGAGACCTTGGAAAAGATGGGTTGATGTAATTAGGAAAAGGATAGGAGTGACATGGAGAATGGTAGCAGGAAACAGACAGAAGTGGTTAAAGATAGGGGAGTTCTTTGTCTTGGAGTGGTGGGGCACCGAAGTCATGTCATAATGTCCCCATGACTGCCCATCAACGGGCGCCAGAAAGTCGTTGGGTTTTTTTTGATAAATGTTTTTTTTTTAATAATTGATTTATTTTATTAAGTTCTGTTTGATGTAGAAGTTTATATTACACGAAGCAATGGCAATGAGTAATATACAGGGCTGATTTGAATGTCAAGTCTCATATATCTATTTATTTACAGTTTTCATCCCATTTTCTCATAACACATATATGGTGGAGCTAGAGACACACACAACAAAAAAATATTAATATGACATGCATAAAAACAAAAAAAATCTCCTGTAATTATTTTTCATATTAATTTTATTTACCAGTAAGTTAAATTTTTTATTAACATTTTTATTTAAGGATCTAGGAGCCACCACAATTCATTTGAGTATTCCAATTAATATAATAATGAAATTATATTTTAATTTTACAGGTGCACACTGCTTAAAAACGCTCATGACAGTACAAGAACAATTTACTAATGATTATTATCCAAAAAAAAGAAAAGAAAAAAGTACAGGCAATGACAAAAGCGTTGAGACATTAATGAAAAAATTTCATGTTGATGAAATCTCAAAGTTATATCCACAAATAGACGATATCAATGATAGAATGGATTCCGAGCCAGAAATAAAAATAGAGGAAAAGTCAGAAATAAACACGTGAGTTATATCTATACTTATATTATAAAGAGAAAAGAAACGCTGGAGTCAAAATTTATGATTTCAGTAGTTTCAGATGTTTTAGTTTGCAGATAAGATGTTAACGAAATATTATTTGTAGTTGTATAATCTAGTAAATAGCTAAAAAATATTTTGAAGTGAATTTTCATTAGAACATTTTTAAACAGCCCTTTTTTTAAACCAGCGGTCGACGGCCTACGCAGATAAATATACAAGTTATTAAAAAAATTATAACACAATCTTTTAGAACATTAATGACTTCACATACTAGGTCCAAGAAAAAACAGAAATATCTCAAATTTGATCCTAAAATAACACGTTTAATATCACGAAAAATTACTAAAAGTGACACTTTTGATTATACTTTTCTTGAATGAAAATTTACAGAAATCGTATGTTTTTTTCGACCATGATCTAATAAATGATATGAATTTTTGGAAAATCAATATTTTCTAAATTATTATTTAGAATTTTGTGGACAATGTTGTGAAGCAGATTTTATAAACGTTACTGTAATTATAAAATAACGTTGAGATTTTGTGTTACAAGCTATAACCTCAATTTTTATGTATTTTTATCGAAAATATTCGTTTTCAAGTTTACTAGTAAATATTTTAATAAGGCGAGGCTTCTTATTGTATCTAAGGTGATTGTAATTTTTTTTTTTTCAGACAAATCAAATCTTTGGATCAATCGGTGGCTGAAGCGCAGATTGACCATTCGCGTATAGTGAACCCATCGATGGGTTTCCTGTCTGAAGCTTTATATCAATATCTGCCAGCAACAAAGATCAAGGGAATGGATGATTTTATTTCAGAATCCATGTATTACTCCTATTATTCAGGTGTGTATGGCTTAATTCGGCTTAGGTATCAAATCAATCAATCATTTATTTGCAACTTAGTAACATGCGATTACAAAGAAAAAGAAAAAAAGTAACGGTTAGAAATAAAAAAAAGTTACAAGTTACAAAAAGGTCCCTACTCAGTATTTTGCTGGCATAGGCCAGCACTGATCTTCCGCAGGGACCCTTAGTTTAATACACACACGGCCATACACCATGCTATGGTGTATGGTGTATGGCCAAATAAGGTAAACTCAATTGACCGACATTTGACGACACATTTGGTCTAGTGGTTAGTAACCCTAGCTGTTAACCAAACGGTCGCGGTTTCGAATCCCGCTAGGGGAAAGTGTTTATGTGTTAACATTTACCTTTGTACCTGAGTCATGGGTGTTTGTATCTATATGTATGCATTTATTAAAAAAAAGTAGTATATCAACTGTCTGGTATCCATAATACAAGCCTATAGTTGCTTAATTTGGAACTATACGGTGCTGTGTGGAATGTGTAGATATTTATTTATTTACATTTCTGAACCTGTCTGTCGACCTTAATATATAAAAAAAAGTCAAACTCATAGGTCAACCTCATTAGTGTTAATTGTATATAATGGTTTTTTTTTAATTCAATATTTCAGAGGGTAAAGATTTTCCACTTATGATAGAGCCTGAAACGGATTTCAGTTTTCCGGAACATCTTAAGGTGTGCACATATGAAATGGGCAGTGAAATGTCTACATTTGAAGAACCGAGAAGAGGTCTGGCGGGTATGCATTTTTTTATTTATTTTTCCATGGCAATAGATTTTTTAACGCCCAACTCAAAAACGAGGTGTTATAAGTTTGACATATTTATGGGACTATTATTTATTTATGGGGGATGCCTATGTTCAGCAGTGGGCGTCCCACGGCTGAAATGATGATTATAATCATCAATCTACTACAACTATGAATTTTGCGTCACAAATGCCAAAGCGGCACATAGAAAGTACGCCTAAAACGGAATCATGGCGGAGTCTTGCCTTCGCGCGTCGATAATAAAAGTTAGTAACGACCAAGTTTCTACTATTGATTTTAAACTCCAATGTGTTCTGTAAAGTTCATTTTCTTTAAATGACAGATGTTCGATTGGTTTTAAATGACAGATGACATGCTCTACTCATATGTCACTTTTAACTGTTCCATAAGTTCGTAGTGTTTTGTATGGCATGCGAAATCTATAGTTGTAGTACATTGATGGATACCGCTTATAGTTTTGTTCAAAGTTCAGTTTTGTCTTGTTATGTTCGCCAGGCGTGTACAACTATTACCCGATGGATTGCGGTAGCGTGTTGGCCGTGATGGCTTTGTGCCTGTCGCCTGGCGACCGTGTGTTGGACATGTGCGCTGCGCCAGGGGGCAAATCACTGGTCGCCCTGCAAACGTTACTGCCCGATGTCCTCGTGTGCAACGATCCCTCCATATCCAGAGGGAACAGGTGATTGAAAATTTCATACTTGACCTCTTCCCCCAAAAGTCGACTGTAATGCTAGGTGTCAAGTATTATAAGTAATTATTATTAGTAGCGTGGCAACACTGCTTGGACAAACTCTCCATGCAAGTTTCATTCGTATGTAGCCTCAATCACGTCTATCTATTTTAATAAAACATTGAAGTGTCTATATTGTGTGCTTATTAAAATATAAATGATGCCTAGAGACCATACAAGACACTATAGGCTTGCGGCTACAACACTTTGAGATGAAAACTTGCATGGAACATGATCATTCTAAACATAATATTATATTAGTTTCTAATAGTAAAATATTTTTGAAGTGAAACATCTTTGCGCGCGATGAGAGTAAAATTTCAAGGTTTAGTGTAACGATCACATAAGACGCTTATTGTAACTTTTTGATTCACTTCTAAAACACGTATTCTGTACACGCCCATGTTTTTTTTTTTAAATAAAAACTTCTTTAGGCTCGGTGGGCATTTTTAAGATGGGAAAAAACCATTGAACTCGTGACACTGTCATGTAATGTAACCGTAAATGACATCTCTGTATATTTTCAGATATAGCGCTGATATTAATTTAAAAAAAAAAACTATGAGATGGAAAAAAACCATTGAACTCGCGACACTGTCATGTAATGTAACCGTAAATGACATCTATGTATATTTTCAGATATAGCGCTGATATTAATTTAAAAAAAAAATTATGAGATGGAAAAAAAACCATTGAACTCGCGACACTGTCATGTAATGTAACCGTAAATGACATCTATGTATATTTTCAGATATAGCGCTGATATTAATTTAAAAAAAAAATTATGAGATGGAAAAAAAACCATTGAACTCGCGACACTGTCATGTAATGTAACCGTAATGACATCTATGTATATTTTCAGATATAGCGCTGATATTAATTTAAAAAAAAAAACAATTTTATGAGATGGAAAAAAACCATTGAACTCGCGACACTGTCATGTAATGTAATTTTTTGAAGCTTAGTTTTCACTTCTGACGTGCAGTCCAACGAGTGACATGTTTTTTTTTTAATGACAAGGTCAACAGACAAGCTGACGGTTCACTTGGTGGTATTTGGCTACCGTCGCCTATTACACAAGCGACGCCACAGGTTTCTACTGCCGCCAAACTGGCCAACGCCAAATGGGCAATCCCATTTTTTTGCTATCTCATGACTAATTTGTTTTTTTAATAAACCCTTCACAGAATGCAACATATTTTCAAGAATTACCTGACCGATTTCGTCGAGAGTAACAAGTGGCGTGAACGTGTCATCCTAAAAACGGTCGACGGACGGATGTACACGGATGATATGGGTTTTGACAAGGTAATATTATATAATCTTGGAAAGGTAAAGATAATCGGCTACTTGGAAAGTCTTCACGCGGACGAAGCCGCCAATAAAAGCTCGTATTGTTCACAATTGAAATGTGTAATTGGATGACAGGTGTTGGTGGACGCGCCGTGCACAACGGATCGCGTTTCTGTGAACGAAGACAAGAACAATATATTCCGACCGGACAGGATCCGGGAGAGGCTCAGGATACCGGAATTGCAAGCGCAACTCTTGGTGTGAGTTGTTTTTTTATTATTATTAGAGATCGGTTTGCTCTTGGCCAACGTCCAGCTGTGTAGCAAGGATGAGGCCTATGGTGGAGCGAGCTCACCCAGAAGACGCCTATTCATTCTAACTTTAAAAAGATTTGGATTAAAACTTAACTTTAAAAAAAACACAGACCAAGAGAGTTCCAAACCAAAGTGTGCTACGGAATACTGTATATTAATTTCTTAATTGCCCAAATACTTGTTTAATTAAATAATTAGATGAAATCGAGATTTCATCTTATGCCATAAAATTTAGTTTTAATTTATTTCTGGTTTTTAATTGCCCAAATAATGTTTAGATTATTAGGTGAAATTGAGATTTAATCCTTTGCTGTAAAATTTAAATTTAATTTTTCATTGCCCAAATTTAGTTTGGTTTGATGATTAGATGAAATTGAGGTTTTCTATAAAATTTATTTTATATCCTCTATAAAATTTATTTTTAATTGAGATACAAATAGCGTTTAAGGTTTTGCTTTTTTATTGAATTTCTAAATCTAAATATATATTAGGGGTCCTTCAAGTATTACGTAACGCAGTTTGGGAGGAATTACATTTTGGGGGAATTAAAATCACCCAAATCAGCATCCCTTTTCATTTATGTTTTACAGGGAATCCCTCGAGTGTATTTTACGTCATTTTTATTTTGTTCTACCAAGTTAGCAACCCTTTTCGTTGGTAAAAATGATAACTTGGTTGTTACGTAACGTTTAGGGAGGGTGAGGGGATGTACAGAAAAACGTTACGGCGCGTTACATGGGGGTAGGGGGGTAAAAAAATCTTCAAAATATGCCTTACGTAACACTTGAACGCCCTCTTAAAAGGGTATTTGAACTTTTGTGAAACTTTTGTGAACTTCTTAACGACTGTAGCATGGCCGAAGTTTGTCGTATAAAATGTAACGGTATGTAACGGCAGTAACGCGCTGCAGCTGGTAAGAGTGGGGGGCGCAGTGGTGTACTCGACTTGTTCGCTGAGCCCCATACAGAACGACGGCGTAGTCCACCTAGCACTGAAGAGGGCGTTCGAGTCCAAATCCATACTGGCGATCATCAAGTAAGGCCTTTTACTTTAAATACAAAATATACTTTAAATATACAGTTAATTCTAACATTAAATATATAGATGAACTGAACTTTTTTATTTTGACTTTTTTTTTGGTCGGCTTCGCTAACGGCGCACAATGCCAATAGAGAGAATCCGATGAACTGCAGATGAAATCGCGGGGCACAGCTAGTCAAACAATTAGACAAATTATGCTCTAAATTTGTTTAAAAAAAATTTTTTTTTATTTAAAATTTATTTATTTTCCAGGGATATGTCTATTCCGATGTCGTCTTTGTCTAGCACATTAAATCTGTGTAAAGGAGAAGCCAAACCGAAATACGGACAACTGGTCGTGCCCTCAATGGAAGCTAACTTCGGACCGACTTACATTGCGAGGCTTGTCAGAGTTAGATAGGATTATTATTCCTACTGTTGTATTCTTGTTTTGTAAATACGATATGAACATATATCGCACACCTATTGCAAAACAAACACATCTACTAATTTTCATTATTGTTGGAAAAATTAAATTAAGACTTTGAAGTTGTCTTAAAAATTAAAATTTTATATAAAAGCTAGTTGAATTTCATCAGAAGATGATTTCATAAAATTTGCAGATATGGTGGTTTTGCATTACGTGTGCGATTTGTGTAGTAAGTTTTAATAAAATTTAATTTAAAATCAATTTTTTTTTAATTAACGATAACTTAAATGAAGAAATAAAACTTGACTTGTTATTAAAATTGTGTTTTAATAACTGTGTTTTTTTTAAATCATATTATACTTAAAGGAGCCAGTCATGTATAGAACTAGAAGGTACTAAAAATATCTAGAAGTATCACACGCAATTTAGTTTCTCTAAGAACTAAATTACTTAATACTTAACCTGCCACACTATATTATATTTCGTTTATATATAATAAATTATATTTTGAAGTCCTCTTTATATTTAACAAATTCTATCAATTAAACTAGTGCAACATTTTAAGTGAAGTTAATAAGTCCCAGTAGTCCAATCAACTGAACTAATTGGAATAGACCATTTCATTCACTACAAAGTGAAATTGGTCGTGTAATAATTATTTTGAATACGAAGCCAGTTGAAATCAACAACACTTAGTTTATACTAAGAAATATGTAAGTGTGAATAGAAATAAATAAAACGCAATTTGAAATTGACATCCACTTTATTATTTCTTCACATTTATACAATACATACATAAATCTAAACTACTACATAAATGTGCGTCCATAGATTTAATGTTTTTTTTTTCCTTATTATGCATCATAATCCGTCAACAACACATGAATCATTAAATACCTACTTGTCACTTAAAAGGAAAAAACTTTTTTCATACGTGACTTTAGACACAAATGGGAAAACTATAAATAACCAAATGGTTAATTTTAGTACCTAAATTCTTAATTTATATTATATGATTCAAAGCATCTATCCGCGGTCTGTCTGTTTGTCTGTAAATCTACTAAATTCTTAAAACATACAACACATTTGATGCTGTTTTCACTAATAAAAAGAGCGATCAACGAGGAAGGTTTTTGCATATAATTTTCAGAAAAATCCGAGCGAAGCCGGGTGTGACCCGCTACTATTTTATAATCTAAAAAACACGTAACACATTAAAATGATAATATTTTAATAGCATTTATTATGATTATATCATATTTTATTCAAATAAATTTAATTTAAGTAATTATACTAGATATACACTTTAGATTTAAAAAGCTACAATTTTTTTTATTTTGAATTGAGTATTAAAATTTCGCTAATAATAAAAAATATTCTTCAGAAAATGCAGTTTTTGTATAAAATTTGTTTATACGAGTTATTATAATATCTGATATAAAAAAATATTTCAAGCTGTACAGGCTTCCTTATAACTATATCCTTCATAAAATTCTGAATCTTTTGAAGATCACGAGTGTCTAATGCAAATGTATTATAAAAAATCTTATTGATATATTTTAATATTATATTTATATTAAATATAAAAATGCAAACATTTAACATATCATATATCTGTTTTTAAGCTATTCAAAAAAATGGCTTTATAATCACCATACATATTTTTAGTGTAAGCAATTAAATCTTATCACATACACATAAATTTCGGATTCAATTGACAAGGCCTAAGCCTAATTTATTTTTGATAATTTTACAATGAATTTACAATCAATGTAATAATCTTTTAAATACCTATTAAGCTATTTTTTATGTTTTTTTTTAAATGGACACAGACAGGTCATATTGAGTTACTCATTAAAATATAAAGAAAATTATTTCTTTACGATTGTAAAAGTCATTTTAATACACCAATTATTTATTTTTGTGATTTAAAAATTGAATAGAAAATATATAAAGTAATAACAATAATATATTTAATAATATTCCCATAAGTACTATCTGCAGTAAGTAACTTGCTTAATTAAATATAAAATTTCATTTAAGTTATAAAATGTTAGGAAGGTATTTAAGTCGTCAATAACTAAAAATCGTTAATAAAAGCCAGGCATATTTACACCAAAACTTAAATAAATGAAAAAAAAATGAATAAATCCTTTCGAACACCATTACCTACTAAATGGATAATTTTTATAATTATAAAAATTATAATTATGATCTCACGTCCCATTCAAATTATTTGTTTTTACATATATTTTCTCCATTTAATATCGTAAGTATATTTTTTCTATATTTTGGTATTATCAACATCAAAATTCTATACAATCACTTATAGGCTAAACACTGATAAAAGTTAATTTTCCATTTTCACTATACATTTAGGTACAGATAGAAAATAGGATAGGCATTGTATATTTACCTAGTTAAAGAAGAGACACATAGTAAAAATTGTATACTTATAGAAAACAAACTCCAATAACCACGAATATGTGAAAAAAAATTAACAAAATTAATTAAATTTTGTTAATTTTTTAACAAAATTTAAACATAATTTTTTAAAAATATTTAACATTATAAATGCAGTAATTTTACTACACATTACCTTACTTATTGTACTAACCGTAAAATTAACTATAGAAAACATATTTTAAGAAATATGAAGTTACAAGAAACTCAAATCAATTAACCATGAATAAAGGAAAAAAAAACCGAATAATTTTATACAAAACGTATCGTGTATTTACCGTACAGTTATAGAAAACATACTATATGTATTGTACATATAGTCGGGGCAAGTAAAGGAAATTATGAATCATATCGAAATTTCATTTAAAAAGTGTCAGTTGTCTGCTTAGTGCTTTAGTTTTAAAAGGAAGTGTCTACGACTTGATAAATTAGGTAATTGAAAACTGACGAAAGTTTTCCTACCCTGACTGTACTTCTATACTAATATTATAAAGAGAGAAATTTTGTATGTTTGTAATGAGTAAACTCAAAAACTACTGGACCAATTTTGAAAATTCTTTCACCTATAGAAAGCTACATTATCAGCGAGTAACATAGGCTATATTTTATGAAGTTACGCGGGCGAAGTCGCGTGCAACAGCTAGTAAATTTATAAAATACTAACACTAGCTCTATTACAATAAAAAGCTAACAGCCTTCAGATTTCAGATCTTTTCTGTCTTGAGTAGTTATATAATTTTTTTATTCAAGCCATAATTATGTGTAAACACTCTATTGTTTATAGTCAACTACTTTAAAAATTATTATTATTTAGTTATGTATGTAATTGTTATAATGGCGTGTAGGTAAAAAGTATGGGGTATAAATTGTTTATCTACAACTACATTATAATATATCTGAAGTATGTAGGTCATATTTTAAGTAACGAGACTTTTTAAAGCTATTCTAAGTACTTATTTAAGTACACAGGTAAATGTATGATTTATTTAAGTAATTTTTTTTATATATTATTTAACAATTCGGGCGTCCTCTCGGTAAAAGTGTCATTAAATAAATAACAGTGTCATTAAAAAATAACAGTGTCATTAAAAAAAATTAGTGTCATTAAAAAATAACGTCAATAAAAAATTATAGTGTTATTAAAAAAATAACAGTGTCATTAAAAAATAACAGCGTCATTTAAAAAAATAAGTTTAATTAAAAAATAACAGTGTGATTAAAAAATAGGTGTAATTAAAAAAATACTGTCATTAAAAATAATAGTGTTATTTAAAAAATAACAGTGTCATTAAAAAAATACTGTCATTAAAAAATAATAGTGTTATTTAAAAAATAACAGTGTCATTAAAAAATAAGTGTCATTAAAAATACTGTCATTAAAAAATAATAGTGTTATTAAAAAAATAACAGTGTCATTTAAAAATAACAGTGTCATTAAAAAAATAACAGTGTCATTAAAAAAATAACAAATAATAGTGTCACTGTAAAAATAATATCTTTGAATTATTTTTACAGTATTTATCTTTTTTTAATTAGACGTGAGTTTTCTCTGTGTCGTTGTTGAGAGGTTTTGTCTCTATGCTCTCTTCCTCGGGTTTGCTTTCGTCGACGTTGTTCCAAGGTTGTTCTTCGCCAGAACCGAATAAAGTGTACGCAATAATCTCGATCACATAAAGGCCGATGGTCACGAAGAATATCACACGCCACGCCGATATGGTTTTCTGAAATATTTTCGTATGAATCGTATTAGGAATTTAAAAAATCAGATTCTGGTAATGATACCTGCCTCAGGTATTAACAAAATCTGATGGCATTAAATAATAAATAAACGATTTAAAATCATAATTATTCATGCCTAACTAAACCTAGTGTAAATACGTCAGTTCAATTTAGCCATCTTCTAGCACCTTACACATATAAAATTAAAAGGAAAATTTATGTGATTAGTGAAAACAATAATGGTAATGATAATATAATAATAATTGCTGAACAAGGTCCCAATCAATGTTATTTATGTATTATGTAATATTTAATAAATATAAAGCTCGCGGGGTTAAAAAAAAAGAAAAGAAAGCACCCTACATACATACTACTTACCTACTACTAGTATGATATCAGTAGAAATATAGGTATTAAGGCTTATTAGGTATTATGACTTGGCGTTTTTTTTTTTTTTTTTAATTTGTCAGTGCCCAACAAGAAGATTTAAATCAGTACTGCCGTTTTGATAATATTATTTTGAAAGCTTTGCTTTGAAGTATTTTAGCTATCGAGAGTCCCTTTCAAGAGAAGAGAGAGAGAGAGAGAAAGGAGGAAAACTCACATTTCCATGGGTCATTTTTCCAACGAAAATAGGCACTACAATACCAGGGATAGTAGCCACTGTATTCGTCAACGCCATCAGAGTACCTGTTAATTGAACATAATATTAATAATATCTCTGTAAAATGTAAAAATAATGCGAATAAAACCAATTAAAAATTGTAACAATTGAAATGCCGCATTCACTAAACTGATTCAAATCAAAAAATGAAACCGAATTCATAACAATATTAAGGCCGTCACACAGTGAATCTTTACTAAGTATAATAATTACAAGGAGAAAAGGTTTGTATTTTTTTTTGTAAATTAAAAACCGATTTTAAAAATTCTTTCATCTATATAAAGCTACGTTATCAGCGAGTAACATGGGCTATATTTAATAAAAAGATACGCGGACGAAGACACGTGCAATAGCTAGTTACAAATAATAAGATAATCATCATCAGTGGAAGCTATATGAATAAATAAACAAAAAAGCAAATAAATCGCTATGATTATACTGACTATATCAGTTCTATAAACAGTTCTTAAAACGATCAATACGACTGTATAATATTTTTTGAATTTTCGAACAGTGGGGATAAGTGGATTTTTTTTCACTTATCCCTACCAGGGATAGGGATAGGGATTTACTTAGTAGGGATAGGTGGGACGGGCGAAAAAATGTTGGAATCATCTAACCGATGGAAAGTGTAATAAGTTACCGGCAAAGTTGGGCGCGATGTCGATGTGGTTGGAAAGGAACCCGCAGAACATTCCGCCGATGCAGGTGACGCCAATGGCCATCAGAGCCACGGCGGCGCCACGGTTGCAGCCGATGTAGCACAGCGCCAGCATACACACGGCCGGCACCACCGACGCTACGTTTCATCAGTGATCAAACAACGCTAAGGTGCATTAACACGTTAATTGCCAAGCCGATATGCTGAACTTACCTAGTTTGGCCAAAACAAATACCAGAAGCCAATACGCTGCGGCTGCTATTTTATTGTTCGTACATTATTGTAAGGCACCGCCACGCGACGTCGCGTTAAGGGTTACATCATAATAGACCACTTCACGCGACGTCGCGTTATGTGGCAAGTAACGTGTTAATAAGGTATGCCAGAATCTATCCATACTAATATTATAAATGTGAAAATAACTGTCTGGCTGTTCTTTTTTTTTTTATTATTAAATCAAGGCAGCGCTTGGCCGCGATCTCACTTGATGTAAGGTGCAGATGCGGCCGAAGGTGGACCACGCTTACCTAGTAAGTGCCCATTCACCCTTGACTTGAAGACCCCGAGATTGTAATTATTCGGAAACAAGGACGCAGGCAACCACGCATTAACTACTCAACCGATCATCGTGAAATTTTGCATACACGTTGTCAGGAGGTCAGGTCAAGGACATAGGGTACCTTTCGTCCAGAAAAAAAGTGCTGTTCCCGAGGGATCACCTAAAATAAAATAAAAAAACTAACGCCTGGCCAAAGTGTTTTCAATAAGAGGTCAAGGGTTATAATGCTGATATATATTTTTTATTTTTCAACGCGGACGAAGTCGCGGGCACCAGCTAGTAGTTATTCCCATACCTATAACTAAATCATTTCAATGATCTGTTAATGGACAATGGCAGCAGTCAGGCGAGGTGCCCAATGTGTCTTGTCATTATTAAATAAAGAAATAACTAAAAATCTCGTCCTCTTTTAAATGAGTAACAACGTTCAAACTATGATTGCATACTGCAACAATAATATTTCAATATATAGCTAATATACATTTAAGAAAAAACAGATTTAAATATTTCATCAACACATATGTAAGTATACCTAGGTAACTAACTTCCTAAAGTGTTTGTAACATCAATATAGCAGAAATTTTGTTTAGAAGTTTCGAAATTAAGGTACAGAGGTTACGAAATTAAGGCACACCTAAATAAATTAGGTAAACAGAACGAGAGATAAGTCCACGGAATGATATTGTTCAAGATGACGAAAAAAATGATAAGATTTGACGACACGTTTGGTCTAGTGGCTTGTAACCCTAGCTGTTAACCACACGGTCGCGGGTTCGAGTCCCGCTAGGGGCAAATGTTTATGTTTTAACATTTTTACCTTTGTACCCGAGTCATGGATGTTTGTATTTATAATAAGTTTACAAAAAGAAAGTAATCTATGTAGGTATTTTATCAACTGTCTGGTATCCATAATAGAAGCATTAATTGTTTACTGTTGAACTAGATGGTGCTGTGTGGAATCTTTCGAAAGCAACTTTACTTACCGAAGAGAGTGCCGATTTTCCTGGCCGTAGTGGTGGTGATGACTCCCTTGCCTCGAAGCCAATCCAGGGTCCGGCTCAGCAAGATGCTGAATATCCAGAGAGAGAAGAACGGCAGAGCAGTGGTCACGGCATTCTAGAAATTTATCATTTCTCATTAAAATATTTACCTAATAACGCTTTTCTCTGATTAGAAAAAAAAATGACAGCTTTTACTTCTCTTAAATTGTAAAGAACTTATTCATGTGACTAAAGTATAGTGAGTCAAGGGGTCATGAAAAATTGTGAAGAGTATGCAAACCAATTACCTACGTACTTAACTACCTAACGTGAAATTGCTGCAAATTTTAAAAAATTATGAACTTATTAAAAAAAATTGCACAAACACATCTAGATCAAGAGGATCTTAATTCGGTTTGTTCTCAAAAGGACAGATTCTAAATATACCGGAAATGATACAGGTGCTTACGTCTTATGCTGATTATTTTCTTAATTCATATATGTAGATACATCAGCTACAGTATAAAGTATCTTCTCGACAACGGCATGCAAATATTTGTGTTTAATTGTTTTAATCTATTGAAAATCATATTTTCGTTAATAACTAATATGTTTTAATGTAATAAATAAATGTGTTAAAATTAAAATCCAGAGACAACATAGTATAATCTATTAATAAGCCCAAAAACACTGTGAACAAAATTTGGAAGCTTGTTTTTTTTTTTTCACCATCTCTGTTAGTATTGTTAACTGAAAATGTTTTACAGAATTATGTAATTTTATTTGACTCACCTCAGTCATGTTAAACTTGAGCACTTGTTTCATGTAGAAAGGCAGCTCAATAAGCAACATGTACCAGCCCCAGTTGGAGCAAGCATGAGACACCAATATCGCGAGGAATGGAAGCGACGTCAACGCTGCTCGCCATGGAACCGGCAATTTCTGTAAAGAACATGTAATACTAGTTGTAGTAGGGGAGCCCAAGAGGGGATTTTGGGATTTACTCGAGCGCGTCAGATATTACCAATGTATATTTCCCACGTGTCTCCGATAAGGGATATGTGTTAATCTGCCGGTTTGATTGGTGGGGTTGGTGGCGGTTGGGGTAAAAATTTAAATACAACTAGAGCGCGACAGATTTTCGAAGGGCGAGCATAGACAGATGATACAGAGCTACTTACTTTAGAGTGACTATCAGTTTTTCCTCCCAGTGAAGTCACGATCATGTTACGCTCTTCAGCGCTGATCAAAGGTTGTTGCTGTGGTGAATCCTGAACCAAAAACACCCACAAAATGCACCAGATGCAAGACAGACCACCCATAACGTAGAACACACTCTCCCAACCTGAAAAATAGACATTTTGTACTGTATTGTGTTGTGATGTTAAACAAAAAAAAGTGCCGAAGAATTTATTGTTATTCTCATTTAAAAAAATGCTGTATTTTTACTGGTTTTTATCTTCTGTTTCCAAAAATATTACAGCAATTTTCGTCCTAGTATTTTCGTTGCCACTAATTTAGTACTTATAGCTCAAGTTTGAATATCTTGGCCACATGATGACTGCTTCAGTTAATTATGATGAGTAAGGTGGAAGGGAAGAAATGCGATGGGTGTAGGAGGAAGTCGCGTGGTTACGAAACACGTCATGGTTACGAAACACTCGAGAGTGGACTTTAATAACCTCAGCAGAGCAACTGTTTCAGTTGGCTTTTGACACAAAGAGGTTCAAGAAGGTGACTTTAAACTGAAAAGGCACTGAAAGAGAAAGAGATTCGTTCACCAAATCAAGCCACTTAACAATGGGTGTCACATGCAACATAAAACTTACCTATATTGGCAGTAAGAACGCCAGCCATGAGCATGGAAAGGACACTTCCGAGTGAAGTCCCAGCGTAGACCAACGCAGCCATAACACTACGCTCTGCGGGAGGCGCCCACTTCGATAGCATGACGTGCATTGCTGGGAAAGTTACACCCTGAACACCAGAATAGCTCATCAGTCATTTCACAGTGACAATTTCTTGAGTTCAGCTGATCAGATTTAAAAATTGTTGTACATATCAAAAAATCAAAATTCAAAAGATTTACCTACTAAATAATTTCTATGCTCAAATACTGTTGTGTTATTATCAACGACATAGACTTCTTAATAGTATTTTAGTCTGACTTGAAAAATATTTTTTGGCACATTGAACAAAGGAAAGATTTTCCTTCGTTGAATTTTCCCGTGAATAAAGTGCGTGTTTTACTGGAGAGATAACTGGCTACAAGGTTTAAAAGATTGTATTAAGGCCAATGAAGATCACTTTAAATGAACTTCATAATTAATAAGCGCATAACAATGCTATGATAAATGTTCAAGAAAACGAAGATTTCTTTTCCACACAGATTTACCTACTATATGTAAAGTTTCGAATTCCCATATGAGAAAAAAAATTGTTTTTTTTTCTGAATCTATATATAAAAATCGATGTGTGTATTATGATCCCTTAATGGACTCCAAAAAGAGAATTTTTAATCAAACTTCAGATAGATTAGTAGCGATCGCATAAGAAAAAGGGGCGCGATCGAAGCCGCTGACAAAGGCTAATACATTATAAAATAACACATTTGACATTAGGTATGATTAAAAAAAAACATAGAGCTGGACATCTCATTGGATATTATTAAAACACTCACCCCTCCAATCCCTTCACCGATACGCATTATAACCACAGCAACATAATGCAGGTTCGCCATAACTGGAGTCAGCAAGGTGCATATCACATTTATGAATACACTGAAAAACATCACCCATTTCGCTGAAAACAGCTCCGCAACTCGAGCACCTATAAAACAAGAAAATTTATTATTTTATACATTTGTCTTTTACAAAATTTCATCTGATATTATTATATTTACAAATGTGTTGAAACAATGAAGCCTATAATTTACGACATTATAAAAATAATATTAATTGTTATTATTTGACGACACGTTTGGTCTAGTGGCTAGTAACCCTAGCTGTTAACCAAACGGTCGCGGGTTCGAATCCCGCTAGGGGCAAATGTTTATGTGTTAACATTTATCTTTGTACTGAGTCATGGATGTTTGTATTTATAATATGTATGTATTTACAAAAAAAAAGTAATCTATGTATTATATCAACTGTCTGGTATCCATAATACAAGCATTAAGTTGCTTAGTGTGGAACTAGATGGTGCTGTGTGGAATGTGTGGAGATATTTATATATTATATATTATTAAGATGATAAAAAATTTGAATTAAAGATAAAAATAAATATATGTGAATAATAATATTTATTTAGGATAATTTACAATCCATATATGAAAAAAGAAACTTAATTTAGAAATATCAAAAAAAAAACAAAATATTTACAATCTTAATTTAGTAAGATTTAGCAAAATTATCATCTATAGCTCCCAAGTACGGAATATCATGCGGTAGCAGTCAAGTCTCCTGAATCTGCATTTCGACACAATTTACGATTCTCGACTTGACTAAAAGATTGTAAAAATATTAGCTTACTTTAAAATAGATCAAAGTTACACAAAGTATCCTAATCACAACATAGTACGGGCAGGATCTGCAGCTAAAGGATATTGAAGAAATTCTCCGTAAAAAGGTATATTTACCTGGTACTTGGGAGACGAAGTATCCCCAAAAGTAACAGCTGAGAACAATGCCCTGAATTGATGACGACCATTCGAAAGGCCCATCTGCTTCCTGAAATATGAAATTCCTGTTTATTTAGGCGTTTATGGAATTATTGATGTCAATTTTTTTCAACAATAGATTGGGGGTTCCCAACCTCCAAACGGATATCGATATTATTTTCCCAAAGAAAAGAGCGGAATATAAGGAAGGTTTGTGTAACATATGTACATATAATTTATATATACTATATGTTTGCAATAGAACGCAATAGCTAATTATAAGTATAAACCTATTTTAAAAATTCTTTCATCTACATTATCAGCTACTCAGCGAGTAGGACTTAATATAGGCTATATTTTATTTCTAATTTGGACCATTAAAACACGAAGTCAATGACAATATGTCATACTTAGATGGACACGAAATGACGTCTCCGCCGCGCCACAATGGGAATGCGTGATCGATGAAAACAGTGCCTAAATTATAGTTAATAAATTCAACACCAAAAGTAATTGAATGTTGGCAGTTCGTTCTCATTGAGTCTCGTTGAATCCAATTTTACAAACTATAAAGCGAGTTCACGCGTCATTGTGTTGTGTTCGTTCTGAATTCTAACTAATTCAAGTGTCTCGCTCCTTTAAAAGTTTCCTCTAAACTTTATTGAGTATTATTTATAATATGATTATGAACTAACTCAACGCCAACAGGGCTGGATATAAAACGATAAGCACACACCATGAACGAACACCTCTGTTTGCAAAATATTAATAATGTAGGCATAAGGTCTAGCAGCCAATCCACAAAGCCAAAGTGCGAAAAAAAAAGAAAATTTACTACAAATTATTATTTATTAAAAATAGCCTCTATTTGAATAATAACATAATAATAAAAAATATATTATGTTTTTTTATATATATATTGTAAAAAATGAAAATAAATAAATGTGAAAAAATATAATAATTTTGATACGGTTTTCACTAATGGAAATAGCAATAAACGAGTAAAGTTTAAGTACACAATTTGTAGAAAAAATTAAATCCTCTCGATGCCAGGTTGGGTCGCTAGTTGAATATATGTGCATTCTGTCAAATAGGGATTGTCGAAATTATTTTTGTCGCTATGTCGGCACAACTGTCCTCTATACTGATGAGTATGAACGCCATAGGTCATTCAGTTTATAGAGCGTTATTTTGTCAATTCATATTAAGTGTGTTTTGCGATTTTTACAATGGATCGAACAAGGAATCTACTCTTAAATTTGGCATTGCGAATTGAATTTCGTGTACCGAAGTGCTAAAAAATGTTAACAAGTCTTACGATGAATCCACTTTATCAAAATCACGTGTGTGCATAAACGTCTTCAATCAAGAGTAGGTGACGATGACAGTTTATTATTATTTTTATTATTATCGGGGTGTCGGAATTCTTGCGATAAGATGAGACAATAAATAAGGAATATTATTACCAATGTTTGAAAGAGGAAATTCGTCAAAAAAGGCCAGATTTGTGAAAAGAAAACTCATGGATTTCGCACCACGATATCGCACCATTTCACACGGCTATCATTGTGAACGCATTTCTAGCCAAAAACTCAACAAATCTTTTAGAACAACCACCGTATTCCCTGATATAGCTCCAATCGACTTTTTGCTTTTGGAAAAGCTCAAATTAGCACTTCGAGGCACCCATTTTCAGTCGATAGGAAACATAAAAGAGAATTCGCAGCAGGCACTGAAGTCGATTCCAATAAAATCGAAAAAAAATTTTTGATTTTTTTTTATTTATTTACACACAAAACAAAAATACAATGGTGGTACACAGTTTAGGTGTACTATAAACTCAATTAGGTTTTTAGCGTACACCTGAGTTGTCCACAATAACAAAAATATAAAACATAAACATTGCTACAAACAAATAAAAGAAGTCGAAAAGCGATTTTGTAAATCTTATTTCGAATAAAATGCTTTGAATTTGAATTTGAAAAAGTATAGATATTTGTAGGTAGATACAATTTTAATACGCTTTGATACAACGAACCTGCCTGTCCCACTCTTACATGCAGCTGACTCATATAAGCGCATCCTTGTTGACAACAAGAATGCACACTATCTACGGGATGTTTTAATTTTACTAAACTTTATCTTAATAAATGATGTATAAATTAGGTACTATATTTTTAATTTCTTAGTATTAGTTATATTATCTTTAAGTTAAGTTATTGGTAAGTGTATAGTTTCGGAAGGAGCACATTTTGAAGGCGATACAATAAATTTGGATAAATAATACATATTTTGTGTTTGTTTTATTGACCGATTCGGTACTTTCTTCACATAGTAGTATGTACAATTAGGATTCGTAAAGTCTTCACGAGAAGGTATTTCGTTTGCCGCGTACACTCAAATTAAAGCATTTGGAATCAACCCAAAATTTATTTAATGACCAATAATATGAGGTTTGAAAATAACTCGACACATGATGCGGGTCGCCCAGTTAACCTTCCCCAAGGTCATGATTAGCCAACCTTGAATTCATTATGACATAATCCTCATTAATCGTTCAATAAACTTTGCGAATTCGATTCGGTAGTTAGAACAGTTTAGTTTTTAATTACAATATAATTGTTGGGATATTAATTATAAATAGCTGCAAACGTATAATCATATTAAAATAGAAGAACAAAAATTAAATATAAATCCTAAATAAAACTAAACTAAACTAAAATCTAAAACTAAATAAGCCTAAAAAATATCTAAAAAATTGGGCGCCCGCGGCATGGTGCCGAGGATGCTGGCAGCATTTCCTCGCTGTATTGCAATGCTAATGCGTTGCGCGAGGAAACTGCCAGCTCGTCGGTCACCAGTGGTGTTGGTAAGCCTTTTCGAAATGTCTTTGAAAAGTTGGCGAGCGCTGGGACCCCACGGACCAAGGGTCTCGACTCCGAACGGCATAAAAATGTATCCGGAACCGAGACTCTGGTATTTCGCGGTCTTTAATTTTTCGGCTACTTTAGCGGCCGCACCCATTTGCCTACTCGTTTCGTGGATGCGGGAAGGAGCCAATGTGTCCACGCAAGTAGCGTCCCACACTAGAACCCTTCCCACACTCCATGGAATCAGGGACATGCCGTCCGGTCTCTTACCGTCATCCCTGGCTATGCCAGTTGGTTCCATTAAGGTAGGAACGTTGATGGTGGCAAGAGACCGGCGGATTATATCATTGAGTGCGGCGTGTCTGGAAAAGCGACCGGCGCTTTTCTGACATGAAAGCCCGTGGTGACCCAACTCGTCAACTTCGTTGCCGCAGGCACACCTGTGTGGAGCACAGACACGAACCCCGAGACGAAGACACGTGGCCAGACGAAGGGTGTCTGGCTCGAGGAACGTGCCAATGTTTGGCGACGGGTAGGCCCGCAGCCAATCTCCGGACTCCTTCGCCCCTGTAGCCAATAATCTGGCCTGTTCTGAGCCCGTGCTTTGACTTAGGAGAGAGTTAAATGTAATTTCGCATATTGTGTCATCCCAGCTCCTCTGACAATTTGGATGAGATGGTAAATCCTTGCTCGGGCAGGCAACTGACCAAGCCTTTCTGGCCTCCTCCAAGCCCGCAGTCTCATAGTTTGAGGGAAGATCCCGTAAGATTTTACCTATGAGACTAGTGGAGCTGTGGACGGAAGATAGAAAAGCTGGTAAGGACACGCTAGAGATTTTTCGGATCCCTAGCCCACCATGTCTGATGGGTAAGGATGCTTGGGTCCAAGACTTGTCGCTGAGCTGAATGTTTAAAATCGATTCCAATGTTAACCTTATAAGGTCGTCTAAAGGTGATAGAATATTTTTAAATTTCCAGAAAGGGCTACAGCGAAGAACATACGTTAATTTAGGGACGAAAAGGCAAAATTTGAGGATAGATATTGCATAATGCGGGCTTATTTCTAGTAGGCGGTCGGAATAGTTTTTGAATTTAGAAATGGAATTTTGTATAAAATCCGAAAAGGAGTCTTCAAAAACGGGGGACCCTAGGAGGTAAAGAGAGTGGTTATAAACTATTTTGATGTTAGGTGTTAGTACATTGAATTTTTGTTGAATTTCATGGTAATTTGGACAGGAATTTGGGATGTATAGCTCACATTTATTGAAATTCAGTTCCAAACCGATGTTTTTAAATTCTGCCTGAATTATTGTAAGATCAGACAAAACTGTGTGTACATCTCCTCCTAGGGTTCCATCGTCCAGGTACCATACGTTAAATTTAGATTTTAATTTTTTAATAATAGGGCTGATTGCCAGAGAGAAAATTGCGGGCCCGAGAGGATCACCCTGCTGACAGCCGACCTCGGATGATAAAACGTTTTCTCGGTAGAATAATTTAGTGGGATCTGCGTACGAGAGAAGAAGGTAATTGTAGATTTCAGGAATATTATGTTTTGCTTCTGTCAACAGAGTCTCTCTGTTTAACGAATTGAAGGCGTTTTTCACGTCAATTTTGATCAACACTTCAGACGTTGTATTGGTGAGGAAGGTGCGCAGGGAGTGTACGGCTGCTTCGCAACCCCTTTTGGTTCCAAAGCCTAATTGTATCGGTTCAAACTGAGATTGTAGTTTTGTTTTGATGTGTCGGACAGCTATTTTAGATGCAAGACGTCGAAGTGTTGTACCAACGGCTACAGGTCGTACCCCGCCATCTTTTTTAGTTAAGGCGATAAGATTGGCGCCGAAAAGGATTGGGACTATGTCGGAGTTGATGTTGCCAGAATACATTTTGTTAACTAATTTTGTTATTGAATTTAGGAGCTTTTCACCAGCATCGCCAGCAGAGGTTGAGATAAGGTCCTTAAGATGTTGGGGTGAGATCCCATCCATTCCAGCCGCTGAGCCGGTTTTAAACGAAACAATCGCGTCAAGGGTGTCTTTATTGTTGATCGTTAAGCATACTTGTGTAGCCGTTGGTGGATCCAGGAAATACGGTGTTGAAGGAGCTGGGGGATGTTTAGACTGTAGGGACGAAAGAGTTTCAGGGGTATCTGGTGACAGCACATCGCTTGTGAAAAGGAGGCGAGCAGCGCTTTTTAGGTCCCCATCGCTAATTTTAGCTTCTATGTATTTGCCTCGATTAAAAGATACACTGTTTCTTTTATTAGCTGCGGAAAGAGGACAAGTTTGATTAGAACAGTTATTTTTAATCTTCTGTGTAAGAGAGATGGATGAATTGTTATTATCGACGTGAAGCGTGTGAAAAGAAAAAAGAAGGAGGTTATGCCAGTCATGAATATTATTATTTTCTAAGCATTTATCGATTATGTTGGACAGATGAGTAGCGACGGTGATTCTAGCACCACGTGGTATTCTTTTAACTAATTGTGTACTGAGTTTTAATTTGCTAATATGATGATAGAATGAAATGACTGGATCGTTGGTGAGTGAAGGTGCGGATGGAGGAGTATTATGGCTGCATGCTGAGGGTGCGACATTTTGACTTTTACAATTTCTGTGTGATTTTGTGAAATGAATATTAAGTGCTCTTACAGATTTAAAATGTCTGGGGCACAAGCTGCATGTGTGATTTAACGAGGTGTTGTCATCAGGCTGGGAGGAAGGTTGCATCCACACACGTATAAAAATTATCAATCAGAAACTTAAAATACAATGATTAGGAAACTTAAATTAAAATATACTAAGAAAAATAGTAAAATACACAATATAATAAAAGCTTGTTGATTCACCCATTGTCACTTCTGTCAAATTGTAATATGTATCGGACACCAAACAATCAACAACACCAAACAAGATATTTATGTATTATTCTTGAATAGTAAGTCGCCACAAGTAAGTATACGATATACAAAAGTCGCCTATTTTGCTTGCGAAAAAAAAATTCTTCTCTTGCAACTGGTTAGGTTATTTCAGTTACGAACATGGATGAAAGGAATTTTTCACATGTCATCTGATCTACTACTTTACGCAGTAGCACATTTATCAGCGCCTACGCTCTTGTATTTATTTGAATCAGTATACGTGATGCAAGGAACTTTTCTCCTTATCCTTTGCCTTTTATCCTGTCAAAGTAGACAGTGTCTTGTGATGTTTATCCACAAATTATCTCGTAATTAGATATAGGTGACCATCCAATTATTTTGTAATTTATTTGTAATCTAGCGATAGTTATGTAATCTTTTCCTTTAACTTTATTTTGGTCTGAAATTGTTTTGAAATTACTATTTTCTAAGAAAAATCCGAAAATGGTTGTATTGACACACACACGTCACACGTCAATCCAAATTCAAATTAAAAATTAAAATTAAAAATTTAATTAAAAACAGTTAGCCGAACAACGATAGTTATTATTCACATACATGTTCAGCAAATTATTCGTATCGTTTTTTTTAACTATTATTATAAGTGGTTATAGCTTATATTCTAAAGGAGTGAATAAAATACCTACTACATAAGAATTATTATATCTTCATAACTTATTTATAAACTGTATGTAAGTTATATCAAGCTTGGATCCCCTAGGCAGAGTTTATAGCGGAACTAATTTCTGACCAAGGTTATAAATATAATATAGGTTAATATAGAGAGATTATGGCCTTATAGAAATAATGCACGTCATTGGACCACATTCAAATAAATATTCTGTAATTTATTTTTAGAAAGCTAAAAGTACTGAAATTTACTTCTCCTGGCCTAATTTCTGAATCCAGAATTTAGGACATCACATTAATTGGACACACGAATGAAATATCAACAATCAGATTCGCAAAAACTCGGTCACCGCATAATGGAAGTCGAGTATGTGTAAAAATAACTTTTCTTTAAACATCTGTCCAAGTAAATTGTGTTTGTGTGAAATAAACGTTCTACTATATAAAGACAATTAAGGTAAGTGGGATTTATATCATGTTACAAGCGGTCCGCCCCCGGATTTGCACGGATGCAATTTTTTTCTGCAAATTATGTATATACACAAAACATTCTCGTTCATCGCTCTTTCCGTTAGTGAAAACTGTATCAAAATCCGTTCGGTGAGTTTCGAAGAAGTTAGCGAAAAACAATTTATAATATGTAGAGATAATATTTTATATGTCTCGCGATATACGTTTCGGATTTTTGTGATCCGTTTTTTGTTAGTATATTTTTAAATAATAATTATTCTATACACAATGTCCACATGTTTAATCAAATTAAACAAAGCAAGCTGGGGGCGTTCAAGTATTACGTAACGCAATTTTTGAAGAATTTGTGAAGAATTGAGAATAATTTCCCAAAAGGACCGGATCGTATGTCCAGCTTGTGATTGGACGAGTTAACAATCCGCCGAGTTACGTCGGTAACTTTCGTTCGTCGAAAATGTGTAAACAATATGCACATCTTACCGCAACATGAGAAGAATTCGGAGCTACGCATTCCTCCACAACTTGCGTCTCAACTTTGGACTCATTCGCTTCGGCCAGTTTTATCGCCGTGTGGTTCAGCATTCCCACCATGGCAACAGACAGGTTCACTTTCAAACCGTAGACAATAGCCATGCCGATTGATCCCAGCACCGATAGAATGTATCGCGCCGGGACCACGCCTGGAAATTTAAAAAAATACGATTGTACGTCCATGAATTTTAAAATTATAATTTAGTGGCGGCCAACCTCCGGCTTCGCTCGTCATTCATTAACATTTCTCGTTTATCTCTCTTTCAGGTTTTTTAGAAATAGAGGAGGCCAGACAGACTCGAACAGTTCAAATGTAAAAAAAAAACACTATTCTTAATTACTAGTAGGTAAATTATTTAAATATTTATGCAGTTCATTAATTTTTATCGTCAACAATAAAAACATGTCATTAAACATTTATAACAATAGAACATTATTGTTTACGATTTGATTTTTACCAATCACCACAACTTCTTATCGTAGAGGAATCCAAATGGCAACGAATGCACGGTAAGGTTGCATTTTAAAATGAACATTCATTCCGGTTTGTTTCACTTTCAGATAGAGGTGGAAATTCTTTAGAACCGATACTTATCATAATTCATTCTCCTAGAGTGAAAACTATCTATACTTATACTTATCTATACCCACTAATCTATAAAATGAAATAAGTCTATTGCTGTATAATTTACAATACAATATAGATATAATATTTATTACCAACGATCGGTTTTTCCAACAGCTTGTCTTTCGACAAAAGCCTCCTCCAAAGACTTCCATCTATCTCAGTCTCTTGTAATTCTGATCCATTCTGGACCCGCAACTCTTTTGCGGGTCCTTATATCTTTTGCGATCCCTGGGGTACCACTCCGATATTATTTAATTTAACTAATCTATACTAATATCATAAAGAGAAAAGTATAAACAGACAGTAGAGTACCTTACATCCAGAGAAAGTACTGTTACCAAATAATCATCTTTATCTTTACTGTTACCAAATAATTCTATGCTTGTCAAAATAACATGAACAATAGATTGATCTAAGGAAAAAAAAGGCAAAGACCAAGTCGCGAGCAAAAGCTAGTAGATTAGGTACAAATTTATCTACTTAAATTCGTTCTGGTTACCGATACTATAACAGTTATTACCTACTATATCTAACAGAAACACCTACATATGATATTTACATTTGCAAACAACTTGTTAGCATATCCAGTCAATAACTTAACTTGGATTTCTTATAAAGATTTTAGTCTGTAAGTTATAAGATTTAGATATTTAGTCTTAAGACCCAGCTAAGAATAGACAGAACAAAGTGTGAGCTTTCATTCATTCATTAATTGAAATTGCAGACGAACGATACCATAGTCATGTGAGGCTTATCTAAGATAATTTAGATTAGATTATATAGCTTAAAGTAACACCATTATTTGAGACATATTAGAGATTTTTTGAATTGTGGAAATGTTATTCATCTTATCTCTACTCTTCTCTATTTCAATCTCTATGTAGCAAAAATTTTCAAAGCAGATAATAACCTCGATGATCTTAGAATTTTTTTTAAACAGATGAGTAGTTTCAAAGACTCCTCCCACATACAAACAAACAAATAAACATACACAATTTACCTTTTTATAATATTAGTATAGATAAATAAATCTATTCTAAATCAGGTGCAATGACCTACGATGTTGGTTATTATCGCTTTCAATATTATGTTACGTATGTCTACGCGCGTGAACGTCATAGCCGAGACCGTGTGCATACATAATTAATATAATTTCATTGCCTTGCATCACCTAAACTAAAGTTTAATAGTAAGCTGTGAAGAGTGTGAAGTTAACAAAGTGTTGTACAGTTTTTATTAAGTAATTACTTACTAGCTGAACCCAGCCACCCTTCGCTGTGGCTCAGTCAGCAACGTTCCATCGGTTTCCGTTGATTTTTGGGATAAAAAGTAAAAAAGTATATAAGATTATTCATCTGTTTAAATGCAATATTGTGTAAAAATTTCAAGTCAATCCGTCGGCTAGTTTTCGAATTTTTGAAGCATATAAAAACCAACACAACATATATGTATATAGATTACCTCGGTCAGCAAATGCGACAATTTTTCCTCTGTATATCATGAACCTAGAAAAAACAACGGACGGAGTGCTGTCACTGTACAAAGTGAAGCACCGTAATGGCGGCGCGTTTTTATTTGTGCGTGTGCGTTTTTACATGTGGAAAGTGATTCTTTGTTCTTTTTTATCACATAAAGTGCTACAGGAACAACATTTCACGACGCATGTGGCATAATTAAATAATTATTTTAATTACTCATTACGTGTGCACTTAATCAACGCTAGCAGCGTAATGGCGGACACCGAGCTTACTATGGTTTGTATGTGTAGATGTTAATATACACGTTACCGAGCTTACTACGGTGCTCACTATATTAGTATATGGAATTCCGTCTGTTGTATTTTCTAGGTTCATGCTGTATATGTATATGTTAATTTGTGGATAACGGTGCTTATTGCACATTTAATACTTTTTATTACCTAATACACATTGTACAATTGTCTTTTATCTTAAATAAAATAAAATAATAAAATAAAATAATAAAATAAAAAATAAAATACAATCTAAGGTAATGCATTCAGCATGCTTGGGACCCTTTTGTACGAGAGGATACCCACCGGCCTGGGAACAGACAGGGCCTTGGGTTATGTCGGGCTCCCGCCCCGAGATGGTAGTGGGGTAGACCTACCGACTAAACCTTTGTGTTCTCTGCGTACGCTATTGGCAAAGTTGCGAGGTCGGACGAACACTCTTCCGCAACTCCGCCGCGGGGGTCCTTAACCGGACACTGCTCATTGGGACGGCGCATCCGAACTGCCAAAGTGAGCCGTGCCTCTCGCGATGAAGCGGGCAGTAGAGTCCCCATCTACCGCCCTAGTCCTGTCAGGGATCCAAGTGGCGAGCGTACGCCAGCCGCCTGCGTCCAGTTCGTCGGCGACGGATGGGATGGGACAGGACGTCGTCCTCCCGATCTCTCTCCGTCGCCTCCTTCGAGTGCCTTCGAGAAGGATCGAGTCGCTCGCCAAGCGGCTCTGCTGCCGACCTTTTACTACGTTTTTTTTTTCTTTGCTTTTACTACGGTCGGCAGAGAAAAACTAGAGGACCGAAGCTTAATTTAATAACACAATTTGTAAATAGTTAAGATTTTATTAATTATAATTTGCAAAGATCATACAATACAATTGAGAAAAAGACTTGTAGCTTCATCCCTTAGCGATCATGACTCAGTTATCCACTATTAGCGAAAATTAAAACAAAGTTTTCCTACAGAAGACATGTTATTAGCTAAAAGCTAAGATCGCGTTACACATTTCTTTCGTTGTATGATTAAAGTGGTGTTGATACAGGTAACGTCCCCGATTAGAAAATGCTAAAAGGAAGTGTGCGGATTGCGTTACGATATCCATTAGGTATGTAAACTTTATGGTGCTCTAATACGAGTAACTGCATCAAAAGACATTAAAAAGTGAATGATTTTTGGAGTTTCCTCCTTAAGAATCGATTTTCATATATAAAGGGTATGAATTATGGGAGTAAAATCAAAATTGTCACATGTCACGCGTTACGCGTTAGTTTTAATTTTAGCGCCATCTACACAATATCTCTAAAACTAGAATATGTTACGAAATAATACATCCTTGCGAAAACTAGATAGCACCGATAATCATGTATCATAATTCGAACAGAGATGGCGCTCATATTAATTCGTTATGATAATTTATTCGTTTGTTCGTATTTATTAAATTATTTATTTATTGTTCGTAAGGAGTAAACTCCAATCGTGCGTCGGAGCTGACACACACACTTTTTTTTTAACTTGGCCTAAATTTATAAAACCGTTTCTGCTCTCGGTGGTACGCTTCACTTCATCTATACATATAAATAAATAAAATTGGAGTGTCTGTAATATTGAAATAACCGTTTTTTACTACATGCATATGAATATATATATATACGGTACATACACCAAAATAACATTTTTAACCATTTTTGTCTGTCTGTCTGTCTGTCTGTCTGTCTGTCTGTCTGTTTGTTCCGGCTAATCTCTGAAATGGCTGGACCGATTTTGACGGGACATTTTTTGGCAGGTAGCTGATGTAATAAGGAGTACCTTAGGCTACGTTTATTTTAGAAAAATTCTTTTATTAGAAAAAATACACCCCGGGCAAAGCCGGGAGCGGGCCGCTAGTCGTAAATAAAAATAGTGCGCTTAGGGTGTTATATAAGTCCCCCCCCCCCTAGATGGGTCAAGACTGTGCAGTGGTGGGGGGGCTTAACCCTCGGTTGCAGGGGCCGATGGGGTCACCGATCTTTGCATGACTGATCGGATTGTCGCTGGGGGACTGAAGACCCACGTGCGTGTGCTCCGAGCGGACTCCGATCATCGGATCAAAGGACGCATCGGACAAAAAGGTTGAAACTACCTACATTTATTTATGGTTTAGCTAATTTTATATACCAAAGGGACGTTGTCTAAAGGCAATTCGAAAATAGTAACCCACATTTGAATTTTAAGTCGCTCGGTAGAACACCGTTATACGACCTCTCCGGAAGGTAAAGGAGCGAAACCATCGATGAAGAAAACCCGTAATGCGCCTGTCAAATAAGAATCCATATTAAAATTACGTAGTAATAAAGCTCAATGATTAAAATACTGATTGTTTCCTTTTTGACTAGTATAAATAATAATTTTTTATCCCTTTTAATATTTTCATATCACTTTTTGTAGTTGAGATCTCATTAAAACTGAGATAATTAATTATTATAATTTAATAAATAATTCTAATCATATGGCTTGCGATGCTAAACCTCGCTCAGATAATATCGATACACACTCAGGTAAACTGTCGATATTTTCGAACGACTTTACCTACCGATTAATATCGAGCGATAAATCGTGTCTTTTTGGGAGAGCTTTAATTTTGAATATTTTGAATATTTCTCTATGACAACTCTACCTAATATGTGCATTGAATATATAAAACATCGGGTCAAGGAATCATGCCTATTTAATATTATCGTAGGTGCGTGAAAGAGCCGTAGAAGCAACTATAGGTATATATTCAAATGAGCCTACAGCTTTTGCTAAACATCATAATAATACACAATAAAATCAGCGATTGGCTAATATTTATTCAAGTAACGTGTTTATTTGTCTTAGAATACTAAATCTACTCAATTTTAATATTCTGTAGCTGAGTGGTAGAGGATCTATATGTCTAGATGTAGATGTCGGATCTAGATGTCCAATCACTAAAGTTTACAATAGAGCTAATTAGAAGGATCAATGTGTACAAATCGATATTAAAAATTACATTATTTTAAAATTATTATCCTAGTTTTTCATATTTATTTTAAAAAAACAAAATCTTGCAAAATGCAAATACATCTAACTATCTATCATCTAACCAAATGCAATATCACACACATTTGGTTAGATGATAGATAGTTAGATGTACAAAATAAAATGTGATTTGAATGACAAATCCTAATTCAAATCCAGGCAATATTTTGTTAGGTCTACTTTATTTAAAAATACTGTCTGACAAGAACGGCGGTTTTGAATTTGGAATGTTCCGTAGGTATAATGTAATCTCCGCACCAAGTTATGAAATAGCATGGCAACAATTACACATTCCGAGTCTAATAATATTTGACCTTGAAAAGGTCACAGGATGTCAATATCATTCTACACGTATTTACAGAAAATCAATTGTTACAATTAGATGATTTTTTATTATGTATGTACATATATAAGACAGGCTTACGTCCACTTCTGAGTAGGTGGTTATTACCGGCATCTATGGTATTAACACAAGTAGTAAGGTGCTACAAGTACCTACGCTGCCGATTTTACTAGGATTAAGTATAAGAAACGGATAGGGTAATGGGCTCTGGGGATGCCAGAACATTCTCTCACGGAAACAAGGTGATCTTCTGCAGTTGAATGTTTCCGCCGCCAAACAGGCTGTCTAATTTATGACTGCGAAACGCAGTAAGTAGATAAATATTTATTCTACTTTATTCAATATTTAAGTTTATTATGCGAATTAATAGTTTTAAGAATTTATCTATGAAATCTAAGATGATTAGTCTTATTTCCTCAAACACAATAAGTACCTAATATTTGTTATACTTAATGTAGATATAAGAACATTTTCCTACAGAGAGTCATCTCCGCTTAACCATAAGCCAACAATTCGCGAATGAATCGAATATTAAAATTCAAACTCAAGTAAATAAGTAATTATACGAGATAAATAAATGTGCATGGAAAAAAAATTTAAATTTTAAATTTTCTATAAATGCAATTCAGTAACACGAAACAAATAGGTATTTAATTTAAACGCTGTCTGTATTCTATGTGGTTCTAATTATCGATATGACAAACATTATACAAACATTTGTGTCTACCACTAACACCTCTCACTAGTTCGGTCAACCGAACTGTTAACCGAACTACTGGGAATACACCATTTATTCTATTAAATAGACAGATAAATGGAAAATCTATTTTTCGGACATCTAATCTACGGTATCTTATAAAAAAAAAGCGATAAAAACATTTATGTATGAGCTTGCGATAATGATAACTAGGTAGTTATGCAAATAACATCTAAAAATATTCTGATATATTTTAATAACCAGGTTAGACAGAAGATAGAAGATATTATGATAATAATAAAATTGTAACAATCACGTGCCTTTTTTAAATAAAATAATTTGTTTGAATACTAACTATTTTGTTTCTATATTTTTTATTTAAAGTAATAGATGGGTTTTTATATAATTAAATCTTAGTGGATTATCATATAATATTTAGCAATATATGTGTAACTACAAAATATATTGTTCTTGTTTGAGTAGGTACTGGCGGTAAATTATTTATTAGATACCATATTAAATGAGTTTAAAAAATGAACAAAAGATTAAAATACTTTTTATAAATGTAAGTATAAAATGTCACAACATTAAAATAAATGTGACAATATCGCCTGTAATCACTAATAAATAATAATAAAAATATTCACTCACGTCCCAAAATATTCCCTTTGGCAGGAACATCCATTTTCACTACAGATTTAATTCAAAAATCGAACAATACAATTAATTATCGTGTATCTATGAAATAACTGTATAGATCCACGCAACGTTCTCATGTATGACGAAACGAGCACTGAGCGAGTGCGCCTCGTTTATTTACTTTATATTTAAAACTTGATTTAAAACACGTGCCGATGAACATGTATTAAAAGCATAGCGTCTGAAACGCTTTTGGTTTGCCGCCCATAACATGAATAGCTTTCGCGTTTCGCGCTTTTTCAAGGTGACCTTCAAGAGTAAGATCAATGAAAACCAAAGGCTCTATTAGGCAATTTCGTACGAACACCGAACATCTTAAATGAGCATAAATAATTCTGTTTTTTTTATGGATGGTTATGTAAATTTTCTACTATTTTCATTTAGCCCTAATGTAAACTTGCTCTTTATAGCAAATCTGTATAGTATTTTTTTTAAAAGATAAATTGGTTGCAAGTGTATTATTTCATTTCTATGATTTTATACTTTAGTAGTAACATGCATTTTCTAATTTAAAATAATTTTTAAAATACTTTTCTTAGTTGTTTTATTTGCTTACATAGTTTCTTAACAAAAACGAAACGTATGTGACGTTATTATTTGACAGTGACAAATTAGTATTTGACATTTAACAAGCCCATATGCTGTGTCACTCATTTGTTTGACTTTTCCAATATAATTTCTCTTCTCTTTCTCTGAGACTGAGACATGAGTGAGTGAGTGATGAGTGAGACCACTGATGCCAACTTAGCTATTTTATAGCTAGATCTAGCTATTTTTGCACCCCTGTCAGCTACAATTTCTAAAAATTGTAGCTGACAGGGGCTATAAGTATATGTATATATAACAAATGGGAACCGTGGAGAAATATCCAAAATCACTGGATTCTCAGGATGTACAATCATCTTCCCTAGATTTAGATATATTAATAATATTTTACCATAAGTATGTACCTGTAAATGTATCGAAATTAAAGTTATTCATTAGTTTTAATGTAGAAAAACGATTTTAACGATTAGTTTAGTTTTTTTTTTAACTTTCGCTACTTCTAGCTACTTTTGGGGCAAGATGTGGGAATCTGGCAACTTTTTGCAAAAGATCTAGCTACATACAGAGATGACAGTACAGTTGGCAACACTGAGTGAGACAGTTACGATCAGTTACGATTGATTCTCGATTGCCGTCACCCGTGAGCCGTGGTGTATTTTGTAGTGTTTACAAATCGTAATTAAAATTTCAAACTCTTCATATAAGAAGAGCCGTTCAAATAATAATATATAATATTGGAGTTTTAAATTTGCATATTTTCCTAAAAGTATTATATTTTTAAAACACCCATTACGTGAAATATTCAATTCTCCTTTACACAAGTGAAAGTTGTTAATACGTGGATTGTGTCCATTCAATAAAGTTTTTTGTGTATAAATAATAAAAACTTTTCTTCGGTTAGATGTGTGATTTACGGAAATAGTATAACCATGGATATTCTGTAAAGTTTTTATTCAGAAATTACTCGTATAGCGTGGTATTAAAAAAAGAATAGTCTGTGTACTTGTAGCAAGCCTTATCAGGAAATCGGCCAGTACTTACTCCGTATTTAACTTTGAACATTCCAAAAATGGCTCTTAAAATGGAACAGAAAACCGATCTTGATTTTATTCTGAAGAATTTGCTTGCTGGAGGTATGTAATTGAATTTCTAACTTTCTATTTATATGTATATTTATCTCAATCAAAACCATATAAGGCTGCTAAAGCTTGCTAAGTTTTTAAATAATAATTAATTACCATCTTATCAGCAGAACATAATAATTTTACCAACTGCAAAAAAATAATAGCTTGACATACAGTATAAACTCTTTGTAACTATTCTCAAGGGACCAAGCGATTTTTTTTTCTCGTTATATATGGAGGAAAGAAAGCAAAATAACCAAATTTTCCGAGCCAACCTTCTGATGCTTTAAAATCAGTTAACTAACTATTAAATGCCTAGTTTTTTGGAAAACTTCAGCCCTGAGTTTCCGGCACTGTTTCTTAAACCACAACAACATTGCTTGATGTTATCTTCTAATTTGGCTTCCCCAAGTTTTAGAGGACACCCCTGCAGCTCTGCCTGTAGAATTGATTCTTTGTTTTTCCAAATGTTATTAACAGTAGATGGACTTAGCCCTAAACATTTTCCATTATTATATCTGTATATTGGAAGCAAACTATCATAAATCACATTTGCAAATTATTCAGTATGCATGATAAACGTCAGCATGTGACTTGGACATGTATCAAAAGAAAAACTTTTTCATTTTCTTTGATAGTAACCAGTTCATTTTCTTTGAAGTATACCAGTAAATTGAGCGTAAAATACTAATTCCAATAGCATGAAAAAGAAACTTTTTTAAAATTGACAGCATAGTATACCTCCCATATACAGTTATGTATTATGTACACTATTAAAAATACATTGCAAATATTTGCTGCCATCTAAATATACACATATTTCTTTGTAATAGAGAATTGCTGTTCCTCTATAAAGAGTCCATTAATGTATGGGGTTGAGTTTACCTCAACCCCATACATTAATGGAGCAAATTGTACAAATTTCTAGGGAGGTTTACGTTATAACAAACAACATTATTAAGAGTGGACATAATAATACTGTGTATGTTGCATACGGCATTTTATAGTGCTAAACGCAACAATAACGCAAATATACATATACCACTAAATTTAAATATCTATTTGTGTTATTAGATATACATAGTGAAAGTTTGAATAATTTAAATTTTAGGTGTGGCAGGAATGTGTGCTAAAACCACAGTGGCACCGTTAGATAGAATAAAGATACTTCTTCAGGCACAATCATCTCATTATAAACACCATGGTGTCTTCGGTGGGTTGACTGCTATTGTTAAGAAGGAGTCTCTGATTGCTCTGTACAAGGGTAATGGTGCGCAAATGGTCCGAATTTTTCCATATGCCGCCACCCAGTTTACCAGTTTTGAAATTTACAAAAGGGTGAGTCTTATTTATTTTTTATTTTAATCAAGCTTTACAAAGGTTAATTAATGTATTGGTAATGCAATGTATCTTCTTTCCATGCCTGCCCATAACTGTCTCAGCTATCATTAATGGCCAGGTACAAATTCCGCACATTTGCCTTCTTTCTGTGTGTCATTTTAAGTTTAGTTTTAAAAATGGATAAATTGAATTAATTGTTATTTAATGGTGCTATAATCATGACAATATAAATATATTTCCTATACCTTATAGTTGAAAGTTGTTTATTTATATAAGTGTAACTAAAACTGTCCCTTATAGTTAAAAAAACCTAGTATCTAACCGTAATTAGGATAAATAATGTAGGACCTGACTACAGTTCTGTGGGAAAGTTTGCGTATAGAGAAACAAATTGCAATTAATTTCAGGCCCAGTCAAACATTGTTTGAGCATACTAAAAAAAAAAATTAAGTAATAAATATTTTGATAGTAAAGTTTTGGAGATCTCCAAATGTTTGAACTATTTAATATGTTTGTTTGTAACCATTATAGAAGAATGTGGTATGGTAATGTGACTTTTATTGACAAACTAGTTCACTCATATTGAAAGGGTGGACTTTGTTCTTGACATTAGAAAGTATATAAGATTTTGTAAGAAAACAGCTGCCAACAGTTGCGTATTATTTTGTCGGATTATGTACGCGTATGTCGGTACGAATTCCGGGTAATTGTGCCAATATTGTATCAATGTACTTCCATACACATAGTACGTAGGAAAATTGACTTCTTAATTAGGAAATATCTGTTTCCTAAACATGACATTTGTAACAATGACTCATATATTTAGTGTTTGACCATGGAGTTTCAAATCAATATTAATTTTCTAATTAAATATTATTAATTAACTAATAGTATGGAGTAGCACCCACCAATCATTCTTATTACAGTTCTATAGTATTTATATAGCAATTTAAGATACCTTAATAAAGGTCTTATTACAGTTGATGGTGTAGCTATAAATATATGTAATATCATGACATTAATGTGAGGTCAATAATCTATCATTTGCTATCAATTGCTCCAATTTAAAAGTAACTTGCAACCCGATAAATTCAAAACGTCTGTACAACTGTAGTACAAAATCAAATTAAATTTATCAAATTTTTCGATCCTTTTATTAATATGTCTTGAACAGAAATTAATAAGTCCTAGTGGCGAAGTATTGGCAATCATCATCATCTCAGTTGGCGTTTAGAAGTAGCCTGGATGCAACGTTGACCGGCGGCCCTTATCAGATTGTCAGTCAAGTATTGGCAATGATACCAGCAAATTAATCGCAAAATTCGCGAAGCTTGAATTGTATAAGGAAGCTAGATTTTAAACGCCCAACGCAAAAACGGGATGTTATAAGTTTGATGTATGTTGTGTATGAGCTATTTTCCTGTTCTAATTCTAAGCGTATAGCGCCATGCAGTGGATGCGACGTCAGTGTCGATCAATCAGCTACGTCAAAAGGGGGAGTGTGGCACCTCGTCTATTCATAGATGTCCTCAACTTTGCAATTAATTTAAAAAGATTTTAAATACTTCACATTGTCCAATCGTGGAGTTTATAAGATGTAATAGAATTTAATAGGAACTATAATAATGGATAAAATGAAACATAAATTTTAAGGTCAATTAAGTGAACCTAAATTGGAACTTTAGAAAAAACCAGATTAGGTAGGTACTGCACCCTTTAAATTTATATTTAAGGTCCATATGATATAAGTCAGTGAACAGTGTAATATTCACGAGTAACAGGTGTTAAAGGTACTTAAATACCTTAACCTTAAAAAGTGGAACATATTTACCAAATTGCCACTATTATGTCTTAAAACTTATAAGAAATAAGTGGTATTATTTAATCTAATAAGTGGATAATATAATATTTTTATCCACCTTGGCTTTCATTGCCTATGAACACAGGCAACGCCGGGGAGGATGGATCGAAACTCGCTGTTCGTCTTGATAGGATGAAGGATAATGATCAAGGTGGAACAACAGCAGATTATTATGTGATGTTATTTCACCGAGATCTTCTGTAACAGGTTGGTTAATCAAAATGCTTCCATTAGCGTTCAGCAGTGAGACCAATACAATGAATTTGCTAGTGAGACCTGTCACTAGCAAATTCATTGTATTACCAACAATCCTTATTACTACGAATAAACCTTATTATCATTAAAAGAACTGCATGTTGTATTGATATTGCAATTCGTTGAAGTGCCGATGGATTGCATAAAATTCTTCATATGGTGTATGGATGGGGAGTCATATAGCCTGTCTCGGTCCACGAGGTCGCCTACCGTTATCTGGCACGGATTATGAGAATTAAATCTCCATTTTCGTGTCAATTAGTTATATTCGCCGACATACTAGATGCTGGATAAACATATAAATATTATTCGGTATCTAGTATAATCGGTAACAAATAATCGAGTCAAAGGTTTTAAATTTGAATGCAGGCAGTAATTTCTGAAACTCATTCAATATAGTAAAAAATCTTTTGAAATTAAAAAAAAAAAACCTTTAGGTGGATTTGGGGGCTATATTTTGAAGCGATCAGTCGAAATAATTTGGTATTATTTACACTTCCAAACTTTGTGTTGGTCTTAGTTAAATAATACAATAGGTGTTTAAAAATCCTCTGTTTCTTGTCCCCTTAAAGATAAAGCCTAGACTTTAGTTAACAATACAATACAACAATAAAATACATACAATATAATCAACGGAGTCATCACCTTCTGTTTCATTGTATTTTATTTTGAGGCCTCGAAATTTGAAATCGCAAAACATTCCTCACAGCTATCGTCAATGAAGAACCAATTTTTTAAATTAGCCTAAGTGGGTAATTAATAAAACTGGTTAAATCAGCCATTCACCTCAAGAAGGCACTGCTTGACCGCAATCACTCATCACTGTGTTACAACCTGTTTGCACAATATCTCCACTATGGTGGCGCGTGACCGGATAACCCAATACCTATTGTAAATGTATACATACTTTTTTAAGAACAGGATATTTTGTATGTACAATTATAACGTGTTTCCAAAGTTATACAATGCATTATTTATTTGCCTACTTCTTTTAACTGCTAAATGACTGGTTAGAGGTTATCTGTTTTCCTTTCTTCGTAAGATTTAAAATAACTATTATACTTTATTCCTGACGTACACGATGAGACGCATAGGGAAAACTTTATTTTAAATTGTTTTATTATTATTTCTTATTGATACCTACCCCTAAAGATTGTCCGTAATCGAACGTAAAAAGAGAATCGGTTATTAGGATCTACTCCTAACGCCAATCGACCGATGTTTCGGATGAATATTTGGCCGAATATTTCGTACTCTGAAATAAAACGCCACAGGTGCTGCAAATTCGCTGCCAACTGCAGTAGGTAGTAGGTATTAAGAAAAAGGAATTTGGAAGGGATAGGGAAATGGGCTCTGGCATCCCTTACACACTTAGCCAATGTGCTATTATTTCACGGTGGTCTTATATAATGGGGTGGTTACTGCCGCCAGACCGGCTGCCCAAATGACTGCGAAACGCAGTGTGCCTTGCTACTACTAAATTACTAAGAATTACCGAATTGTATCTGTAATGTAGGTTAGTCCATGATTTCCCCCTTGCGCAGTCATTTAGATCCTTTTGTGGCTTATTGAATTACATAATAATATATTTTCTCGATAAGTTATAACTTGCGCAGGCTGGATTGACTTTTTGAGCTGAATTGATTGTTACAGTATCTGAGCGGTCTCCACATACCTCTAATTCAACACGGCGACAAGTTCGTCGCAGGAGCCATGGCTGGAGTGACGGCGGTGACTCTGACGTATCCCCTGGACACGATCAGAGCGAGGCTTGCGTTTCAGATCACGGGCGAACACAGATACCACGGAATATCTCATGCAGCCTCCACCATGTTCAGAACGGTAATGCATACTTTCCTAATCTCCCTCAGTGGTCCCACTTACTTGTAGTAAGAATAGACTTCAATATTAATTATTTATTTATTACATTAATTAAGGTGCATACATATTCATTTTTTTTTAATTATTATACTTTACCCTTACTCGCTGATAATGTAGCTTTCTATATGTGAACGATTTTTCAAAATCGGTCCAGTAGTTTTGGAGTTTATTCATTACAAACATATAAATCTTCTCGCTTTATAATATTAGTATAGACAAATAAACTTTGTCAAACAGCTGTAACAACTAATACAGTTAGAAATTAATAATGTATGTCCCATGTTATTTCCAGGAAGGCGGTATACGCGCTCTGTACCGCGGTTTCGTTCCGACCATGATGGGTATGGTTCCGTACGCTGGATTCAGTTTCTATTGCTTCGAGTCGTTCAAGTACATATGCATGAAGTACGTGCCGACGTCATTGTGTCGCAAATGTGAGCGGAATACTGGTAAGCATTAAAAATAGAAATTGCTATGTGGCCCAACCCAACACAATAGAAAATAAGCGTGGCCTACTAATTAACATAATAATATATGTTAATGGGTTCATGGTGGGTTTTCCGATTATCTGCACAAAATCAAGAAGGTTTCCAGTCCAGACTGCTGTGATTTTTTCCCCCCAATTAATGTATATAAATATTATCAATAAGCCATTATGTAATATTTATTGAATATACAGCCCACCCTGGTGTTTCTTGTGTCCTTAGGACGCTTATCCTAGTCCTAGAGGACCTGTCTGTCACTCTTTATAATATAAAAATGCCGCATTTATAATATTAATTAGTTAGGATGATGAGATATGTCAGTCCTCTAGGACTAGGATAAAGCGGGCTAATTGGTACATGTTTGTGATGTTAGGCGGTCTAGTGCTGACGGTTCCGGGCAAGTTGCTCTGCGGCGGTTTGGCCGGTGCGGTGGCACAGTCGGTGTCTTATCCGTTGGACGTGACGAGGCGTCGGATGCAGCTGGCCTGCATGGACGCACACACCGAGAAGTTCGGGTGACTATCCTCACTGCGTACACTTTCATATTTCCACTAGTTTCGTTGATCAAACGAACTGTAATGACTTAATTTCTAAATGCAATAGGAAATTTCATTTTTGGTGTGGGATTTGTTTTTCGGATCTGAGTGAAACAAAAAACTAACAGACAATTTAAAACTCTCATGCTTTGGAGTTCATCGTAATAGGTGACGGTAGCCAACCCACTGTCAAGGGGACCGTCACACTATCCGGCGACCTTTACATAAAAAATAAAATATTCTTAGTAGTTTGACATTGAGAAACATGACAAAAATTCAGTTGTTAATTTTTTGAAAAAGGAAACTTCTGCTTTTATATTGAAAATAATAAAAAGTATAGTTTTATATGTTTTGTTTTTTTTCATATATTTTTTTTTACTGTATAATGTTATAATTTTATATATGTAGTAATAACTTATTCTTTATTGCACAGAAGCGAACTTGCACAGAAGCGAAATTGCACAGATCTTTACAAAGCACGTAGTTTTCTTAGCAGTACAAATCTCTGCTAAATTATCCGCTTATAATTAATTACATTTTCTAAGTAATTATTTTAATTGTATATTTTTATTTTTTTATCTATCCACACGTAATTTTCCTTGTGTACTCAACTAATTTTTTTAATTTTTTTTTTCTATTTTTGCAACGCTTCTTGCACTGGGTGTTGGATTCTCCAGGAGGTGGGTTAATATTTTTTTTATAGAATTTGCTTACATTAATTAAACGCATTAATTAAATTTGTATTCTATTAACAACTGCTGCTGCTGCTCTTATTTAGTAACAGAGTACTACTTGTAAAATACATTCTTTGGCTTAAAACATTTGGAAATTCATACTTTTTTTTTTCAAAATTTATAACTCATTACCTTTTTGCCTGCAACGGTGTAAAGCAAGGCCACGAAGACAACGCAAAGAATGTAAACATACTCTCAGGGGTTCATAACATATTTTTTTTATAAAACAAATAGTCAACACGTATTTCACATTTCACATTATTTACATTGTTTGCGTTGTCTCCAAAGCTTTTTACTCTATTCGAGGTCAAACGTGACATGTTTTCCTTGCAAAGGGTTGAACCACATCTTTCAGCAAAGATTCGCTTTTTTTTTCATGCTCACTAGCACTCTCGTTGGTGTTGCTTGTGTCCTTAGGCGACGGTAACCACCTACCATCAAGTGAGCCGCGAGCCTGTCTGCCACCTTTATATTATAAAAAAATAATAAAAAATGCTCGATCCTTTTCTATCGCTCTAGGAAATTAAGATCCTGAACGATGGAAAAGGATAGGTCATGAAAAAAATCCGAAAAAAAGGCATTAGTTAGACAGATGTGGTTCAACGCTCACTAGACATGTCGTTCTGAACATTAATTTTAATGACACTCATCATTACTGCATTATTAACAGTTAAAAATTTAACTAAGCAGACATATTGTTGGACTTTGCCTATCTAGTGAGGTTGAAAAGATTAAAATAATTACTTAATTCTGTATTATTATTTTTTTCTACAGCAAAGGAATGATACAAACTTTAACCCTTATATACAAGGAGAACGGTATAGTAAGAGGTCTATACAGAGGCATGAGTGTCAATTACATAAGAGCCATACCGATGGTGGCGACATCTTTTTCGACTTACGAGCTCATGAAACAACTACTCCAACTCGACACCGGCATGAAAATGTCATAAAGACTGTTTGCTCTGTGAGTTATGCTCTGTAAAAAGTATTTAAAAAAAAACAGAAACGGGTTGTGATTCGAATTTCGAATGTTGTTTTTACTATTGAAATTTGGGTATGTTAAAATTATTATTTTTTAATATAAAACTACATTAATTAATTTAATCAAACGTCTATACTTGCACGAAGGGGCGTAGCTTGCTCTAGATGGCCAGGGTGACAACGGCAGCTTCCTATAATGACAACTTCCTAAAATGTCTTTTCCAAAATAGACAATTTCCAAAAATGTCAACTTACTAAGCTAAGGGGTGTCAATTTTGACCCCCAATTGTGAAATGTCAAAAATGTCAAATTTATATACGTAGTAGTTAGATTAATATCTAAGTATAAAAATGACTACTAGTTTTACCACGGCGGACCGAGAATTAATTTAAGAATTTGTCGTTTTAGGACGTTGACATTGTAAAAAGTTGTCGTTATAGGACGTTGACATTTTAAAAAGTTGTCGTCTTAGGACGTTGACATTGTAAAAAGTTGTCGTTATAGGACGTTGACATTTTAAAAAGTTGTCGTTTTAGGACGTTGACATTGTAAAAAGTTGTCATTTTAGGACGTTGACATTGTAAAAAGTTGTCGTTTTAGGACGTTGACATTGTAAAAAGTTGTCGTTTTAGGAAGTTGTGACCCTGTTGCGAAAATGTTTTAACAAAAAAAAACTAACATATTTTTGCTTTAAAACGTCTTAATAGTTAGCATTCTTAACTTAATATAAAAGAAAAGCAAAAATTCTTAACTGTAGCATGTAGCCCGAGGGCCAAATACAATTTATACGACTTTAGCTACGCCCCTGATTGCACAAAATGATATATTTTACTATCATTACGATAGATAATATTTATTACCTTCATAGTGGATCGCGTTTGAAATAAGTTTATGGTCTCTACTGACATCAAGCATTCTTTAATTTTGCGTCTCTCTTCAGTTTTAATTACTTTAGGATTATAAGTAGTTATTATTATTTCCAAAGTACAGTTTTATTTCTCTAGATGTTATCCAAGATTATGTTATCACATCGTCTTATCAATCTTGTTTATCAAGAAGTGATTGTATAGAAGTGTTTTCAATAATTAACTATCGTTCGATAGAAATGTTAATATTTATTTTTAATATTTAGTGCCTTCACAAAGAATCTACAGAAAGTAGAAATTATTTTTAATGAGTACATAAAGACACGGATTTTAATTTTTTTTTTAATGGGTGTTGTACCTATTTTATAAATGCTTAATTAAATACAAGGCCAACTTAAATTGTATTAAAATTAATAGGAAAAGGTTTATTTTAAGTAATATTAAATCATTTTAGACACAATAAAGTGTGACTTGTTTGTGAAACGTCTTGATTTTGTAGTGGATTTAAGACAGCCCTTTTCGATTCAACTAATCGGCCCTTCGTGTGAAGAGGAAAGAATTTTTTTGCACTAAAAAATGTCCAAATAAAACACTGTTTGTAAAGAAAAGAAAAAAATATATCAATAAGTACTATCTCGCTCTCTATAATCAAAACTAAAAAGATGTATCCTACAATTAAGACGATAATATATGATTGGTAAACGAACTTACCAAGTGAAGTTCGATCCATATTATATGAGTTGCTTCATTCGTTCGATATATTAGGTAGTACTTAATCCACGGAGGTACCTTCGCACGCTTCATAGAATCTAAAACAAAACTTAATACCCCGCCGACCGCTCTCCCAAACCCCTCATTCTTTTAGACACTGCAAAACTTTTAATAGGGAAAAGGGAGGGAGGGTTCTTATATCTCCGAATGAAGCAACTCGTATAATATGGATCGAACTTCACTTGGTAAGTTCGTTTGATCATATATTATATTTAATTGCTTCATTCGTTCGATATAACTAGGTAAATTCTTAGAGATTCGCGAATAAAAGTTTTGCTAAACAAAAAACGTGAATACCTGTTTTAAGATATTTATTTAACTCTAATTGCTTACTTGTACATTTTGTGTTAATATTAATTTGTGAATTTTTGTCTTAATATAATTACTTAGAAAACTAGTGTTATTTATTAAAACTAGTTAGTTTTTGATAAACAGACCGACCTCGCAAATATTCCTTCAGTAGCTATTGGCTGATTATAAAATTTAGCGAATGTTTGCGATTTCGGAGTCTTAGAATGACTCAATACACAAGATATCATCTAAATATATCACAGATGTAAAGCCCTGAAGCCTTAAAAGGCTTACTACTTTCTTCATAATTTTAGTGAAAATCCTTGGCGCCACAGATAATCCGTATGGCATTGCACGAAATTCGTAAGTAGAAACTTGCGAATTGTCATTTTCAAAATTGAATCGTAAATATTTTCGATCATTATTTGCTACTGGTACGAGTAAATAAGATATTTTTAAATCAATTGTAGCCAAAAAACTATTTTTTAGTATTAACCTACAAGCAGTTCTATAGTCCTCCATTTTGAAACGTCCAGGGGAAGGTTTACATAAAGAAATTGCCCCCAGGTCTAACAGATTAGGTCGATAGCCTTCTGCATTTCTCGCTTTTCCTTGGTAGTCCAGGCCCCCTAGCCAAGATGCAAATGCAGTGCTTTCTACAGTTGTAAACGCTACGCTAGGCTAAAAGAAAACTTTGTGATTGGTCAAAATTTTATGTGGGCGTTACAACAACCAATCACCAAGCTTTCTCTTGGCGTAGCGTAGCGTTTACGACTGTAGAAAGCACTGCGTTTGTATCTTGGCTAGGGCCCCAAGTACAGGAAGGAATAATATTTTGAGATACGCTTCTAGCCAATGGAATGTTTATACCATCCCGAAATCACTGTAAAACTACGTTATTTCGTGATATTTTTTGCCAACAATTAGAATAAAACTGTAAGCGTCCTGCATGTACTAACGGTAATGGCGTATTGGAACACAACGTTTGCTGTGGGTCGTAAACTTCGAAGGATGTCTCGTTGTCGTGTGTGACTGATGTGCTCGGTGTGCAGGAGGTGTTGATGCTGCTGTCGTTCTTGACCCTCCCCACGTAATCCCTTTTCTGTAATTTTTTCTCCATTATTTATATTTGGAGACCCCATAGCCCGTTAGTTACACGGCCATTCATTATCTGTAAGTAAGAATTTTTTACCGTAAGGAGAGAGCTGTAAGGGTTATAATTTCAACATTGTTTTAAGTTTAACATTTTAAGTTTAGAAATAAAACAATGTAAAAGGTCTTCGATGCCTCACGTTGCGCGCCACTTGTAAAAGACCCTTCATGGCCCCATTTTTTTTGGCATTCATTTTTTCGGGAACATTCCCCGTGCTTGGCGATGTTTGGTACTTCCATTGTGCGTGGCTCGTATGTCTATGCATGACGTACTTATTTTTTCTTGGACCGATCTTACGTATCGGTCCAAGTTGAATAAAACTTTTTTAAAGTTTTGGTTGGTTTTAACAATAAATCATTTCTCTTAAGAGAAAAGTGATTCCTTCGTGATGACTCTCGGCCAACCTCCAGCAATATTTTTTGCCTTCGTGATGACTCACGGCCAACCTCCAGGCTTATTTAATTAAGAATTTTCTTCTTCCGAGGAATCGGAGTAAATGATTATTGAGAAAATCTATACTTAATTGATATTATAAAGAGGAAAGATTTGATTGATTGATTGATTGATTGATTGTTTGTTTGTTTGTTTGTTTACATTGAATAGGCTCCGAAACTAATGGGCCGATTTGAAAAATTCTTTCACTGTTGGAGAGCTATATTATCAGCGAGTAACATAGGCTATATTTTATAAAGTTACGCGGACGAAGTCGCGTGCAACAACTAGTATTTAATAAAGATTTTATTGACAATATCACTGTCATACTTTGCCTTAAAATATTTGTCATATACAGAGAATTTTATAGACTGCTATAAAGAGACAGACTATCTATGACTAAGTGAGTCTATATTTTAAGTATAAGGTCCACGTTTAAGACATAATTTATCGAATTTTCATTCCATGTATTTTTATTTTCAAGTAGTTATCTTTCTTTTATATATAAAAATGTTAAGTTGGTTAGTGTATGCTTCAAAAACTCGAGAATGGGTGGACCGATTTTAATTGAGTTTTCACTTATAGAAAGAGGGATAAACGGGGATGTATAACGGAAATACACCCCGGGCGAAGTCGGGAGCGGGTCGCTAGTAGTGAATAAATTCAAAATCCATTATGCGCTTTTTAGGCTTTGATAGATTCGTTTTAGGTCGCTTCAATATTCAAAAAATAATATTTAATCATCAAGTTGTTTAATCCTTATATATATAAAAGTTACGTGTCACATGTTTGTCCGCGATGAACTCCCAAACTACTGAACAGATTTTGATAAAATTTCGTAACTATATGTAATTTGGTCCAACTTAAAAGACGGGATAGTTTATATGTCATTTTGTTTATTATTTTTTTGCAAATTATATAATATTATTAACATAGCGCCATATGTTGATACCTATTCAATCCAGCAATTATTTATCTGTGAGTTCCAAAAGATTCTAACAGATGGCGATGTAAAATAATTTTATCAGCTGGATTGAGTAAAAAATTGCACCCGTGCGAAGCCGGGAGCGGGCCACTAGTTTTATATATATTTTTTTATAAATAAAATATTTGAACATTGATGAAATAAAGTGATATGTACACTGATTGCGCTGCAGATCCAAAAATTCAAAAAAAATTTTAATTATTTTAGTTTTTTTAAGTAAATCAGTTTCCATTCGTAGGTATCACAAATTAAGTATGATTCGATATTGAGAATTAATTGCAACATTTGTATTATATTTTTCGCAATTTTAGTTAAATCTTTTTTAGAACTGAACTGTGTACCTATATTTTATATAAAATATTTTTTACGTATTAAATTAATTCATGAAATGTGTGTATTAAAACATAATGTATCATTGTTACCAAAGATACAGAATTACGCTCACAAAATAGTATCACAAATATAAGATAATGTAATATTTATACTATAAATAAATGCAACATATTTTCTTATTTCCTCTTTTATTTACCAATCCTTTTTTAAGTTAAAATTTTTTAGAGGAGTACGACGTCGCCAAAATAAAATGATATTCAAATGTTGATGTATAGACAGTCGGGTTTTTAAATCCGTGAAATTTTAATATTTGTGATCCATGGAAATGATATTAAACAAGAGATATTGCCTTACATCAAATCAGGTAGTTCTGATTTTTTTATATGTTGGTACTGATGAAATGGTAAGTAATGACATCCAATTTTTCTACCTCGAAAGCCTTTCGGATAATTTTTAAGTTCATTAAAAATGTAGGACTTTTTTCAGCTTTTGTCGATTTTTACTACTAAATAGATTAAATTTGAAATTGAATGAGAATAATTTAAACTTGGTAGACGAAATAATTTTAAACATACAGCTATTCAAAGGTTTGCAAAATTTCTAAAAAAATGGATGTTATGGCAAAAGTTACCCTATAAGTTATTAAAGTGCATTAAATTTACAATAAAATGAGATAAATTTTGTCTACATAGACTTGATAATTCCTTTAAAACTTTTTAAAATCGGTCTAGTAGTTTTTGAGTTTATTCATTACAAACGTACAAATATTCTCTCTTTATAAAATTAGTATAGATGAATTTTACAAATGTCTTCTTGGTCAAAAACGCGTATTATTAACCGCAAGCAGTTACAGTTACATATTTCTTAAGAGTTGGGTTCAGGAGACGAATGAAATAAAAGAAATTTTTATAATTAATTTTATTTATTATCTATTAATATTCTATTAGGGTTTAGTACACTTGCAAGAATAAATTATTCTGGTTTCTGTTTTACAGGTATCTTATTGCCATAATGTAGCGATTTCGAAAGGATTTAACGAATGCATTAATCGGCTCACAAAACATTTCATACCTCAACATTCAACTCATACAAAATGTTACATTAGAGTACGCTGTCCCTTATAATTTTTGAATGCTATTTTCCATGAAACTTACTTTAAAAATTCGAGCTTCCATTGGGTGAAATGTTATAAAAAAATTGCAATTTAAACGAACATCATGCGAGACAGACAGACAGTACATTTCACGCAAACGAAGCTCGATGTACATACATATTATTTTTTTTGGATTTTTCTTTCTTTTAATTATTATATTTTTATCTATAACTTACATATTTAATACTTAGATCAACGAAACGTGTGGCTACAGATGTCATTGGTGGGCAAAGTCTTTGTATCAATTCGTACACACGCGTTTTATCAAAGTGCAATTTGGAAATATAAAAGAAAAATAGGTAATACATAAAAGAAAAAGAAAATACATAATATATGAATTTAAAAAAATTAACGTTTCATATGTATAAAATATAAAATAAACGTCGTAGACCTCAATTACATAAACAATCTCTCTGTTTCAATTCAATATACAAATACACTTGGAATATTGAGAAAAATAGACTAAGATATAAGACCCGGCAAACTTCTTGGCACAATTTGTGCGTAGTGTGTAAACGGTTTGGGCAATTCCATTGATCGACCAATCGGACCTACCGTTATTGGCGCAATTCGACTGATGAACCAATCGGTTTTTGTGCAAATCGACTGATGAACCAATCTGACTCATCGTTATTGGCGCAATTCGACTGATGTACCAATCAGAGCCAATAATTATTGGCGCAATGAACCAATCGCGCGCAACTCGTATTTTTTAATGTAGACTTCGAATTTAGGCTTTTGCGCAATTTACGTGTTGTACCAAGAAGTTTTTCGGTATGTATAATAAGAAAATGCCTTCAATTATGTTATTTTTTATATCGACTTAATTAATTACAGAAACGAATTTGAATAGTCTAGCTTCGAATACAGCCTTTTCCTATGTCTATGATGGTATATCGATCCGTACAAAAAAACTTTACATTTTTTATTCACGCAGTATTATCGTACATTTAATTCAAACTCTCAACTGCATGTTAACGTAAATAACTTAACAAACCTATGTAATGCCTTGATCTTTAGGTATTTACACATTTAGCTACAGTTAAGTGTAAGTAGAAAAACTTAATACTCGACTCTCGCGTAACTTAAATCGAGGGAGAAGTAAATTTTTAAACAAACCCGAGAAATTTATATTTTGCATTTTTATGACAGTATTATGACTGCACTGGGTGCTGTAATTGATATTGAGCATACAACTCAACACGTAGTTAATTCGATCACAATTGAAACTCAACTTTATTACATATCGCTTTATGGTTAAAAGTTTATATTATTTTTTTCAACTGTATTGCAAATGACAAAGTTGAGTTTTTATTGTCATCCGATTGGCTATTTATTAATAGAGGCAACCCTCACGGGTAAACTTTGAACATCAATAGATAATTTAAATTTAATTTTTGATCTATTAAATCGTGTTACTTGGGAGTAATTTTAATTTAACTTCGACAAGAGTTATACGGTAAACTTAATTGAAAATAGGATGTGGGGAGGTAAGGAATTGGGAGTAAGTAGATATAAAATAAATTTTACAAGCCAGTGCTAATTTGTGGTTTGTGGTTAAGTCACCAAATGTCATCATGGTGGTATGTCCATTGCTATTTAACGGCGAAATAAAACTGCAATTTTAATTTTTTTTTAAAAGATGATGTTTTATTAATTTCAACTGTTACATCGCCTTTTGGATACACAAGCGCTTTTTCTTTACACCATGAATTATGAACATACCAGCATAAAAAACCTCATGCGTGCGACACGCAACGTAATAAATGCACACCCGACGTACCGCCGCCATTTTCATTTTACGCAACCAATGGATTACAATATTTTCGCATTTATAAAATTAATGGACAGCATTTTTTTTATTATATTTAACCTTTAAAAAAAAGAGTGCAGTTTCGTCACAGATTCACAAGAAAAGCAATAATTTATTTTTTATTTTTTTAAACTTGGATTAACGCAAACCAAATTGTAATACTAAATCAAAATTTAACGACTTTTTTTTAAATGGGAGTTAAAAGAACATTTCATATACAGGATGACAAACCCTTGTCAATTTTGCTTAAATAATTCAAAAATCAAAATACACAAAAAAATATGTTTGCATTTAAAACATGTACATCCAAAATTTATATAATTATATTAAAGTAATTTTTAGATATTTTTTAACGACATAAATGTGACAAACTATGTCGCAATGACGTTAATAAATCTAAATATTCTGTTCAAATAGATAATAAAAACATACTCGCGTAATGGGCGATACTAATAAAAAAAAATATATAAAAAAAGATTACTTTTAAAAAACCAGCTTACACATAATAACTTCACATTTAGCCAAACTGAATTTCTAAAAGCAATTTTGTACAGTACAAAAATGATGTCCATTAATTTATTCTGTGACACTATTGACATGTATTATGTCAAATATTTTGCTTTAAATGCTTACGGGAGCGGTGCAAGCAATGGGGCATTTGTCGTGTTGTAATATCTGTGTATATTTGAAGCAAACTATCCCAAGTCACATTTAGCGTATTTATTCAATACGCACGATAAACTTCCCGAGTGTAAAGCACATAATGAGATACATATAATAAAAAACGAAACTTTTTTTGTTTTCTTTGATAGGAGTTAAAAGATAGGTACCAGTGAATAGAGCGTAAAATCCTTTTTTGGATGGCATTATAGTATTTTTTTTAAAATTGACTTAGGACAGTATGCCACCTGTATACAGATATTAAAAAGAAAAAACAAATGCAGTTGTGTATGTATATAGCGGATGGAAATGTTTGTTCGTACGTCAACCGGGGCGACGGCGGGGGGCGGGGGTGACCACCCCATGCCACTCACACTCGACACACACCACTGGAATCAAAAATATCATTATATAAACAAAAATAAATTGGCACATGTATCGCGGAGCATCACTTAAGTAGAAGGGCACGACCGATTTTGCTCAAATTTATTTTTGTCTTGCTCTTAACATAAAACGAGGTTCAAACTAAAACGTGGTCGTGGCTTTTATATTTTTATTGAGCATTTGGAAATTACTGCAACACACTTTTTTAACAGTTGCCGAAAGAAAGGAAAACACACAAAACTATAAACTTAATAGTTCTCAATTGTCACAGAGCAAAGAATCGCCGCGCCGGCCATTGCCTATGTGCTCCGACAATTAATAGTAAAAAGACTATTAAAAGATATAAGTGTATGAAACTTAATTTTGGTTTTATATACGTCTATGGTCTGTAGTAACTTCGAGGACTATGGAAGGCAGAGGTAAGTACCGAATCATATGACAAACAAACTGATAAAATTGTCCTCTCCAACAATAAAATAAGGGTTCTAAAAGTGGCAGTGTAGCATATATTTTATCTATCTATCTTTGTCTATTTCTAATACTTCTATCTATCTAACTCTGTCTAATTTACTCCTCAATCTTAATTTACTTGTATTCTGGGGCCACTTTTTAATACATAGAGTCGGTCCTCCTTACCTCTACCCTCCATATCGAAGACCAATTAAAATTCAAGCAAAAGACAAGTACTGAGAAATATGATCGCTTCATCTCTTTCAAAATTTCTGATCATACTTTACTTTTAGGATTTTAGATGGATAGGGGGACTTTTCAGTCCACTCTCTATGTCTATGGTAAGAACATAATGTAAAAAGAAGTCTTACTTACTACTTCTATAGCATTACATTGTTCTGTGGCAATATCAGTAACAAAAAAAAATCAAATCAAAATATTTATTTATCAATTAGGTTTCTCCAAAAAACTCTTATGATCGTCATAATAAATTTAAATTTAAAAGGGTTTCGGAAAAAAAAAGTCCAAGATGGTGACGATCCTGAGAAGAAACCCCGAAAGAAACTTGTTCATCTTTAAAACATTTTTTAGAAACATTTCAACTGATTATAAACAACATCAAAATATTGTATATACAATGCTAAACATAGTATGAGCTCCGAATCGCTTAAATCCAGTCTTCATTGTCGCTTAAATAATCACGAGATTTTTTTATAATAATGCCCTTTCGAAAGGTGTTTGATTTTGATTACACTTTTGAATTTATTTATAGGTCCAAAGGGGCTCTGAATACAACAAAAAGTATACTTACAAACATTCTACATGAAGTAATCTGGCGTCCGCCGTGTGACGTGCGGCTCACCGCGTCGCGGGGCCGGGTCGAACTGCAGGCTGCAAAATCACACGTCAACCATCACTATCACCATCACACACCCATCACACTATCACAATTTCATCACCACCATGCTCCAGGTAACATAAGGTCATAAAACTTTCTCTATCCACTGTATATCGACGTTAATCGATTTGGAGCACCGGATTTTGGTACAACATTGCAGAAATGTTGCACAAAACGGTGTCACGAGTCATCACTTTGCGCTTCTAATCATTCCTTATGATTTATTTTATATAAAAATATAACTTAATTTCATGTTACATTTTTAGAATACACAGTAATCGATTCAATTTTACAAATTAACTCTTTAGTACACATTTTACTAAAAAAGAAAATTGCCAAACCGATTCTAATTACTTAGTAGAGAATACACTTAGTATTTTGTAAAAAAGTATAAATATGAAATAAGACTTACAATGAGTACTTGAGTGCGTCATCCAATTCCATGATGGCAGCTTGATTTCCACATCTGAAACAGATACATTTTTTTAATTATTATTATTATTGTGAGCATTATTTACGACACATTTTTAACTATTTTAATTTTATTTTATTAACTTTCATCACGAAAAAAAGCTATCCAGAAAAAAAGCGATTAAATAAAAATAAAAGTAATAAAGAGTTAATAAATTAACATTGCTCAACGTAGTCAAACGAAAATTTGCTATGTACAAAGAATCTTCAAGTATTTACTTTTGATATATAAAGAAGAACTTTCCTGAAAAATTTTACATGTAAATTTATTTAAAAAAAAAAAAACAGTATTTTATTTGAAACTAGGCTACTTATACTTACACTTATTTGTCTTTTATACATCAAAATTGATTAGTTTATTTCGCAAATAGAACAAATAGTGATCACAAGCACTTCGCGGTTGTTTTCAACGATAGATAAAAGGCAGTGAAGTATTCACTTAGGTTAGGACTGACCTATAGCAGTAGTTGGGCGCGGAGAAAATGGTGACGACGTTCCTGTCGTGGCACCAGTTGTAGCCCTCCATGACCAGCTGGTGCGCGCGCGACACGAGCGTCAGCCCGTTGCTGTGGTTGAACGTCTCCGAGATGTCCTGCCCAAACGTGTAGCCGGCACCGCGAGGCGATATACCCCATCCGCCTCTGCGCACAACAATTATAATGCATTTATTACCTCCACACAATTAAAACTACAAAATACACAAGCAATGGTTATAACTGTATGAGAGCCTGGTGCCTATGGTAGGTATTGAAAATTATCTATGTTACCAGGTCACCAGTACCTATACCATGAGTTTACAATGTCTGCGGTCATTAGAACTCACGGTAGAGGTACAGGTCTCACTCCGCAGATTGCACAAAGCATAATACCCACAAATAGCAAGATAACAATCATTCATTCCCGGATTATTGTCATTCTAAATCTTATATGGATGAATGGTATTCAGCTGTGGGGAATAGCTAGCTCCTCAAATACTAGCTTGATTTTGCCTGCACTTTGTACTACTTTAGGTTCCAGTATTGTCATTGACAAAATGAACTAAATAAATGGAGAAAATTAATAACCTACATATTCATAGAAGAATTCGTTACTATTATATATAGAATAAAATCGGTATAGATCAATAAGGTTAACCTATCACAGGCTATTATTATTAAAGGTATAATTAAATAGGCACATATCTATAGTGCTCATCAATGTTATCATTTTTGTCTAGTACCACATGAGATAAAGCTTTATGTGTGTCCTTGGCTCATTTTGTTTAATTCAATTATTGTGCATCACATAAATTGTTATATATGTTTTTTATTACAAATTAATTATTATAATTTTTTTAGCTTTTATCGCATTTCATATAAAAAATAAAATGTCTATTATAGTTCAATACTCTCTGAATGGATGTTTACTAAAAGGATTATGAAGAAAGATCTAGTGATAATACTATCTTTTTTTTTAGCACAAAGGAGACCTCACACCATTATGTAATGAACAATATGAATACAGTAAGCTTGTGGTGTGTTTATTAATATTATCTGTAAAATGATTTTGAGGTAATACACTACATTCAATGAACAGTTGTACTGTAAGTAAATAAACCTTAAACTAATAAAAATATAAACAGATTTATAAAATTAATTTGGTTGCTTTTGTGCAGATAGGAACAGGCAATATACAAGAAACATTCTAACAATATGAAATTGTTCTTAAGTAAAATTGATGTTAGGGTAATTATCTTTAATACAAAAATGTTAGTTGGTTTGTGTACGCTTCAAAAACTCGAGAATGGGTAGACCGATTTGAATGCGGTTTTCACATGTGGAAAGAGGGATAAACGTGGAAGATTTTAATATAGAAAATAGCACCCCGGGCGAAGCCGTGATCAGGTCGCTAGTACAATAAAAGACTTGAATTTATTAAGAATGATTTGAATTAACTGTATCAAAAATTAATGTAACAATTTATAGTTTCTTGCTTGCTGTGTTCTTCCTCATAAATGTGGTTTCTATGAGGAATGTTAAACAAGTCCAGACAATGATAAATAAAATTTGCAAAAAAATGAATAAATATTCAAAAAAATATTTTTTTCTTTGTACAAACGCTGTATATGTTTTGGAAAGAACTATATATGAATAAACCCACCTGTCATCGGGATCACTCCAGAGAAGATCGCACATGGGTCCCTCGTGGGGCACCTCTTGCAAACGGTCCAGGGCTCTAATGTGGTCCAGTGTGTCAATGGAGGGGCTGAGGCCACCGTGCAAGCAGAATATCTGTCCGTCAACGAGGGCGGTGAGCGGCAGGAAATCAAAGAGGTCCGTGAAGTGCTTCCACACGGACGCATTGCCATATTTACGGAGACACTCGTCGTAGAATCCATACACTTGGGTGATCTGACGCGACTCGTGGTTGCCGCGGAGGATCGTTATTCTTTCCCTATATCTGACCTGAAATGAATAAAAAAAAAATTAAACCCATGTTCTTTTATTTTTTAATCAAATTCTAAGAACTTTTTGATTAACCCTGGTGTAGACCAGGCAAACCCTTTTGGCGACAGAATCTACTACCTCAGAGGACCACCGCAAATTATCGGCTATTTAACTAAACATTTCTGAACTGTCTATGCACTTGAAAAGGAAAAATAAAATTATGAAAATTAATTTAACTTTGCATTCCTTCGTTCAAAATAAATAACATAATGTTCAAATATTATGTGCTTTAATGGCGACTCATCTAATTACATAATAATCCCTAGTTAATCTTCAACTGAGCAGTATATTTAACGTTACGCGAGTGTTGCAAACCATTTCGCAATTGCATCGCTAATTAAATATATACTGCCTACTCTTTACAATATGATTAACGTGACCTTGGCGCTTACTACGATCATTTAATTCGAAAATCTATCGGTCTAAATAATATAAACCATTTCCACAAAAAAATCACAAAATACGAATCAAATCACTGTTAAAATTGTTTTTGTAGTTGATTGAAACTGCTGTAGTCGCTATTGACCTTTGAAAACTTAAGAAAAATAAAACAAGCAAGTTGATTTAAAAAATTTAGTTTTGTAAATGTTTTAATTTTTTTTAATTTGATTGATTTTGTAGTTGATTAAAATTGCTTTAGTCGCTACTGACCCTTGCAAACATAAGAAGCAGAAAAAAAGCCAGTTCTGAAGCAAAGCAAGCCATAGAGTATTCTACTGAAGGCTATTAATTTAATTTAAATTAAAATATTGTCTGGTTATTTAACACACATACAAGATAAAGAGACGGGAAATCTTCACAATTTTTATACATATGGAACAGTTAATAAAATTAAATTAATTAAAAAATTCAGTTCAAGCCTTTGTTAGTACATATAGGAACAGTAGCAAGGTGGAACAACATTAACAATTACTGATAATTACAAATAATTATTCCGAGATAAATTTATCTACATTTTCGATAAAGTTGGGCATAGATTATTAAACTAATTACGATCGAAACTGGTACGCCGGTATTGTGACCCAGTTCCCTGTAGGTCAAGATTTTATCTAGCACGTTTCCACATCCATACAAAAATGTAGTGCAGAACTATATTTTATTCTTCTACGTGATTTAAAGTTTGTATCTATAATAAATTGTAACTGGTGATTTTAATAAAACATACTTTAAAAAAAACCTTATTAATTTTATATCCATTAAAAACAAATATAAAATGTTACGATAAAGCAATCAATGTTCGATTAGAGATAACATGGCCTAAGCCATTTTAATACAGTCTAGTAATCCGAGTCCGAGTATTTCCTTTTCATTGATGATTATCATTCAAAACAAATCAAGATAATGTTGCACCCTTTTTGCACTAAAAAAATATAATATATTAGACGTCATACAAAATAGTGTCTTTGTAAAAGAAGTTTATGACTGTAAGACATTATTACAATATACTTTTTGTAGATAAAACATAAAGTGTAAACATTGGTCGAAAATTTATCAGGTTATCTACAAAACACTGATATTTCCTTTCACAAGACATACGTGACTCTCAAAAATAACAAAATACACTGCATAATTATGTGAAAAATAGGATAATGACCCTTCTCTTTACCAAATTAATTAATTAATTAATAATAAACTACCACAAAAAGAAACCATAAAAATGGAGTAGAATTTGAATATTTTAGTAATTGTATTTCATAATAAGAAATTTGTATAACGGAAACCCGTTCCGTTATCAATACTCAATGTTAGAAATTAAACAACCTGAAAGATTTCAAACTGAGCTGTGCAAAGTTTGCACTGGGTTGCATTAAAATAAATTCTAAATAACTATGGTTAAATGTCCCTAAGATAATTCTAAATAACATTGAAATGCTTGTAAGTTGACCTTTACAATTACATTAAGTTTGTTAAACCTGGATATTCCATTCACCAAGGGAAATATATAATTAGATTTTTTATCCTCATAAAAGTATACACTAAAAAGCAAGGCAGAAAACTTTTCAATCTTCTATTGTGGAAAAAGCCAGCCATGTAAGAAAACCTGTTAGTGATTCATATGGATTGTTTACAGTATATGTTATATTATTATATTATATTTGATTTATAGTGCAGATAAGATTTAATTATTTTTATTGAAGACTAAAAAAAGCCAATACTTGCATTTGTATAATATTCTGAATTACCTCAACATATCAATATATATAATAAAATCTTAAACGAGCTGTGTCTGTACATCAAAATATCATTTGTATATTTTGTACTTATACATACTGAAGGTGAAAAGAATATTTTTTTTGAAATTTATGTCTGTATCAGTGCATGCTAATCTCGGAAATGGCTTAACAGATTTGAATGGAATTTTCACTGATTCATTGTAGCAAGCTTCATGTAACATTTTGTGTTTGTTTCATTCCAATCGGTTTACAAACAAAAAAGTTAAGTCCATTGAAATAATACTGAATACCAAGAGTATGAAGTCGCTGGCTCGGGCTAGTAATGAAATATTACCTTAAGTGCGACGAGCAATGTTACAGTCTCCACGCTGTAGTAGCCGCGGTCGACGTAGTCCCCCATAAACAGGTAGTTGGTGTCTGGAGACCGTCCACCGATACGGAACAGTTCCATCAGATCGTGAAACTGTCCGTGGACATCACCGCACACGGTCACTGGGCATTTCACCTCCTGCACGTTTGACTCCTTTGTTAGGATTTCCTTTGCCTGAAAAAAATTACATCTATAAGAATGATAGGTCCAAGGTGATGTTAAAATTTGCTGTGTTATTGTTGTGAATTCATTTATCAATGTGTTTTTTGAATATTCACTACAATTATCTACAGCTATATAGTTTACAGTTATATAGTTCATCATACAACAGAATAACATATCCTAACCTAACAAATAATATAAATTGCTGCTTAAATTCAAAAGTACCACAAATCAAAATTACACTTTTTTACAGAGCTAATCAGAAAAAAAAAAAATTTGTCTACTGTTTTCTTTTTAGATTTATTTCAAATATATTGCATATTATACATCGTTAGAAGCGTATTTTTAAGTAGCATTAAATGTTTCAAGTACTTTTATAATAAACTGAATACTAGAGGAAATATAAGCATATAAGTTACTTTTGATTATTAAAAAAATTATCAAAATATACTAAATATGGAATAAAACAACCATAAGTCTTTTTGCAACATACAATATGAAGGATTTTGATTGTATTTTTGCAATAAAAACATTATTGGAATATTTTAATTTGTGGTGCTTTTGAATTTAAGCAGTGAAATGTGAAAGTGAGTTTGTTTTTTATGCTTCCCCGCCTTAACTACTCGACCCAAACAAACTAATAACAGTGATGAAGATGACAATACTAATAACAGTTCTGATAGTTCAACTGAATAAATGCAATTTTTTTGTTAAATTATGTACTTGTCTTATTTTGCTCCTTAAATTTACGAAAGAAAAAATAATAATGGGACAGGGATTCGCCTGATGATTTTTAAAATGACTCCACTTTAGTTTATTATGGGGCAGGCCTATGTTCAGCAGTGGATAATGATGATGAGTTTATTTTCGGAGTATTAATTAATAATATAATAATACCTACAAAATATTTTATATGAAACAAAATAAAATTTACATTATACCCCATACCCATACCCTGGGCCTCAATCATCACATTTATATGCTAATGAATGAGTGAGAAACATTTTATCAATTTATGTAATGCAATTTATGTCATTGAATATTTTTAGTTTTAAGTAAATATTGAAACTGGCATATAGTAAAAATAAAAGTAAATGTAAATAGTAAAATAAATTGACATATTTATGGTCTTTTAAAGCAGTCTGCTTCAAAATTTCAAATACAACCAACAGTTTTACATAATATTTATTAAGTGAATTTAGTCAAATTAGTGAATGTTAGATAGACATTCAGATAGAGCCATCTTCCAGATTTAGACAGAACTTATTTGCAAAATTTGTTTTTAAATAAAATGAGATTAGATTTTTATAACACTTAGCAAAAATTCAAATGAACATGTTCATGATTATATAAATTTAACTAGCTGGTGCTCACGACTTCATCCGCGTTGAAAAATATTAAGTATCCTATCCTGTGTCCCGTACGTCCAAATGTTTATCTACCAAGTTTCATGAAAAATCAGTTAATTCGTTTCAGTTATGGAGGAACATACATACCTACATACATAATACATACATACAATACCTACACTTACAGATTTATTATTAGTATAAATTTAATATTAATAAAAAAAACTATAATTGTTTGTATAATTGTTGTTTGAAGATTGATTAGGTATTTATTGTAAAAAATCAGTATGTACACACTATAATAGCATGAGTAATATTAATACTGAGTCAGTGCAGACAACATAACAATATGATTATGATAGATTCACACAATAGTTTTGAAAATTTAAATTTTACTTTATTTTTTTATTATAAATAATTTAAAAAGTAAAATACTTTTAAATGTGGCAAAATAAATAATATAAAACCTGAATATGCCACAGCTTGTGAGAGATCTTAAAACAATATCACATTAATCCTAATTCATATGGCCCTAAAAGCTTTTTATGTGTCAATAATTTAAATGTTCAGTGATTCCAATATGAACAGAAAAATGAAATTAAAACAAGGAAAACATACTTTTCAATGAGTTAGTTTCAGTAATACAAATTCAATCGAAAATGTAGTTGAAAATATAAATAATAAGTATCATAACTACTTTAGTGTAATTTTGCCAATGACATTCTACTAATAAAAACTATTTATTTTGTTTTAAATGGTTTTGAGAAGTAGGTTATTTTTTTTAGTTATATTGCCTAAATTACATCTCATTAACAAAAATTAGAGAAGTATTTTTAGTCTACATTACTTTTTTTTAACTCAGTTTCTAAACTTCTGCTTAAAAATAAAGATTTTACTCCTACATAGCCCATAAGTAGAAACCATAAAATTGTAATCAGACTACCTATGTGCAAAGGGCACTCATATTATATTGTGATAAAAAAAATTGTTGGACTACATTTCATGTCAGTTGACAATTTATATATCGTTTCCTCTGCATCCTTTATGATAATAGGATTGGGAGCTGCTAATTTAAATATTTAGCTGTTATTTTAGGCTAAAAACGCTAAAAAATTTAAATATTTACCTGCAATTTTAATTATCTGATAAAACAAATATTTGCGGGATTGGCTGAATACAATTAAGTTGTTAAGAAAATACAATATCATAACCAAAATATAGTTTATAATTATTTTTCCATTTAATTATCTTATAATCTCACAGCTGGAGATAAAATTAATAATTTATTAGAATAAATTCATTATAAATAATTATTCCCACACACATATATATCAATACACATACATTGTAAAACCAGGTAAGCTGAAGCATTATTAAAGAAATTTTATTATCTACATTTTTGTTGGTTTTGTAAGGAAAGGACTAACTGAAGTAGAGACTATATGATTTGCTTAGTTTCTACTTTCCTATATATAATTTGTAACTAGTGAATGAGTACTAAAACCTGAAAGGTCTATTGATATATACTGTACCAGTATGCTGAAAAACAAATGTATTCGCAAATATGGAGGCATTTCGTTTCTAAACAAAAATTAAGATTCAATTAACAGTAATTGATTAACTATGTTTCCGCGGCTCGCATAGTCTAAAAATATCGTGAATATATTCGGCTTAACTGACTAGAACCTTAAATGCTAAATTGCACATCAAGTGCGGTGCACGACCGAATATCCATACAAGCATCTACAAACTATTAGTACTTCTTGGAATGATTACCGATCATCTAATCACAGAAGCGTTCCCACTTCTCGTCTAATATTATACCTATATACATGATTCATAGGACATAGTATGTGTACATATCGAACACAAATATTCATGAATAGATTTAATCAATAATAGAACAAACACCGCATAATCAAATAAGAAGTAAAGGCGAGATTACCTTGTCACATAACGTTTTTACTTGATTTTCTGTTAACTGCTTGCAGTCATTTAGCTGCTCAATCCATTGATCTAATTCTTTTAATGATGCCTTGTCCTCCATGTTTTGTGTCTGCAGGTATAACGTACTAGACGTTAATAATGGTTTGTAATGTCTTTAAATTTTAAATATACACAAAACCATACGAATTATAAATTTACAACATGCCCAAGGAAGAAAACTATATGGCGAACACTTACAAAATGGCGTACCACTAGCGTGACGTCACTTCGTAAAGGCAAGTTCCATCCAGGGGCATAGAAGCAAGAACATATATACTCTCTAGCGAGTTTGAGTGCTCTACCCATAGAGTTTATATAAGCAAGCTTGCTTGCTTCTTATATCACGGCTGATATTACTATACTCTTTGATACGTTAGTATCTACTATTTAGTTTGTGGCTTATATAAATATATATTTACTCTGAGACTCTACCGGTATACCTAGCATCATACGTTAGTATCTACTATTTAGTTTGTGCTAGCATCACAACCTACAATAGCATTGCCTAGCATCAATGTATAGTCTGTGCGGTATACCAACCGGACCAAACGGCATCCAACCGGTATGGGTACAGACCAATACAGACTGATCAACAGTCTGTAGGATACTAACGTCGCATCCCTTAGGAATCTTAGCACTTAGCACAATCTATTAAAAGTAAAAATGAAACGTTTTTATTTAAAACAGTACTTTTGTAGATGCAAAGTATAAAAATACCTACGTTATTTTCTGTGTTCCTGACAATTCGTATGCAAACATGGCGACCGATAAAGTACTTACGGAGACTTACGGTTTTGAACAAAGGAACATTTTTTTTATATGATAATATAGATTTGAGCGGTGAGCTTCTATTTTTCATAGACTCCATATAGCTTTAAAACTAAACTAAAAACTGTATGTAAATACCACAGTTCTGTTTTCCTTGTTTTTATTTATAATAAAAATGGCAACACTACTGTTAAAATTTTTAATGCAGCATCGTTTTGTTATTGGCAACATCAACTGTCAAATACTGTCATTTTGGTTGATTACCTGATTGCTGCCTGATTGACGTTTCCTGAAACAGTTCTTTCTTTTTAATTTAACGCGTGGCCGGAGCGGTGCTACTGATATTCCTCTGGAGTATAAAATTTTGCAAGAAAATGACGGAAACCCTCAAGCTTCGAGGAACTCTTTGCGGCCACAATGGTTGGGTTACTCAAATTGCAACAAATCCTAAATACCCTGATATGATATTGTCTTCTTCCCGAGGTAAGTTGGCATGGTTATTTCAATTTATTAATCCTATTTAATCTTTAAGGTATTCGTTTAAAAGTGTTTTTAAATTAATTAAAACGATTATCTGTTACCGTTACTTTCACGCTGTGTCTATATTTTTATTCTAAATGATGAAAAATCAAATTGCCACGCGAGTCCTGAGCGGCAAGCGGATATGGGGCTGACAAAGATAGCTAATTACGTTTTACGTGTCACCTTTTTACTAATAAGTAAAGGATAAACCTTATTTTATTTCAGACAAGACCCTCATTGTATGGAAATTGACACGGGACGAAACTAACTATGGCGTCCCGCAAAAACGTTTGTATGGCCACTCGCATTTTATATCCGACGTGGTTCTGTCGAGCGATGGAAATTACGCTTTGTCCGGATCGTGGGACAAAACTCTGCGTTTGTGGGATCTGGCCGCCGGAAAAACCACTAGACGTTTCGAAGACCATACAAAGGTGTGAAAGAATTACTTTTTATATAGAATCTTGTGAATATTGAGCCTTTGCGAGGCAGAAGACAGTGTTTTGTGCCTATGCGAGGCAGAAGAACAGTGTGCTTGTGCCTTTGTTTTTTGTGTAAGTAATCAGCATCTGTTGACAAGTCTTATCAACATACTACTTTTGTTAACAAATGTGTGGATTAAAGATCTTATTGATTTATACAGAAAGATAATTGCATATAAATGCAAAAAGCTGTAAAAATAATTAAAAACTAACCACATGTTTCCAAAATGGCACCTTAAATTCAGTCACTGCAGCTTTGCAATTTGTAAAAAAAATTCTACTTTTATATAATGGTAATTGATGAACAATTAATTAGATTATTAGACCATACTGACTTTTTGGGCTTTGCTATTTTAAAATGACTGAGCATTGATTGGCCTGAGCACAAATAAAGCCTGGTGTTATATAAATTATAAATAAATAAAGAAAGCTTTTATTGCTGATATTGTACAATATTTCTTTTTGTACAATATTTTTTCTTTTCTATTTAATTTTTCCTCTTCTGTGTCATCTCTTGCCTTTTGGCAAAGGCCTCCCTTAGAACTCGCCACATCCTTTGACCATAGTGTACCTGCCATTTCCCTGATTTGATCATTTATATAAAATTTATGAATGTTTGGCCCATACCCACCTATAAACCAATCCTTATAAACTATTTCTTATGAGTTTGTAATTTTGAAAATCAGGTCCATTTGGGGACGTATCCCATCGACTGTTTGGTTGTTTCTTTAATAACTTTTCTTATGCAGGACGTTCTGTCTGTGGCATTCTCTGTGGACAATCGTCAAATTGTGTCTGGATCTCGCGACAAGACTATCAAGCTCTGGAACACACTCGCCGAGTGCAAGTACACCATTCAAGATGACGGCCACTCTGACTGGGTGTCCTGCGTGCGTTTTTCGCCTAATCATGCCAACCCAATCATTGTTTCCGCTGGATGGGATCGCACTGTCAAGGTTTGTGCATTCATGTTTTGTATAAAAACTATATTTTTCCTTTACTTTCGTTGAACCTTACCTGCAGGCTGTTAAGATAATTTTTACCATTGAGATGTTCAATAGGTGTGCTATTATTAATCATTTACAGAATTAATTATTAAACAGTAAATAGTTTAAAATTTGAGTTTATTAAATCTGATACATTAAATCAGATATAGACTAAATTTTAAAATGGATATTAAAAATCACACTGACTTCGATACAAATTGATGTTTATCAATGATTTTTAATTTTGCAATAGGAATAATAAACATTAATAACAAAATCATACTTGACTATATAATATGAAGTTTGTTTTGGTATAAACCTGGTTTTTGTTGATGAGAAAAATAAAATGAACTACTTTTGAATAGGTCTGGCATCTTACCAACTGCAAGCTCAAGATCAACCATCTTGGTCACTCGGGTTACCTGAACACAGTCACCGTCTCTCCTGATGGCTCCCTGTGTGCCTCCGGAGGCAAGGACATGAAGGCTATGCTTTGGGATCTGAATGATGGAAAGCATCTGCACACTTTGGATCACAATGATATTATCACAGCCCTGTGCTTCTCGCCCAACAGATACTGGCTCTGCGCTGCGTATGGACCTTCCATTAAGATCTGGGTAAGTTTTGTTAATTAAAATGAAAGTACCAATAAACTTAATTTCTAATACAGGGTGTGGCCTTTAAACCCCGTATATGACAACAATAAACAGATCAAACATTCCAAAATTAAATTCACTAGCTGTACCAAAATTGCAACAATAATGCACCATTTAGCCCTAACAACAATTAAATTAATAAAATAATTGTGTTTGTATTATGGATAGTTTGTATAATTTAAAAAATGTTATTTTGCTAAAATAGTTGCTTTAGTAGTATCAATGAGCCATTAACACTAAATGCACATGTGCTTCTGTGTTTTGGTGTATGAGTAGCAAGTGCAATAGACCCACATATCCTACCAAATTTTTTATCAAACACAGCACCTTTGGCGTTGCTTGTGTTTATAGATAACTATCTGTGTAGTTAGTTTTTGGAAATCCCACAGGAACTTAGCATTTTTCAAAGTTAAAAATTGTCCTATGTGTTAATCCAAGTAATAAATTATTTGTGTTGTGCTAAATTTTATCCAATTTTTTTTTTTCATAATTATGTCACTTATTACAGATGTAAATATGTGAAAATAACTTACTGTACAAATATATATCATTTGTGTTATATTTTTGCATAGGATCTGGAAAGCAAGGAAATGGTGGAAGAGCTTAGGCCTGAAATCATTCCTCAGACTCAGACCTCAAAGTCGGACCCGCCCCAGTGTCTATCGCTCGCTTGGTCTACGGATGGACAGACACTCTTTGCCGGGTATTCTGACAACATCATCAGGGTGTGGCAGGTGTCTGTATCAGCGCGTTAACGTCGCCAGAGAAGCTGTACTGCTGATTACATTTATTTTTGTCTAACTTTTGTCAGCTAATGCATAAAAATAAATGAAATTGATTAAATTTAAGTGTTTTCCTTATTATCTCCTGTATAATGTAAAAAATAGCATTTATAACATAAAAATTGTAAAAGATTGTTATGCAAAGCAAATATTGATATGAATATAAACAAATTTCAATAAATAGATTCTATTTATTTAACAATAGCTTTACAAATGATAATATACCCTGGTTACAAACAAGATACCATCACTACAAACTGCATTTGAACAAAGATTTTAATATACAGATTTCAGATTACATTTTTACAGTAACAAACACTTTGACCCTTATAACAATAAAAGTCAATATTATCTCTTATGCACTACAAGTTAGTGATCTTGTTACTTTTTAATATTTTCCTAAATTTCTGAAACATTTTATACTCTTTTTTTTTTTTTCACTAATTGAAAGAGCAATAAATGAAGGTTTGCCTATATGATTTGCAGAACAAAATTGCAACTGTATGAAGTTAGGGAAGGGTCACTACTCACTAGTACATAATATAATATTTATTTAACAGGTTTAAATACTTTATAGTATTATCCTGGTTTTATGAGAACCAACACCATAATTTCAATCCAGTAAAGAAATATCTTTGTGGATTTTTTTTTGAGATTGCATTTCACATAACTGGTAAACCATTTTCATTCAAAAGATGGTTTCCTTTCTCTTCTGAAGGACCATTACCAACTTTTGTGTATATCATGTACTTTATAAGATCCTGTTCCTGGGGTTGTACGGATAGTTTGTTCAAGAAGGTTTCACTGAGATCCTTACAATCAGGTACCAGTCCTCTGATGTAACTGTCTGGTGTTGATGTTGGAAAAACATGTTTTAAAACAGAAACCAGTGCAAGCACATCTTTCTCTAGCAAGTACAAACAAGCATTAGGACCAGCATCAAAAGTATATGCTACATTCGTTTCTCCACACAGCTCATTGTAACTATGAATCAATTCAATTATTTTATGTGAAACATCAGTTTTGTAAACATAAGGCGGGTACGAATCCATACAAATTGCATGAAACTGATTGCTGTCTTTCATAGTGATCTCCGCAAACTTCCCAAAGTCTTTGCTCAGTATTGCATTAGTTATTTCTTTGGCTCTCTTAGGTACACAATACTCTATGCGGTGCTTTAATAAATCTGATGTCTCTGCTGATCTTTTCATTCCTACAGTGGAGCTGATTTTCTTTTTAGTGTCCCCAACTACTAGGATAAGTATTCTCATTTCAGGCCAGTGTGAAGCATCAACAATCTTCTTAGCAACGGAGTCTGCACCTTTGGGATCTACACCAGCGTGCCATCGAACAAAACCACCATAAACGCTTCTACAGGCACTGCCAGATCCCAGTCTCGCTATAGAGCTAATATCAGATTTAACTTTGTATAATTTCGCCAACGCGCAAACTAAACATGCATATCCAGCTGCAGACGATGCTAAACCTGCAGCCGTAGGGAAGTTGTTTGCAGAACATATACGAACTTTCCAATTTAAAAATTCTTCGTTGACACTTTTTTCGGAAGCAGCCCTTAATTTGATTTCATTGAGACAATTTAGCAGTCGTTTGTTATCGAATGGTTCCATTTTACCGTTCAGCCAAATTTCATTTTCTGTATATTTTGAAGAAGCACTTACCGAAGTTTTTGCACACATAACATCGGTGTCCAAAGTAGCACTTATTGAGTCGTTTAGTGGTAAAATAAGTTCTTCGTCCCGCTTGCCCCAGTATTTTATAACGGCGATATTAACAGGTGCCACAAAAGTGATTACGTTACTACACATAATTGAAATTTTATAATTTAACACTGAATAGGAATGAAATAAAATTAAACTTCGTGTAAGTAGCGCGCCACGAATACGTCAGTTGTCAAGTTGGTCAAGCAAAGCAAGTGAGTGTTAAAGAACGTCTACTGTCTTCAACAACATCAAGTTCAAAGAGTATATAATCACTGCAGTGTTGCCAACTGTACTGTCATCTCTGTAGCTAGATCTTTTGCAAAAAGTTGCCAGATTCCCACATCTTGCCCCAAAAAGTAGCTAGAAGTAGCGAAAAATAAAAAACTAAACTAATCGTTAAAATCGTTTTTCTACATTAAAAGTAATGAATAACTTTAATTTCGATACATTTACAGGTACATACTTATGGTAAAATATTATTAATATATCTTAATCTAGGGAAGATGATCTAGATGATTGTACATCCTGAGAATCCAGTGATTTTGGATATTTCTCCACGGTTCCCATTTGTTATGTATACATATACTTATAGCCCCTGTCAGCTACAATTTCTAAAAAATTGTAGCTGACAGGGGTGCAAAAATAGCTAGATCTAGCTATAAAATAGCTAAGTTGGCATCAGTGAATCACTGATCAAGTTATTCAAACAAAAATCCCACAGTATTTTTATTCTGCAAATGCTAATGATGTAACTAATATAACACACACACTACTAGTAATTTAGGATAGTGACAAGGTAGCTAAACTATATACTCGCTACTGTAGAACTATTAGGAATATTACTACATAGTAATTATAAATAATTGTAATCTTTTCGTGGAACAAGTGAAACAAAAAGCACAGATAACATACTAGGTGCGTATATATATATATATATATATATATATGTATATATATATATAGGGTTCTGTGGTATTGCTGTAGTGCCCTCTAGTCTCAAAATTTGACACTATATTTTGTACGCTGCCATTTTCATTTTGTGGCACGGTGAAGCGGCAGTGGTGGTACAATTATTAATTTCTTCAAAATAACGAAAGTTATTGCTGTGTGTAATTGTTACTCTGAACCTGGACCATTTATTTGTGACATTGCGCAAAGATTTTGCCGACAATCTGTTACATTTGTGGTAATTGCCAACTTCCTTCCAGTACGAGGGTGAGTACTTGATTCAATATTTCGTTCTAATACGATTTCAATTCTTTTCTCTTCATTACGCTGTTCTAAACAAATACTAGTATCTGTTAGTTATCATCTTGTACACCTAAGCTGGTAGCGGTTAAAAATGGCTATTGGTCTACTATGTTTTGCAAAATCCTCGCTGAAATGGGCGTTTTGGTATGAGTAGGTTTATCATTATATCGTCACCACGCCTTATTAATGATGTGTCTATTTACCTATTTAATAACTGCTTAGCTTATCGTATTATTGGGATTTTATCAAGGTGAAAAAATCCAATGAATCTTTTAAATATTAAATCTAATATATTACTGTATGTATTTTAGTAACTATACACCCATGTTTGTTTTATAAATAAAATATTATTAAACATAACATACTGAAATTAAATCATGTTATTACTAACTGTTATAAATATCCACAAATTAACCGTTTTGTAGGTAATGTGGACTTAAAAGAAAAGTCAAGTCAGTTAAAGATTATCAATTTTTTTATCATAAAATATTTACATAGGAACACTTAGGTTTTAGTTTATATCAAATGAATAATGTATATTTATTAAGAAATCTATTTTGTTGCAAGCTTGTATTGGACTTGTCACTGGCTCAGTTAATTTTGTTCATACTATTAAAGTAAGTATCCCACCTTCACTTATTAATAATGCAATTAAATAACAGATCATCATAGTAATAAATTTACATTAAATTTTGCTAAACATAATTAAGGTTTAACCAATATAAGCTATATAAGTATTTTATATTTTATATAAGTATCTTTATTGTACCTTATATTATACATTAGAAACTTTCTGTAATATTTTTAAAATTAACTAAATAATAAACCAATAGAAGTACATAATACTTAGAAAAAGGTATTTAATGAAATATAAAATGGGCCACATAATATGTCATAAGATTTTTCTTCTAATTCTAATTTTCCAATCATAAAGTTTAAATTATTTTTTGTTAATATTGAGAGTAATTTCAATAATTTTACTACCACACTGGAATTCAAATTCATAATCAATATGAATATTTGTCTTTTATTCGCCTGGGATGCAATTTTTTATATACACACATACCTTCCTTGTTTATCTCTTTCCATTAGCGAAAACTATATCAAACTCTGTTGCTACAGAAGTAGTTAGAACAATTTCCGGAGAACCGGAAAAACAATTTCCGCGACTTAATTGCAAAATATTTTTGGTTTTTTTTTTTAAATAAAACTTAATTAGGTTTCATTAAATTATCTAATTGATGGTGAAAACTGCATCAAAATCCGTTGCGTGGTTTAGGTGGAGTTGGAGTCTGTAACAAATTTATACTAGATCACATTTGTATTTTTATTCCACTAATGTATCCAGCATAGCTACTTTTGCTTTCATATTTTACAACCTATTATTTTAGATATTTCTGACTCATGAGGCAACAGGAAAATGTAATTATTCCCTTTAAACATATAGGTATGGGTTTTAAAAAGAGTAGTATCAGTCAATTATCAACACTAAGATTTAATTTAAAAAAAACTATTGTTATTATTTTTATTGTAATGTTATAAGAATCTTACCAGAATTTTAATTGTGGTCATTAATCACATTTTATCAACGTAAATGTAGGTTAAATAACTATTTAAAAGAATGTTTTATAAATACAATTATGTAAAGAAATATAATATAGAGTGAAGAAATAAATGTGCATAATGGAATAATTTTTTTTATTTTTTTTTTTTTTTATTTACAATAATACACACACACATTATACATCATTACAGGGGTAACCCTAATTTGATGTATATGTTCTTAATCTATTTATTAAAACATTATTTAAATTATTTATATTGCATAGATAATTAAGTACCTATATATAATTTTAAAAATTACAAAATTTACAAAAAAATGTACAATAAAATTACCTACTATAAGATATCACAAATAGTCCTGCCCTACTAAATTCGTTCAGTGTGCAATGGAACAGGTCTATTAATTGTGCTATTTTATTAAGGTTGTGTAAGGCTCGCGTCAGAGGAGCCTTGCTAAGTAAATCCGTTCTAGCGCGCGGTATGGCGAAGAGTTGTGGTTTCCGTCTCCTCCATACAAATCTGTCAGGAACACATAGTCCTATTTTATTTAATAATTCACAATTGCATGTTTTTCCTCTCAGTAATTTAAAAATGTATGATGCGAGTGTAAGATCACGTCTCACTCTCAGTTCGTTATAGCCAATATTCCTAGCACAAACAAAGTAGGGTATTTCAATGGGTAATGCGGATAAACTCCATAGTATCTCCAATACAAATATCTTGTAAATTTATTTTGTATACGTTCTAACATTAAATTGTATTTAATTTCATGTGGAGCCCATACTGCCGCATTACATTCCAGATTACTTCTTACCAGTGAATTGTACAAGGTTATGATCGTCTTAACATTCTTAAAGCCGCGAGCCATTCGAAGAACAAAACCTAATTTACCAAATGATTTTTTGCAACAATTTGTAATGTGGTCTCTAAATGATAACTTACTGTTTAATTTAATACCTAAGTCTTTAACTTCTTGTGTCCGAACCATCGGTAATCCTTTAACCTCATAATTAAAGACAATAGGTGCTTTCTTTCTTGTAAACGATATGGTTAAACACTTGGAAGAATTAAACTCCAAAAGATTGTTCCTGCTCCATGTCACTACTCTATTGATATCATTTTGTAAAATATCGCAGTCTGCTAGTGTCTGTACAGAAAGTGATAGTTTAAGGTCATCCGCAAATAGAAGGCATTTTGATTCCTTAACCACAGAAGGCAAATCATTTACAAACAAAATAAACAGAAGAGGCCCTAGATTGGTACCTTGACTTACTCCCGATCTTGTGAAATATGGATTTGATGTATGACCAGCATATTCCACATATTGTTGCCTGTCCTTCATGTAGCTTGCAAAAAATCTTAACAAGGGCGGAGTGAAACCTACCGCTGCCAATTTCTTTAGCAAGACATCATTATCTACTAGGTCAAAAGCCTTTTTAAAATCGAAATAAGCGGCATCGACCTGTCCGCCACTGTCAACTTCAGGAATCACTTTGGACATGTAGTCAAGGAGGTTGCTAGTTGTACTCCTTGCGGGCCGAAAACCGTGTTGTGCGTTCGAGAGCTGTGGATTTATTTGTATAATTATTTTTTCGTGTATGACAGATTCTAACACTTTAGCCAAGGTAGATAGCACTGCTACAGGTCGGTATCCCTCAACATGACAACTTAATTTACCCTTGGGTACGGGAACGACTTTAGTAATTTTCCACCTTTCGGGAAAAATTGACGTTTTTAAACATATGTTGTAGATATGTAACAGTGGTTTCGATAGGACAAAACGACAGTCTCTGATAATATATGGCGGAAAGCCATCTGGGCCTGAGGATCTCTTCGGTTTGAGCCGCTGTAATGCGTAAAGTACATCTCGTATTTGTAGACCCTCTAAATGTACACGCGCAGCTGTGTTGTCACCACCTGCCGATATTACCGCTTCATTCACGTTTAAAGTTGCCTTTTCCTTTCTATAAACTGAATGAAAGTAGTCAGCAAACTCCTTTACACATTGTTCAACAGATAAAACCTTCCCATCTTTTAAAATCTTAGTTGGGTTTACATTGCCCTTTTTTGACCGTATATAATTCCAGAAAGCTTTAGGATCTTCCAATAAGCGATTTTCAATTCGACTTTGATGTTCCTCTTGAGCTAGTTTTATTAGTTTTTTAACTCTCGCCCTACTTTGAGAGAATATATCATAATCACATTTAGATTTACTAGTTTTATATCTTTTATGACGAGTTGCTTTTAGTTTTAATTCTCGTATTATTTCCCCGTTGTACCATTCAGGATAAATATGTTTTGTTTTAGAATAATCCAATTTTTTCCTAGGGACATAACGATCCATAACGTTATTAATTGCATCATAGAAAAAATTCATACTTTCTTCCAAATCTAATTCATATATTTGTGTCCAGTCTATATCCCCTATAGCAATATATAATAGTGAAAAATTTGCTTTGTTAAAATTCCAAGCTGTCCGTACATAACCTGATTTCACGTTGGTTTCCTTCGGAACAGTGGCTTCTTTATCGGGGGAGGTACTCAAATCCATTCGCACCTCGATTTGAAGTGGAGGATGATGTGCGTCCACCGATACTAACCCTTCGCCAGCCTCACACACAATAACCGATTTGTCTTCACCTAAGTTACTTAGTACTAAATCTAACTGTCGTTTGTTGCAGTTTCCCACTCCATTACACTGAATGAATCCACAATATGTTACAAGATATTCATAATAATTACGTACAATACTAGAACTTGAATATAAATTAAAATCTCCTAATACTACAATTTTACTATATTTACTACAATATTGCTCAAATATTCTAAATAATATCATATATTCTTCATCCCTACTATTAGGTGGTATATAAACAACACATATACAAAATAAAAATCTTTCACCCAAATAAATCTTAGCAGTTACTAATTCAAATACATGACAATTGATGTTGATGTCATTCGGAATGATAATTTGTCGCAACTCAAAGCGCGGTGTAGCCACGAGACAAACACCACCTTGTTTTCGTCCATCTTCACGATCGCATCGTAAAATTTTGTATCCTGGTGGGATCATTTCAGCATTTTCAATAGATTGATTGCAGCCCGTTTCCGTAATTGCAAACAAATCTGAATTTGAACAAGCTATGGCCATAGAAAATTCTTCTAATTTCGTTCTAAGACCTCTTACGTTTTGATAAAATATTTCAATTGATTTATTTACTTTTCTTTGGTTTCTCGGTATAGCGGCGAAACCACACCCATTCACAAAACTCAATGTTTATTGGCCAATTTTCAGGTAAACATAACATTCTATATTGTTTTTCAGGAACACCTATAATGAAGGAAGCATAATCCCTTTCTGTCTTGTGCATGATTCTGTCTACCTTCATCTGTACTTCAGAACCACATATGTTTTTTATATGGTTTTCAATAATTTCTATAGTAGTTTCCTTCTTTAATCGCCATATGTGTAAATATTTCTTACGTTCTGTACCTTGTAATTCCGCTATAGAAGTGTTGTCACCTCTTTTAACTTCACTGTTAGGAAATCTGCTTTGCTTACGTTTTACTACACTCCAATTTTCATAATTTTGGGACACAAACTTCACATTATCATTCATATTTTTTGAATTTTCTTTATGATTTGTATCCTTATTTGTAACTATGTTTGTTGTGAATCTTGGTGAACTCGTAGGTATCATGGCTGTTGATATGACACCCTTATCAATATCAATATGACGACATATATTCGAAGATTTCATGGCTAAATTCTCTTTCGCCGACTCATCACTTTTAAGTAATTTTTTATGGGTGTTATTAGTTTGCTTCACAACCTTCGCATATGAAACAGTAGGCATGTCGTTTATTATGGGTGTAATATTTGGATTACCTTGTATTTTAATAAGAGATTCCAAATGTTGATTCTTTTCTGTAAGAATTTTCATGTAATTTTCCAGCTCATCAACTTTATTTGCCTTTTCTTGTATTACTCTTATATTGATTTTCAATTCACGTAATTCAATTTCAGTATTAATGAATCTATTTTGAAGTTGTTCAAATTTCTGAATCTGATTATCAAGCTTAGATGATGTTTCTAATCGAAACATCCGGATCTCCTCCATGATCTGATCAATCTGTATTTCTCTTTGACTTGATATTTCACTTTGGTTTAAGTACCTTCCGCGTACTTTATTCACATAGCAATCTGTAGTAAATGTTTCATTGAGTTGATAAACTTCCTGAATGGGTGTATCGGAATTATCACCCTTCGGAAAATTACATCTACATTCTGGACATACCCATTTACTTTTCTCTTCCTCTAAAAATTTTTTAAATTGCTCATCCGTAATTGATAAACACTTAGAATGATATATCTTTTTACATGTTTCTTGAGAACATTCCATAAATAAAATATCATAAATCATTTCATTGCATCCATTACATATTATATCCATCGTATCCATCTCAATCAGAAGAAAATATATTAATTAAAATTAAATAATTTCATTAAATTTTATTTGCAGTTGACGTTTTGACACATGACATTTGAATTAATGTAATCTATGAATAAAACATTGGTGACTGTGTTTACATTCTCGCGACATCCTCTCGCGTGAGTAGTAACCGGAAGTGCATCGGTACGTGCCTACACCATATTATAGGGATTTCATAGAATTTATAAAAACATATAAGTTTTATTATTTTATTAATTTAGTGCAGGCAGTTAATTATTTAAAAAAATATAATGAATCCTACTGATATGAATACCAATACGAATAAATACGAAATATGATTATAAATACGAAAGTTTGTGAGGATGGATGTATGCATGGATGTTTGTTATACTCTGTCCTGCAAAAACGGCTTCACTGATTTGGATGATATTTGGCACACAGATAGTTGATTAACATATAGGATACTTTTTATCCTGAAAAAATGTTAGGTTCCAGAGAGATTGTCTAAAAGTATAAACAATTGGACGTCACTGTCGCCGTGGCGGCGCCACTATCGTCGCAGCGATAAAGATGTAAGATATTTTCTCAGGTGTTATATTTTTCATTTTGAATGAAGTTGTGGACACCAGCTAGTTTATATATGAAAAACTGGCACTGTCCTGCGTTTTCACCCGCCGTTTAATTTAGGTTGACAAACTACTGAACCGATTTTGATCAAACTTTGTAACTATTATTTAATTTGGTCGAACTTAAAAGATAGGATATATTTTATGAAGTTACCCGGACGATGTCGATTCAGCTAGTAATAATACAAATGTTGTTTTCAAAAGAAGTGCTTTAGCCTATTATAATATTCACAAGAGAAAGTTACAAAGTTATGTCAGAGTCGCTTATAAATGATACTTTACATGTTATACCTCCTACATTATACTATGTAGGAGGTATTTGTAGCTGCTCTCTGTCACATTAAAATTATTATTTTTTTCTGAGAAATTAATTTGTAAGGATGTCATAAAAATCTATTCAAATACAAAAATACCCATTAAGCTTAATAAAAAGTGACAAGGTCAAATTGAATTATTCAGTTGTGTAAATAAATATGTATTGTGTACATATCTACAAATTAATCCAATCAAGAAAAATTTGTTTGTCAATATTTCTCATTCAATTGCAAAGAAAGTTTTAGATTAGTTTTCTATAAAATTACTGTTGTAAGTAAGGGTGATATTTACATGATCCCACCAGAAATAATAGGGCCAAGAAGAAATAAGTATGAAATAAAAATTAAAGTTATGTATGCATGAAATAAGTTTTTAGAAATTATTTATGGCTTGGTTGTTTGCTATATAGTGTGTACAGTAAATTAATAAATATTATTTATTAAGAGAAATATATGAGAGAGTTTATTACAATACACTTCTATGTTGTATTATGAAATGCTTAAATATATCAGATACCTGTCATCCCTTGTTCTTTTGTTTCTTAACACTATCATTATTTTGCTTGCTGACGAATTTTCTTAGTAAGAAATTAAATAGTGCTTGTGCCAGCATCCTAAAAATATTTTCTTTTTTAAATGAATAGATAAATTATGCCTGCTCTTGTAATGGAACTTTTGACACTTATTATTAAAAAAAAGAGGGCTGTCAAAGGAAAAGGTCAAGATCCCTCATTTGAAGCGACTAACTTCAGGGCTCATCCATCTATTGTTCCATATAAAAAAAACACAGTACTTTATTATGTCTTTAATTAAGCAGGGTTATTACATTAATTATGTAAACGCGAAAGTTTTTTATATAACATAGTATTTAATTTCCCAAATACATATAAAATAATATTATTTATGTTCTCATACATAATTGGTCACTATTAATAAAATATGTTAATTATGTACTGACCGCTTCTGCAAATAAAGCGAAAGCTTCGTGAATGGTTTTTGTCACGTTTTTAGGTGGACGATCCTCGTTTGAAACCCAAGTTGAACCGTTTTCTCCTTTCTTCATCATCTCCACGCACGCTTTTACAGCGCTTTCAACCCTAAAAGTATTATTATCAGTTAGACATTGTAGTAAATATTATTATCTCTTAAGAGCTCTCGTTCATATAGAATATATAACTTTGTGTATATTCGCCTAGCGTTCGCTGATTAATGGACACGCAGTTTACCTTAAGCTTATTCCAAAATTGACTCGTTAAGTTAAACCTCCCGACGCGCGACTTACTGATCGCGTCCCCTAGCAACTTCGTGTACCGTTTCTGCCCCCCGATGTTGGAATTTAGTGTCTCGTGGAATAAAAGTGCAAAATTTTAGTTATATAAAATATATAATATACATTAAATAAACTAGCGACCCGCCCCCAGTTAGTAGTTTTGGCTATAAGTTGATAGTTAGTAAGGACAAACAATTTTAAAAGTATGTTTACTGTAAATGAAATGAAAATTATGAAATCAAAGGTATGTCAATGTCTTACTTTTGGAATGTATGCCCGTCTGTCGTAGTTTTAGCAAACTCAATTCCAAGTTTTTCTGAATAGGCACGTTCCTCAAGCCCTGTCATCAGGGCTGTGTCTGTGGGCCCTGGACAAAGACTCATTACTCTTATACCGGTTCCTTCAAGTGATTGCTGAAAAATAATAAAACGAGGCTACACGGCATGTATATACGAGCCTTTAATTTTATGATAAACTAATCAATTGAGAAAGATAATAATATGATGAGATATACATATACTGCCCAACTAAGCGTAAGCGCAAAAGCGGTATCTAAATGAAATCGAGTATTGAGATAATTGAAGTTATGTAAAAGTAGTTTTTTTTTTAATTTATATTTGAATTTTTTGCTTATTAAATAGAATTTATATAACTATTATGTTGGGTCTATTTGTTGTTACAATAGTTAAAAGTTTACAATATTATTACAATAGATATACCTCTAATACCCCTAGTAATTTAAGGTAAAATTGAGATAGGGAATTCTTTCTTAAGGTTTTTTCATATGTTTCGAACAACATAGCGCCAAAAGGCTTAGTTCATTAGATACATAATTTTTAAGGCTATCCAATGGCATAAAAATCAAATTTACAATATTTTTTTGTGATACCGCATTTGCGCTTAGTAGGGCAGCATAAATGTCATCCCATGTTGGGTAATAAAATTATCCAACACGTTTGGCAGCCCCATTTGAGAATCGTGTACCCCATCGGTTATCTGCTCTGCGACAGATGTGACCGGCACCTTGCTGATTCTTTCGGCGGTCAACTTGATGGTAGGTGGCTACATTTGCTTATAATACAAGCAATGTCTTAGGTGCTGTAAGTGTGCTGCCAACCATAGAAGGATAAGGAAGGGATGGGGTAATGGGCTCCGGTTCCGGTATCATTTACACACTTGCCAAAACACAACATAACATAAATATGCTGCTATTTCAAGGTGGTTTTCTGTAAGGGGATGGTTACTGCCGCCAGACGGGCTGCCCTAATGACTGCCAAACGCAGTGTGCCCTGCCACTACTAAACTTATTTAATTATAATTAATTAAAGTTTACGGCAAGACAATGGCTGAAGTGTAGAACGGCCATCTTTGATCCACTGTAGATGGGTAGAAACGGCCAAATGAATAGAGCAGCTGTAGAAGAAATGTTTATAATGGTGCCTCCCGCGCCTCCCTCATCTTTACTCATATGTGTGACTCCTTTTAAAGTTAAAGACACGAGGGCCTCCTGCAAAAAAATGATTCAATTACGTTTTTTTAAAGTTTACTCCTTAAGAATCGATTTCCATATATATGTATCGTATATAATCCCGTGGTATGAAAATTTATGAAAGTAAAATCAAAATTGTTACACAAATGCCTTACGTTATGAGTTTTATTTTCGTTTTATTTTTTGGAACATTTTAGAATATTTTAGAATTTTTTGCGCCATCTACACAATATTATTTAAAAAAAGAACAATGTTGTTCGTTTGGAGTGTTCGATTTGTGAAAATTTAAATTTTATAATCGTTCGTAATGAGTAAACTCCAATCGTGTGTCGGAGCCGACACACACAATTTTTTTTTTTTTTTTTTTAATTTCTAACGTCCGGGGTATATTAAAATGACCAATACGTAAATACAAATGAATCTCAGTTTTTTTTTATATCAAATTATAATATTTGTGTAGATAGTTCCCAAAAAGTCGTATAGTCGTTATGAAACTCATCTTTTCTCTAAATACTACATTATAATTATTTTGTAAAATTAATGTATGTTTCTCTAAACCACCTAATGGATTTTGATTCTGTTTTCGTTTTGATACATTTAAGAACATACAGAGAACATAGATAGACAGCAATATTTTATGAGCGAGAAGCAAATTAAGCGCCGCCATTTTCAATCCCTTTCTTTAATTAAGTGGCTTATAGTAATTATATTATTATTAAACAACATAATTATAATTAATATTATATCTTATTGCATTATAACAATCAATAAGCACTTATTATTATATTATTTCAATAGCCAGGTGTTCAGTGATAAAGATTAATTTAAAAAATTGTCAATCCAGATATTATATCGATATTAGTCATGTAATTGAGTTTAAATATTTTAAAAAAGACCTAATATTGCAGTTTTAAGAAAAGTTAATTTTAAGAACCGTACCCAGTTGACTTCGCACGCCTTACGCCACGATCTCGGCGAATCATTCATAATTCCGGCATTGTTGATGATTATGTCCACCTGATTGAATACGTCGATAACTTCATCGAAAGCCTTGGTCAAGTTTTCCTCATCGCTGACGTCACATTTTACGAATACAACATTTTTATTGTATTTATTATTTAATTTTTCGGCCGAATCTTTGCCCCTTTCTTCGTCAACATCTAAAATAGCCCCGCCCTTAAACATTTAAAGCGTCCTGTTTAGGATGTAAGTACATAATTATATTTATACAAATTATAAATAAGCTAAAGATTCTTTCCCTCAAAGTCATCATTATCATTATAAGCCGTAGCTGTACATAAGCCTCACTCATAATTTTCCAGTAGGACCGGTCGAAAGCTGACCGGTATCAGCGTATATCTATTATTTTTGGACATTTTATACGTAAGTTGTCTTAAAATAAGTCTATTAATATTAAAGACCATATTTAATTGTGGATAAAATATAAATAATAATAAAAGCATAAAGTAATTTTGTGTTGTTGTCCCTAAAAATTAATACAATATTTTTTTTCTATTTAAAAATGAAATTTTCAATGCCTGACAAAAATTTATGGACATTTATTGCACTAAATTTTACCTAAGAAAAACCTAAGCGACTCAATAAACGTTTTATTAACTTAGAAAAAGGGCGCGGGCAAAAACTAGTAAATAATAATACTATAGACGAACAAGTGAAATGACAAACCTTTGCGCCTTCTTCTAAAAACGCTTCGGCGTATCGAAGTCCAATACCAGAAGCCCCTCCGGTTATCAGAAATGTTTTTCCTTCAATTATTTCTTCCGCCATAATATGGGCACGCGTGTTGAGACCGAAAGGAATAATAAGTTAGTGTCAACATTTGGCTCTTTTTTACGGCATTTATCATTAACTCTACAAAGATAAAGTGCTATCGCAAATTACCAATTAATGTTTTTATAACTGGGTGTGGATTTGAAGCTGTTTATATTATCTTCACTTTACCACCTATTGTGATCGTTATTAAGGTTTAAAATTACATAACCACGTGAATATTTCATGTGAAATAATCGATGGAGGTTATAACTGGTGGAAAGTGAATTTGAGATACTGCGACATTTGTATGCGACATTGCACACCGTTTAGCACACACTTGCGATTAAATTAATTTTCGGAATGTTTTATGATCAGGTGATGTTGGAATTATTCTGTTTCTGTTTTTATTCTGTTTTAATTCTGTTTTTAATAAGATTTTGAAAACCGATTTTCAGACTGGCAAAGCCTTGGGGTGCAGTTTTACTTTGTTGTAAAGAACTACAAAGTGTTCAAATTCGATTCCAATCAAACGTAACGAACCGGCTCGCTCCACTTGGTGACGTATCAGAGCGATATCTATAGACAGTGGTCGGCGTGCGTGCAGAGAAATCATCTTGCCTAATAAAATTAAAACATCTATTATGACGAGGCGCTAGAGCAGTTATTAAGCGCACGTTTGCTCTTTACAATATTCTTATACGTCGCGTGTCCCACAACTATTTGTAACGTTAAACTGTTAGTTTCTATTGTCAGTTAGTTACTAAAAGTGATCGCTGGTTGCAGTTGATATTTTCAACTGTAGCTTTACACACACACACACACACACACACACACACACACACACACACACACACACACACACACACACACACACACACACACACACACACACACACACACACACACACACACACACACACACACACACACACACACACACACACACACACACACACACACACACACACACACACACACACACACACACACACACACACACACACACACACACACACACACACACACACACACACACACACACACACACACACACACACACACACACACACACACACACACACACACACACACACACACACACACACACACACACACACACACACACACACACACACACACACACACACACACACACACACACACACACACACACACACACACACACACACACACACACACACACACACACACACACACACACACACACACACACACACACACACACACACACACACACACACACACACACACACACACACACACACACACACACACACACACACACACACACACACACACACACACACACACACACACACACACACACACACACACACACACACACACACACACACACACACACACACACACACACACACACACACACACACACACACACACACACACACACACACACACACACACACACACACACACACACACACACACACACACACACACACACACACACACACACACACACACACACACACACACACACACACACACACACACACACACACACACACACACACACACACACACACACACACACACACACACACACACACACACACACACACACACACACACACACACACACACACACACACACACACACACACACACACACACACACACACACACACACACACACACACACACACACACACACACACACACACACACACACACACACACACACACACACACACACACACACACACACACACACACACACACACACACACACACACACACACACACACATACAGATTTGTTATTGGTATTGATTGAACATGTAAAGAAGAATTTCAAGGAACGGATTGCATGTTTCTGCTGAGAAACTGAACTGATATTTTCAGTGGCGTTTCGCAAGCATAAATTTGGCAGCCTGTCTGTGCGTTAGTAACCACCCCCTTACATAAGACAACTGTGAAATAACAGAAAAAGCAGACAAAATAAAAAATAACTCAAATTGCATTTTACTTTTTTGACTAACGTAACATTTTTCCGTGTTACATTTAATTTTCTTCAAAAATATAAAACATAATTAGTGTCTATGCTACTATGATAAGAATAACAAAATACATATTGATAAGTGCTAACGTATATTCGCACTTGTGTGATATCATAATTGTACGTAAGTTATATGTCGTACTGAACACAATATTACAATATTTGATAAGGAGATATAATTAGGCTATATGTTTTAACTTTTTACTTGGGCAAAATCGTAGGCAAAACTACAGTAATAATACCTATAAAGGAAAATGCAAATTTTATATGCTGGCGAAACCGAAATGCATTGGTCTAGTATGACATAAACGTTGAAATCAGCTCCGAAACACTTATTGCTTTGAATTCATACAAGAAGTAGTGTCTTGTATTTAGATATTTTTGTAATTTCCTAATAATGTGTCAAATTTATCACTAACAATCAGTTTAAGCTCACAATACTCGTGCGAGTCTCGCAGAATCCTAGCAGAGGTCGTGCTAGTTACCGCTCGATTTTGTTTTATATGCCACAGGTCATTTAAAATGTCAGCCATGTCACAATATGGCCGGGTTTCATGAACAATAATAAATTGAGATTGTGATTTGTTCAATCATTTGCTATCCACACTATTTACTTATTTCTTTTTTTAAGGTATACCTACTAGTTATAATATTCATGGCAACGAAGTAACAGCGAGATATTGTCCAAGTGAAATATTTAATATTAAATTAAATATGCAGTAAACACCTATTCATTATTAAATGCGTCGTACATAATGTTGTGTGGTGTTGCAAGCTTGTAGGCTTGTAAGGTGTGTACGTTTTTTATACAAGAATAAAATATATTTGTAGTAAGAAATAAAAATAACATTTGGGACTTAACTTTTAAATGAGTCGCGTTTACGGTACAAGCAAACTGAATGTTTTTTGTTTTAACTAAATTTATTGCTTCCCTGCTACATTTGCTTTAAATTTGCGGATGTGTCAATTTAATCTTGCTTACCCGCACGCCCGAACAGTTCAGCAGTCTTGCTTTGTGCACATCTGATGTACTGGTATAGTCATAGTAAAAGATTTTGATCAAATGTTAAAATACCTATGAATGCATTGTATAGAATAGATTGTATCAAACCGTCGCATATACGACTACATTGCACATAATACATGTTGATAACATTTATTCTATGAAATTATATCATAAGACATATGTACTTACTCGTAGTTTGAAATAATAAATATATATTTTTTATGTAATTTAAGACCGCTTTAAAAAGACATTGTTGGGTTAAAAATCTGACAAAACAAACGTACAATGTTTGAAGTAGTGTCTATTGTGATGAAAGAACGTAAAATAATTATAGTCTACGTAATCACGGATACAGATAGCTGTGTTAATACTTTAAAAAAAAGAATAGAATCTCAGTAGTTTTAAACATTTCTTATACCTACATATAAACAAACATTGGTCATGATAATTTTGACGAGACCATTGTTCGCTCGCGTCTGATCTGGGTGTTTTAGAAATGATGGGAGCACACTGTGTTTAATATACATAAATTGGGCAACCTGTTTGGCGGAAGTAACCACCCCCTTACAGAAGACCACCGTGAAATAACAGCATGTATGCTGTTTTATTATAATAATAATAAAATAAACTAATTTTAGCTCTATTATGCATATTAGTGAAGATTTATGAATGCATTTAGGACGCATGCGTTAACATACCTAAATTCATACATTGATGTGTTAGGATAATCTTATCGGTAACAGGATGCAAAAGTGACGTCAATGTACAGAAATATCCTAATGTATCTAACATTATATAAATGTTTCAGTGTTTTTGATTCTGTTTTTTCATTATTAATTTTATATTTTTGGTGAATATATAAAACCAAATATATAAATCTTTTCCTTATGAAGGAGATTGGATCAATTAAAAATCCATCTTTCTTGATTTTTACCTTAAAGAGACATCGTCTTGCTTAGACTGTGTGACGTAATCTTTATGCACGTTGATGATGTCAATCTAATGTATGTAGACTCGTGGACGACTAACTGCATACGGACTCCTAGTCGCGTTTGTTATGCTGAGCACCTAGCTTTTGTGTATATATGAATAAATAGCGTCGTAGTAAGTTTCTTATGTCTGTCTCGATTGTACGTACAACAGTGAAACAAAGCATTTTTTAAAATTTTATAACGCGCCCTTGTTCAATTAATACAAATCTTGTTCAAATTTTAGTACAATGCTTCTGGATTTTTATTCCTTTCTTTTTTCTTTTTAAAGAGTGTCATAAAACTCTTTATTAAGTGTATATGGCATTTAATAAAGAGTGGCACGGGCATGTGATGTGAGCCATTTGAAGGTAGTGGCTTTAAATTTGAAGGTAAGGCAAGTAACCAAGGACATATAATAATATATAACTCCTTCGGCCCTGTTGCGATAAAGAGAACACAAACCTTCCTCGTTTATCGCTTTTTCCATTAGTGAAAACATTATCTACGGCGGATAGCTACTTTATGTTATAATATGTATAAGCAGGTGTTTTGAAAGTTAGTTATTACAAGTTATTATAAATGAGAAATTAACTATTTCCTATTTTATTATCGACAAATTAGTCAACCTAGTCACTTGGCTCACAGGACAAAATAGGTGACCTTACAGTAAAATCTTCTTTTTTTTGTATGTATAGGACACATTACAGAAATTTACCCAACATTATGTAATTCATTTGTAGCTGATTCATTGCAAACAAAAATACAAATCTTTTCTCTTCATAATATTCAATATTAAAGATCGAGACCATAAGCGGAACTAAATTAAAAGACGTTTCTATATACCTACCTATGATGCTATTGGTTTTTATTGGTTTTTCCTAATTCCATCTAATCAATTCGCACTTTCTCACGGACTCATTAATGTGTTGCGTAAATTGAAATATTGCATCATTGATTTATTTTCCGATTCATCTCCGTCTTAAACAATAGCTTCAGCGAACTCATTGCTACAAATGCACACTATATCCTAAGATGATTACGTGGGAAATGAATGGTATTGTGTCTACCGTCCGTTTGCTTCGATAGAGCGTTATATTTTCATGTAGGTACAATACGAGGTCTTATCGTATATTGTGCAACACTTTCGAGAAAAAAATAAAATAAAGACATTCAAAACGACCTATTCCTAGGTATCGCTATTTTTTATGATTTTATTGTTTTTTTATGTAGGAATGCCATTGTTAGCAGTTTACATAGTCCGCATAGATAAATTGTTTCAAAAATAATTATTAGTACCCAAAACGTATCGCTATTTTTTATGATTTTATTGTTTTTTTCTGTGGGAATGCCATTTTTAGCAGTTTACGTAGTCCGCATAGATAAATTGTTTCAAAAATAATTATTAGTACCCAAAACGTATCGCTATTTTTTATGATTTTATTGTTTTTTTCTGTAGGAATGCCATTGTTAGCAGTTTACATAGTCCGCATAGATAAATTGTTTCAAAAATAATTATTAGTACCCAAAACGTGTTCAGGCTATATTTCAGATCAAGGCTGAATCTAGAATGTCAGGAAATTCATTGGCATTCGGGCCTTGAATGAATCCCCCATTATGAGGAGGCATAGGATATTGTCCTCCATGCTTGCCTCTTGCTGATTGCTAGTCTATGTTTGCAAAAGTTTTTCTCGCGGTTTTTTTTTGACCGTTAGAGCAACAAATTAAATCGAAAACTTGAAGATGTGCAGGCAGATCTTCTAAGCTGCGTCTGCTCTTTATCAAGCGTATGAACCGACTCATCTAAGCTCTCAATATTTAAGGGTTTTTTTATTTTACTTGATTTGATTTGTCTTCTACAGTGGCAATTTTTTTTTAATTAATTTATTTAACACGTAAGTAAATGTTGAAATGTTATGGCATTTTATTGTTAACAATAACAAATATGTTGCACACCGACCTCCTGTTCAATTATTTATTATACTGCAATGATTTGGCACGTAGCGAATGCCGCCGACATTCAATAAGCCCGATGCTTTTCGTTTAATGTCAATTGATTATAGTAGGTTGTTATAAGCACTGGATTGTTTTATAAAGGTAAAGTTTTTTTTTAGAAAATTATTCTTCGTGGATTTGATGATTGATGTATTTACTGATTTCAATGTATTTGTTAGTCTTTTATGTAGAGTATTTAGTTTTTATGTATTCCTTACTCATCGAAACACGACAGCACACATGCTGTTATTTCGCGGTGGTATTGTGTAAGGAGGTGGTTACTGCCGTCAGACCGGCTGCCCAAATGACTGCGCGAAACACTACTGATGGTTGTTGGTGGCAACCCTCGCCTATTAACTTAACACATAAGTAATTGTGAGGTTATTTGAAGTGCTGTGAGATTCTGAAAATTCTGAAAATTTCGTCAAAAATGGGGAATGGAGTCCATAGGGAGCATACATACACACACACAAACACACACACGCACGCACGCACGCATACACATCGATAACAAATGACAGTGTTCTGTAGTAGTATCGCTTTAGAGACATCGTTTTAGCATTAACCTAAAATTAATATTTTGATTGAAATCGCAACCACAGTGAAAGTGTTTTCTATAAAATTTACAATCATGACGCGTCGACGAGCTGTTCTTGTGTGGTGCTTAACAGCGAAACAGCTTAACTCGGAATCAGCGTTACAGTCACGCGAGTTCATTTTATTCGTAATATAATTAAAATTAATCATGATACTCTAAGTCTGTTGTCTATGTTGTCTACATAATATATTAAATATTCAGAAATAATTCTAAATTTAATTAAGTTTATTATAAATAAATATATTTTTCAAAGGGAAAAAAACCTGTTTACAAGAGTACCTATTGTATAAGGTTCTGACGATTTAATGCTAAAAGTACTAAATAATATTAGTATAATATAAAAGCAAAAGTAACTAAATGAATTAAGATTATATTACCAAGAAAGTCTAAGTGGATCAAGGCCTCCACCACATAACTACCTGAACATCGGACAGGTTATTTCTAACATTTTCCTGTAAGAGCGAGTCTTAATTGAGGCGACTATCTGAACATGATGACAATTATGATGCCATATAACCTTATTAGGATATATGGCATCATAATTAACTTTTTAACTTATTAGACCTATAAGAGCTGTGGGGGAACACTTTTTTATGACCGGTCCTTCTGAAAAGTTATGGGGAGTAGTCCAGTAGTGGTCGTCCTACGGCTGATGACGATAATGATACCATATCAATCATGTGGTTTCAAATTAAGTAATCATATTGGCAATAAACTGTTTAATTTTTGCACAACCTTACAGTATTAATTTTAACTTACACAGATCATGGAGCATTGAAACATTTTTTAAGCTTTATTTTTTTCCATAATTTATCTTTATTGGAAATCGAGACCCTATCAATTCCATTGACGGCCCTATGTAATGATATTTCATTGTTCATTTTTTTCAACAATATCGGTTTACTTTTTTTAACAAGACATGAAATGAAACGTAAAATTTCATTTTGGCTTTTAAAATTTTACAATATTTATATTCGAAAAATCTTTAAAATGTTTCAATGCATACCGAAGTCTTGGCAAAAAGCTTAATCTCTTCTTTTCTTCCATGAATATATAAATGCTTTCGTCATAAGAAATCGCGGTACGGTGTGTAGGTAATTAACATTGAAGAAATAATTATGACAAGGTAAAAAGTGGAGTGTTGCTTCCACATTATAAGCGCACGCACGTACTTTAAACAGCATACGTGTTTACATTGAAGTAATTAAGGAACTAAGTGCAAATACGGATGCGAATTTAGAATACACAATATACCTACGATACGACACAGTCACTTAAAGATTGTGGTGAGTAGCACACATTGAACAGAGTCGATGACTTGTAGTATTGCAAAGGTCGCTGTTTTAGATCTTTATTTATACTAGTTTTTGCTAAAAACATTGTCTGTATATCTTTATATATTATATCCTATCCTTCAAACCGTAACTAACTGGGAAGATTGACAAAGTTTCATAGAAATCGGTTTAGGAGGTTTCGGAGATTAGCAAGATTGAACATGGCGATTCGCCATACGTGTGATTTTTATGTAATCTTTTATACTCATAAAATTGTTTGACCTGACTGATGCCAAGACTACTTCGTCTAGAAAGCTGAAATTTGGAACTAACCATTTTTGAGAATTTCAACTCGTGCGAAACCGGATATACATTTTTTTTAATTGAAAGAGAAAGTCTTTATTTTCTCATTTATTTAAATGTCTTTACATTATGAAGGGTAAAAAAGTCTTTATTTATTTTTTAATTGAAATTTTACTGGAAAAACAACTAGTTAAGGTGTAATTGTTCGTATTATCTACACTTAAAGTAGATAATACAATTGATGATAAAATAAATAGATAACTAAATTAGAGATAAGACATTAAATAAAATAAAAAATAGTACTAAATTAGTGTTTATAGTACCGTGCTAAAGACTATTTTGTTCTGTTTCAGGGATGTACATACTCGTAAGGTAGGTGGCGCGTGGGGGCGCACGCAGCGATGCCGCTGCCGAAACGCTGCGTGGAGCCGGTGCACGTGTCCCGCGGGACGGTGCCCGAGCGGCTCGCGGTGCCCTCCGAACTAGAGGCGGTCACCAACGGTACACTCGCCAACACGGTTAGGTAATGACATGTTCATTTACTTTTTATTTTATTCATCAATATTCAACATTAAAATTAGGTGTACGAGTGCCTAGATACACCAAACTGTGGGAGTGCCTAGGCACCAAATTTTATCTTAATGTTGTGTTACAGGCATTTTATTTTTGATGTTTCAAACCTAAAAAAATACTGTCCAATGATTCAAGGTTTACGTTTATTACACACTTTAAGTGTAAGTTCAAGTTGTACACACTTTAAGTACCTAATCAATTTTGATTGATTCAATTCAAAGAAAGTCAAATTTGCTTCTGATTTGTCAGAAGAGTGTGATAATTGAAATTAAAAAGATTTTTCCCCTTTTTCTCAACAAAGGTTTGGAATTGTCGTTTAGTTATTTATGAAAATAATTGTTGATTACAGACAACTGTCGTCACTGTCCAAACATGCGGAAGACATGTTTGGTGAACTGACGCGGGAGGCTACCAATTTAGCCGAAAGGACGAATGTGCTGCAAGCGAGGATAGACAGACTCGCTATCAAAGTGACACAGTTGGACTCTGGTGTCGAAGAAGGTACAATCATCATTTGTATTTTTTATTACAACAAATTTTTAAAAGTAATAACGAGCGCCTGGTCACTGAATAAACTATGCTTAGTATTATGATTACAGTATTATGTTACGTGATCAACTTTATTTTTATTAGTTACTTAAATTATTTAAAAAGTTCTGTTTAATGTGGGGCTTTTTTGTCCCAGTGGACATAATTAGTTAGTCGTGACATTTGCACACGATCCTCGCGTTTTCATCGCAACAAATGCGCAAATATGCATCCCTCAAACCCCCATTTGCCGCTTTCAGCTGTTTTAAGCACGTTCCTCTTGCGTTTGTTGTAATGATACGAACGCGTGTTTGAAGCGCATTTCTTGCTTACAATCTTGTTAATACGCGCTCACGACGCGCAGAGGATACGTTAATCAAAAACGTGCGTCGTTTAAAAAACGTCGTGTGCATAGGCCCTTATGGTTGGCAACGCAGTATGCAGTAAAATATAAGATGAGTCTATTGGTGCAGTGTCCCTGCAAGACATCCAAATGCGCAAGGCGTTCCGGTCGTCGCGCACGTTCCAGCAGCAGCTGTTCTCGCGCAACACGATCCCGTCGGCGATGCTGTCGACGTACGCGCGCTGCGACCGGCCGCCGCCGCTCGAGCGCCTCAACGAGTTCCGCGACGACGGCCGCGACGCGCGCAAGTTCTACACGGACCCCGACTACTTCTTCGAGCTGTGGAGGCGCGAGATGCTGCAGGACACCGAGCGCATACAGCACGACCGGGGGAAGAAGGTACACAATACCACTCAAATCACGCATTTTACGCTTACCCATTTACGTACTAATAATGAACTCTTCTCATTATTTTACGCAATTCAAAAATATGTAAATAATTTCGCGGTACCCACTTTAGGAATCGTTGGTCTAGCTAGAGGATAATTTGTGCACTGTGGTTGAATTTGAATGTGTTTGTGGGGACAGGTGCGTCCGGCGCGAGGCGGTGGCGGTTCGGACGGACGCGGGCCGCGCAAAGTGCGCGCTCCCCACCTCACCAGAGAGCGCCACAAGGCGGCGGCCCTCACACGGGGCGAACACATAATGGCGCCCAGTCAGCTGCGTCACTACAACATCGACCACGGACGCCATCACGCGCCGCCCGACCCCATATACAGTCAGTATTCACGCATACTTTTTGGAAACCGTATTAGTTTATTTTGTTTTTGTGCTGTTTATCGAGCCTACCAAAAAGTGCCCACTTAGGACACCCACTTAGATTCAGGCAATCCAGAAATGTCGCTGGTGAAAGAAAACGTAAAATTAATGTTCAACTAAATTTAGGACAAGAACATCCTCTTATGTAAATATTCACAAAAAGTGTAATAAATATAATGTTTTTGGGTACAATAAGAGTCCATTTTCCCCGTATTATTTTACAGCCATTCTCAAATAGCCTATTAAAACCACTTATAACATCTCCCTGACTGGCGTAACCTACATTTTCAGTCGAGTAACGCCAAATCTGGTTACAATAAAGCTACTGTAACTTCTCGTGACAAGGTTTTATTTGACTGTTGATAATAATTTAAAAATCTGTTTTCACTGAAATGTATTTGTAGCCACAAGCGTGACGGACGGCGGTTACCGAGCGTCACAAAACCGACCGCCTTCCTCGCAGCCCGCGCGGCCCAACTCTATAGAGATAGAAAACCAACAGAACAGGCAGTCACGGCTCACCGGAAATGGCCACGGTACACTCTATAGTATTTTTCATTATATGGAACTGCTATATTATTACTAAGGTGTACACTGTGTAACTGTGTTTTCCTTTCAAATTCTTCAATATGTTGTAAACTTTATATCCGAGATATTATGGCCCACAAAAAAAAATAATGAAAAAATGCGAACTAGAAAGTCGCATTGTAAAAATATGGACACATGGTCTAAAATAAACGTTCATTGTTATTTCATTATTATTGTTATTATATAAGCACACGCGACAGATGCACGCACGCGTGGCACTGTTTTAGGCCTAACACGCATGCCGCAGCGAAGCGTAGCCGGGTTCAGCTAGTCTTTGATGAAACAATTGTCCAAATTTAGATTATGTGTTTTGAATTGGTAAAATGAACAAAAATATACCAATGAAATATTACATTGGTACGTGGCACTAATGTTTCAGTGGTGGTTGAGGAGAGCCCGTACGGGTCCGTCGGCGAGCCGGTGTACGGCAGCAGCGGGGCGGGCACGCCGCGCCGGCCGCGTCCCTCGATGCCGCCGCCGGCGCCCCCCGCGCCGCTCGACTCGACGCAGCACACGCCCACGCGCTCAGCGTTGCCCCCGCCGCCGCCGCCGCCCGACGCGCTGCTCAACGGCGCCTCGCCTCCGCCCCACCGCACCGCGCTCGATGCTCACCTCGACCACATGCACGCCGTCATCGGTAAGCCAATAATACTCAGCTCTACCTAAAAGGGTACCCCTAAGGGTTCGTATGAATTAATATGAAGTGGTTACATAGTAAATATTAGTCTTGAGTGTATCTGCAAGCTTAAACAATTTGTTCCCCAGGTATGATGTCGTCCGAGGAACCCGAGGAGCCGGTACCGCCGCCCCCGCCTCCCCCGCCGGCGCCCCTCCCTGTAACGGAGCCTTCTCCGCCGCCCCCCGAAGAGGCTCGGCCCAGACCCCCGTCGCCAGGCGCGTTGCTGCGGGGCGCCTCTAATCTCAAGCCGCCAAGGCCCGCAGCGGACCCGCAGCCCGACCCACGCTCAGATCTACTCAAGGCCATACGAGACGGTACAGAATTTTTTTATCTCATGCATCCTTACCTATGAAATTGTCAATTTGAATTTTGAATACTGCCTAGCATGTACATATATGTGTAAAAAAATAAAAGACAATTTTTACTTGGAAATCTAAATTCAAATTAATAATATAATATGGTAACAAAATTCTCTTTAAAAACATTTTTGAAGTGAAACCTCTTTAGTCGCGTTGGGATTTTTAGGATCGGGAAAAAACAGTGAATTCGCGCAGTGAGTTACACCCTCAGTGAAGGTTAATTGTATGAAATAAGCGCCATCTACCCGAATTAGTACATTCTTCTTGGTTCAATAGTTTGTTAATAATTTGTTAACAGATGGCGTTGCTTTCACTTTTCACGTGCAGTCTTATATTCCAACATCACTCTGTGACCATTATCGTTACTCCAAAGCTGGTGATCTTTTGTAATGGGATGGTTTTGTTTGGTAATGGGACCGCTCACTTCATGACTTCCGTGGAAAATTACCACTTGTAAAATGTTCCATAATTGATGAGTTTTTTTTTTTCAGGTATAAAGCTGCGCAAGGTCGAGAAGCGTTGCGACGAGAGCACTGGTCGATACGACACGCTGCGAGGCGCGCCCGTCTTCCTCGACGTCGCCTCCATACTCGCCCGACGCGTCGCCGTCGAGTTGTCCGACACGAGCTCCGGCGCGGACTCAGACTCCGATGACTCGGACCAGTGGACCGAATCGCGGGCGTGACGTCATGCCCCCCCGCCCTCCGCCGCGCCCGCACCGCCACCCGACGCCACCGTAAGGGCGGAGAAACTCATGACCATCAAGCCAGAGCGACCAGTCGACCAATCAGTCCGCGAAATCACACTAACAGAGAAGCCTCAGGGCGAACCGGTCGCCATACTCATCAAACCTGAGCGTGCAGACGGCACATCGGTCAGGGAACAAGCGCAACGCATCGAGAACAAGGTAGAGAAACCGCCGCGAACTTCGTCAATAGACGAGGAGAGGTGTTACGTGAAAAATTCATCTTTCCTGAGTAAAGATATACAAGCGCGGAAGGCTCAGGCCGAAGCGAATACTAAGGCGAAGGAAGGATCTCCACCGAAAAAAATTATTTCTCCCCCAATCAGGAGTTCTTCAACGCCGCCTAAGAAGGACATCCTATCGCCGCCCAGTGTCGCCTCGCCACCAAAAGCTCAAGTCACATTCTCACCGAAGAAAATATTTTCACCTCCAAAAGAGGATGTCTCTCCGCCGTCAGTCGAAGCGCCCGATCCGCCCAAAAAGATCACCTCGCCTCCCATGTCCGTATTCAAAGCCGTTAGAGCGGAAGTTAAAATTAACAACGATAATTGTAATTCAAACACAATGAATAAAGATCTGACAAAAAATTTGATCAAAACTGAAAAAGAGACTGATGATGCAAAATTGAATGACAGTAATGAAAGCAATGCAAATCCGGCGAAAGAGCAGAGCGAATCTGACGCGACAGAAAATAATAAGCAAGAGTCCAACAACGGTGTGGGTGATAAAATAAAGAAATTTGAAAAAGCTGCTGAAGACGCGAACACTGAGAAGCTTTCGCGTCCGGGTTCCATACGTAGAAAGTCGCACACTGAAAGATTGGGCTCTGACAGTAAAGAAGATTTGCCTCCACCTGCGACTCCTTTCAAAGACACTGTGCAGTTTGAATTGAATGCTCACACAGATAAGACCGGCTCGACGCACGACATTGACACACACCAAGTCAAAAACAATCAGAACTCGATGGCTTTAAAGTGGCAAAGGAGCTTGGAGAATCCCACCGAAGAGAAAATAAAGAAGCCAGAACCGCAAAAGATTATCAAGCCAGAGTTCAAACCGATGTCGTCCCCGGTCGATGTGACAATCCGTTCACCGAGTCTCGGAGCAAAAGTGTCCGATCAGTTTCCGTCGCATTGCACCGCGTTCAGGAACGTGGCTTCGCCGGATGTCCACAGATTCAACGACGATGTGAATACTCAGAATAATTTTAAGACTTGCAAGTTGAAGAAAGAGAAGTATTCAGTGAGTAAAGGTTCCAGTTATTTCACACGGGGCTCGGAGGAGATTTGGTTGGTTAAGAAGAAAGATATAGAGGAGATTGAAGAGAGAGTGTTGGATTCTTTCAGGCGAGCGGGAGGAAATGTTTGTATGCGAAGCGAGTCGATGCGTCCATCGTCTGATAGCGGTCAAGCGGCGTCCTTCACACACGCGACCATGGGCAGAACCAAACGTCAAATGTACGCCCGAAGCGAATCGCTAGATCCCCAATGGGCTAACGCGCGCGCTCAAACTCTAAAACGACAATCGTCGGTCGCGTGCACTTGTGGTCACGACAAAAAGACGCGCGTCAGAAATGTCGCGTCGGATGTGACGTCACGCCCTCGTTCGCGTTCCCACGGCGACGAAAACAATCAGGCACAGGGACATGTGTTAGACAAATATGAGACCCTGGTATAGTCGCTTGAAGATTTCAGAGACCCGGTTATCTTTTGCCGGTAGAATTCGCTTATAATTCGATAAAATGTGCATAATATATAAATGTGCATGTGCACTGTTTCATTACAAAAATCTTTTTTTTTTATTATGGAATGTTTACATTCTCAAAATGATAAGCATTTAATGAATTCTTCTGGCAGAGCATTTTCTGGACCCACCGTTTCACCATAGACATATCCGACAAGATACTGAAATTTCATACAGTGACTCGGGCGCTCAAAAGTGTTGGAACCACTGAAGAAAATCGATAATACCTATGCTAGTGTAGTACACCCGCGGGTGTCTTCTATTTATTCCATGCATGATAATGTGATAGCCGCCTCTCGATGTGTTTATATATTTGGAAGTTGTGGTGCGATTGTAAATTTGGTGCAAAGTGCATGGAATTTGGTTGGTGAAGTTAAAAGTAAGTTTGAGAGTAAGGTTAGGGAAGGAACAAGAACCACATGTTTAAATTATTATCATTAATGTTTTCATTGCAAACCAAAAATGTATACTTTATGAAGGTACTACTATAGTGTACGTACAGCAAGTTTGCCAACTCAAAGAATGTATAACAAGCTTGATTCAAGATGTCCATTGAAATAGTCAAATAATTGACATATTATATGAAAATAAATGAAATCTCTGAATTTTGATGATTTTGGTTTATTGAAGAATAAACTAAAAGTTAGAGAAAATGACTACTGAATTATTTAGGATCGAAACTATTTCTTATATATATAGTAAGACCCATACAAATAGACTATTTCTATTTTTGAATTTGGTCTTAAAGTATGAAATTTTTTGTGGAATATAGAAATTATTTTTAATTTTTAGCAAATATATCGAGTATTATGATCACACCTCGTACATTGAAGGTCATAATTAAAAGAAACTTAAATACATTGAAACTTATAGGTTGGCAAACTTGAGAGGACAGATTAGTTAGGTTTTTAGTATAACGAAATTCTCTTGACAAATTTTATCTCATTTTTTATGCTTAAACGTTAAGTAAACATAATTGTTTTATAGCAACACTAATAGATCACAACTTATTGCCAGATATTTATATATAACTTAAGTTATTAACTTATTAAGCTACACCCACCTGAGCACAATCTAAATGAAATGGTGCTTTTGCTTCTTGGTTCATACTTTCTTTCACATATGACTCTATACTGACACAAATAATGTCCTTGTGTTTGGAAACAAGATTATTTATATTCTAGATGAAAGAGGTTATTTCCTATCTATCATCCTTTTTCCAATCCAATTTTATAAACGCAAAAATCCAAGATGGCTGTTGTTTGTCAGCATAGAGGTTAATTAGCGGTTGTGAAAATTTATTTGAGATTCAATATTATCTCCTTATTTACAAAAACTGAAGCTTTTTAATCACTTATGAACACATTAATTTATGAATAGATTTCTATAATATAATAATGTTAATGAAGCATTTTGTTGTTTTGTTTACTCTCTTAATTTGAGATTAAAAAAACAAGTGTGACGGGTCGTGTCAGAAACTATATTCGTAATAAAATTATATCGCATTTAGATAATTATCTAAAATGCAAAATATATAATTATTATTTTCTAAACTAATGACTATAAACCATTTTGTAATTTCATATTGTACGTGACCTGTGTAAGTAGTGCCAATTATTCGTGTATATCGGAGTTGCGGATTAATCTCAATTTTATATATTTTGTATGTATCCAATAGCGGAATGTTGAATTCACATTTTCTATCACCGTAGTTTTAGAATATTAAGCCTCGTGTGCACTGGAGAAGAATGTCCCGCGGGCCGTCTTTATACGAATCTCAGTGTTTAAGTAATATCTGAATCGGTTATAACACCAAAAATGTAATTAATAATAGAAGCATTCTTAAATAGTTTTGAATTTTAATAGTTCCTTCTTTACTTTTTAATTAAAATTATAGTTTAAATAATTAGTGAATTAATTGGTTGGCTATATTTGTGTTTGAAAGTCAAATCATTACTCTAAATATCTAAATTATTCAGTTATACTTTAGTATAACTACTCTTGAAACTGCAGTTAAGTAAGCCCTCAACGCAAATGTTGAAATATTTATAAGAGTGTTTGAATGCCAACTTTTAATGTTCATTATTGATTAAAATCTACCGAAACGTTCACTTCTATGTATTTCTTAATTTATTAAAAAAAATAAGCTTACTTCAATAGCCTTAAATGGTTTCTTAAAATGCATTGATTTTTTATTTTAAATTTTTACTCCCTTGTCTTTTGAAATGACGACTACATATCGGGGGACATTCGTTTCACAGTGAACACGCGGCCTTATGTACTTCCATTTATTAGACCTATACATCAATTACCTAGTTCTTAAAGATAATTTCAGCATTTATTGTATCAGTTAAAAGTGAAACATGCATTCCAAAGTTTTGTTGCTCACCCAACCCACATGAATGCATTTTTTTTATTGTTGAAAACATGAGCAACGAATGTGTACCAAAATCGTCTTAAATATTGTAGTATTTATATTTTAGGTAGATATAATTTCCATTAAAATTTTTAAGTATTTTACGATTTCTTTCTTTTGTATAATACAAAAAATCATTTTAAATGTTCGTTAGTTGAATACATATTGGAATTAAATTATTACAGAAGATCTCATGCTGTGCTTTTTGAAATGTTTTCAAATTATTCAGGCCATGTTTTTTCCTTTCCTTGGTTTTTATATGGTTGAGTTCTTGTTATTATTATAAATATTTCACAAATAAATTAATGGTTATTTACATCCTAAATGTTCATACATTAATTTCGAAGTTCTTTTATTTACTTGTTTAACAGCTTGCATGAGATCGAGCTTTTTTTTAAAAAGGCTAAGCCTATAAAACTATTTTTTTTTTTTAATTTTCCTAATCTGAAAATTTTTGTGTATGATTTTCTGAGTCTACCGATTACAATAGTCACCGAAACTTGTTGAATTTTTTACTTTGCGATAAAAAGTTTAATATTTTAGACTCAGCTACATTTTATGTTGATTTCGACAAAAAACAATAAATGTAATTATTTACAAACTTTGTATTCAATGATGGTATTTATGTATGTAATTCAGTTGCATGTCATCTACGAGCAGCGTTGTAGTATAGACTATCAAAGTGTATGTATTGAATCACGATAATTAATTAAGATGTAAATTATAGCCGTAAGAAAATGAATAAAGCATGTTTTATATTATGTAGAATATACGCCTCTTTAAGTTGTCGTGTTCCGGCGGACGCTAATTTATTTATTAGCATGTTTAATGTATAATTTTATTATGAAGAAACTCGAGCAAGTTGTTGTAACCGCAAAACTATGTCATGTGTATTGAGAAATATTTTATGAATTGTTTATTTGCTAATACAATTTAAGTTACATTATTTTGGTGTTTTTTTTATATACAATTCCTCTGTCTTCCGGAACTCCACATTATGAGTATAAGAAGCCAATTTTGAGGACCTGTATACTAGAAATTGATAGTTATTTTTTTAATGGTTCATATCTATAATTGCATATGAACTACAATCATTTCAAAATAAAAATCCCGCGTAAATCTACAGCTCCACTCTTTTTTCTCTCTGACCTGTATCTGTCCTATCTATACGAAATTACTCGTTGGGCGTTGTTTGAGCGACAGAATGAAAGTGAGACCGTTTATTACGCTTAGAGCAATATTAATGGTCGCATTTATATATCAGTTTGAATTTTAATTAAAAATAAGATTTTTCTCTATTGTTAGCTGCAGTATCACAAAACGAAAGTGTGCTTTAGTGTTCTGTGTAAAGAATATAACTCTATGCTTAATGAGGGGTTCTGTTACAGCTTTCCCTATAATAAAGAAGGCAACTCATTGAGAGAAGGCTATTAGTCCGGTGGAAAAATCTCAAAAAGCGCCTGCTTTCAACAGATTCCGAAAAAAATAAAAAAAACCGCAGATCGGGACACATTTGGGGGGAAGGGAGCGGGGGAGGGGTTGACACCGGGCAGAATCGTATTCAGCAGGGTCTAATTAGTCTAAAAAGACCCGGTGACAAAAAGTTTCACTAAATGCCGTTAACCGTGGTTTTTTTAAAAAAATCCACCGGACTATATGGTTCTCTCATGGTTTTGTGTATGTACAATAGAATAACAAATAGGTAACAATCATCCAGTACTATTTACAATCTACTAAAATATCGGTAATTATGAACAAATAAAAACATGTTGCGCAGCACTAGTTATGTCACTGACCCACCTCTGACCTCTGTCACACAGATTAAGCTATATTTTACGTATTTTACCATATTTTATTAGCTATAGTTCCGATTTGACCTGACTGCTTTGGACTTGACGGACCTGTTTTGGAAAACTAAGAAAAATTATTGACTTGACTGACTAATCTCGGGATCTGCTACTTTTGATTTTAATTTCAATTTTGCCTTTTTTTATTTTAAAAAAGGATATTACAAATTGCTATTCTTACTAATGACACTGGCAAAATCATCGGAGAAAATCTGATGGAGCCAAGACACTAAAAGAGAAGAAGAAAAAGAACTATAGTTCCAGCAATAAATTACTCTGGACATGTCTTGATTTCTGTAAGCTCAGTGTAATCTAATTTCAAAAATTATGAAGGATCGGTTTCTTCGTCTTGTATAATACAAGAAATATTAACAAACAATTCAAAATGCCATGTAGCTGTATACAAGCCTGGTATGAATGAGTAATTAATATGATATCCAATGATATCTTTAGTCATTGCGGTTTTCATGGGTTTTTTATTTGAACCACAGACTATTAAATAATGGTCATTAAAAATCGTAAAATCTTCACATCTATGGTCAAACAAAAAAGATAGTGCCTCCATTCCAAGACAAACTTTTACAAAAAAAAATCTTTTAAATATCGTACTATGGTGAAGTGTTAGTTAGTATTTTTCATTCTGAAATTTCTGAATTATATATATAGTTTTTAGTTTTATAATTAACTAGAATTGTGTAATAAAGCTTCAAGTGGTGAGAATAAAGTTGACCGAATAATTGTATAGGAAAGTGTTTAATTAACAGAACTTTCTATACAAATTTAACGTGGTGAAAAATTAAATTCAAGTGAGAGGAGTAATTACGAAATAATTACAATGACTTCGGCACTTTATTTGGAACATTACCTGGACAGTCTACAGCATTTGCCAATTGAACTACAGAGAAACTTTAAACTTATGCGAGATTTGGACGACAGGGCGCACGGCCTAATGAGGACAATTGATCTTATGGCAGACGAATTAATGCCGAGCGTTCCTAAGATGGACGAGGAAACGAAAAAAGAAAAAGTCAACACCATTCAAGGTTTGTTCAATAAAGCTAAAGAATACGGCGATGATAAAGTGCAGCTCGCTATACAGACGTACGAGTTGGTTGACAAACATATCCGTCGCCTTGATTCGGACCTTGCGCGATTTGAATCCGAAATACAAGAGAAAGTCATGAGCGCACGTGCTGCGCAGCAAGCGGCTGCTGATCAGGAGCCTAATGCAACAACTGTGAAGAAGGGCAGGAAGAAACACAAGGGCAGTGAGAAAACTGCATCCACTGCTGGTAAGAAGAAACGCGTGTGCGCCTCCAGTGAGGAGGACACTGCCAACAGTGGCAGGTCGGCTGCCAAAAAGAAAGCTCAACGCAAAGGTGCAACAGCCACAACAAACACAGCTAAAGAGCAGGAAGAAAACGGCGACTTGGACTCTGTCGCCAGCATGGCTCATCCGAGCGATGTCCTCGACATGCCTGTCGATCCGAACGAACCCACATACTGTTTATGCCATCAGGTGTCTTATGGAGAGATGATTGGCTGCGATAACCCCGACTGCCCTATTGAATGGTTTCATTTCGCTTGTGTGGACCTCAAGATTAAACCCAAAGGTAAATGGTATTGCCCTAAATGCACCCAGGATAGAAAGAAAAAATGATCTATAGTAAAACCTATAAATAAGCCCACTGACAAGACTGGTCAATGTAAAAAGTGATGTAAAAGTATTTTTAAGGTTCAATATTGTTGCCGCCGTACATATAAAATCAAATAAATTTAGTTTTTTTTTCTTTAATTATTATAATAGCCCATTTTTGCAAACGATCATGATATTTCCTTTAAAATGAGCGATAATAAATATACTTATATGATAATATAAGTGATTGAAAATAAAACTGTATTGTTATTATTAAAAAAATGAAAATTTTGTTTACAAAATTGGATAAGTAGTTATCTAATTTTGTAAACTTAGTATAAACCATCCATAGACCTAGTATAGTTTATACTAAGTGTATGGATATAATAATGGGCTATAAATCCTTTTATTCTAATCTTTCTTAAACTTAGATTACTACAATATTTAAATAGTTTTAGTTATGTGTTAAATCTTTTAGACAATAAAATATTATTAACTTTACAATTAATATATTTTTATTGATGATAAATTATCAATTACTCCTTTTTGTAGAGAGAACCAAAGTGAATGTTCTTATTAATCAATTGCTAATGATAATATAAAAGCAATAAATTCATTATTAACCAATTGAATGTAGTTATTGCATAATATTGTTATTTTATTAGATTTTATTTTATTATTATAGTTATTATAGACTAAGGTTTTATAATCACATTTTTCACAATCAAGAAATATACTTACAAATTACATTTTTATAAATTTACTAGTTAGCTGAACCTGGCCATGCTTTGGAATAAAAAGTATATAAAAACATTGTTGTGTTAAAATAAAAAATGTAACAATTTTAAGTTAATTCATCTTCTGTTTTCGAGTTTTGTGGACATTAACATAAAGAAGCTAAATTTTTTAATATTGTATAAATGATTTTGTGTATCTCAATAAACATATTGTTGGTCATAGCTTTTCAATGTTTAATTTCGATTACAGAAACCAAAGAAGGTTTCCCTCAGATTATTTTATTATTATCTACTATAGAATTATCAACTAGCAATTGTTTAGGAAATTGTCCATATTTTTCATCAATGTTTTTTAAAAGATTTATCACCCATTTGTTAATTGAGATTTTATAAGCCACCACTTTTATGAGATTAATTATATTTGGATAGTTACAATCAGGTGAAGGTGAATTTTCAGTTATTTTTATGTCATTTTCTCATAGCATGTTTCGTTTAATGAAAACAAAATGTTATAATTATTTTTCTTTCACTTTTATTAATAATGAAAATAATCACAGTATACAGCTTGCATCATATTATGTTAAATTTATGTAATGTATGATAACTGAATATTTGTAATCTCATAAATTTTTATCTATGATGGATGAGTTTTTAAGTTGGCTTCTTGTTTGTCATATGCAAGTTATAAAACATTTTTAACAATGAACAGATTTGTTAATTCTGTTAGAACAATTGATATGTTAAGTTAAACATTTGCCTATTTGCTATAAACAATGTTATAAAATACACCAATTTTTACTGTAATGCTTTATTGCATGGCTAATGTAACCATTTATTAAATATTGGTATATGAATCAACATACTATATATGCACTATGTTACTTATTGAAAGTAAAGTTAAAAATAATAATCTACCTATTTGTTACCAACAATTGCCTAGCTAGATTTTGGAAGTACATAGGTAATTAAATGTAAGAAAAGCAGAGAGAAAAAAAAACTACTTTAACTATAAAATAATAAAGAACCAACCATACACTTTAATTTTTTAGATAACTAGTACGATAGATGAATAGGGTTGCTAGTGTACTGTCGACCTTAATAGAGTAAACTAAAGAGATAATAAGTAAATAAGACAATCAACACTTACTCAAATACAAAAGCACTAATGCTGTCATTTTGATGATCTTCTCTAAGACTGTAGGATGATCACTGCCAGAAGGGCTGCGCAGTTTACGACTGCAAATTGCCTTAGCCCTGCCACTATAATAATATTTTTGTAGTAAGGTAAGTTTTCCAGGCTTACTGATGTCTATGTAAATTCAATATTATGTTTCCATAAGCTTAACTCTATCCGTTGATTTACTATGTATGTTTGGAACTAATTCATAAGAAAGAGAGAAAATCATGTTTTATTTAAAATTTTATCACTTGAATTAATTTCAATTTAAATCAAGACATTTATTTGACAAATATTTTAATGTTTTTATTCTTAATGGCTTCTTATGCTGAAAAATTACAAGTTTATAAATTTCAAATAATGATCAATTTTATTTTAAATAAGAAACTTAGAATAATTGAGTGCTTTATGATAGTTGGTTACATAGTTTTTTAAGTACTAATGAATATGGATAACCAATGACTGCAATTTTTGAGAATCATAAGGTTTTCTACATTTTTAGAGTATTAAAGCTGTTTCTAGAGAATTAAAAAAAAAAGAAATGTCAATTTAATCTTAAGTTATGTTTTATGTATTACATTTATTATTTAATTTTGTATAACTATTCACATTGAGCTAATAATGTATTGTTATTGAAATGACAATAGCGTGATAAGGTATGTAACATAACTAGTACCCGTGAACATTTAATTCACCGAACAATTTTGAGTACATTTATTACAGAAAAAAAAGTTCCACAAAAGGTTGTAGGACCTCCAATACATTATCACCTCGATAATAAGTATCAGATTATGAAAATTTAAAGTGCGCATAAGCTCCCTGGCGAATGTAATTATATTTACTAGTCTTCGCTATAATAATATAATAGTAATAATGAATTTCGACCATAATAATGATAAAATTGGGGCTAAAAAATCCTAACCAAGATTTTTATTATTTATAATAACCACAAGTGAGCTTTTGTATTATGAATAAATATTACCATAATGTTATCAATATCTACTAAACAAACAAAAAAAAGAAAATAGGTTCACAAACAAATAAGAAAAAGTTATTGGTGATAGTTTATATAGCCTGGAATAACTAATATTATAATAAAAATGATTTTAATTGTATGTTTGTGAACCTCTATATCTTTTTTATGAAATACATATTCATTTAAAACCAGGCCCAAGTAATTATTTTGCCATAGGTGTACTTAGTGCCTTTGTATATTTGCCAGGGAACTTAAAACATTTTTTCATTATTATGTACTATTTCTATCTGTCATAATAATAAGCAAATTTAATCTAGTTAATTTTAAACAAGATTTATTGTTTATTTATTGTGGCGTATTAGGTTAATATTAATATATACAAATAAAATGCAATCAATCAATAATTTAATGTTTTATTTTAACACCAATCACAAAGACGTCCTATTTAATAAAATTTAACTATTCAAATTTACTCAAGCTAACTGTAATTTAATTATTTCTTTTGTAGTGTAACCTACAACTCGTAGGCTCCACTGCCTATGCCTGAGCTCAGTTTCCTATCCCCTCCTAATTATTTACCTACGAAGGTCGGCAGCGCTGTCAACAGGCGACAGTAGCCATCTACAGTCAAGTGGATTACACACGGTAAAAAAAACTAATAAATTAGCTAAAGATCTCTCTTGAGATTGGTTAGGTGCTACGAAGTTTGTATGTTAATAATATTGACATTATTATCCTTTAATTATTTTGTTGAATAACAAAAACGAATTTGGTAATGTATTTTTCACCTCTCCAGCACGAAAAGGGTGCTTTTGGTGCCTAAAACCTCGCAGCAAAATCGATTTTTGCTGTCTGGTTTCTGGTATAACCACTGCCTTTACAGTACTTACAGCGCTTGTGGCGTTCAAGTGACCCTGGTCAGCCTGCATGATGATCTTACATTTATCACGTATTAATTTGTTATTATCTTAACTTAAACGATAAGATATGAATTTTCTTGTTACTAATAAAATATATAAAATGCTTGCTAAAATTATTACGCAGCAGACAATCATTTGTGAGTTTGCTTGTAAACGAGTTTACAATACAAAATGCGGTAGTTAGTTAAATTAATAAGGAAATAATTGTAGGCAACGGGGTTCAGTGAGGAAATAAGATATGAAGATTTTCTTCGAAACGAATTTTCTGTTAACTTATTTTGAACAATTTTTAATTCACTCTAGATAGATTATCCAAATCAATATTAATTATTGATTTAGATAATTCTTTTATAGTCTTCTTTTTAATTAGACAGGCTGACTGATTGATGAGTGGCTAACAAATAAGGGGTTTTGGGAAGGAATAGGAAAATGGACTCTGGCATCACTTACTCACTCACCGACCCACAACAGCACCCAAGCTGGTATTTCGCAATGGTCTTCTATATTTTGCCGCGAGACGGGCTGCCCAAATTACTGCGAAACGTAATCTTTCTGCGTATGTGCCCTGTCACTACTTTCCAAATCCAGACCAGAACAAACAATGAAAAGTTCGTTTCCAAAGTTGGCCCTGCCGAGAATCGTACCCGGGACCCCTGAGACAGAGCGTTAAAGCAAGCACAATGGTAAATTAAGGATTGATGCGTAATTATACATAACATTTATGTATAACAAAGTTCATATGTGAACATAATTTGGGTTTTCAAAAGGATTATGTAGCGAACGCTTAGTTTCGAATCATTCTGGAGTATAGTAGTTAAGTCATAACTCATTGTATGCTTAATTTTTTGGAGTTTTTGTCCGCATTTCGCTCTAAATTTGTACATACGAACCACCACTAACCCCTCGTCAGTTACTTTGCATCAGTTTAAAAACAAATGCAAACGAAATGAAATTTCGCTACGTAATTGCGAATCTTAATTTATCGGTGAGCAACCGGCTCCCGAGTCGTACGTTGCTCGAAAACATAATTAGGCGCTCACTTGCAAAAAAGACTAGTAGAGGGGTCGTTTATAACCTGATTTGAGTTCTAAAGCTTCCAATGTTGCGTCAGAAATGACTGCAGAATGTATTCGCTTGCATCAGCTGTAAGCTATGTACATAGGAAAATATAGGATACTTTTAATTAAAAAAAAAAAAAAATTTTGAATCACATTTTCTTAATCTAAAATTATACTTATTAAAATATTTTTTTATTGATTTTAAGTCCTTGCTTAAATCGTTTCAAAATATTTGGTATTATTAAATAGGTACTTTTCGCTTGTTTTTTGTTTGTTACAAACTTATAAGATAAGGATTTAATTTGACGCAAATGGGAAACTTATTGCGAATGTTTGCAATTGCCTAACAAAACAAATATCTTTCTGATTTTGTTTATATCATTTGAAATCCAAGTACTTATTAAACACGTATATATGTCCCAGTATAACTCAAGTACAAAATAAATGAAAGATCTAAGTTTAATAATTTCATTTGAGTTTTTTTATTACCATAGGAAGTGTCAGAGGCTATCCCCTTATCTACATGTCATCGTGTTTCTTACCCTGAATGCTATCAGAGTTGATAAGGTTCAGGGTAACAATCAGGCCAAGTTCTCTTGCCACTATTCTTCATTAAAACTTTTTACACCTACTGTACGCCCAACACCAGCCACTAACTGAGTTTCAAATTTATTTTGCTCCTTAACTTCAAGCCAATATTAACCTTTTTTATAGAGAGAATATAGATTTTAATTCTTATAGTATAAAACAATGGTATAAAAGCACTAAGTTGACATTTTTAAAAATCTTAGCGGTTGCTCACGTTCAACTTACGTTATCTATACTATCTAGGTATACTAATATCACATATTATACTGTTCTATTATTATAAAGAGGAAAGATTTAATTGTTTGTTTGCTTTGAATAGGCTCCGAAACTACTGGACCGATTTGAAAAATTCTTTCACTGTTGGAAAGCTATATAATCAGCGAGTAACATAGGCTATATTTTATAAAGTTACGCGGGCGACGCCGCGTGCAACAGCTAGTAAAATATAATTATCTATAATATATGTATTTCAGCTTTTCGCTGTGCATTGATAGTCAATCAGAAAATACGATTTTATAACTTAGATTTATTATTAAGAAGTCTGTTTAAGTTTCTAACTATTAAAGAATGCAATTGAAGACGTCATTCAAAAAATGATTAAATGATAAAAAAATGTTTACAACTGAAGGATTTTATTTTATGGAGAAAAAATAATAAGAGAAAGCCTTTGATAGAGACTGTCTTTTATCAGGTTATGGATTTATTTAATCATTAAAAAAAAAATTAAACTAAGTGTAAACTGTTTCCTTGTTAAGTCGTATATTTAAGAAACTGTATTTTTTAATACATTTATCTTAACATGAACTGAATTGAACTGCGCATAAGAATAAACTAATTTATAACTAAGTGTGTACTTATATATTATATGTAGTTAACGTAAAACGATGGTCATCTCACGTCACCTTTCATATCACAGAGTTAGTTTGCAGACGGCGCGCGTTAACTGCACGAGTCAATTTTAAATTTTGCGCGGGAAAGTCGCGACGTTTAAGAGTTTTCGAAAACAGTTGGCGACTTCATTCTTGCTGAATTATTATTTATTATACGTAAAATGACAACACTTCTACGCAAAATGTGGAAAAATCATTCAAAACATAAGAGTGAGTAAAATATTTATTTATTTGTAAATTAATTTTTTAATTTTTTTCTTCTAAATTTTTTCTTCATTGGCCTAAATTAACTAAATTGATTGATGGTGAAAATTTTGTATAAATTTTATTCAGTTAAGTGAGCATAATAAAGCAATTTTCAATTTGAATAACTTCATAAAATATATTTTATAAAAAATATATTAATGTAAGAGATATTTAAAAAAAATTGAATTTATACGAAGTGCATAAAAAATAATTTAATGAAGAAAAATACAAAAGAGAAATATCAGTTTATAATTACAATTTTTTTATACACATAAGTTTCCAGCTTATAATATAATATAAAACACAATTTACATATTTACCTAAAACTAAATATTATCTATATTTTCATATTTACCTAAAACTAAAACTCAATATAAAAATAGACCCTGCGGCATTGTACCAAGGACGCTGGCAGCATTTCCTCGTTTTAGTTTTCAAACAATGTATGTACTTGTATGTACTTGAGGATTGTGGATTGAGCTTATGAAAAAGTTGATTTCAAGGATAACATAACAGTGCATAAAAGAGCGCTGACCCTGCAGATGTAATTATTTTAATGAAAGGTTTGCAGACTGACTGTCCACTAGAAGACCTTGTGGCTACCGTCGTCGCCAAATAACACAAGCATCGCCATGGTGGTTAATATTGAAATAGGTCTGGCATCCTTTACTTATTAAAACCCAAAATCACATGTGCTGTTAATTCATGATGGTTTTATACTACAGGGTGGCAACCTGACGAGACATGCAGTATACCCTGTTACTATTCAAAATTAAAAAATAAATGAAATTTAGTTAAAATTTATAGAAATTCAAAATAGTATAATTATAAACCATTGTATCTAATACGATATACCTAAAACTTATTAAGTATGTAATTTTTTTTAGTCAGAACTGGATTGAATTTATTGAGTGAAAAGTAGACTGCAATTTTTTTCTGCAAATTGTATAAGTATTATTTACACAAAACTTCCTTGTTTATCGCTCGTGCCGTTAGTAAGCTTTATTAAAATCAATTTTGTAGTTTAGAAGAAGTTAGAGGAGAAACTGACAGACAGCGACTTAAATTTATAAATATTTTATATATAGATTTAGATAGTGGATAGTTATGGATACTTAGAGATAATAGAACATATAATCTCTAATATAAAATATAATAATAGGGATTATAAAAGAATTAGGCCCTAGTTTCCGCGGTCGTGATTCCCGTATCTCATTTCTCTTCGTGTTTTTGCTGAATGTTTTCTATTATGTCTTCATTAAGTGTAGGCAATCCCACTTTAGACTTGTTGGCCACAAGGAGTGTAATCTTCGCAGTTTTCTCTCCAATTACTCCGGTATTAAGAGCTCTCGCTAAGGTCGCCTTAAATAGTCAACTTGATGGGAATACAAAAACTTGCGGAGTTAGTTTCTGCGCCCCTACTACAGATTCACTATAAACGAAGTCATTAAAGTTAGTTTTAATATTGGAAATTGGGAATATTTGTAACGTTTCTATTTGGCTCTTGTTGTTATTTTGGGAAACTTTAATCGTGTTTTTTTGATAATAGGTGGCTGGCTACCATTCCCCATAACCCATAACACATGCAGCGCCACATTGTGCTGCGACTATATTAAGTTTAAGGATAAAGGATTAGGAAGGGATAGGGAAATGCGTGTTTTTTCTTGTTTTTGAACTCTACTACAAATTGTAGCTCTACTACAAATTAAAATTACATATTTTATTTATTAAATCTCGTCATGACTCATGACGAAATGAATGTCTCCCGAAACAATATGTGTATTATGTATGTAGCCAACTTAGGTATTACTTATTGTGTGATATAAGTTGCATTTAATTAAAAAAGGTAAACGTAGCAAGAGAAAAAAGTCTAGATTTGGGTAAAATTTCTTTTTCTTTTAATACATAGGGCTATAAAATATATCAACAGCTTCCCTCTATCTATATAGTCTGATTACTTGGTAAATTCATGAAAAAAAAGATTGTAAGACAGTTCTTAAAACATTTATCATTACGACTTATAATATTCGTTGAATTTTTGAACAGTGTGGAGAAGTATCGCTACGGGTAGGGAAAAGTGGAAAAGTGCAGCTTTTTAGTAGGGATAGCTGAAAAAGATTGATGATGATGAAACATAATGTGAAAAGCATATGGAAATTAAAAAAACTTTCTTATTTTTTGGTATTGGATATGCACTTGTGGCGTAGCAGTTTCATACTCGTATAAGTAATACAATTATATAACTTATCTGGCTTTTTATTAACACTAACAAAACTTGGCCTCATACAACCTTAAAAATCAGGCCACCTAGAAACCCTCGCCCGTTTCTCCTATACCTACTATAAGGTATCGCAAGGATTATTGCAATTTTTTTCCACATATACCTACTAGTAGGGATTGGTATTTCTAAAGTAGTTATAGAGGATCCAATAGAGGTCAATTTAATTATGTAAACAAAATTTGTCTTTATTATATTTAATAGGAAGTCTGGTCAAGTGCTTAGCTGTTATATCGTTTATATTAATTGTATTGCTCGTATTTTGTGCCAAATACATTTTTATGATAGACATTACATGTTCCATAAAATCTAATGACCGCTGTACAAAATTTTGTATTATAATTTGTAATGTACAATAATTAGGTAGTTAATATTTCCTGGAAGGCTATTATGATAATACTTAATATAAATTATTGATTGAGCAAATAAGGTTTGGATTAGAGAGTTGGCGAACTGGTGATCTCGTCGTAGCCACATTCTTGATAAATGGGCTCAAAGTAAAAACGCATAACGTGAAAGCTGTCTCTGGAAAAGCTGTTAATTTTACGATATCTTTTAATTTGTAGGCCTTGATAGTAAATTAGTAAAGTGTTATACATTTAACAACAATATACCGATATCTCTGTATTTGTGAATTTTCCGCTTTTCGGCCGCCTCCGCAGTAGCACCAGCTGTGGAAAATGTTCCATGAAGGTGGAACGGTGCCAAAGTGTCGACGCAGGTGTCATCCCACAGGACGCCCCATCCTCCATGAAACTAGGGATATCCCATCAGGTCTCTTGCCATCATCACGTACTTTGGTCCATTTGGTTCAAGAATCGAAGGTATATTAATGGTGGCAAGAGACCGATGTATGATGTCATTTATGCTGGCCTGTCTTGAAATACGGTCGGCGCTATTGATGCAGGATTTTCGGCACCGGCTACATATTCATTCCCTTCGGTGTCGAATCTCTGGGTCCGTGGGGTCCTAACACTCTTAATTTTTTTAACATTTTATCAAAACGCTTGGTCGACATAACCGGCGATTCTAAAACTGGCTATTACCTCAGTCAACAGATTAGTATTGCCATACAACGAGGTAATGCAGCCAGCATGCTTGGGACCCTGCCAAAGGGACCGAAGCTTTATATAATATAATATAATGTGTAAATATATATAACTTAGGATTAGATTTTATTTTAAATTAGCTTATTTTTAATAGAAGTGAGTAGTGAATTTAAATGAGTAGTGAATTTATTTAATATGCCGATTGAGCAATTTGAACTGAAATGCAAGCTGAGATTGAGCTGAATAAATGTAGTTACTCCCTCAAAGGTATATTTAATTGTACTAGTTACTAGAGCAATTGCTTGTCCATTACGGTACTATATCAAAATTCCATATTTAATGGAATTAATTTAATTATTAGTTTAATTATCAAGCAGTGCTGAAAGGAGATTCAAAGCGAAGACTGATTACCAAATGCTGTGCTGGTTCCGATTTCCGGTTTCCTTCAAATTTCATGACTTTGTCTCATCATATATTTGTAAGTAACGAATTTACACGTTTATAAACAGGGTGTTAAATTTCGAATTTCGTAATAACAAAGGAAATGGTTCAATAGCGTTTTCACAAGAGATAGTAAATTGATAACCGATTTGTACGGCGTAATAATGAATCTTAAACCGGACGCAGCTGGTTAATATTGAAATGATAATGTGATTGGAAGTCGCCACAGTTGTGACGAACTTTTGATGCTGCTGGAATTGCGATTAATATGAATGACCTGTGACCTAATTATGTTATCGACACTGGCCGTCTGTCCTAGATGAAACTAAAATAGCTGTCATTAGCGCCATTAGACGCTCCATTTGATAAATTGCATGTTTGTAAATAATTAACGAGACCTTCACTATTGACGCACATTTCTGTATTATGTTCTGTATGTTCATGCTCATTATCGGAGAAATTTTTTCAAATATTTCGGATTAATGTTAACACGGATTCGTGGTCCTGTTAATTTCACCCCAGCAGATTTACAATCTTACCAATTTCGTCCCAACGTACTCGTGGTCCTAATATGAATTTTAACTGCAGTGAGGAAGCGATTTCGCAGAATTTCAAGGATAATAAAGCGGTCATTCCGGGCCGATGTGCATCTTGCATCTCCACTACTTGGTCTGCGGGTGTAGCCACCAGTCTCCTGGTATCGTTTCAATGCATATTGCATTGAAGAATGTGGTACATTAAGCGTTGTAGCTACTTTGGTTTGTGTCAACCCTTGGTTGATTAATGCCACCTAACAAAATACTTACAATTCATGTATTTACCGGGTACTTACTACAAGTTAAACCTGAACTGTAAGACAATTTTTGTTCGCAATTCAATGTAGATTATTTTTGTCATTAGCACTTTTGCGCTAAACCGCATAGTTTTCGAAATATTTAAGAAAAACTGATAAAACTCAACTTCTGCCCCGCCCCTTAAAATTGTGTCTTTTTACCAAACAATATGTGGACTGTATAGAACAATTTGGAGCTGGAATGATACTTTTACTTTGGATGTTGAGGTCTGGGTCTAATTGCACCATACCTACTAATGATAATTGGAATTAGGAAGTCGTTGATATGTTTATTATTTTTCAAAGTAATCTCCATTGCTCTCTGGTGTGAACTTCATGGACCAAGATCGTGGTCATAAGTCACACATCTTCAAACTTAAATTAGATTTAAGGAAACGTTCTCAATGCTTGAATCTTTATCAGTTCTGATTATTCCAAGGCTACCAGAGTTTTGCGAATGCATTAAACTTTTTTTTTGTTATGTTCTTGCTAGCTAATATTTGGTTGCCTTGATTTTGATTTTACAATAAAATCGAATAACATTCATATTAAACGTATTATTAGATTTCCTAGATTAAAAACCAATTAATAAATACTATTAAGCAATAAAAATGTATCAATTTTATACAGATCTACAAACTCTGTCAACATTTATGATTTAACTAGCGTTTCGATCTTGGCTTTGCGCATATCTCTTCACGCCGTAACCACTCAAACGATCGTCATGAAATTTTGCATACGCAATGTCAGGGATACAGAAAAGGAAATAGGGTACCTTTTATCCAGAAAAAAGAGTATTGTCCACCAGAGATCATATAAAAATAAAAATCAAACGCCTGGCAAATCTATAACAGCAATGAAGATCAAATTAATTATGCAAAGAAGTCGCGGGCATCAGCTAGTAGAATATATGATAAACTATGGCTAATAGGTAGGTAATATGTTAGTTCAACTGTGGAAACAAATTTGTAACTTCGCCCTGGTCTGAGTTTCGCTCATACTTAATTTTAATAATGAGAGTGATAGGTAATTCTGTGTGACTATGAAACTCCTTTTTTAATCATAGTTACACAGAAACCTGATGTTTTGTTCTGATCTTAATTTTATTTAAAGATCAGAACAACCACTAAACGTGACCAATGAGTTTCCAAGTGTGTATTAAATGCATATAATTATAATAATTTTTTTTGCTATTCATGACAGATAAGTTAGGGTACATTAAAAGGGCGTTGTCCTATCAGTTATTAGAGATAATTCCACGTACCTAATAGTCTGCGAAGCAATTTTCTTCAAGCTTACAACTAAACGTTCTCTGATTATAGGATAGAAAACTCGCCTGGTTTCGTAAACTTGCTATTATATGTCGAACATGAAAATTGCTCTGGACGTAATTAACATATTGATTTAATATGTTAATTATGTAATAATTTTGAAACTGTTCTGATAACTATTGAATATCTTATGTAATGGCTGAAAGGCCAGACCAATGTTAAATGTTGACACATATTAAATAAATAAATTCTTAATTAATATTGTTAAATATAGAGTTATAATTGAAATTCATGATGAACAGGCTAATTCAATGCGGGTGAAGCCGCGGGCTGCTGCTAGTGTAAAATACTTGTAAATAAAATCAGTACTTTGTCAAAATCTGTAGGCTTGTGGATCCGATCCTATAGAGCAATTTTATAAATATTAGATAAGTGAAAATTTTAGGAAATATAACGCTATGATAAAGCGATGATAAAAGGAATATCCTGATGTACCTTTCCGATGATAACTTCATATTGCATTGTAGACAGTTATTCAAATTGTATAAATTGAGTTACTGATTGTATTTTCTATGTTGTTAGAGGAATTGTCTGTCTGCGACATCATCGTCTAACTAAAAGAGTATAACCCTAATAAAAACCACAATTTAAAACTTTAACATGTGAGGGTTAAAGTTGAAATTAGTCTAAATTTAAAATGAGATGCGAGGAGACAGTAATTCAAATGGAGATTGCACATTTCCTGCCTATAAATCTATTTCTGGATTACATGAACTGGGTTAAGTTAAGTCGTTCTTAGAGATTAATAACTTAATTACACGGCTCCAAGTGGAATTTATAAATTAATGGAGTAAAACTTCAGCTAGTTGATATAATTGCTCACTTGTATGAGATTTCATTACGAAACAAACTTAAGGCGCATCGCTATGAAGACCATTTAATTTGATAAAGAAACAGATTTAACAGTACTAAAATTCTGTTAATTCTGTTTCTTCATCAACTTAAATTGTTAGTTTTTTCATAAAAGTACTTTGTGGTAGGTGACTATCACCTATTAACACAAGCAACCCCATTGAAAGTGCGTGGCAAGCAAGTCCCTCAGACTTTTGTAGGATAAAGGATAGGATCCCTTTCTCACTTACCGAAACACATCTCAGGTGCTGTTATATAACGGTGGGCGGCGATGGCCTGCTCAATTTGTAACTGCGAAACGCAGTCAGTCCTGTAGGTAACTACTAGTATCTATGATATAGTAGCGACCCGCTCCCGGCTTCGCCCGAGGAAAAAACTTAATTAGTTTTTATTATGTATATATAAAAATTCCGTTAAAATCTTCTAACTGATGGTTAAAACCCCATCAAAATCCGTTGCGTGGTTTAGGAGGAGTTAGCGGCCATATAGACCAGTAATGGGCTCAACCTTTGGATCGGAAATTTAGTGCGAGGTTAAATTCTTTTCTACTGGCCGACTTCAAATTTGAATTGAACTTCAATTAAACAATTAATTTAAAAACAACTTCAAATTATACTATGTAAAGATTTTTGTCCCTAAAACGTTTCTCTCTTTAGAATTGAGTGAAGAGTGGGCGTTGGCGGAATGTGAAGGAGAGGGATGGTGGAGGGAAACGACGGAATCAAAAGATCGTGGACAGACTGATGTGCGTTATGCAGGAATGATGCCCGTTGAACGCGCTGCGTCTGCGCCCGCCACAGCACTAGCAGTGAGATCCGCATTGCAATCCGCTAAAGGTACATTTCTGAACATCCCAAAACATCAGTTCACTTTTTCTTTTGAATAACTTACTCGTCCGTTTGTTGTAAATATTCTTGACATTGAAAAAAATTTAATCTTCAATTACAACCTTTTAATCTTCTACCTATGTAATCTTCTAACGCGTATGGGCTTATGAAATTATTATATACAGGTTCAAGTTTTATTTTTTTTTAATTTTCCACTTGCAATATTTATTCATTTTCAAATAGATTTCAATTTTATTTTACTTTAGACATTATTTGCACAGTATTAAATAATGTACTATATATTTTTTTCTTTTATAAGTTCAACTCCACTGAGTAAATTTCGTGTTAAGTCCAAACGTCTTTTTTTTGTAGTATTACATTGTTTTGTATTACCTACTACATATTCATACATATATATAAGAAACACTATTATCCTTATAGACTTTTTTAAATAATATAATTTCTTAGAAATCATCAATGAGAAATTAATGCATAAAATATAACCTGTCCTTATTTTAGCTCTCAATAAGAAGTTGCAGAAAGTTAGTCTTGACATCAGCTCCAAAGGGATAGTGGTCACCGACACTGAGTCAAAGGATAACGTACTCAGTTTATCTATTTATAGGTATGTATATTACATATTGTGTAGTTATGTAATATATAGTCGTACTTATAAATAATATCGGGTGCAATAATTTATTTTTGTAATATCATTGAAATTTTTATTGTTAAATGATCCCTTCGGAATAGTACTTATACTGTTTTTGCGGATCATCATATTATGATAGAAAAGTTCTTTAGGAGATTTGTTGTTTTCAACAAACAAACATTTTTATTAAAAAAATATATAATTACATGTGATCCCCTATTTTCAATTGATTTAAGTGATTTATGTTTATATGTACAATATTGTTTTAATATATTTTTTTCCATAACAATAAGCTCGTTCGTTAATGGATGCACAATCAATATTTTTTTATGTGACAGTTATATGTGATTGAGAATGTCAATGAATGCATTATATGATTATTACTTCGTTCCTTTGATATATAGTGTGACATTGTATTGTTTGTAAATTTCCTCAATAAAACGAAAAAATAATACGGATAGAATTTTCTAATTTGATTTCATACATATACGAGTTACGTTAACTATACCGCTGATGCTACGAAATTTTATAAGATGCATTTGTTATTTTTATCAATTGTATCAAATGAAGTTTTAATACTAGGTGTATTATATTTTTCCAATTTAGGCCAGTCAGTGAGGCGGAAGACCACAGTAAAATAACAGCGAGTATGCTGTTGTGTTTCGATGAGTGAGTAAGGGAAGAGATGCTAAAGCCCATTAGCCTATACCTTTTCAATCCCTTGTCCTTAATTCTGCTATAGAACCTGTGGCGTTGCTTGTATTATAGCCACCTACTATAAAGTGGACCGTCAGCTTGTCTGTCTACCTTAAGATAATAAAATTATATAAAAAAATATGTCTTTCTATCCCATCGCTACTTCGCGCTGGGCTGATCTATAAAGATTGTCTAAAAATTTCATTAAAATCGTTTGAGCTGTTTTGGAGTCTGATCTGGCAAACGTTGTTTTGCCAAAAAAAAATTTTCGGGGTGGATCAGCCTTAACATTTAGGGGTATGGAAAATAAATGTTGGCCGATTTTCAGACCTACCCGATAAGCACACAAAATTTCATCAAAATCGGTCCAGCCGTTTCGGAGGAGTTTGACACGAGAATTTTATATATTAGATATATAAATCTATGTGTGTTGAATACACACACACACACACATATATATATATAGAAGATTATATACTCATAATATAATCGTGTCCAGGATTTCATACTGTTCTGCGGACGCTGCTAACGCCCGTGTATTCGCCGTAGTGGAGGGCAGAAGCGAGGGACGGAACGGTGCCAACGACACCCACGTGGTCCATGTGTTCCTGTGTGCCAGAAGAAAACATGCCAGGGCTTTGGCACTCTCGCTGGCACACGCCTTCAATGATGCTTATCAGGTACCCTATTGTACTTTGGGAAATTTGATATACAAATTTAATATTTATAATTGAAAAGATCTCTTTTAAGATTTGAGAATCGAGTCGTAAAGATCAATTATAACGAGTAAAATGTATGTACGTTGTCGCAGTTTGTTATCGATTTATATACATCTTATGTTATTATTTTATAGTCCAAGGTACCTTTGAATACCGAAATAACAAGTAGGTATTCACAACAATAAAGTGCAATAAAATTAAAATGTTTAGTATTAAATTATTCAAATTTTTTGTAACAAAGGATTTTAACTATGCCTAAGACAGCGACAGAGGTTTCAGAAGATTTCTATCCTTTATATTACTCGTTGACTATTTACTATGCCCATATAAAAATAACTAACGCAGTAACAACCTCCTTAAGTACAGAGAAAAGCCGTGAGTAAGGGATGCGAGAACCTTATCCCTTGCAGCACCTGTGGCATTACATGTGTTATAGGCAACGGTAACCATTTACCATCAAGAGGAGTCCGACGACCTTTACATAAAACAAGTTTAAACAAGTTTATTTGAAACATAAAATATAAGGTTGTGTCAGTTGTGTACAAACGTTCAGTCTTAATTTTTTTCAATGTACTTTTTCAGGCGTGGCAATCAAATCAAGCCAGTACCTTACACCAGTCTAACAGCCAACGGCTAGATCCTTGGGTAAGCATTTTTTTTTAAATTTCGAATAGAGAAAAAGAAATAACAACACGACTGCTGTTGTTCTCAGTGCTTGAATAAGAAATTTAGAGTCGGCAGCGCACATGTTCCTAACATCAAGTGAATTACCAGCTCTTTATAAAAAATGATAATGTAATAAACAGTAAATCTGCTTATAGACTGGAAAGAGGCACTGCTCCAATAAGTAAAGTTATAACTTTACAGCCAATGGTTGTAATTCAGAAAAAAATATCAATGAAATGAGGCAAAAAAAAACGGTTTCATCATTTACAATAATAACTTCTTTCAAAGAAAAAATAGTGAATTTTAAGATGACAAGTGTTTATGTTTATGAGGTAGGAGGCAAAACTATTCTTTTTGAAAACTGTTTATTTTACTTCAATTTTAGTTACAATTATTATGTATAACTCCGTTGAATTCTGACTGAAATCTGAGTGAACCTGAGTGAATTCTGGAAGTGTCCTGAGGATCTTGGTGAGGGTGTATTTATAGGAAGGTTACTTTATTGTTGGGATGGTAAGGGCAGGTACTTTCTCTCGGTAACTTCCTAAAAGTTAGGAAGACAACAAGGATTTTTTATGACTTGGGTTACAGGAATGCTCCTCTACAGGTAAAGTTACATCATAAAATATTAATACTACATTACAAAGAAAGCATACATAGACATTTTGGATATAAAACAACAAGCAGTAAGTTATTTTAGATAGAACAAAAACAATACTCATTGTATTGTAGGATCCTTACAGCTATAAAAAGTTATATTGTTAGAAGAAATGCAATAATAAATAAATGAATAATAATAATAGCAAAATGTACAAGAAGCAATATGTGCACCACACTCAAAATGTTGCTATTTGTTATAGTGCATGAGTAAAGTTATCAGGTGACGGTGACCATTACTGTCATGTGGATCATCAGACTTCCCCCTGCCCAATGTCAAAAATTTATTATAGGGGGAATTGCTTGTTAAAATTTTACATTTTAATTTAAGGTTCGTTTCCAAGACGAGTCTGACGATGAGTTGGACAATGAGCAGTGGCAGCCGCCAACACCGCCTCTTGTCACGTTCGCTTAGAAATACTTATTTAAGATTTTAAGTTTTTAAGTTTAAATTTTATAGAAAAAGGAGTTCAATTGTTGGCAAAATGTAGGCAGAAAAAAACAGTTAATAGAATAGAATATAAAATATACAATAATGAATATTTTGACCTTCATTTGTTTATTTTCTTCATTAAAAAAATACAATAAAAATCTATAAATACTATAATATAATAAATTTAAAGAGTTTGGTTGAGTGCTTTAAAGTTTGGAACTACCTGTCGGATATAAAAAACTCTATTTTTATTTATAGAACAATTCTTGGAGGTTATTAAAATAAGAATGAAACCGCGTACATTCTAGCTAGTGTTCAATAAATTATGGTGACATATAGACTATGAACGACAATAGAATTAAAGTCATTGTCCATAGTCTAAGACACTATATTCTCCTTTAATGTATGCTATTAATTGACTTTTGAAATTTATATAAAAGTTAATTTTGAAAGTTATATATAGACAGGAAAAAATTATTAAAGATTAAAAATATATATCAAACAACATATTCTTATAAATAACAGCAATAGTATACTAAATAATATTTCTTTTAATTCTAAGTTTTATATATATATTTACATATTATACAGTATAAAGCTTCGGTCCCCTAGGCAGGGTCCTAAGAATGGTGACTGGGCAAAGCTAATCTGTTGCCTGAGGTTATAAGCAGCTCTATACATATTATTAATATTAATAATAAAATTCAAAAGTCAATCTTCTACAATTAATAAAATTTAATTCGCCAACATTTTGCATACAGATAAATAGTTACTTCACACATAAGTTACAGACAGACGTTTCAAAAGATGAAAATAAACGTTTTGTTGTTTGGATGTAATATGTATACAAATTGACTATAATTTTGCGATTAAGTAGATACTGACTAAACTTCGTTTATAATAAAAGAAATAATATAAGAATTATGATGTAAGGTAAATAATAACAATTCCATGGGCTATATTTGTGAAATTCGGAACTTATACTTAACTTGTCAGTATTTTATAATTACATACAACATGTAAAATTTAATGTCAATGATCATAAATGACCATTATAAAAATTTTACAATCTTAATTTGACAAAAACTCTTTTTAATCTCATTCAAAAAGTGCCATTTTACATTTTAGTTTACAGGGAATTACCTATGTAAATAATCAACTTTTAATTAATGTAATGTAAGTATATAGAATTTATTCTGTAATTAATATTATTAAATAAGTTACATTTTCAATTAAATTTATATAGTTATACATATTTTTTATATCTTTGTGGCTATGATTTCAAAATGTTATAAATGTAAATAAATATATAAATCGCTTTTAAAGTTAACAAAATTGTAAGGCCTATTAACTTAAGTTACAGACGTTCGAAAACACTGAGTATCTAAATGATTTGTTTTAGTTTTAAATTAAATACATGATTATTTCTAATTAGATGTTATAAAAATAAATGTATTATCGGTAAATTTGCTTTTGTTCATTTCAGTCAAAGCCCCATTATTATTCAGTTATAATTAAAATTATAAACTAAACACCGACTTTCTATTGAGCCCAAGCACGTTATATCTGCTGAAAGAAAGGTACCCTATCTCCTTTTCCGTATCTCTGACAACAACGTGTACCTACCTATGCAAAATTTCATGATAATCGGTTGAGTTGTTAATATGTAACAAACAAACAAAGTCACTTTCTTATTTATTAGAATTCTGTAGAGTTTAAAAGCGACATTGACTGAAAAGTGCTAAGCGTCGTCTTCCAAGTTCAGATACGTGCAATGGCTCAGAGCAAGCCCCTCCGCCATGATGGTTGATCATCATGTAATCGAAACAGTTGGTCACACCGTCTTCGTTGCAGTCCTGAAAATATTACACATTTTTATTAAAATACACTAAATCACGTCACAGTATCACGAGTTCAATAGACCGTGGAGTTTACTATGTTCTTATTTTCTTAGTTTTTAGTATACACTACACCTGGTTACAACACCTATTAGGTTACTTAGGGATTTTTGTGCCTTCCATAAAATCGTCGTTATAGGCTAAAGCTTACTCAGCCTGATGGTAAATCCGCCATTGTTTATAATTAATTTTGATAAACTCTATTTTATACTAACCTTCCCAAATCGCGCCATATAACTTTCGACGATTTTCTTTGAGCAGTGGTAATCTCTAGCGCAGTCTTCAAATGCTAAAAAAATATATAATATACCATTTCATAATAATTAAATTGTCATAGAATGTGAGAGTAACAAGATTGATTTACAATTCCACTAGCGACTTGCTCCCGGCTTTGCATTAGTGCAATTTTGCACGACAGCGGGTGATTGATTGATTCTTCTTTATACTAAGGGCTTCTAACCGTTGTGGATTGAGCAAAGAATCGTCGACAATTCTATAGTATATAATAAATAGATGGGTGCTTGTATGTAATAAATTGCTATCATCATCAGTGATCCAGAAATTTTTTGCTCTTTTGCAAATTTAATAGGGAAGAGCGGAGACCTTTTTAAAGCATACCATCGATCGATCGCACAAATAGACTAAGTCATAGACTAAGACTAGTCCACTGCTGGCCATTGGTCTTTACTTTTAACATTGTTTTACAAAACTGTCTGATGAACAAAGTTTTCTTTCACTATTTGTCTAGAAGTGTCAGTTTCAACGTCTCATCTTTATACCTTCTTTTCTATTAGGATCATCATCCGGTAACGTAGGCTTTCCAGCGTCAACCCAGTAAACTCTGGATATGTAAAAAGGGCCGCAATAACCCTCTGTACACGCATGGGACATATCGCATCCGGCGACGTGACACAGACATCTGAAGCACGCATCGTTCAAATTCGTTATGTACACCCCTGCAAATATACAAAACACATTTATAGACAGAGAAATTGATGAGATGAAGAGGTTTTAAAAGTGGCAGGGTTTACTTAATTCCTCAGTCATATCTGGAGGCAATGACTACTGACATACAGAAGACTATTGCGATAATAATAATTGCTGTTATACGTTTACGTTACGTAAAAAGATTCGTTACGTAAAAGAACGACATCTAAAAATATATAAAATTGGGCGCAATTTTTTCGCTATATCTTCTGTACTTTTTTAATTATTTTCTTTTTAAAAAAACACGTTAGATGTGAGTCATTCGGCGTATACCTAGGCGATAGTAACTCTTATTTAATCTGTGACCTAGGTCTCTGAAGAAAATTTTTTTCTTTTCAAACATAAATTATGATTTCATAACTTGAAAATGTACCAGGTGGCGAATATCCACCCAAGTCTAAACCTAAACTTTCCTAAAAAAGATTCTCCATACGCGAACTTCCCCACAGAACTACAGTCAGATCCAGGACTATAGTCCTGGGCAGGTCGCTAATATTCTATAAAATATTCTATCATTAGAACATGTGAACATTATTTACAATATAAAATAAATGTATTATAGAAAAGCGGATAGCGCCTACTCAATTTTGCGTGTGCGCAATGTTAACGTCCTCATTAGGACAAGTTCCGTGAGTTTGAGATTTAATCTCGTAATGAATGATATTTATACGTCATAAACAATTATACGACCTTGAATTTGGCAAAACCCACATCTCAGACATTGTAATTTTCGGCATTTAGTCATGTGGTTAGAGAACGTCAATACAAGCAGTTATTTCTTTCTAGGTCCGTTAAAATATTAGTTATAGTTATAGAGTTTCCCATGTCTTCATCCGCGTCGTAGGCAATTTAAAGATGTAATTTTTTATCGAGCTTGTGTTGTTTATCTTTCACAATATTTTAATAATTAATGACAATAGGTGCAAAGTAATAATTTTTGACGTGAATACGTATTTAGATTTGCTTCCATAGTGGGAGGAAATACAGAAAACTGACGATAAAAAAATCGGGGTATCAGTTTTAGTTACAGGGGATGCAGCTGTAGCTACATATCTATCATCTAGGTACATCCAAAATTTAATTACCTACACCACCACGATTGCTAAAGGGTCAATTTTTTTATAGTATATACATTAGAATTCGTTGGATATATACATGTAGGTAATACGCTCAAAGCAAATATTACTCGTAACTGTATACACGTAAAAATAGCTCTTTCAATTTGAAGAAAGTTCCAGTGGATGATCACACGACTAAGCCTATATTAGATGGAGCTATGTAAATTAGACCCTGGGTCGATGTTTTATAAAGTCAGACATATATTTAAAAAAAATGTAGATCTACGGATTTATCTAGAGGCAATCAATGGAAATCTACATAATTTTTAGCGTCACCCTAAGGAATTTAAAAATCAGGTTTGTCAAAACTTTATCAGCGCCACTCGAAATTTGATTTTGGCTGAAAATTTTCTTTCGCATTTGACTTCTTGGCGCCCCTTATCCCAGGGATAGCGCTGTATGACAGTATAGTAAAAGTTGCTGAAAAACAGTCGATTCTGCCCCTGTATGCAGTGATCGTATATACGACCCATGCTATATTCTATTAAAAATGATGATGAAGATCACAACAGTTCAAGAAACGCATGTTTCTTGGATCAAATGGACCGTCAGCCTGTCTGACGATCTTCACATTAAAAAAATAATTGTCCCGTCTTCGATTAGTTCTAGTGATAACTTTTCGTATCCTAATCATTATATATTAGTTCTGCTATGTTTATAATTATATAGAAGGTATACTCACCTAAAACACTAGCAATAAAAACTGAAATGAAAAGAAAATAACTTAAGGTCATTTTATTTTTTTATTTTTTTCAAACTGAGACCACTTCACCAAACGATTAATTTACAGCAAATAAAGCGTTAGACAGTCAAATACACTATTTATTTGAAATAATACTAATACATTTTCCCACTGGTTGGGTTTGTTTGTGTATAGTAAGAAATGGTCACGCTACAATAAAATCACGATGGAACCAAACTTACGGATGTTTAAAACAATACTGAACATCCAGACAAAAAACGGCATGAATAAGGACAGAACAGACTAGTGAATATATACGCGTTTTTAATACTAAATAGTGTAACATATTATAAAATTTCATTTCTGCTTAATGACTGATATCGTATTATATCATAATAATATTTATGTATTTACAAAGCTCTTGTCAAAGAAAAAAAAAACAAATATTCAGATTAAGTACTTAATAGTAAAATAAAAAGTTTGATTTTAATGTATTCCTAAATTAAGAGTATTTTGTTTGGAAATATGAATATACAAGATTGGGTAAAATAAGTTAATTCTTCGCATGCAATAAATTAATATTTTTCAAAGTTAGGCACCGTGATTAGGTTACATATTTATACATATAAATAATTGTATACTAAAGTAAATAGAGCTGTTAATATCAGTCGTACAATTATAGCATTTAATGTAATAAAATGTAAAGATAAATTGATAAATTTAAAGCAGTCTAACTAAAGGAGGATAGCGGGTGTAAAAAAAAATAAAGCTAAGAAAACATGTATTATATGTAATATCAATATCTCTTTATTGTGTAAAATTTATTCCACAAATAATACACTGTTTAAAAATAATAAAAAAATAAAATTTGTTAATTTTTCATCATACAAATTATATTAACTAACAGAAAACCAAATGTAAAATTATGTCAACAATGTATTCATGTCCTAAATTTATATTATATTACAGTTCTCCGAAGTTAATCTAAAAAAAATTGGTACACAAAAACTGTTCATGTCGAACTAAAGTAGTGAAGTCAGTTTATGTCAGGCTAACAACACTACATGTAAGCTTATTTCGTAATCTTCAGATAAATATATTATATAAATTATATTCAAATTTAATAAAATTTGGAGACATCAATTCGTTTGAAAATACAATAAAAAAAAGGTGACGTAATAAAGTAATTCTTCTTTTTCTTAGTCCTACATTCCTGGCGAAGTGGTGTGATTATGTGATTAGGTTGGTAACGGCTTCTACGAGACACCTCGTGCCCTAGCCAAGATGCAAACGCTTCGTAGCGTACTTCGAAAACGAAGAGAGAACGCTAAGAGAAAGCTTGGTGATTGGTTGTTGTAAAGCCCATATAAAATTTTGACCAGTCACAAAGTTTTCTTGTAGCGTTCTCTCTTCGTTTGCGAAGTACGCAACGAAGCGTTTGCATCTTGGCTAGGGGGCCTGATCTCTTCGTCCATTTGTGTAGCAATGCGTCAAGTACCTATACTCACTAAGGGAACTCAGTAAAACACGTAAGTAAAACAGTAAAACAATAGTGCCCGCGACTTCATCTCCGTTGAAAAATAAAAAATATGACACCTGAAAAAAGTCACTGTGAATTTTAGTGCATTGAAAATTAATTTTTAGTTGCTGTCACTCCATCTCGTCACTTCATTTCTTTTACAGTTACAATAGAGTAAAGGTTGCGTTTCGAATAGAGCTGCTACAGAAATTGTTATCGGTTAAATGAATTAATTAAGACATACTTAATAAAGGCTTAAAATCAAAATATGTATATGTAAAAATAATGACGAGCCCATTGTATGAGGTGCTAGGATGCTTGCCTTACGCTCTGTGTCAGGGGTCCTAAGTTCAATTTCCCCAAGTTCAACTTTGAAAATGAATTTTTCAAAGTTGGCTCTGCATTTCACCGTCATTTAGGCAGCTCCCTCTGACGGCACTAACAACCTCTTACATAAGTCCACCGTGAAATAATAGTATGTGTGCTGTGGTGTTTCGGTGAGTTAAGAAATGCCATAGCCCATTTCCTTAACCCTTTCTAATCACTATTCTTAATCCTTCTGTACTCGGCAGCGCACTTGCAGCACCTGTGGCGACGCAGGCGACAGTAGCTAACTATACCATCAAGTTGCCCGTCAGCCTGTCTGTCAAGTTTAACATAAAAAAAGTATTTTTATATATATATTTTTAATGTAAAAAGCAGGTCTCCGCTGCAGCGGTTTCGTCCGGCTGAACGGGCATCAGAGTAGGGCATGTGGGACTTGACGAGAGGTGGGTGGCCCATTGATGTTCCAGTGGGTCGCCACAGGAGTAGAACGCGGCCTGGCCGCAGGAGATGGGTCGCGAGGATATTGCGGTGTTTGTGGGGCCCGGGGATATTGCCTCGCTGTGATCCTGAGACTCATGTTTTGCCGCCGATGATAGTGGAACATGGAGGGGGGGGGGGGGGGGGGGGTATTCCCGGCGAAAAATCACTTCGCCGGGCGAGTCCCTCGTCGACTGCCCCAAAAGTGATTTCCCCTACTACAAGGGAAATCACTGGCTACAAGCGCTTATTAACCCCAGTAAGGCCAGTAATGCCATAGGGTTTGCAAAAGCAATGCAGACCTTAATAAAGGGATACGGAGGAGATAGGGAAACAGGCTCTGAGATCCCTTCCTTTACTCACTCACCGAAACACAGCACATGTGCTGATATTTCTGCAAAAATACGAAAATAATAATTTCATAATAATTTTTGTACTTATTGTTTTTATAAATAGGTACATATTCACATTTATATGAAACCGTAAAAGAGAACTTATATGTTTTAGTTTCCTTACAGGTCAATAGAATACAGTCTGTTTCTTCGCTTACTTCTTCTAAATCATCCAAGCGATTTTGATAAGGTTTTCACTAGTCAAAAGAGCGATAATCGAGCAGTGTTTGAATATATCATTAGCAGAAAAAAAATTGCATTCGCGCGAAGCCGGTTCGGGTCGTTAGTCCTATGTAAAATGAAACATATTTGTATAGATATAAAAGAATTTATTTTAATCCACTTAATGCTCACGTTAGAATCTAAAATTGCTATCGATAATAGATAATTGCTTCTTTGTCACCTTACATTACTTAAAGGATTGCCATTGACGATATATTTAATTAGAAATACATATTTATTGTAAATTACAATTAATAACACGCACTTAAATAAATATAATACATATTATATTGCGTCTATATATTATATTATTACAGTAAATTTAACAAACAGTCGAAATTCTCACAATTTTTCACATGATTGGCTTTTTAGAGTTGTTAAATGTTTAAGACAGGCACTATACGTACAAGATAAACGATTGAGATTTATGTCATATATATGTATATATATATATAAATGTTGTTGGTTTTTGTATCTCTCAAAAATTCGAAAACTAGCCGACAGATTGACTTGTAAAGTACACAATATGCAATCCGCTTTAAGGATTGATCTTATCTATATTGTGCGTAATAATAATATAATCTCGAACGCGACAAAATTTGCTTTTTTACGGCGCCATCTGCCGAAAATGAGGAGAACTAACTCGCCAACGATAACCGCTGTCACATTTGAAGTGACAGCCGTTGTCATGGCAGCCGCTGACCGTTGAACGTCAAAGAAAACCACAGAGAAGCGTGGTTGGACTCAGCTAGTTATTTTATATATATTTGAGCAACCTTATGAAATAAACGAGGACTAGGTTTTTAAACAATCTAATTCTAAATTCAATATCATAACCTATTCATCATATTCTAGGTATAATATTGTTGAGACTTAATTTTTTGAATTTAATATAAATATTTTAGTTTAAAAATTATATTTTAAATAAAAATACAGCTATGAACTTTTGCTTAGATGTATTTTTAAATACTTAGGTTTTCTTTTAAATTTTTTTTTTCACTTTCCCTGATGAGCGGCGACCGCTGCGATGCATTGATTGAAGACGTTGACGTAGTCGTAGGGCAAGTCTCCAGAGCATCCATATCCACCCTTCTTGTGGATGGCCATGTAGTCGTAGCAGTTCACTTGACCGTCACCGTTGCAGTCCTGGAACAAACGATATTAATTGTACTACATAGGTACTAGATACTAGTGATTCCACGCTCCGAATACTTACTGTTTCAGAGAAATGTACTGTACTCATCAATCTACTACAACTACAGATTTCGTACGACATACAAAACGCTACGAACTTTATGAATCATTTAAAACCAACCAAACATCTGTCATTTAAAGAAAATGTGACTTTACGTCAACAAATTGGAATTTTAAAATGAATAGTAGAACTAGGTCGTTACTACCTTTTACCATTGACGCGCGAAGGTAAGACTCCGCCATGTTTCCGTTTTAGGCGTACTTTTTATGTGCCGCTTTGGCATTTTTCACGCAAAATCCATAGTTGTACTACAACTTGATAACTGGACTGTATAATTGCCCCGCTACATATTCGGCGAACGTTCGCCAATCGAGATGGCCATGCGATGGTTGATACGCAACTACACAATGGCGACATTCAGTTGTGATCTTAACGTTTTCCGAGATGGACGTGGAAGCATTTGCCGCTGCGTCAATATATCTATACCTATCCCGATATATATCTATCCCAATATTTTTATTTTTATTCATTTAATAGTTACAGCATGTAACATTTCACAAATACATTTAAAAAAACGAATAATTAAAAAATTATAACAAAAATTGTATTATAAAATTATATTAAAAAATTATATATATATTGTTATATTTTTTAATTTTTAAGTTTGCATATAATGTATAATATGCTTATATAATTATAGATACATGTATATTATAATACATTATATGCAAATACATACATATAGAAACATATTATGCGTGATTGCGTGCATGTGTGTGTGTTAGTGTGTGTGGTACTTCATTATGAGGCCACGTATTAGTCATTTTTAAGAAAATTCATAAATTAATAAACAAAGCGTGACGTCCACACTCAACCGCGTTCGAGCAGGCACTGAGGAATGGGCCACGTGTGGATGCGTACCGCCATCGTTGGCCCACTGCCTTTGATGTGCGGCGGAAAAACCGACATCGAAGCCAACCCACGATAATCGCACGCGCCATACGCCAACCTACGCAAATACGCCCTCCACACGCTCGCCAATCATAGTTGGCCAACGCTATGGCCGAATATGTAGCGCTTAGAAAACACGGCGCTTACGGCGTTTTATCGTGGGAATTATCTACTATACTATTTTTCACATAGTAGTACGGTGACGTACGGTGATTAATTGATTATATTGTATTTTCAAAATTTCAACTTCGTGCGAAGCCGGGAGCGAAATTTTTAAGTTAAAATAATAACAGACGGGATAGTAACAGAATGATGTCAGACCTTATAATAATATTATGCAAATTGCATTGACAATGTCACAATATGTTAAATCAATTTACCACTCGCCCACGCCTGTTAGAGGACAATAGGTGACTCTAGCAACAACCTAGGTATGTTAATAATAGCAGAAGAAAAAAATTCGTTACAGGATTTACTTATTAGAAGTTCACTGGCCATAAGAAGTTTTCGGTTCGTTCAACCCGAAGAGTTTTTAGTTTTTAATAATTTACGTATCGGAAATTCAAATATTTAAAAAAATCTTAATTTGTACTTAATTAAGTATAATTAATAAATTATAATAATTTTGTAATAAACATTCAAACATATACATATTTCAAAAGTGTTTGCTGCCGGCAGCTCGTCCGGCGGCAGTAACCACTCCCATGCCAGAGCCCATTTCCCTACTTTCTAATCTAAACCATATGTTATGGGCGACGGTAGCCACCTCCCATCAAGTGAACCGTCAGCTATAGAGATCCTAGAACCGCTATTGAAACTTTTAAATAGCTTTAAATTTTGAGTATTCATGACGAAATTATGATCCAATAATAGCCTTCTTATTTCATTTTTCCTAGAATCTTTAGGAAAAACCAAATAAGAACTAACTAAAATCGCGTAAACAATTCTTATTAAAAATAATCAACCAGGAAGCCTATTAAGTATATTTAGGAAGTAACTAGTTAAATATTAAAGACTCACCTGGCCGTATTTACTCATATAACCTTGGACGGTGTGAGCGGCGCAGTGCGGGTCGTTCGCGCAGCTACTGTATGCTGAAATCAAAAACATCTTTTTCTTTATTTTGTTGTTGCAAAAACGTTCTCTCCGTACTTTTGTAGCACCACTAACAAAAATTTAGTGGTGTTGAAGTTTTAGGAGTGGCAAGCACCCATGCTTCATGTCCGCCTACTCCTACTCCCCCTTGACAGCCCCTCGTGAGGTCCCGGAAATGGCTAGCGTACCTCCACTACCGAGTACGCCATGGTTCCGACAGGGAGCGTAACTTACGGTAGTAACTACTTATTAATCTGTGGCGTAACCACGCTGGACAGACACAGTGGGTAGTGGATGTCGTGTTACAACGTTCCGTGATTCTGTCCATCTTGGTTTTAGCCGTTAGGAGTCCGGCATATCCCCGCAGCGTCCCCTACGGTGCCGGATATGCATGAGGATATTATTGTGACTGTGTGAGTGACTAAGGGATGCCGGAACCCATTTCCCTAATATCCCTTCTACTATTGTCGGCAGCGCACTTGCAACGTTTGTGGCGTTGCTTGTGCTACAGGCGACGGTAGCCTGTATGATGAACTTAATATAAAAATATATATTTCAAGTAGATTTTAACCTCTATTTACCTCAATAGTAGTCGATAGATGATAGACTATAAATTTAGTATTAAATAAGACTGAACCCTAAAATGGGCATAGACTACATTTCAGTTTACACTTTACGTATTATTATGTTATAGTAATAGTGTAAGTTAATATTTACCATCAGGATGGTCTTCCGGTAGTCCATTGATGGTATGCTTGCCACCATCAGCCCAGTAAGGCCAAGTGATGTGGAACAGCCCGCAGTGATCGCCTTCACATTGGGTCCCCAGCTTGCACCCCGACACAGCTTGGCAGATGCAGCCAAGACAAACTTCTGTTACTGGCTGCGCGTTCTTACCCACTATGTGCGCTGTAACATTTAAATAACTATTATAATGATTTGAACAATTAAGAAAGAGAGAAAAGACGTTAACACTTTTATTACACTCAATTATTGTAAAAAAAAATTTTTTTTTTTCTTAGAAACCTATTGATCCAAGAGCTGATTTCAAGAATATACACCATTACACTTCGGCCATAGTCCAGTCATTATATACATTTGGAAACAAAAATGAACATAAAAAGCTGATTTTTGGATATTGTGTTGGGAGGGCTCAGAAAAGCTTAACTTCAAATTGTCGACCAAGATTTCCTATGAGCTTTCGCCGCCATCTTGAAAAAGGGGTAAATTTTTATTTTTTAGCGATAACTCGGCTCTCCGTCATGATACGAAAATTTTGATAATGTACTTTTTGCTTGCTTTTTTTATGCTCTACCATTTAGGTCATTAGCATTTTTCCTTTATTGTTGATCGTTGTTGAGATATCGGACGAGAAAGTTCAAAATTGATATGTTGAAACTTGTTATTTGCTATTCTCTTTTCTCGTAAAACATATCAAAAATATGTTTATTATCAAACTTGTAGAGCATACTGATACTTACAATGTGCTTTTTTGTTTTTCTTTTTTTTCTTCGGAAAAAAAATTACTATTTTGAGCTCCCCGTAAAGTTGGCAAGTAAGCGCGAAGTTTTGATTTCATAGCTCGACGGATTAATGGTTCCAGAAAAAAATATTAAAATACAATATAAACAAATATAACAACAAGAATATGAATGACACGTCCAATATTTATTTGAAAAATACATAATTTGATTTTATAGAAGTAGAAATTGAAGATTCATCGAGGTCCGTTTTGTATTTATAATTTTTGTCGTTTCGATGGTACCGGTCCACATTCTTCCTCCTCAGGGTATTCTTCGAAATGTTGAGATTTTGGATGAATGGATGATGATCCATGAGATGATTCTTGGATAATACAATCATCCACATCATCCTCGTCACACAAGAAGTCGACTTTCGAAAAAAAAAAACCAAAAAAGCACATTGTAAGTATCAGTATGCTCTACAAGTTTGATAATAAACATATTTTTGATATGTTTTACGAGAAAAGAGAGAATAGCAAATAACAAGTTTCAACATATCAATTTTGAACTTTCTCGTCCGATATCTCAACAACGATCAACAATAAGGGAAAAATGCTAATGACCTAAATTGTAGAGCATAAAAGAGCAACCAAAAAGTATATCATCAAAATTTTCATATCATGACGGAGAGCCGAGTTATCGCTAAAAAATAAAAATTTACCCCTTTTTCAAGATGGCGGCGAAAGCTCATAGGAAGTCTTGGTCGACAATTTGAAGTTAAGCTTTTCTGAGCCCCCCGAACACAATATCCAAAAATCAGCTTTTTATGTTCATTTTGATTTCTTTGCCTTTTTTTCGGATATAATGACTGGCCTACCAGTTGTTTCGTAAAATTAAAAAACAATCATACATACATTTATTCATTCATTCATCTTCTACAACAAATTCGTTCATTAATTCACGCTGCTATAAGCGATGAATGACATTTGAGCTTATTTATTTATGCTGAGCCAATACTGAGCAGAATCTTCCCGTTTGCATTTAAGTAATACCTAATTCAAGTATTTTTGTAACTTAGTTAGTTAAGTTTCTAATTATTTTTGTAAGTTACTTTGATAAGCTATCCATTTAATATCGGTTAAGAACATATTTTGTGTTTCCTAAGTGTAGAGCAAAGATTTAAATCGTAGACTGAAACCAAATTGCAACCAAATTTTCCTCCTAAACCTTTAAAAACATTTTCAATGTCAAGGTCACATTCGATTGGTTATTTTGTGGTATTTTTATTCATACCACGAACTAACCAACGTAAAAATATTTATGATAATGTGCACCTCAACTATACACAAGTTGTGAGCAACAACAAGCAATAAATAAATCCTGGTAAGAGGTCAAGGCACTCGATGCATCATACTTGAGACCTTGGTCTTAAAATCGGGTTAGTTGTGTCACCAATAAGCTATCAAATTGTAAATATTGTGTAAACGTCTCTATAGTCATTCAAGGCATGGACAGATGTGTTGAATGACTAAGCAGCCTAAAAAAGATTTATTTGAATACAATAGTGAGTCTAGGTATTTCAAATTCCATTTGGACGTCTACGGCAGCACTTCCTATATTTTAATTGTTACGTTTTTAAGTAGATAACTATGTATTATTAGTCGAGTGGCCTTTAATGTTAAAAATATTTGGTAGCAAACTTCTGTAGGTTGTTAAAAGTATATGATGATCATGTAAACCACTGTCTATTCATTGGGTAATATGTACATTAAATCGCTATGAGATAAATAGATAGGTATTCCAGATGATGTGTATATTTATTGTAACCTTTGTAACCAACTCCATATTAGTTACGAGTAAATGGATATTGTAGATTTAAATATTTCCATGTTAAAGAGAGATAAAAATAAGGCAATTAAATCTTATTTATCTTCTTATAATTATATAAAAAACAATCTAACTTGTATTACTTTGGAAATCTCCGAAAACATTATCGGATCTCAGTCACATGTGTGTCACGTAAACTTTGAGGTGACAATTCCCAAATATATAGTCGGTTCTTTATCCTCGTTTAAAAATAATTTAAAACGTGCCTTAAAAAAGGCAATTTACTCCAAACTCGTAGTTTTTGCTTTTAATAACAAATTACCGTAGCTTCCGTTCTAAGACAATAGCGTTTGATAAGCATCTTAAAATCGTTGCCGTTTGCCTTAAAGCGACGGAAAATCCGGAAAAATATCGCCACTCTAGACAATTTCATGAAAAAAAAAATTGCCATATGTTTTAATTTTATTAATAAAGACGTTGATTTTTTAATGTTCAATCCTTTTGAAAATAAAATATAAGAAAAATCAATCCCATCAGAGAATCCCGTTCAGAATGTATGAGCATTTCTGAACATAGTAGTGGCAGGGCATTGCGTTTCGCAGTCAATTGGGCAGCCCGTCTGGCGGCAGTAACTACCCCCTTACAGACCATCGTGAAATAACAGCGTGTGTGCTATTATGTTTCGGTGAGTGATTAAGGAATGCCAAAGACCATTTCCCTATCGCTTCCCAATCACCTCCTTGTAAAAGTTATCACCAAAAATGTCCAAGTCTAAAGTTAAAAGAAATCTAATCACCTTGCTTTTAAGGGTAAATGAAAACATCACGAAGATACTATCATTCTAAATAAACATGTGAAATCTAGCTACTCTATGGTCTGTACTTTATCACACAAAAGAAAAGCCTGTGTCCGGCAGTGGGGTATATTTATGTGGACTAATTATGTAATTTACATAATTATGTGGACAGGTTAGTCGAGAAAAGAGAAAAACGTTTCCTTTGACTAGGATTTTAATTCAAGTTCGCCATCCCCAAAGAACTTGAAAATAACTTGTCGCGAACTATGTTGCCGAACAAGTTGGCAAGGTATAGACATCCACAGCACCTAGTCCGGTTTTGAACCGGATCACTTTAAATGTTAAAGAGTGTAGCTAACTATTTCCAATGTCAATGTTGTTTACTGTCCGTACCAAGCTTGCCTATAAAACTCTTTTTCTTATGGAACCAAGTTACATTTTCTGATATTCTATTGGACAAGTATGGATTTATAAATTACTAGCTACCCGCCTCTTCGTCCGGGATGCATTTTTTTATATACATAAACCTTCTTCGTTTATCGTTCTTTCCGTAAGTAAAAACCGTATCAAAATCCGTTGTGTTGTTTAGAAGAAGTTAGGGCAGACAGAAATGTATAGTGACTTTATTTTATTATATGTATAGTTATAGATTTTGCTCAGTATAATGATGTTAAACCAAAGAAAATACAATAGTACAAGATTAAACTTAGCTTCGAGAGTAGATCATTTTAACAATGACGTCACAAATAGACACTTCTGGGTGAGACAAGTTTGACACCCAACGGGTTTAAATACGGTTTTCACAAAATAAATTTAAAGAGCGATAACCGAGGAAGGTGTGTCTATATACTTTTCAGAAGTAATCCGTGCGAACCTGGGGGCGGGTCGCTAGTTAACTATCAGTTGGGTACCATTTTCCCGGCGACCCGCTTCCAGTTTCGCACGGGTGATTTTTTTTCTTCAAATTATAAATAAAAAACTTCCTCGTTTAACGTTCTTTCCATTAATGAAAAGCACAATTAAAATTCTTTGCGTAGTTTAAAAGATCTAAGTGTACCTACAAACAGAGGGATAAAATGGGGCTTGGGGATCAGAGGGATCCTTGGGGGCTACCCAAGGATGTAAAAAAAAAATATAAGAATTTTGACGTCAAAAAATCTTTTACTCTCCCATATGATATGCACAACTCTTCATTTTAGGTTCGTTTTTAAATGAACAATTATAATATACTCTTAGTTCTGTTGTCTTTTTTATATATTACTAGCTGGTGCCCACGACTTCGTCCGCGTTGAAAAATATTAAGTAGCCTATCCTGTGTCCCGCACGTCCAAATGTTTATCTACCTAGTTTCATGAAGTTTCGTTTCAGATTTATGGAGGAACATGCATACAAACATACATACATACAGAAAAAATTCTAAAAATCGTCAATTTAGTTTCAGTATCATGTATAGAGCCTATAATCACGATATCTCTGAAAACAAAGTAACTTACTCCATGACCGACCCTTACAGATTTATTATTAGTATTGATTATGCAGTCTTGATATGCCTACTGTTATTGCAAGACCTGTATTAAATTAGCGACTATGAGGTCAAGAGCCCCGTTAGCATTGGCGATTCGTTGTCACATTATGCAAGAAGATAAACATTGCATCGTTCAAGGCACTATATTAAATTATTTAATGACGTAGAAAAGGTCCTAACGAAGAGAGCCTATTCTGGATTTTTAAAATTTATTCAAATCGTTTATTTTAAGGCGCTTTAGTCGTCAATGGTGTTGGCCGTCTGGGCGGGGTGTAGGCCGCTACAACCGCGTTTAAAGTATAACAGATTCTTTATTATTTAGTGCTTAGAAAAAGTAGTGAATTCAAGCAAAAAAAACCACTTTATTTTATTTTTTGTTGTAACGTGGCAAATTTTGTCAAATGTGGCAAACCAAAAAGAAATATGTGGCAAATTTTGTCTAAACTTTGATAACTACTATTTTTTACCAAACTTTTTGGTCTAGCCATAAACGACGAAGCTCAAGAAAGTAGCCATTTGATGGTATTAAACGCCTCAAGCAAAATTCGGCCTACTTGATGGTAGGTGGCCTCTGTTATCTATTAACCAAACAATATCATCTAGTGCGCTGAAGACTTTGATAGGATAAATAATAAACAAAAGGGGGAGTATAAGGAATGGACTCCGACATCCCTTAATACTAAAACGCAATTGCACACTTTCTGTTTTTTCCCACTGGTTTTCTGTGGTTACTGCCGCCAGACGGGCTGTCAAATGAATGCGAAACGCAATGTGCCCTGCCAATACTTATCAAGGATACCTACTGCCAAACGAGCTGTCAAGTTTTTAAGTGCTACTACTCAAACAACTGCATTTTTGGAAAAAAAAATGCTTATAAAACTTGAACAGGATAACTGAACAAGATAAGGTATTAAACATTATAATGATTGTCATTATTATGTTAAATAATTATTATGTTTTTCTGTAACAAGATCAAACTAAATGTCACTTGTCATGTCACCTAACTATGTGTATAGTCATGTATAGCTGCAATACTTATTTCCTGGAGATATATTAGATTCCTATAAATATGTCATACATTCTTAAGATGTATAACTGAGTTATTTTATGCACATATGACTATTGTGACACATTTAAATTGTAGGGATGTTTGTAAAGGAATGTGTATTAAGTGTGTTTCTCACGGTTTTTCCGTTATTATTACTTATTAGTAGTTTATGACTTACTAACTTAGTATTATGGCTACGTTTTAATAACTAGGTACTCGAGGGATTATTTTTTCATGTTTATTTTTTCATAATATTTGTTTAGCTTTTAAAATCAGAAATAATAATACTACTAAACAGAGTTCTTCTCCTCTATAGCCTTATAGTCCACAGCGAGAGCTCATTATTACTCTATAGATACTTTTTGATACTTTGATACTTTCCTTCACAGTAAGAATAGAAACGGTTAGAACGGTAGAATAGAAATTTCTAATCCACATAAGCATAAAATTGAAAAATTCTAAATTGCATCTGCCCTTTCGGTGACCGAAAATTCTTTATACTACAAATATTATGCGTCTTGTTTTATCCATAAGATATGAACTCATACTATGTAAATTTCGCAATAAAAGGCCGTAAAGACTCCCACACGGATTACATTAGTAATATCACGCACCGTAGGAGTTTACCATTAAATAAAATGACATTTGTACATATATTTACTTATATCAATTTACCATGGGAAAGAGAGGCCTAATTTAATATCCGGCAGGGAACACTGAGTTTCGCAGACATTTATAAAACAACCAGTCAGGCGGCAGTAACCACCCAAAGGTAACCACCCTCTTACAGAATGTGTGCAGTTGTGTAAAGAGGTCCAATTTTTCTATCGTCTCCTAGTTCCTAATCATTTATCTTTTAAAGGTTGGCAGGGCACTTGTAACTTGGAACAGTAACATGAACTGCGTGCTTTTACATGAAAAAAGCTCTATCTAGGAAAATACTTTAAGCTCAAGATATCTAAAGGCTGATTATCAGTTTCGTTGTTCTAGATCACACAAACTAAACACTGTCAATAATTTTATTTATAGAAAATATATTCCTTCGTTTTTTTTTAAAAGCCTATATAATATATTTTTTTGGAAAATTTCGCAGGCAGACTGACCATGCACTTGATGTTAGATGGGTAGATGGCTACATCGCCTATAAAATTATAGACACCGAGGAATAATTCAAGTGCTCTGCCGATCTTGATAGAATAAAGAATTAAGGAGTTAAAAGTGGTCCTTGGCATCTCTGATTAACACAACATCAGAAGTGCTTTTATTTCACACTGGTCTTCTGTAATTGGGTGGTTACTACTGCAAAACAGGCTTACCAGTTACCAACCGACATCAAAGAATCGTAACCGGCTTAACAGTTACGATACTTTCGCCAGTAAATTCGCTCAATCGCTCAGTGAAAAAGTTATAGAAAAAAAAATCTATTGAACTGTATTGTAATTTTTTTCTGTATTATATTTTGTATATTAGGTATATATAGATTTTGAATAAAATAGGTTATTGATACTATTTAATAATTGATAGTAACTTCTTAAAAAATTATTATATACATTGGGTCTTTTATAATATCGTGGGTTAATGTGAGTTCATCTCATGATACATTAGTTGTAAATAAATAAAATAAAATCTTTGTTAATACAATATAAGATTAGGAAAACATTCCATCTATTATACATATTATAACTTTTAAAACACTTGTTTATTTCCAAATGTGACTATAATAGGAAAAAAGTATTTATCTCATCGCATAATATATAAGTTATATGCCATATAACTTAGATAAATATATAGTTTATGGTCAATAAAAACAATAATTGAACAACTTACAAACATCGGCTAAGCAGACGCTGACCAACAATAATATGGCACTAAACTTGATCACGGGTGACGTCATGGCGGCAAATTAATATAAGTAAATAAAATTGTAAAAAAATAAATGAAATGTGTGTCTTCGGATGCTTATGCGCAACTCGACTGACATTGAACATGGCCTTTGCGCGGCTTTTATGGAAGCTGGCCGGATGAACTGAATCACGATGTTCCGTGAAATTATAGAATTTAATTCTTTACATTTCTAAGTCTCTGGTATCCAGGAGCTACTTAACTAGTAAGTCTGCAGTATAAATATAAGCAGCGATATTCTCTGCCTTATTCTTTTTAACTAGGTATAGCTTTTTATGTATATTTTTGTATATTTATTTAGCTTTTTTTATTTATATTTTACCTTATAGTAGTTCAGTACTAGTACCTACGTAAGCCTAAAGTTTTCCTGCAGTATAAGATATTAAACAGCAATATACTGTGCCTTATTCTATCTTTTAAACAATTTTTCATGTGTTATGGCCTGAGCAGTTTAGTTGTAAAAACGATTTCCAGCTTATATATTCTAACTGGATGAACTAACGTTCATAACTGGATTTTCATAACCAGTTTCATACATGAAATTTTTTTCTCTTTTGATAACCGATACAAAAACAGCTTGCAAATTTTGTGATACATTTAATTTTAGTTATTATTTTTATATTAATTAAAAGGGCGAGGATTAAGTCCGGATTAGAGTGGAAGATGCCGAAAAATTAAACTGTCCTTGGCTGGCACTTACTCCAAAAATAACTGATTATAAATTGTAAATACGTATTTATATGTATATCGGAAGCAAACTATCCTGTCACATTTAGAAAATTATAAAGTATACGCACGACAAACGTCCGAGTGTATGCATGTAACGAGATGAACTTGTAACAACTAATCTAAATATATAAAATTCTCGTGTCGCGGTGTTTGTTGCCAAACTCCTCCGAAACGGCTGCACCGATTTTGATGAAATTTTGTGTTCTTATCGGGTAGGTCTGAGAATCGGCCAACATCTATTTTCCATACCCCTAAATGTTAAGGGTGGTCCACCCCAATTTTTTTTTTTTGCAAAACAACGTTTTGCAAAAAAAGCTGCCGGGTCAGCTAGTAATATATTATATAATCAATAGTGAAACTTTTTTGTTTTCTTTAATAGGACTTTAAAAAGTAAACCAGTAAATAGAGCGTAAAATACTTATTCTAATAGCATAATAGTGTTTTTTTTAATGGGTAGTAAAGCTCGTGTAAAAATAATTTCGTTGATTGTCTTTTAATGTTCTTTGCTTTGAAAAGTTGAAGTAATTAAAATATTATTTTCGACTTTTATAGTCTTAAACACTGTTTTAGTATTTTTGTAAAATTATTTTGATAGTAGTTATTGACGAGCATTGGTTTAAAGGGAAAAAAATGAGCATAGAAAAAAAACTGTTATTATTCTTCCCCCACCCTCGATATAATTATATTTCGAGCAGTAGGCGTACACTAATTAAAATAAATAGACAGCCGTATAATATACCGATAGAAGCTGAGAACATTGAGCACTAAATCAAGGAACAACGGGTTATTTGATTGCAATAAATTAATAGACTTCAATTTATTTAGTTGTTAACAAACGGGTTAGCAACGAGGTATTACCGTTATTGTAATTTAAATATCGAATTCATTTTTGTTTATTTGGAATTGATAAAATCTATACTAATACTAGTAATACTGACCTGGCGAACTTCGTATCGCATCAGAATCAATAAATCACCTTTAATTTATGGATGTGCAGGTAAAATTGCTTATTTTATTAACTTTATTCACTATTTGTTTCACTTAATTTTTAATAAATTTTACCGAGTATACCTACTATTACTTACTGTAGGTAAGTACAAAATTTTAATTGGTGTTAAGTTTAAATTACTGGTCATAATTAAGATTCACTACAAGGAAGAAACAACAAATTGCAAATGAACTGGGCATTTACATATTTAATACTATTGAGGTTTTGTATAAAAAATGTAAATTCAATGAGGATTCTACAATCGTGATCAATAGCCTCCGGTATTGATCATCGTCAGCTAGTTTACCTGATACAAACATACTTATCCGGAAAAGAGACAGCATCGTGGCACATTTTCTATAAGTAATAGATAAATACATAGTACATACCTACCTATCTTTGTCCTATATGGTCGTGCCTTATAAATATTATATTTATAATAGGTACTAATAAGTACCTATCTAATTTTAGTACCCAAGTAGATGTCAGTTTTAAAACTTCCGTGCATAATTTCATTTCTAAAGACTAAATTTTGTTTTATGATTGACGTATAATTAGTAGTGTACAGTTGGGGTACGAAAACCTTCGTTAGTTTTCAAATTCATTCCTTTATCAAGTCGTAGACTCTTAATAGATACCTTTTGAAACTAAAGCACCAATCAGACTAACTAATAATAACTAAATCAGACAAGGTCGTCTTTGAAATGAAATTTTGGCATGACTAATAATCCCCTGATAATACTAATAAAGCAAATTTCGATTGTTCTTTCGACAAACCTTTTCTTACCTCGACTGTAGGTACCTACATTAAAGTGCACACATTTAAAAAGTTAACGCCTGTCATTTTTAATTAGCAACAGTCTTACATTAGCTGATTCATATATTAAGTATTGTTGAAATCATTTTACAAGGACATATGAAAAAAGGTGGACTAGTCGCATTCAAATAATTAGACGGTTTCGTACTAAATAACACAGTAATACCTATGTCCAAATCAGTGTTGCCATCAGGTTTTAATAGAGTTGCCGTATTCGATACTTCAGATTGCCGTATTTATAAATAAAAATCATGAAATTGCCGTATTGCTTATTCGTATGTGTTGTTTGTTTGTCACATGCCTTCACAATGTTGAAATTTCACATGATAATGTGACGTCGCATAGTGTACATTTAGCTTTGTATGGATCATTTTCAACTGGTGATATCCATTTGTTAAAAAATTCTTCAGTTTCCCACTGCGTTCGGTACTTCTGTTTTATATGTTTGCCCTTTTTAGTCTTTTTTGGAGTACATGGGCCTGTAGAGTCACTATCACTCATATTTTACTATATTTTTCACAATTAACTGAGTAAAAATTAGGTAAAGTTTAGTTTTCACCACTATTATAGGTACCATATAACAATGTTCATTAAAATGATGCAATTCATACACAATGTTTTCATTGATAAAATAATGTTGAATATGCATACAACCTAAAGCATAAATAAAGCAACATCAAACCAACGAATCAAATAAATTAATTATCATAGTGCAGCCCCGTCGTGATTGGTTATTCCAATTGTTTTCAAATGTATAAAAGAAAACAAACTCATTTTGACATCTAAATCTCTGCACGGGGATTCCCATTACGACTGTATTAGGGATGTGCCTAAACTACAATTTTATTCGAAGTATGGTTGGATCCTAACACGTATCGATATATATATATTGGATTGCCGTATATTATTATACGGTAATGAAAACCCTGCCGTATGCCGTATTATCTGAAATTATGTGCTCTAATTACCGTATGTTACGGCAATTGCCGTATCAATGGCAACACTGGTCCAAATTGTCTAACCACTTCCTTTTTTTAAATTACCTACTATAGTCTATCCACGGAAACGAGTTAGTAGAGCGCTTTCTCTGTCTGAATTTTTCATACAAATGACAAGGACAGGAAATGAACAGTGGGCGTAAACTAATCCGTAGAAAAGTAAAGGCGCGTTCACAGAGCGACTTATTTTAGACTACTTTTTTTAACACAATTGCGCATTTAAAATAATTTTGCTTTTTGTATTACTCGTTTTTATACATACGTTTTTACATTGTTTTCTTTGTAAAAAATATTTATGAAGGAAATAAAAATTACAGTTTAATATCATACTTATTTATTGTAGATGCATGCATGAAATACAATTGAAACAATCAAATAAAATTACAACGTTGAAAATTTATAAATAAAAGCAAAACAATTAATAAAATTGACAGATTCAAATAAATTTAATTCAGTATTCAATTTCACTCTCCGATGAATCACTGTCACTGCTGTCATTTCCTACATTTATTACTAAACTTTCAGTCATGACTTCTACATTATGGTCCATAGCGTTCATTTTGGGCTCAACTATTTCTGTGACGTGCCTTATGCATTTTTTCCACTTTTCAGCGTCAATATTTTGTATGGACTCATTTAATAAAACTTTTAATTCAGCCATTTTGAATGTTTTCATGTTGGCCGCTACGTAACCCTTCACTTGAGCCCAAACTAATTCTATTGGATTAAGTTCGCAGTGATACGGCGGGAGTCTTAATACTGTTTTATTTTGTCTTTTTGCTAATTCGTCTATAACGCATGCCTCGTACCGCTGTCTATGATTTTTAACAATGTTTAATAATTCTCGTTTTAACATACCTTCCTCAAAGCTAATTCCTTTTGTTTGTAACCAACTTATAATGTCCTGTTTTTTACATTTTGCCGTTGGTATTTGCTCAACTTTTCTAGAGTGGTACGAGGCGTTATCCAAAACTATTACACAATTATCCTGGAGTTTGTTTAAAATTTCGCTGAACCAATTTTCAAAAACTTCGGCATTCATCTCTTTATGATAATCGCCTTGTTTTTTAGATTCAAACACGTGTAGACCATCTTCAACGAACCCGTCTTCGCTCCCGATGTGCGTTATAATAAGTCTTTTGCCTTTTCCTGTAACAAAAACATAATAACATTCAATACAAACAAACAAAGTCATTAGCACACCTGGGCGCATCAAACAATAAGATGTAAAAGATAGAAAATAACAATGATACAAACAGACAACAGTGTCTGTCATTAACGTACCTAAGCCGGTCAGGCAATGTTTATGGTACGTGTGTAACAAAAATATAACAATAATAATGAGAAAATAAATACACACCTGAAGGTGTTTTCAAGCCAGTCGTAAATCCATTAATGAAAGCGCTCCGACTGCTGTTCACTGTTGAATCGGTCCATGCCTTTGAAGTAGTGTGACCTTCATTCACCCACGTTTCGTCCAAGTAATAAATTTTTTGATTATTTTCTCGAGCGGTTTTGATAGATCGTAAATATTTTCTTCGCCAAAAAAAAATGTCGTCACGGTCCAGCAACATGCTATTTCTGCTTCTCTTGCTGTACTTGAAACCAATTTTTTTCAATATTTTATGTAGCGTCGATCTCTTGATTGTGCCCAAAGTACCATCATCATTTATTTTCTTTAAAATCTTGTCCAATGTAGGTATTTCATTCTGCGCGAAGAAACCATGCACTATAGATCGGATAGCAGTCTTTGTAAAGTCATCAATCTTATCGACGATTGGCACGCGTATCTTCGACTTTTTGGGCGATTTAAGCACACCACAATCCTTCTTTTCTTTAACAATTCTATAGACAGACATCCAGTGCACACCTACTTCCAATGCAACACTTTTTAAAATTTGACCGGTCGAGGCCAAAGGGTTTTCATTCCTCCTGGAATGAAAACTATGCAATATCAGAGCTTTTTCGGTTGACGAAAAAGCTTGCCGTTTTCTTTTTTCAATAGATCCATTATCCGACAGATCCGCCATTGTCACTACGCAAAGTACGCAATCAAATGTCCGTTATACAAGTCGCCGAGTCGTCACAAAGCAATCGAGCACAAAGTCCATAAACAAGCCGAGTCACAGGTAGAGGAAATTTATTGAGCAAATATTGCAAGAAAGAACACGTCTGCACAGTACGGACAGCACGAGTAGACTAAAAAAGTTTCGCTCTGTGTACACTGCCTTAGTGTAAATCGCCGACCAATCACAGTTAAAATTTTGTGCAAGAGAGATAGCGCTCTACTAACTCGTTTCCGTGGATAGAGGTTTTATAGCAGTAGCTATGCACGGTGACCTCAGAGTAAATATAAGCAAGCTATAGAGCGCGAACGTCGCTAGTTGTCCATTATGCCAAGTGTAAGCAGATGTTCTATAGATACTGATAGATAGATGTAGCGGTTGAATAGTGATGTGCCACGATTGATGTCTGCGCGTAAATCTCACATCAGTACTTAATTAGTTTAAGTATTAGGTAGGTATGTATTTTGTATGTATGTATTTTTTTGTATTATTTTGTCGTACGATCTTGTATGTATTTTATTATATATTTGTAGGTAAGTAATACTTACTTAAATGGCTTCATTTGGTATGGTATTTATAATAACATATAATTTATAAGTATCTATTATGTAGGTACGTAACATAATCATGTAGGTAAGTATTTATAAATCTCATATTTGTAAAACTAGAATAAAATAATGATTTCAAAGTAAAGAAAAATTCATATGTTAGCGATATTATCTTCAGACGTAAGCAATATTTAACAGTAAGCAACCCTGGCAACACGCCTGGACGACAGCGGGGCGTAACGACGTGAAGGGGGAAGTAAGTATATAAATGGCGGGGCGTTTGGGACGGTCGCGTCCTGTGACGGTTACGTCCGGTGACGGTTCCAAAGTCCCCTCGGGACTGAACCATACCCATCTCGAGATGGAGTTTTAGTGCGCTAAGAATCCCACATAACCTTATGCCATTTGCATTGCATGCAGCATTTATCATAAGGTACTTTTCTTCGCTCGTAAAAAAAAGTCAAAGAAGATTCCGTTCTACTATGTTATTATTTATTCATATGGTCATAGATAGATATTTACTTAACCGTAAGTATTTAACTTCACTGAGTATATTACATACAATTCAAAAGTTTTATTTTAAATATTGATCCATAATTGGTTAGTAGATAATACAAACAATACTTACATATTATTATTACGGAAGAAATCATGTTATTACACAATATTCGAGTACAACGTGGTACAGCACTATCTTCAAGGTTGAGGAGGTCTGAAGCGGGAGGCGCGGAAACGCGTCCTGCGTGGACCCGCCCCCGCGCCTCCCGCAACCTCCTTTCTCGCCATGAGTAATTTTGTTAAAATCCGTGTTTTCTAATCAAAATATTACTTACCAATGAAAAGAAATATCATTGTTCTTTTTAGTTTGCTTCCGTGAATCGTTCTTACAGCTTGCTACTGCACATTCACCATTATAACATTAAATTTAAATAAATATCGGTGGGAGAAACAATCAGCGCGCGTGACATTTGTGACTAATAGCGTCGCCATTGCAATGTCGATACTGTTCAAACCCGTGCTTACAGTTCATACTAGCTAACTAGCATTCTATAGCTTGCTTGCTTATATAAACTCTATGACGGTGACTTAGTACGCGTTGTAGTTCGTTTATTTTAAAAACTACAGCGGCCAGTCACATTTTAAAAACGATAAAGAAATTCGAAAGAATACAATGTATGGGATGTACCTATCACGTGATTTAGCGACGGCGCATAGGTTAAGTATCTCCAAATCTCCAAGCATCGAAATAATGTAATATAAAAATATCTTTGCAAGCGCCATGCAGCCCACAGAATAGCTAATTATTGATAGGTTAGGTACGGAATGACATGACTTGGACATGACAATTTTACAAGAACGTGCACGTCAAGGAATATAGTACTCTCTAAGCGAGAGGTGGTGCACGTGGTGCATGGTGTCTATTTTAGTCTGTGGGCCGCTTTAGTTGATTTTAGTGTCAGATCAAATATAGTGCCATCTACTGCAACAGGGAAGAACTTTTTCAATATAAAGAATCTCTTAGAAAAAAAGAAATGTATGGACTGTTATGACACTGATTGATATCTCATTTCAATCATAGAGAATAGAGACATCGTCTGTCAGTGATGATGTCACTTTTTTTCTTGTTCTGGGTATATTATATAGATAGTGAGTGTTCTGTACTTAATGCCATAGAGTAACTTATTATATATGGTCTATATCAAGTCTATATGGTGGTGACTCTGGTGATGATGCGCTAGCATCAATGTATAGTCTGTGCTGGTGATGTGCCTATGCTGCTGATTGCTGTTGTACTTATTTTATTTTCTCACTATTTGTCGTTGCCATTCCTTGTTAAAGTGGAGTTAATTACGTAAAATATATTATTTATAAATATAAATGAAGCGCTGTGTTTTATATACTTAGTGATATCTAGTCAAGACAATATTACAGGTATTATTTTGTTGCAAATTATAATTCAATTTATCTAATATGTTAGCAGTCCTTTAAATTTTCTACTTTTTCATTAAATGATGTTGACCTGATTTGTCTACAGCGAATTTTAAATAATTTACGATTCGTTTAATAAAGTTTTGTTTAAATTTAGACCCATTTTAGGTTATGAGAACATTTTATGTCATGATTTATTATATGCTTGATTATTACTCAGCAGTTTCTAAATTAATTATTATGGGAATTAGAAACTATTGGCACATTTAGATGCTTGTCATATATGACTATTACCAAAAATTAAATATTAAGAAGGTTGTTGTTTACTAAGTTTAGTCTCCAGTCTAGATTTTGTCTGATTTTCAATGTCTATTCTTCAAGTCATCCAGTTTTTTATTTATATATGAGGGGTCTTAATCTTTTATGCTTTAATGCAAATCCGCCAATGTTTCAAATTTTCAGGGTCATTGAAAAAGTTAGTAAGAATTATTGATAATATTATTTATTATGTACCCCCAACTTCACATGATATTTAATTTTTCAAAAATCCTTTCTTAGCTAATCCTTACAGACAAAATTAATCTATGTTCCGAATTTCATCTTTCTATACTTAGTTTTGGCCGTGTGTTGACCTTCGGATTTGTTATATTGAGGTTACACTGTATAATATTTCTTTTTATACCTATTAATATCGTATAAACAGCAATGAGCTATTACATTTTATTTAAGCTAGTAAAGGAAGTAAAGCTTGAATTTTAATCTTTTATTCAACTACATATTTCAATGTTAGTTTTGTTCCCAATTACTCATATATTGTCAAGGAAAATATTTAAAATACAACATATAGTTACCATGAAAGATTACAAGGTAGAAAGCTATATCTATAACAACACTATAGTTGATAAACTGAGAAACCTGTAAACTTGCAATTCACTAAAACTAACAGCCTTGACAAGATGATAAGATTATAGAAATCTTGAACTACTTATATTATTTTTTGTTTAAACTTTTCTAACCATTTATCTGCTATTTGATGTAATTTTTGTGTAAAATTTTATGGTATAGTTACATTTTGTACATATTTTAAAAATAAATAATATAAAATACAGCTTTCATAATGGAGCGGATGGTTACTGTCACCAATGAAGCTGCCCAGCTCATGACTGTAGAACAAATTTAGTCATTTTGCCTATTAAAATGTTGCTTAGTAGTAAATAATATTTTGTCATTAATTTTTTTTTTCATTGCCTACTTACTGCTTAAAAAGTAGTCGTTTTGATTTTACGACCAAGTAGGTATATATTGATTTCTCAAGATGTAATCTTTTGTTTCTGGACAAGATATATTTGAGTTTTTTTTTTATTCTTTTAGTACAATTTGTGCACGGTTGGTTTGTTTTTTGTCTGTCAGAAACAGATGTTTAGATTTATCTAACAATAATAACCCAGTAAACAAAAATGCACTTGGATACCAAGCAAATGGAGAGATTTTTAAAATTGAATTTATTCATTGCCTTTGTGTAGTAAAATTACTGCAATTAAGTTATCTTTATGACTATCTGAAAACTTCCTTGTGCTTGAAGGTATTTGCCATTTGGTGGGATTCAGTAATGGGGTTCAACATTGGGAAAATGTCATCTTAAATAGACACCAACTTAAATTTGAACTAGAATTGGTAGGGAAATAAAATGAATCTATACATTTATTGTAACAGTTTTTTGTTGTGGTGGTAAATTACGCTTGAAATAAGATTTAAAAAAGACTTACTGTTATTTTTACAACAACATTAATAATAAAAGATAGAACAAAGGAAAAAATAACATTAAACAGTCAAATAACTTTTGACAGGGAACAATACTATGAGGAAATGAGTATTAAAATCACACTGAATTTTCTTGTGATACTGTTTTTTTTTTCAGGTTCACTATGAGATTATTAGTGGTGTTAGTGGCGTTTCTTTGCTGTTGGGTGTCAGTGAGAGGGTATGAAGACACTACATTAGAGGATGATGATTTTGCAGAATTTGAACAGTTTGATTCTGACGAAGACGACATACCAGCCTCGAAAAATTGTGAGGAATAAGTAATTTTATATATTTTAAAATATGTACCAGTAGTCTATCTATATTAAGCATGACACTTGTAATTTTTATCTATACTAATATTATAGAGAGAAGATTTATATTTCTGTATGTTTGTAATGAATAAACTCAAAAATTACTGGACCTATTTTAAAAATTCTTTCACCTATAGAAAGCTACATTGTCAGCGAGTAACATAGGCTATATTTTATGAAGTTACGCAGACGAAGTCGCGTGCAACAGCTAGTTTTTCGATAAAATAATAATAAGGCACGAGATAAGGGAATAGGTTCTAGAATCCTTTACTCACTCACCGAAACACAACAGCACACATTCTGTTATTTCATGATGTACTTCTGTAAGGGGGTGGTTAATGCCGCCAGACAGGCTGCGCAAATGACTGCGAAACTCAGTCATAGGAAAAGTCCGTAGATTTTGTTTTATTTATATATGTTTCTCTCGTACATTTAAAAAAACATGACAGTATTTTCAAAAAAAGTACCATCCAGGCTACTCCCAACCGGTGTTATTGGAAAAATATTTGCAGGCCTGTGAGCAGTCTACCAGGTGAAATGGTGATGAATAATCTCTATAACAATTACGGGTCAAATGTTTGTGCGCGATGAACTAACTACTGAACCGATTTTGATAAAATTTCGTGATACATAGTCACGAAATTTTATCAAAATCGGTAATTTGGTCCAATTTAAAGGATATATAAATTGCACCCCGGGCGAAGCCGGCAGTGGGTCGCTAGTTTTTTAATAAAAAAAGTTTTACATTACAGCGTTTGGCAATGAAGAAAACAAAGTGAACTCTCATAAAGCGAAGAAGGCAAACGATTTTGCAGAAAATGATGAAATTGAAGATGAAATTATTGTTGAGGTATGGCTTGCTTGCTGGTTAAATTTTAAAGGGTCTTAGTGCCTTTGTTAATGTTTTGTATTACACTTTGGTGTTATTTAAACTAAACACATCAAACCACATAACCCATCAGTTGTAAATCATTACTTGAAGATTTCCTTTACATGCTTCCTAAATGTTTTACATTTCAGAAGCATAAGTTTATAATATATGCTAGTTGGCTGAACTTTAATAATACCCCTGAACAATATACAGTTCTATAATAAGAATTATTATAATTATCGTTATAAGGTGTTCATATCAAATGGGCACCTCTTATGCTTTACATTTGTGAACTAAAAATAATGAACATTTGGCTTTTTAATGTAAAGGTCGCCAGACAGGCTGACGGTCCACTTAACGCTGTCGAGCTTAGTAAGACTCATTACTCATTCACTGAAACATAACAGCACACATGCTGTTATTTCAGTGTGGTCAGGTTTATGCAGGTTGATAATATATTTTTTATTTATTTATGTATAAATTATAGTCTTGTAACAAAAGAGAGAAAATAGTAGTAGATTACAAAAGTCTAACTATCCTTGCAAACAAAGCGATTGGGAAAATCACGACGTAGATAGGAAGTGTAGTGATCAGTTGATACTATAATCAAATATGCATTAATATGCAAACTGTTGAATTTCCAGGACGATGAAGACAATGAGTTTGAGCACTTCCAGGACCCTGAGGAGTTCGAGGGTTTCCAGGACAGTCTGCCGCCGCGCACCTCAGAACAACCTAAAATTACTATTACTAAGGTAACCCCTTCGACATTATTTACTCCACAGAGCATTTAGGCTACTAAAACTCGAATAAAGCGTGTACTAATACTAGGAGAAAAAAGTGATTTAACCCTCAATTAATTATAACTGTTATAATTTTTTGTGTGGACTGTTTATATTTTAATATGAAAATGAAATTCTCCACAGGTGCCTATAATGATTCGTCCCCGTTGGGACGCATACTGGTTGGAGGGTATTCTGTGCTGTGCCCTCGCCGCGTACGCGTTGGCCTATGCGATAGGACGCGCCAAGAACACAGCGATAGCTTCCACCTTCCTCAAACTGCACGCACCCCTCTTGAATGAAAACTTCGCATTAGTCGGTGAGTTTCAAACTTTGGAAGCATTGGATAAAGAAATTTGTAGACGACTAGATGTCGCTATCGCAAAGAACGTAGGACATACATGGTAGGAAGGAAATGAACGACACGTTTGGTCTAGTGGCTAGTAAACCCCAGCTGTTAACCAAACGGTCGCGGGTACAATAGTGTACAATATTTGCTTACTATGTTCGGCCAATACCTACTAATCTCTTTCTGTATGTCGTGACGTAGATGTGGGACTAATCAAAACTCTAGAAAAAACAACCACTGGCCGCGCGATCGCTTCGTCTCTCTCACACTTTTCTGACCGTACTTACTTTGCAGGTGGATAGGGAATGCTCAGTCTGTTCTCTATGTGTTTATGATAAAGATTGAAATATAAATGAAATGGTTGCAGGAGAGACCGGTGCGGATGTTGTGTGCGCGGATGGGGAACGCGGATGGCAGAGGGAAGCGGAGCACTCTTTCACCTTATGGTGCAGTGGACGGGTCTGCTGCGAAGGAATGTTGCTCACCCTTAAGTTAATTAAGGTATTATTTTTACCAAACATAATTATTACATTTGCCAGCCGTCGTCATATTTATCAATGCTAAAAAGTATTTGAGTGGTAATAAATATACAGACAAAATTGTTTGTCCTGGCTGTCTATCAGCAATCTACTAAGTCTAAAAAGTTGAAATTTATCATAGGTTTATTGTGCACCTGGTATGCTAAGTTTAGGCAAAAAAGGTTACCGTCATGATGAAGGTTACCATGACATGGTAACCTTGACGCGATGCTGCAAGTCTACAAGTAGTCTGCGCAAGAACCAACTATACTCGCCTCAATTTGTCGCTGCAGGTTGGGTCATAAAACGTGTGAGCGGCGCGAGGAGTATTGCGCGCTCACTCGCACTTACAACTCTTATGGTAACGCATAGTGACGTACAGCGCTCGTATCGTGATATTGTCGACAAGTGAAATACAAAATTAAAATGAAACAATTTTATGTTCTCTGATGTTAGTATTTATAGTTCGATTTTATTCGTTTGATAAAAAAGGTAAACAAATATGAGGTCGCCAGGGTCACTGACCTGTTTTAGAGATGGGATTTGTACAATAGGCATATCAAAGAGAGATGACTCAGTGAGTAACTCATTCTCAGCCATGGCAACACTGCATTTTGCACCTCCGTAAAAACCAAAACCGAATAAAATATTATTATTAATAAGAATAATAAATAAAAACTAATTATTAGTTTAGTGGTAACTTTAAGTAATCTATTTTATTAATGCCATTTAATCTATATAAATAAAATCAGAGTCTCTGTCTGTAATTTGCGAAAAACTGCCTCAAACTAAGCTTAGAGAGTCATTCGCATGCTGTTAAAACGTAAATAACTTTTTTTAGAATTTTTGTCTGTCTGTCCCGGGTAATCTCAGAAACGGCTGAAGCGATTTCGATGAAACTTTGCAGACATGAAGTCGTCAGGAGGTCAGGTCGTCAGGAGTAACATAGGCTACTTTTTGTTTATGTAAATTGTTGCACCCGGGCGAAGCCGGGAACGAGTCGCTAGTCAAAAATAATTTCATAGTGTTTTCGTCTACGGTTATGAATTATGATAAACTAAAACTTTAAAAATGTATATAGAATTGTGAACTTGATAATTTATGTACGAATCAAAACCTCATGTGACTCCAAATAACATAAGTTTATAATTTTTATAATTTTAACCACTTGGTTTTGTAGGAGTTGTCGTGCTCCTAGCGTTTGACTCGTATTTTTTTTAAAGAGAAAGCAACAATGATTTAATAATAAACATTATACAAGTAGAGGGATTTGTCGTATTTATACGGCTCTGGCGAAATTAACACGAAAATAATTGTCGGATAAATCCGACTCCGGCGGCTAAAAGATTAACTATAGCTTGTATATTGTGGTGTTTTGCAGCGTCAAGATCTCGTACACGTGGTGCTCGGCGCAGTTAAGCCCACGACGGACACGCTCCTCGTGCGAGTGGAACTGGGCAAGGACGACAGCGACCCGTTTGTGTTGTGCGTCGCGCAGAAGAAGGTGGCCGCGCGTCTCGCCAAGGAGATGCACGACCTGAGCGTGTTCTGCCCGGAGAGGCGCGCGGGCGACAAGCACGGGCTGCCCGCGGCGCTCGCCGTCATGGCCGAGACGGCCGAGGCGGCCGGCGGCCTGCTAGACGCGCGAGTGGCAGCCGCGCTCAACCTCTACGCGGACCACGTGCAGTACATACACATCTCGGACCGCTACTGCGGCCCCAAGAACCAGGAGTGAGTGTTTTTAAACATTAAGGTCGCCATACACATAATTAATCCTTCGAGCCGTTTCTGCAGCACTGGTGCCACGATAGAAGTCGTACTCGTAAATAACGCGATATTTCAAATTTTCCATTTTGTAAACTGAGTGACGCATAGGAAAAACCAAAAGAGGAAAAAACAAATGAATTACGGTTTTCAAAACACAAAAGCATGAGTAAATAGCTGTATAAATTTGAAATTGGAATTCCTAACCAAAGAGAAGATATTTGAGATCAAAGTGGCCAGTACGACAAAACGCCAATTTCATATGTAAGGACCTAATATTAGGGGTTAAAGTATCGTTTTTTTTTAATTTAACATATTTATTTAATCAAAATAATTACCATTATTATCTATACATTGCTGCCATCTAATAGGAAGCTCATTTATGCCTTTGCGATAGAACTCTGGTGATCTAGATTCGACAAACTGTGTGAAAGCATTTTGCACTGCCTCCTGAGAAGAAAACTTTTTATCACGCAGAAAATTGTCCAAATCACGAAAAAAATGGTAGTCCGTTGGAGCAAGGTCTGGCGAATACGGAGGGTGACGAATGGTTTCTAATTGCAGTTCCTGTAGAGTCTGCAGATCAGTCAAATCATGAGGCACCCATTTTTCATATTTTTTTATTTTATTGATTTGACGCAAATGAGTCAATATTGTTGGTAAGGTAACGTTAAACCATGCCGCTAATTCCTGGGTAGTTTGGCTCGGATCGGCTTCCACCATCTCTTTCAAATCATTGTTATTCACCTGTGTGGGCGGTCTTCCACGTGGTTCGTTCTTCAAATCGAAGTTTCCATCACGAAAGCGTTTAAACCAAAATCGCACAGTGCGTTCATTAGCAGTCCCCTCTCCAAACGCAACATTAATATTGCGAGCTGTTTCTGCCGCGTTAGTTCCGCGTCGGAACTCGTATTCAAAAATCACACGAATTTTCGAAGTATCCATCTTTATTGTCTAAGCTGAATAAATAAAACAACTGAAAGTTATCGATGATCGAATGTTGCACATTTTTTAAAAGAAGAACTACATAGGTACCGTATGAAAAAAGTTTCACTCAAAAATCTCAAACCATGAAGGTTCTATGTCAATTCGAAGTACCTATTACAATAAAACGGCAATTTCATACTTTAACCCCTATTATTTCATATTTCCAAACATATTTTATAGTGCAGCATTATTTCGCGTTAAAAAGTTTGCTCTCGCTATAATTATAATTGAGTGATTCTGCTTCAGGGAGACAACGACTAGCAAACCGCCGGAGACAGAACGAGTTCTGTTGGCCAGTTTCTCCCTCGGACCTGAAGGTGGCGGTGATGAGGTACGGCCTCTTCTGCAACTGGTCTTCTATCTCTTGGACAAGGTCAAGAGGCTGCGGCTCAGCAAGGAGGTATTCTTTCATTTTGTCTTTTTCGAAGGCATTCTCTATTACTTAGTCTTGCGAACTTTGCTAGAGACTTGATCACACATCTTTAATCAACACATGAAATTCAAATTTTCAATAAATTTTAGGTTCATTTATTTATTTATTTTTAATGTAATTACTCCATTTGTTTAGACAAATTGCGCTAAAAATTTATTAAAATGTTTGGTAATAGGTTTTTCATATCTAAATACAGTAAAAATATTATTTTTTCTAGAAAAAAATGTTTTGACCTAATTTTTTAATTGTTTAATTAATATTTAGATTACCAACATTTAGAAATACCACAAGTTGATAATCTCATTTAGTGTAGTTGTGAAAAGGTCTCCACGAAGCGAAATGATTATAGGAGTTTTTATTTAACAAGTGTCCGATTTGGAATGTTAACGAGAAATAAAAAAAAATTATAACGATATGTTAATATTATTAAAAATGTTTGAAAAATTTATTTCCAATGGAATATTTTTTTCAAAAAGTGTCTTGGTAGAAAAAAATTAAATGAGCAACGTTCAAGTTTTGAGTTGTACATGTGTGTGACCGAGCCCATACGTTGTGTTTCAGGCTTTGGCAAAGTGCGAGAAACGTCGCCAGAAAGTGGCCGAGGCGTGGCTTAGAGGTGCACACGCGGCCCGGCAGGAACAGGCCGCTCAGCGTCGAGAGGAAAAGAGGAAGCAAGAGAAGGAGAGGATATTGGCGGTGAGTTTTTCATATCAATACACGATCACCTATACTAGTCGAGTAAATCTAGCTCCCCAACTGTTAGTCTAACCATTTTACTTTTTAACGCCCGGCGCAAAGTTGACGTGTGTGTTGAGTCCGTATAAATCGACTTTTATTAACCTTTGATTTAAAAACAGGTATCAGAGGCAACGAGCGTTTGACTGTACTTGCGCAATATAGTAACACGCAAGTACAGTAAATTAAGTTTCTAATGTAATTACAGGAGGATGATCCCGAGAAGCAACGCCGTTGGGAGTTGAAAGAGCAGAAACGTCAACAAAAACGCAAAACTCCCAAAATGAAACAATTGAAAGTAAAGGCGCTTTGATATAACTAATGCGTCTGCGCAGTGATTTACTCGCAGGAGTCCTATATACAAAAGTATAAAGCAATTTACAAAATAATTTTTGTTGTTTATTAATTTTTAAGTGTTACTCAACAATGCAAATAAATGATTTTAAGCTGCCTACAAACGATGTCTTTTATTTCACTATAACTTTTGACATTTTAGCCAGTCCCCAGCAAAAAATTCTTTCTAATGTACCTGTATTAGATATTCTTTAGTCATAATTTATGATAAAACTAAATAAAATAATAAGTTTTAAAACGAGGAAGAACTGTTTCACAATACAGAAATGTAAAGTTGTGTAGACTTGTAGCCAGAATACAATAAGAAAAGAAGAAAGATCTAACTAGAGTTTATCATTAAACACCATCCAGAGAACTGTCTTATAACTTAGCCCCTATTGAGTGTTGTCTTCGAACTTAGCTCATATGAACTTATTATATTTTAACCAATTTCTTTAAAAAATTAGAAATAAAAAGGTCATTAAAATATATTTTAGTTTACGTTTTAATAATATTTATGAACAAATAGTACCCTTGTAATTAGCTCAAATGTGAATTCCAAGTTTTGGGCCCTTTCTCGTAATCAAAAGAAATTTGTATTCCTTCAATTCGTTCATTGTTTCAACATTACAATGTTTCTTATTAGACATGCATAAATTTATCTATATTATATGGGTTAGTCCAACTAGTTCTACCATTTGTTCTACGATAGAACAAATTGGACAAAATAATCCAAGTACTGCAGAATATGATTGGACTAAGCTCATTAGTTGCGAAAATTTTAGTTAAGCGTCCTTATTGCCATTTTTGCCTCATTTGTTATAACAAGAATATGCCTAACGATGTCTGTATAACAATGCTGGCGTAGGTGCCCTTTTAGTTTACTATGTTCTTATATTTATAAAAACCGTTTTCTATTTTTACATTTAGCGTAGCTTTATAAATAATAATAAAATTACAATTTATGAAAGCAATTTTTATTTTTAAATACTTATCTAAAAAAAGGATAACAAAATCGATAACAAATCATAATCATCTGTTTCTAAGCCACTTTTGTCTTGATTGGACATAATATTTCGAGAGATGGTAGACATTTCCGGGTAGGTATTTTAAGCAAGCTGAAAACTTGTCCTATAACTCTTCTAAAATACCCTAACACAGAACTACAGACCTGACTGGGGGGGAGTAGTGGGGCTAAATGAACCCTTATTTTTGTAAACATTTTCATCCTTCACATAAATAAAAACATATACTACTTTTTTTGGCAGTATACTCTATCTCTCTTGAAAATTTGCCCTTGTATGGAATTGCCTTTATGAGAAGTTGCTTTTCTGCTTTAAGTTACTATTTTTTTTTATATAAATGCAAGAAACGTGTACCTACACATATCCATAAACACCCATACCTATAAACTCAGAGGCAACTTAGTTGCCTTTTTAAATCTCTAACTGCACAAGTGGCTTAGAACAACAAAGTAACAAACACTTATATGGTAGTTTAGGTAACCATAATATTGATTTTCTCAGGATCAGACCTGTGTGAACTTTCTCAATAAACTAAGTTTTTCTTATAATGATTGATTTCTAAAATTAATTTTTTTACACCAGTAATTATAAAGAATTAATTCAAGTAATAAATAAGTAATGGTAGGTTTTAGTTAATTTAAGAAATAAAATAAAAAATATTTCATTTTTTTGTACCACAATTTGTCAGTTTCCCTTTTTAATGTAAAGGTCAACAGATAGGCTTATTGTCCACTTATGGTAGGTCGCCTTTTAACATAGGCAACACCATAGAGGTTCTAACATAAGGTCAGTTTCAATACTTAGTCCATGAGGGTATCAGAATAATGTCAGAATTATTTTTGAACTTAAAACCTATTCTTAACCCTTCACTACATGAGATTCAAAAATAGCTACAACTAGCATACTTAAAGTATTGGATTGTAAATTTGGTTATTTTTAAAAAACTGCAAATTAAAAAAAAACAATTAAATGGAAAAATTAGTATTATAAATTGACTAGCATTATTGCAAGCCTAATAAATTTATTATTTTATACACACTTATAAATGTGTAGTGCAATAATTTTTAATAAATAAAGTGTACAGTAAAGGGTTGAATAAACTAAAATAATTATACTTATACATAATAATTAGAAATATATAAATACAATAATAAATTTGTACCCAATCAAATGTTTTGAGCAATTTTTAAATGCTTAAATCCAAGGACCAAATACGACAACTCAATACAAACTCAATTTGATAAATTTCTAGGAACATTAAAATTTTCTACATGGTGTTTTCCCAATTCACCCTGTCAAGAAAACTATGTGTCACATATCTCATACTGAACTAATAGTATTTTCTGTTCTCTAACAAAAAAAAAATTGTGAGTGACCATGGGTCTCTACCCATGGTCACTCACAATTTTTTTTTAAATTACACAAGCAGGTTGGAAGCATTGGGAATACACCACGTCGTTTGGTTAAAAATCACAGGGCAAGGAATCGCCGCACCACCCACTACTAGAGATGGCATGTATGGCTTTCCATAGAAATTCGGTGTGTCAGGGGGTTAACTTATGCACTGTTTAGGTTGTGCGTTCCAAGACAATCTCGACTCAAATTTTTTAAAAGTTAAATTTGCCTTTAATTACTTACATAGAGCTTTGCTTATTCATGTTTTTACTTTGACTTTATTACACCAAATCACATGAGAATATGAGAATAGAAATGAGGCATTTGTATCGCTTTTTTGTATAATGTTTAGGTACTCCACCACATGCAAATATAAATGGACGGCCGAATGCGCCTTGAGTTCTTGTGACACAAATATTATTATTACTGCCATCTCTAGTAGCGGACATTGCGACGATTTTTTGCTCTGTGGTTAAAATACACAATGAAAAATATACCATATCCGGATCGCTTAATTCTAAAAATTCTAATACCTGCCACTTTTTCAAAGTTCAGCATGTTGTCAAAACTATACCACTACTGTTGTCAATTATTGTATTATGTCATTCATCGACTTGTAGTTTTTGAATACCTGTGGACATGCAGTCCATATCCGGTGAGTGTTCTCCGCCTAAAGGCTCCACGGATAGGTTGAGATTTTCGAGAGATTGGCAACGTTTCGCTACACATTTCGCGTCCAGCAATTCTCTTTTGAAACCACTCGTGGATGGCTCTAAAAGATTTTTCTTGAATTGTGAATTATCGGTAGCCTCACCAACGACAGAGTCGGAGTTCTCGCTTTTCGTTCTATGCCTCGCAGGCAAAACATAAGGGCACAATCTGTTTTTATTCACATTTCTTTTCATGCAATATCCCACTGTCACGTTAGATACGTAGCGCGTGTTTAGCCGCATTACGCCGTAATTGGATTTTGATTCGCGTAAATATTCACGCCGCGCTTCAGTAATGGCACTCAGCATACCTAATTCGTGCAAAGCCTTATCCAAATTCTCTAAGTTCGTGTGGTGTAGAGATTTCTGTAAACAATAGGCACCGAAATATTAATATTAATCCTTTCCATTAAATAAGATATGTACCTATTTTTAAAAGTGAAATCGAAGCTCACGGGTTTTTCTGTATTATTGCATTTCATTTTGGAAGTAAAGCGATTAAATTTTATTAAATATGCATTTAGGTACTAATGAAAATAAACATCACAAAAAAGTCATAATTGGTCATAATATAATAATATCCAATGATGAATGAATGAATAAATTTGGAATGAATGACTAGTCTAGTCTTTACACCGTAGAGGGAGCTTTACACAGATAATGTCATTGCATGATTGACAAACACAAACTTTTGATGACACGTTTAACCACAGACTAATAATTAAAACGATAGAACCAGTTCAATAGCTGCTATTTCCCATTTATTAAAATTGAGATTAGGTTTTTCAGGGTATTGAGCCATATTCACGTAATCACTAATTAGTAAAACGGTTCATGTACCTAATACGGCTATTAGTCATTTAATTAAAATAAGAAAATAAGCATAACTGTATATTATTAGATACATAATTATAAGTAATGCTGGCTGGTTCAAAAAAAATTAAACTTAAATATTCTTTGTAAATGTCAGCTATTAATTAAAATTCGGGTACATATTTATGTAGTGATATTTATTTTTATTAGTGTATATTACTTATTTAAAATATTATTTTGCTTTGTGTTCTGCATTCTCTAAAGGTGCCTTCTATTTAAATTTCATACCATTTGAACTACAAATTGTGCAACCATACAATTAATAATAATATGTTGTAGGTACCTAAACATTTTATAATAAAGTAAATCGGTACCTACATTTCAAAATGGCTGAAATTTTAAAGGAATGGCTTACAGAAAGATTGAATCAGCCGATTAAATGGGAACCAGCGGAATTTGGGGAAATGATGAAGAATGGTCAAATCATAGCCAGTGTTTTACTAAGTTATCACGTAATTAATGACGATAAGTACTATCTGATAAGGGTTAGTAGTCATGCCGATGATATAAAAAATAACTGGAGACATTTAACACAGTGGTTAGCTCAAATCGATATAATTATAAATGACTTAGAGCTAAAAAATCTAATGGATGGTAAGGGACCATCACTGTTTCGATTATTTTATCAAATGTTTCTCCATTTGGATAAGAGAGATCGCACAAATTTTCTTAAACAAGAGCGTAAAGTGGTATCCAAATTAGTAGAAAAATTGGACCACAGATTTAAAATAAATAAAATAGAAGAAGAAAAAGAGTCTGAAGTTGATCACCTTTCCAAACCATTACTAGATGAAAGAAATTTTATTACATGGCAAAAGAAAAAAGCTGAAAAAGTGAAGGAAACTTATGACTTTATCAGACATAAATATTTTAAAATGCTAGACAAAATAGAGGAATCAAGAACTCCTATAAAATCAGAACCCACAAATTTAAAAACGCGTAAATCCATCGTGTCTAAAGAAATCAATGAATTTGCATTAAGGTATCCTTCTCAATTTAAAAATTATAGCTACGAGCAACTTTTAGAATTGGAAGAAAAAGCAAATGAAAGAAGGAAATCTATTTTTAATACAGAATGGACTCAAAATTATATGGATAATTTATATAATAGAATTCATAAGAAATCTGATTCTGAAGAATTTCATAAACAAATTGGTAATGTATTGAGTTCATCTATGTGGGATCTTGCTGTTGCCGAAGAGGAAAATAAGCTAGACACGGAACTTGCGAAGAAAGTTATGAAATTATCGCATTTTGAGAAACAAATATGTACACAAATAATGGAAACAAAACAACAAGCTCGAAATCTAGTTCACAATAGAATTCAAGCTGAAAATGCATTTGCTAATCAAAGGCAACAGCAGTTCAATCAGTTTCTGGATAATGTAAGGGAACAGATTCACATGGAAATAGATGAAGTGGACTACTTTGAAAAAAACAGGCAAAACATGCTTCACAAAAGATTATACTTAGAAAAGATGAAAAGAAAACGACAACATTACTACGAAATTTGCTATGAGACTATTTTATCGATAGTAGATTACGCTACGAAATATGCCTACTTTAAACGGCTGATTGGTGATGATATACCTCCTTACTTTATTCGAGAGTGGAAATTGTTATACTACAAAAAGCAACCTATTTTTGACCTTATGGATCCAATAGAAAACCTACTCAAGGAAGAGGAATTAGAAGAAGAATGTGACCCCAAGGAAGAAGAAATAGTTAGACTGGAATTAGATCGCCAGGAAGCACTAAATGACTGTGAATTTATAGCGTATCACAATTACGAAGTACCGTGGACACTGATATCTCTGATCCCTAATTTCGACGCTGATTCTGAAGATAGAAAGTATGAATATTTGGGAATGCGAATTTTAGGCCATGTTGTTTATACTTTACTAGAGATTAAATATCCTTATCCACCTCCTAGACCACATGCCGATTTACCCGATTTTCCAACAAAAGCATTATTGCGTTGTCTTCCGGATCGATCTATTACTGTAGCTATACAAAAATTACTAAATTTCAAAAGAATTCACGTAGTTAGACTTGAATCTGCTCTTAATTTTTGTCTAAGGTCATTTAAACTTGAGATGATTGGATGCACTGATATAGACTTATCATTTGACAAATTTGTAAATTTGGCCTCAGAAGGAGAAGACAAAGAAATAGTTAAGTTAATGAAAGCAGAAGATGAAATATATAGTAAAAGTACTGAAGCAGTAAATGCATCGATTGGTAGTACCGTTATACCTCCAAATACAAAGCAAACACAAACTCCTAAAACGATACCAGAAGAAGAAATTGTATTATCTGTGGCTGCTGATTTAGGACGTTATGTGTACGATGCTTTAAGTTCTGGTGATTCTTTGACCGATAATTTAATTGCTGCAACTATTGTAGAATATTTAAAGGATCAACGAGATATCAATGGCTTTGTTATTATAAACTATCCGAATTCTTATAGAGAGGCAAGAATATTAGAAGAAACATTTTCAGGCCGAGAACCACCTCTGGAAGAGGAATTAGATAATCCAGATGATATTTACTTGGAGGAAAGTATTAAAAACCACATAAGAAAAGAAAAAGATCCTTACAGTAATGTAAGAATTTCAAACATTGTAATTGACCCTCACAAGAAAAGAATCGAAGTACCTTTCGAAAGTTATTTTACTTGTTATATTAAACTTAAAGAATCGGAAGACATTCTTCAAGAATTTGTAATATGGGACTTAAACGAAGAAAATTCAGACCTTCTTGACAGATTTTATGCTATTTTAGGAATAAACTACAGCATGTATTATGAAGTGATGGATAAAGATTTGCTTTCACAAATTTGTAAATATATTATAGGGGACTATACTATGCCAATAAAGTCTTGTAGCAGCTTGTTTGGAGAAAATGTTTTAAGCTCTCTAGATTTCCCATCTAATGATGACAAAAGAACAAAATCAAAGACAGTTAAACCGGAAGTATCCTCGAATTCGAAATCGAAAGAAAAGTTACATCGGTTGTCAAAGGGAAGCAAAACCTCATTAGAAAATGAACAACAAATAAACAAATTATCAGAGACAGATGAAATGGGAAATAATGGCACCATTACTCTTTTAGAAAAGATAGAAGAAGAGGAAATTGAACAAAGCTCTTATAGCTACGAAGAAATAAAGATATTAGCTGGAGAGGAGGACTGGGATTACGGAGAAATACCCATTGCTGAAATTATTGGCGTAGCTTTAGCATCTTGTTGGGAAGAAATAGAAAGGACGTATGTTGGCGATATGAAAAAGTTATTTTTGGCAGAACGAATACAAATGAACTGTCTCATACCATATACAAGATTCATTAAAGACAAGATGGAACAAATAATAACGCTACCGTCTAAAAAGCAAGATTTAGTAAGCAAATTTCAAAGGGAATACAATAATTTCGAAAACGACTGGAGGGATATACATTTAACGAAACACGAATGGCATTGTCGCGTGAAAGAATTGCAGAGTCGTTTGTATCACATATGTGATGAAAAAAAATTGTTCGCTGAGCAACAACGTCAAGCACTCATCTGTGATAATTGGGCCATGGAAGAACTTACTTCAATGGCGAACACTTTCATCTCTTTGATGCAAACTGAGCTAAACAGGTATTTTTATTTTATTTTATTAGATACTAGTTTTTCCCGCTACTTCGAGCACTATTTTCAAACAATAGTTCAATAAAATTAGTACAATGGTTTCATTTTCAAATCGTAGGTAACAGTAGTTACTCAAGCAGTGTACAACATAAAGTTACATAACATTATAAAATTAAATGTATGAATTATACTTATGTATTACGTAGGTACTTTATGTACTCTCTGTATGTGTGTGTCCCTGTAGCAATCTTTGATAACAGTACCTACATATTATATCGTATTATCTATATAGTGTCCTACTGCTGCAGCTGGCTTTCGTACCCGAAGGTTTCCACAGAATATTGTTCATATACCTACTGTTGGCTTGAGTAATTATTATTCGTAAACCATGCATGAAATGGAAAGAATCGGAGGTGTAGGCTCGACCCGGAATTGAACCGACGTATGCCACATTGACAGCAAACTTTCTATTCTTTCTAAGACGTTATTTATTCTTATTTATTATGATATGAAATATGGTTTATTTTAATCTTATATGAGCGTATATCATTTTATTTTATAGTCTATAAATCTAATTTCAGGTTTATGTTGACGTATCAAATACTTCATGACTTTTATTTCGCTATGATAAAACGATTGCCCTCAAATGACAGACTGTCAGCAAAAGAGTTGACTAAGATTTTCCGGGAAACTGACGACACATCAGGAAGTAAAAAAGGAGGCGAAGACAAAGTTTTTAGACAGCTAAAAGCAGTTTTTCTAGATTTGCAACTAAAAAACATAGAGATTGATTACAAAAACAACCCATTCAATACGACAATAGAAAACAATGTCAAGTTTGCTTTAAAAGTAATTAAAGATACTAATGATTCGTATCGGTCTCTTATCAGTAAGGAATATAGTGAAATAGCAAAAATACAACCTGTAGTGAAAAAGAAAGACGATAATACGTCAGAAGAATCTGTAAATCAAGAAGAAATTTTTAAAAATAATGCATTGAAATGCATAGAAGAATGGATAATGGGTATAAACGGAGAAATGTTTCGAGCTAACTTACGTATGTTAGCGCTTCAATATAAACGTTATTATGACATGAAGCTGTTTAACGATCAAATTTGTAACGCATTTCGTGACGTGCAAAATAACATTAATTCATTTTATATGAATGAAATAAAATCTGTTGATCGTTTATGTAAATATTTACAAATGGCAATAGAAAAAGGGAAACGGATACCTGAAACTTTGATACTTGAACATGATTCTTTCATTATTGATGCAAACATTTTGCAATTTTCTTTGATGGATTCACAGAAAGAAATGCAGGATAGCTCAGAACTTTTATTTGATATTGATTTCCGCATTGGACAATTAGCTAGACTTCGTACACAGTTTCAAATTGTTGCACGGACGGGAATCATTTTACAACAAGCGTTTATTTATTTATTGCAAGATTTTATAATTTTCGGTAAAGAATCTTGCCAGGGTCCTATGTTCCCAGAAACCTGGCGACGTTTAGACGTGGAACAGATTCCGAAATTTGTATTTAATTTATTTGGCGAAACAGCCTATATTGATTGGAGAGACTTTCTTATATACTGTTTAAATATACGTTTTCCATCCGTTGAAGATTTGCTTGAATTAAGAAAAAAATTTCGGTGCTATGATCTGAACTCTATGGAGTTGATATATAGGAAAGATTATTTAAAAATTCAACTTTGGTTTGAAGTCGATTTCAATCCGCATGATTGTCGCGCACAATTAAGAAAAAATGCCATCAAACATTTTCTTTTTGAATTGTATGAAGTTGACGAAGAAACGATGAATTATTCAGCATTTTTGCTAGCATTTTGCAAAAGTGTCGATCCACTCGAAGGGTTTGCTATGGCACTTGCAATGGCAGTTGGCAAGAAGACGTGCTTTATATTTGATGAATGCGAGGAAGTAATTTGCAAATTAATTAAACTCAAAGAATATAATGATGCTTGTAGAGCTTGCGCTTATGAATGTACAGAAATTTTTTTGGATAAACTTCTCTCTAATGTTATAAATAACTGTGAAGGTACAATCATAACAGACTTGGGACCTGTGGAGGAACCGGTCGAAGATAAAAAAGGTAAGAAAGGAAAAGGCATTGGAGGAAAGAGTAAAAACCTTCAACCTGTCCAGAGTGCACGCGTAGCATCTCAACAAAAAAATACACAGTTTCAAAGTAAAATTGCGCTATCTGCAACTGACGTAAAGACGACATTTATTTGCGGGCCATGTGAGGTGGATGATGTTGCAGATGAAAAAAGCGTTGAAAAAGAAAGAGTAGAGGAAGAGCATAAAAGCGAATCAGCTGAAGTTGATCCCGACTTAGTCTATTCAGTCAGTCAAAATGTTATTTGGAATATATTAAAAATATGTTTACCGTGGCATTTCAAACTTCTTCCGGAAGAAGAGGTCACGCCATATGTGGGTCATGTAGAAAAAGCTCTTAAACACCTGGAGGTAGACACGAATAATGGTGACATTTATATTTGCAAATTTTTAGCAGATACAAATGTATGTAAACTATTGCATAAAGTAAAGAAGTTTACAATTGTTTTTTTGCCCGATGAAATTCGAAAGCTTGAGTCTTTTTAAATTTGAATTTACATATTAAAGTACTAGCATAACTTATTAGATTATTATTTACGATCTCAGATATTTTAATGTTGATAACTAGTTATTTATACCTAGTAGGTACCTAAAAAAATTTCAAATTAAACAATGGTTAAAACTTAAAATTTTATGTTTTTTTATATTTATTATTATTTATTCTGTTTTCACATATTGTAATAGTTAAAATTATTGATTCAGTACACATTTGTCAGATTCCGCTTTCGTCAAATCATTTGATTTCTCCGTATAGGTCAGAATTTTAAATCTGATGACGAAACGGCAATTATTGTAATTCCACATTCGACAGATTCCGCTTTCGTCAGATTAGTTGGACGAATCTTTCATAATATCTAATCTCGCATTCAACAGCCTTCATACCTCTCCTAAATCGTTTTGTTGTAAACACCTACTTGAATAGTAAGTGCCTGGCTACGCATGTTGCATTTTGGAAACAAAATTTATTTTTGTGAAAATGGATGTAGGTAGATGGTTATTGTCTTTGTTAAAAGCAAAAGATTTATTTTATTTAACTAACGTTCTGTTACACTATTTGGTAAAAACTGACGAGTGTCATTATTGGTTTTCCACATTCGTCATTCATGACCAAAGCGAACTAAATTTTCATAAATTTCGATTTATGAAAAAAGTGGAATCTGACGGATGTGTACTAAATCAAATTATTTAGAGTATGCCGCTGGATATGACAGCAGGCACAGCAGTGATTAATGTGCATCAGTCTGCTTGAGATAAAAATCAGAATTATTCTTTGTCCAACAAGATAGAGATAGAGTAAGATCGTGACAGATACTCTTGCCACCCGTTTGCCACCACTTGCCAGTTGCCAATCTCATAGAATCAAGAATGATAACAAACCCATATCAACCATGTCAAATGTCAAGTGTCAGTCAAAAGTCAAAACCGCCACTCTTGGATTTTTGTGTTGCCGTATTACAGACTTTAGCGCCAGAACTAGAAGATTTTACAAATACTTAATATCAAAAGCTTAATTTTAAATTTCGACCACTTACAATATACAAATTTTAACTACTATTCATGAATATTCGTAATGCTGATCCTACAAGGAAGAATTCCTTGTATAGTAACACAAAAATACTTTTAATGCGCAATGTAGATTTCTGGAGGTTTCCTGAGAAAAATGAAGTAAATTCAGTTTACTTCAATTAGTTTAGTATTTCGATTCATTTGTAGGTTCTGAAATATTGAGAGCATTTTTAAGTTAACCAAAAGTGTAAATTTCATAGCACGGCAACACAGGGCATCTCCACTGCTGTCAGTTAAATATTATTGCGGTATGCGGTAAGTAGTGGTCCAGCCAGTGTGGTGTGTATTTTATTGGTTTACATTTTAAAAGCAATCGTAAATTTGTACTTTCACCACCTTTAAACGGTTATTTATTATTTTTTTCCCTTGTGAACGATATTTGGTGACTATTCTTATTGTGAATCGCAAAATTATTTATTTATTTTTTATTAAAAAGTGCAGTTTTGTAAGCAAACAAATATTTTTTGTGTGCAAATTTTGTTCCATTTATTGGCGCAACTCGTTCAGAATTCATCATCGAATGGTTTAAAAGGTGAGTACTTAATTAATTACTTATATCTAGTTATGTATTGTAAAAAACATATAGATACCCCCATATTTCTTGCGTCATTCTAAATTTAGAATAGGCATTTCACCCTTCGTTTTAATCAAGCTGTAATATTAAACATTGAAATAAATTAATTTTTTTGTTACAGTATAAATTAAAACCGATTTAATATGCTCTGTGAAAATGTTAATAACATGTGATTCAGTTATTTTGTCAAATTTTGATCTTAGCTTTTGATTAGCAACATTTTTTCACTCGTAATTTTCTTCATAATACACAAACTATTTTTCTTGTGTATTTAGAAATGATCAGTTAAAGCAAATACAGATTTATAAAGATTTTTTTATTGTTACAAGGCTTTTTGTGTACATATTTTTTTGTCTTTTTTTTGTATCCTTAGGTGATAGCAGCCAACTACTGCCTAATGAATCATCAGCTTGCCTGCCACTTTTTACTACATAAAAATATCGCAATTTGTAATAAAAAGCTTTTTCTATGGAGAGAACCTAAATCTTTTGAAAAAGCTTGCACATTGTACATTACATAAAATAAACAGTTACTTTGATCTTTTTGAAATAGATCAATTAATAATGGGTAGGTAAAAAAGGCTGGCGACATTAAATACAAGTAACTAAATATATATAAATAGTGGCAATAGTACAACCACCACAGTTACACTAAAAATGTTTACTACATGTTTGCAAATTTAAACAGTCATAGGTACTTAAGCTACTTTTGTAGATTTCATGCCCACACCAGAAGCCATAAATGCAATACCTATGTAATAATATATATTACACGATGCATATTACAATTATGTAATAACTATGCCCACTGAACATTTGCTAAATGTAGTGACTATAATTTCGTTCTTTTTTATCTAGTATAAAAAACATCTACTTATGTGAATTGTTATTTTTTTTATGTGGAAACTGCCACTTTAATCATGCACTTTTCTCTTAATTAAAAAGTAATTATCATCAGTTACTTAGATGAAAAGTAATTTACATTTTTATTCATAAAAATGTTCAATTATTATGAAGACTGACCTTGAGGCTGTATAGAAAAACAATTTAATTTAAAAATCATGTTTGAATTCTAAAACAGAGTACAATGTGATATATAGGTATGTTCATAATTTTCTTGATTTTATCAAGATGTTTTAAAAAATTTATTTGCTTAGGAATTATCTTTGAACTGAAACCATTTTCCTTGAAGTGTTTATTGCATAACTGATGTTAATGTGCTAACTAGAAACCATTCTCTTTATTTGAGTCATACATGAGGCTTCTATTCATAATGCTTGAGCAAATATAGATAGTGCAAAATTAGTTTAACCATTATGTTTTTACTGTCTTTTTATTTTGAATGACTAAGTACATAATCTAAAATTGTAATTTTACCTATCCAACTCAATACGGTGAAGATAAATTCATTCGTCTCCAAGTAAGATAGTTTAGTGATGGAAATCGTGAATATAGATTGGATATCTTAAATGCTCTCAAAGGGGTCTTAATCTGGGTGTCTTGATGTAACATGCCAAAGAGCTGTTCCGCTTTCTCTTGCACATAGGTAGGTATGTAATTATTTTTATTTTCATAAAAATAGAAATCAGTGTATACTTTTGTATAAATCTACTTATTATAGCTTTACTTTAGAGGGCGGATTTTGGGTGTTTGTTTTTATGTGGAAGGTAATCTCCAGAACCACTGTAGTTATTCTATTAAAAAATTCTTGTACTATTTGAAAGGTACATTCTTCCGGATCTATATCTACATATCTAGTCCCAGCTTATGGGATGTGTCTAGTACTATATGCAGAGCAATATTTAAAGCAAATTTAAATTTAAAAGCATTGCTATTCAGTTTTTAATTTTATTAACCAAATTAAATCAAAATTGCTTTCAGTAGTTTTCCATGTAAAGGTAACAGATGTAGAAGTTAATTTCACATTTATTATTATAATTTCTTATATCATATTATATTAGCAATGTTATATCATCTAGTCTGTGAGCCGTTAGAATTAAATTACTAATGAATGTAGTATGAACACCCAATAAGCTGTAAATAAATATTTTAGGTGCAACATTATCACTGTCACCAAAATCCCTAGAATGCCCAGAAGTTTGTGATGGTTTTACGACCCCAAAATAAATCGCTACTGATTGAAGAACTTCCAATTTGGATATTTCAACTGATAACCAGGTTGAAATTACTCTTTGATGTACTTTATTTTTTGAAAATAATAATAATAATAATAACATAGTGCAAGCAAAACAAAACTTTTTTAAAAAGCTACTGCGACTATTTTTAATAATAATATAGATTGCACTGGCTATATACATTACATGTCTGGTAATAGCAAGATTTAACGCCACACAAAGAAACAGTATCGCCGTGTGACGTCATTATAGATTCGGACAATTTCAATAATTTCGGGATTTTTTCGTTTGTGTCTCTATATATCATCTATGTCATGTTTTTATATGACCTTTGCTACAATTTTTTTTTCCTAGGTCCTCTTTCACCATCTATGAGTAAAGTGTCCAGTAGGCTAACCGCCATTTAAAGTCACTGGTAAGAAAGCGTACGAGTTTCAACATCTTCGAGTAGCATTATTACTCAATGGTAATTTCAATGAAATTGAAACAAGATACTCGTAACATTTACTCTTCAATTAGCGTTACTTGAAAAGTAACTAATCACCACTTTACTTGTAGTTGGTGAAAGAGGCCCTTATTCTTATTCTTATATTTTAATCGGACTATAAATATGACCATCTACTATATAAAAATAAGTCGGGTTTTCCTTCCTGACGCTATAACTCCAGAACGCACAAACCGATTTCCACGGTTTTGCATTCGTTGGAAAGGTCTCGGGCTCCGTGAGGTTTATAGCAAAGAAAATTCAGGAAAAATTTCAACAGAAAAGCGGGTCAACAGAACAGCCATCTGGTGGCGAAACGGAGTTCGCCGGGTCAGCTAGTTTCCTATACGACACGTTTGGTCTAGTGGCTAGTAACCCTAGCTGTTAACCAAACGGTCGCGGGTTCGAATCCCGCTAGGGGCAAATGTTTATGTTAACATTTACCTTTGTACCTGAGTCATGGATGTTTGTATTTATAATATGTATGTATTTACAAAAAAAAAGTAATCTATGTATTATATCAACTGTCTGGTATCCATAATACAAGCATTAAGTTGCTTACTTTGGAACTAGATGGTGCTGTGTGGAATGTGTCAAGATATTTATTTATTTATTTATTTATTTATTTATTTATTTATACTTTTTTTTACTTCAGTTCCTCACCGACATTGGTACTGCAAGTATTCTTCAATTGAGCAATACCTAGTATATATGTAGGATGTAATGCTGCACTTTTATCTATAAAAACAGGTTCTCTAGCTTCAGGTACACCTATAATTGGATTTAATCTAAGTACCAATTTTTTTATCTGTCTTGAGTCTGTGAAATATTAATTTCTACAATCCCCGCCTCGATTATAAGTGGCGAAAGTGTCCTCGATCCCTTCTTTCGCATCATCGAAGTACTTTCCGCACCGGTGGTCCTAGCCGCCGCTTGGTCTTCCAGCTGCGTATAGCATCACCTGGGTCTTCGATTCACTGGCGGCTCACGCGGCTCCACTGGCTGCAACATTTTGCAACAGTGGTTCTATCGGATCGTGCGTATTTTGGCTTCATTGACATAAAGGCGGGGGGGGGGGGTTCCTCTTACAAGAGTTGCCTAAATAGTATCCATCATATTCATAATACGCCATAACCGCCTTTTAAAACCATTATAAATATTGTTCAATTAATATTATAAAGAAATAGTTATATAATTAAAACATTTAAAAATTTAATTTAACAAACATTTAAAATCGCATCTGCATATCGTACAATGATTTAACATTATTATTAAAATATTACACTGTTTGCATATGATTCGACCTTTTAAAGGACTTTAGTTAAGTACGAAACAAGATAATAATATGTATTAGTAAACGGACGTATTACGGCAGTTATTAATAAATACTGAAATTATTAACATTCGAATGATTCCGAGAATTCAATTTTCGGGCATATTCCTTCCTTGAATATTTATTATTGGTTTATTCCCATCTCGGCACCCTCGATATGCTGAGTAAAATTTAGCTTGAAAGTACAGTCCATAAAATAAATGTTTGAGTGGTAACATACATTTTAATAATATAAACAATTGCAAATAGATTTATTAATAATCGACGCTTGCAAGAAGCGTGCAAGCAAAAACCAATCGTAAATATATATGTAGTTAGGTTATTAGCGATACATATTTAATCATTAAATTCTTAACTAACGATACGATAATTAACTATTGTGAAGTTGTTGGATGTCGTAGTCAAAAGACAAATAAAAATTTGTCTTTTTTTTTCATTGCCAAAAGATGAAGAAAGGTACGTTACGTTATTTGAATTATAAGTACTTAATTTTAAGTATTTAGATCTTAATACCTAGATCGTAGGCGGTGGGTGTTTTAGATCGGGTGAGTCATTTTTTTCTATTAATGTGCTAGATATCTGTATCCGTATCCCCGGATATCCGAAGAAGAAAAAAGGTCTGTACCCGTGTTACCTTTTGTCGGATCTTTTGCATTATTAAGTTTCATTACGTAAATAAATTATTTACCTATGCATAAAGGTAGTAATAAAATGCAATAAAATCCCGTTAAAATAGTTTTTATATATTTTGAACATTTGTATTGTAAAAGTTATTTTTATTGTATGAGTTTTATTGTAATGAGTTGGTAACAAGTATAAATAACTTGCTACCTTATAATAAGGTTCTAATTAAATTATCTAACTGTTGTTATACCTAATGAAAAAAAAAATTAAAAATATAACACATTTAAATAATATAGCTAACTATAGATTTTTACTAGCTAATTATTTATATAATAGGCCATTTACGTGATTACCAAAAGTTGACAAAATTTTACATCTTTTTTATTTTAAACTTTTTTCTCTATTGTTAATATTTGCTTAGTTAGTAAACAAAACCAAATTTTTGTTTTTGAGAAATATCTCGATAATTTTTGGAAATCGAAAAAAAATGTAATAATCAATAATGAAACTTTTTTTGTAAAATCAATAGTTGCCGACGAGTAAAGAAAAACAGCGACGGAACTCAGCAAGTTGGAACAACTTTAATTGCTCTTGTGGCACTCCAATCGAAAAATCAATTAGCAGAAGTTTTTGCAGACCGAATATCTAAATATCTTAGACTAAGCCATTTTGTTTAAATTATATTCTTTGTAGTTTTTGTACAACCCTAACGTTTTCGCTCGATGACGCGCTGTGTACGCGGGAATCTCGATTCTCGGCGCGCGTCCGTAGAGTACGTTTCTTCTTGCAGCGTCTTTTGTAGGCTAATATGGCGTAGGTATTTTAGCTTTTGTATGGGAGTGACGAATCTGTTACGATAGTAACTCTTATTTTATCTGTGACTGCACGTGCTGGCTCCCTTATTTAAAAAAACCAATTTTAGGGACTGTGATGCTTCGATCATTGGCTGGAAAATGGACCTCCAAACAAAGCGGATGGTGTTACGGAGAGAAAAAACGTACCACCAAATAGTGTAGAAGGCTGGAATGCTCGACTGAGTAGACGTGTTGGCAAAAATCTTACCTTTATAATTTTTTTAATTTTTATCAAACATAAAACAAGTTGGTTTGCAGTTAATATTATAAAGTTTTCCAAAAGTAAAATCCCTATTTCAAAAAAGAAAGACAAATACGTAAAGTTCCATACAAAAATTAAACAAATTGTGGCCAATTATGAAAATGGTTTAATAAATTTAAAAACCTGCATAAAACAATTATCTCAGATAATTTCTATATTTGTATCCTGGCGGACAACATACTAAATAATCTGGTCACTTTACATACCTACTATTGTTGATTAGTGTGATATGAGTGTGATTTCTTATATACAATTGTTCGCTCAGTAGCATTATGTACAAAAGTATAATGAACAAAACACAAAATGTACAAAACTCAAAATGAACGTAACAAGCAAAAGGAAATCCGTTGGATGGTTTAGCCTGTTTTAAATATTTTTACTTTCTACGAAGAATTCTACAGTAGGTGTAGTATAGGTATATTTATGCTACTTTAATTTTTGTCTTAAAACATAATTAAGTTCCTTTCAATCATACAAAGGAAATTAATTTTACATCCATTATATTTATAATTTAAAAGTTTAATGTGTTTAGTTTTTTATTAGTGAACAGCTGTTCTCATTATTTGAAAATATGGTGTGTTAAACGATCGCTGTATGTTATGTTGTTTGGAACAATGATAATTATTCAACTTGGTTTTATTATCACTTAAACTGTTTTGTTCTAAATACTTTAGTTGATTATTGTAATATTTAGAACTACTGTAATAATAACTTTCTTTTTGTATAGTTAAGTACCAGTAAGGTACCTCCTAATCTGACTAGTACTATACAAATACATTCTCTTGCAAATTTTATTAGATCAAATCTCTCGTTTATTGGTCTTTTCATAAATGAAAACCAAATCAAAATCGGTTGAGCGATTTTGGAGTTCACTAGGAACACATCGATTTATTTATAACTAGCGACTCGCTTCCGGCTTCGTCCAGGAAAAAAACTTAATTATGTTTATTAATATAGTTTAAAATATCCGTAAAAAAATTAAAATTAACTGATGGCGAAGACCGTATCAAAATCAGTTGTGTAAGAAGGAGTTAGTGCTTGTTCATGTTGAACGCGCGGGCGCGGTGGAGGGCGCGGCGCGGTGGACGTGGCGAGCTCGTGTTCACATTCACGCGTTTGCGCGAGAACTTACCTGACGTCGGTGGCGGCGCGGCCACATTTTTCGAATATTTTTTGATGATCCTTCGGGACTCGTTTCTGGATGTAAGGTTCTGGATGTTACGTTACCTATAATAACATTAGTATTAATAAGGCACTATACCTAACCTACTCCATTCCAGGAGTTAAGCTTCCAAAGAAAATTGCCCATGTGCGCCCATTAGCTTATTGCGCAATTAGCAATTAGCCAATATGACATAGCATGATATTACCCAAATCATTACATAACCAATTAGCTTCGATTATTTCGTTTCCCTAGGAGTTCGACTCGTAGAATGGCTTTTAGTGTCATTTTTTGTATGAGTCAAGTATTGAAACCTCGCGTTGGTTAATTGAATTATAACTTTGTATTGAATTTAAATTGAAATTCTGTGAATTGCGGTTATGAATTTCCTAACGTGCGTCCGCCGCTCTAGCCATATCGATAATAATCGGACACATTACGTATGCGTTTTGCATTTCATTAACTATACCTATATACGTTATTATCAATTATCGCTCCTTCCACTTGGATCCACAGGTTGGCTCCACATGTGGATCCGCGGATACTTTTATCTCCTCTTAAATCTACCATTGAGGGGATTCAAGAATACACATAATTTTATATGCCACTTCGATCCACAAACGAGGGGATCCAAAAATACTAATATTTTTCTATGCCACTTGAATCCACAATCCGCTAAGTGGTGGATCCAAGTGGAAGGAATCACTATGATTTCAGGACCTTTGTTCTTTTTCTCATAAATATTATTCTGAAAACCCCTTGATAAAATTTTCTTTTTTTTTCTAATAACTAGTGCACAAGCATGACAATGACCGGATCCGGAAATATTAATTATTTCTCACCACAAAGAAGAAAAATATTGCGTCTGATGAAGATTGATATTGTTGTGATAGTTTTCTTAATTTTAGATGATGCCTCTGAAACAGTACTTTTTTCTGGATGAAAGGTACCCTATATCCTTTCTTGTATCCCTGAGAATATGTATGCAAAATTTCACGATGATCAATTGAGTAGTTAAGACGTAAAAAGGTAACAGACAGACAGAGTAATTACTTTCACAAATTTGTTTGTTTCTAGTTTTAAAAATAATTAGGTTCATGTTAAATTAATAGACTTGGTAAAAGATTTCATTTCTCCTTGACTTTCCCAAAGCGTATTTGACTAATAGCTCATTTGACGAATCAAGTAATTGACCAATTTAGGTTTTGACCAATCTCTAATTTGACAAATCAAGGATTTGACAAGTGTCTGCGTAGGATCTTCTTTTGATATAGGTAGACAGTAGTGTATTAAAGTAGGTTCATATTATTTAAACAACAGATTTAATTAATTATTTTTTGTGTCAAAAAAGGCAATAAAACAAAATGAAAAGCATTTTAGCCTAAAGTGATATATTGTTATGACTGAAATATTGTTATAGAGAACAACAATATTTCAGTCATATGTAATATCCACGGATCCACCTGGTGGATAGAAGAGGAAAAAGAAGTATCCATGGATCCACACATGGATTTAAGAGGAGATAAAGGTATCCATGGATCCACACGTGGATTTAAGAGGAGATAAAGGTATCCGCGGATCCACATGTGGAGCCAAGCTGTGGATCCAAGTGGAAGGAGCCTCAATTATTATTTTAAGATTTTTTTAAGAAACATAGACTAAAATAATATATTTTTTAGAAAACGTACTGTACTGTACAGTAACGAAAATTTTCAGGCGATTGTACATAGATACTTGAATGGTTAAAATTTTTGCAACTGTTGGAATAAGCATAAACAAAATATGTCAACAAAAGTATCAATGAAGGCGTCCCCCTGTGACGTTTTATGACAATTTGTGCCCCAAAGATTGATAATAATTATATTGATTGCTATATTAATAATTACGGGAACGATTTTTTTAATACCAAAAATATTTTTATTTACATTATTTTAATTATAACTATATACTTAGTTAAAAAAAAACCTAAAAATGTAATTTAAAGATGGTTTTGCAATAATATATTATTAACAACAGACTTTATTTTAACAACATTCGATCCCAATCGACAAACAATCTGTCAAGTGTGCGTGTTGATTTTTAATCTTTAAGCGATATCCATTATTAGATTAAGTACTATTTCGATAGCGAGAATCGATTAACATGCTTATCTACTTATTGGCTTTTTTACATTGTCCGTTAATACAATTATTACTTAAGATTATGGAGACGATTGCGCTCATACAACGATTGTAGATCTGGGGCCCTAGCCAAGATGCAAAAGCAGTGCTTTCTACAGTCGTAAACGCTACGCTACGCTACGGACAAAGCTTTGTGATTGGTCAAATTTTATGTGGGCGTTACAACAACCAATCACCGGGCTTTATTTTGTTCGCTTCGTAAAGTTCGCTAGGGAGCGTTTTCTTTAATGTACATCTTGGCTAGGCCCCCTGCTATTGCTGCGTAAAAGATTAGAAGGAGTCTGCCCCTGAGATATAATATTTCAACACAGAAAAAATGATTTTTTATGATAATGACGTTGTTGGACATAACTATTGTTGGAGAATAGAAAACTACAACTACTGTATGAGTCATAAGGAAGTTCTGATTTTTTGCTGATTTGTTTATGATGTTCGTCTATAATCCTAGAGCCAGAGAAATATAAATTAGAAAGAAACCAGATCGCGTTCGGAGCTCGAGGTCTCAAACTTTGACTTATTCATTAGGGGCTACTAACATCATAAGCAAGTCAGCGAAAATCAGGATTTGGTGCCCTGGTACAGTTCAGGCAGGCATCAAGTTTACTGTACTAAAATAAATAGACAATCAAATACATTAAAATTAATATGTACTTACAAAAATGGAAAGTAAGTAAAGTTACAATATTCAACATTGCAACCAAATTGCAACTATTAAAACGCTTTTGCAGAAATCAATTTTCAGAAAAGGTTTTTTTTTTCCTTTCTTATAGTTCTTTCGTCGGCTTCAGTTCGCGTCCTCTAGTTAAATGCGATTTGTGTTTGTTTCCTACTGAGAACATTGCCGTTCGTTCCGGTTAAATTCAAAAGAAGAGAAAAAGAAGCTGCGTTTTGTGCAGACAGTGATGTCTTTGATGATGCTTCGAGCAAAAGAAGAACATAATCGATGTTATATCACAATTTTTTTTTGCATATAATGTAACTACTACTTTTGCTAACTATCTAATTTATATTTAATATCCATATCTCCACTTATTTTATACAAGTTGATAATGATAGAGGAATTAGTTTATAATATAAACAAAAGTAAACAAGTTTGTCTATGTATTATATTTGTTAAATTTAAAGCAATTTGATTACATTAAATAACAATTAAATGCAATTGTTATTTAAAGCAATTGTTGTGTTGATAACATAGTCATACAAGTACTAATTTTTTGTACTACTAATACTTACAAGTATTTTTATGTAAAAGATGGTAGTTCAATAAAATTGATGGTAGACTGTTAAGGCTTTTTTTTTTAATTAGTCCTACATGGCTTAATTTTGGTGTATTTAAAATGTAAGGTAACATGGCCAAGGTTTGAATATTTGTATTAATGTATTTCAAAAATTCGTTCCAATATGGACATAGTCTACCTACTTTTGCACTTTTGCATACTCGGATAAAAGCTAGTATAAAATAATATTTACAGTAGATTTTTTACTGGTATGGAGTTTCAGTCTTGAATACTTTAAATGAGGAGTTAATGCAAGAATTTCCTTTTGCGAGAAATCCTGTGCAATGAAATCGTTACAAGCTTTCTTTTTCATGCGACTCTTCGTTACTTAGTAACGAATATAAAATGTAAATTGCATTTTTCTAAAAGGCGCAGCTAATAGAAATAAACATGAACATTTTTACTTAAAGAATATTAAAGTATGCTGGTATCTTAACTCATGACATAGGTATCGTTTTGAAATAATTACAAAATTTAAGTATTCTTGATTTGGTTTAAAATGTTGATATGGGACACGTACAATATTTCATCTGCACTTTCCCATTGGAAATGAACGAAAAGGGGAAACTTCGCCACGAACCAGCATATTAACTTCTTTCGGCTATTTTTGTATCTACCTTTATTCGAATTTGAACGCTAACGCTTTTTAAAAGTATATAAAAAGGTGTATGTAGTAGTGTATATTAATTAGTATTGGATTAAATTATTAACAATTGGCATAATTTAATAATTTTTTGTGTTTAAATATGTTAAAAAAAAAAACGGCTCGCTACACTCTTTTTTTTCGTAAATATTGAACATTTTACAGTTTTGATATTCTTATTTTTCGCTTTTTTTTTTAATATAGCGATACATACATATACATAATATACTTACATATATATAGTGAATTAAAACATACCTACATATTTATGAACCTTTAAATTATTTTGTTCCCAAAATGCCGCCCAGATATACTATTTCAAAAACATCTGGCTGCAACACGCCCACCATATGTTTGCTGATATGAAATGACGCGATAACGCTTATAAACAATAATATCAGAAATGATTTGTTAGCAACCAATCACTAATATGACATTAAAACTCGATTTAGATATTTTATCATAAATTTTGGGTAAGAAAAGGTTCGTTACCATAAAGTCGGCATTTGTTAGCACCAGGGCCAAAATTTTATTCAAACGTCTTTCAGTTGTCTGCTTACTGCTTTAGTTTTAAAAGCCACTAAGAGACTACAACTTGATAAAGGAATGAATTTGGAAATTGACGAAGGTTTTCGACTGTACTTTCATATGAGTAATATTGTATATATATATGCAAGATACCTGCATAAAATGAAATAAAGCGAAGTAATAAGAAAAACCACTCGAGTATTACATATTTTTTTCCTTGCAATATCATCTTAATTTTAGATTAGTTCAATTGTCAAGTTAGAAAAATCCAAGGCTCGGTATGGATTTTCATCTTTCCACGAGTTAATATTTTCCCTTTGTTCTTTCGCCTACTCACTTTAGCTCTTTAAGACCTTTAGCGAATACAAAACACGAGGTTTTTTCAGTCATGTCTCCGTTACTCTTAACGCGGTGTCGCGAAGCTTGAAAGAGAGAAGCAAGCTAAACTCGAAAAAACCAGATTACTGGTGTTAATGTAATGCAGATTCGACGAGGCTCCAAGCCTCGTCATTGTTCGCCTATATTTGAATAAAAAAAGTTGCGTAAACGTCTCTCTATTTGAAGAATGCAAAGGTATTCATCCCCCAATAGACTCACCGCGTTTCAAAGGCTTTGTATATTCATGAAGATTTTATGAAATTCTTTGCAGTATGAATCAGATTGTTCGTCGTTATATGAAACGTGCTATCGCATTGCGGCATTCGGACTGCAGATATTTTGTAAAATTTTCGCATTTTATATTTTTTATACAACACACACCCACATACAAACCTACATACACGCGAACACATACATTGTTTCAGTCACTTTTTTATTTAATAAATTATTGAATCGTGTACGCTTAAACTATAGGCTTCGTAAGAAAGCTAATGTCTTTCAACAAACTATCGAGAGGGCTATGCTCGGGGTTACTCTGCAAGTCTAATCAGGAATGAGGAGATCCGTACAAAAATTAAAGTCGACCTGACGGAATATTAAGTTGAAGTGGCAATGGGTAGGACATATATTGTACGGAGAGCCGACGGCCACTGGGGTTGGATAGTTCTTGAGTGGAGATCACGGATGGGCAAGTGCTGGGACATCCACCTACAATATGGACTGACAACCTAATAAGGGCAGCGGATCGAAGCTGGATCCAGCTGCTTCTAAACAGTACTTTTAGAAAATTGTGGGGGGATACCATAATTTCCTACATACGGCAAAGGTCGTCCTACGGCAGAGATCATTTTAAGGCTGTTTATTTTGTACTTAATGACATTTACTATGTAAATAAATGTTATATTAAAGTGTACTACTCTGTTTATCTCGTCGTTTCGCTGGAGATTAGACAGAATAAATACCTCAAAAAATTGTTTAGTCATACTAAGTAGTCAATAGATTTAATTAATAGTATTTAGTTTAGAAAAATAAAACAGTAGATCATAAAGAGTAAAGAGCTATTATGTGCTTTGAATCGTTCTCAGTTTGGAATTTGTTTCTCAGCTAATTTTTTCCCCGCACTCGCTCTGGTGTTGTTTATATAAACATTACTCCTCTACCGGCACCTACCCATAGCAACTTTTGTTCAACACACCATTAAAGAATGAGTTGGCCTGTAGTTACGTCATCAGCACTGCAGTCTTTCCTTGATCTTGGTTGCCCTCAAGTAATGTTAGGGAAAACCCAATTAACACTGAGCGATAAAAGATAAAAAAGGTACGTGATGCATAACTACATAGATACCTTGTGTAAAATAAAAATACACATTGTAGTCATCGAAATAATATATCTTTGTTATATCTTGTTTATTTATTTTTTTACCTACAATCAGCATTCGCTGATTAAATAAATAAACATATTTATCGCAATTGGTAGCACTCGAACTAAGTTAATATATATGTCGAATAACACTTCAACTACCTGATTAAGAGATTATTTTTATCATTCGCTTTTATTGAAGTGGTTAAGTACATGTATTTAAAGATACTTGTAAAAAACATTTTTTTTTTACAAATCTGTAAGAAGTGACCTGATTAATAAAAAAATTATTAATATCTAATCAATAAAATTTAGTCATCTTATATATAAAATAATATATCTTTATATGTAAAATAGCATCCTTGCAAATCCGGGGCCGGGTCGTTAGTACTCGATAAAAACACTACAGACTGCAGACCACTCGATATTCAATGAATGTCTGGGCTGTTAGCTCGTCATGTAATTTTCTAATTACTTAGGGCTCCACAGTTTTACCTACTCTGACCATAAAAATTAAAAAAAAAAAAAATCAACGATCCTTTCAAGTAGTAGGTTGTTCTTTAATATTTTGTCCGCCAATTGCTATAATTGATAATTTATTGAAAATGTAACATTTCCCTTTTAAACTCAATCGACATATTGGCTTTTTGCTATACGTCGATATCATTTACTTAAAATCTAAGTAAATATTAATTAATCATATTATGTAATTTTAATAATTAATTAATTTAAGCTGTAAAATCTAAGTAAGATTAATCTTCATTAACTTGCAATATACTAGATTGTGTGTGTATGTATGATGTTTGTGTTTAATTAAGTTGTCAAGGGCGTTACTTAGCAAGGAAACATTTCACGAAATTTAGTACAAAAAGGAAATGATCTGTTAATGAATTTAATTTGGTATTTGGAAATACATAATGATTTTTAATTATGTAAGTATTTTAAGAAGATTTTGTTTTGGTTACCGCATTCACTCAAACAGTTGGAATTTTATCCTGATTTTGATAGTTGTTGGATAAAATGTTCGGATACTGCAGAACTTACCGCCTAGCAGGGAGCAGAAAGAGGCGTGCTTATTAAAATACTCTCGTCTAGGTATTTCGCCAAATTTTCGTTTTTATTTTCTTTCTAATCTCAAGCGATTAGTAAAATATTTCACATATTATACCTTTATATGTCTTTTTACAAACGTCTAAATTGATCGTGAGTAACAGAAGTTGTTTTGAATGCTTGTGTATCTGTAGCAAATAGCTGAATATTTGTCTCCAGCCGGATCGCGTTCGGTGTAACAAATTGAACGATATATATCTCGCACAGAGTAAAACGATACAAATGTACACTAAAACGCACGCTTGGGCGTGTCTGGAACTATATTGTTTTGTTCAGTGGTCGTCTAAATTTATTGGTGCATTTTGTGGTGGTGCATGCATTCATTTCTTTTTTCTATTATTTTTTAAACAAAATTACAAAATATTTTTTTACTGTTTAATGAAAGCACTTAATTAACGATGTATATATTTCATTTAGTTAGATTCATTAATACGTGAAATGAAAATACAATAATTATTTTAATGTAAACAGTAAAAAGACTGATTTTTATGTAAAAGTACCTTTTTGTTACCTCGTCGTTTTAACAAGTAGTCATTTTCTAGAGTCGTAGCTGTTTTGATATTAGACATTCTGTCTACATAGACTTCCTAATATATGGTCATCTGACCAATATTAAAAGCAAAACGACAAAAATTGCAATATGCCCAATATTGCAGTTTTTGTCTAGTTAATAAGTGTTTTTATTGTAAATAATAAATAGTCGTTCTATTAAATTGTATATAGAGTTTGTTTGTGGTGGTGGTGACCGCAAGTTTTATTGAACACGTGAAAATAAAAAAATAAACAATGTCAGAAACAAATAATTGCGAATCGGCAGTGTGTCGCGTCGGTGTAAAAATTCTGAATTCCGCCGTTTTGGCCAGACAAACCTTTATTATGGTTCGCGCAGTTAGAAGGGCAGTTTCTGCTCTCTGGCATTACTGCGGACGCCACAAAATATTACCATGTGACATCGGTATTGGACCATAAATGCGCGACGGAAGTCAAAGATATAATCGTGGCTCCACTAGAGGCGGACAAGTACGTGACCTTGAAAAGAGAACTTATTACCAGATTATCGGCATCGCGTGGTGAGCAACTTAAACAGTTCATGAGAGTTGAGGAATTGGGTGATAGAAAACCTACTCAGTTTCTTCAGCATATTCGTTGCCTAGCTGGCACTGGCTATCCGGATGAAAAGATAAAAAGTTGTTAGATAAAAAGAAACACTTGAATTTAATAAAGTGTGTTTATTCCGTAGATGACATGAGTAGTGACACCTCTATTATTTTTTTACGTTACTATACAACCAGTGAATACCAGACAGGAATCTATGACACGAACATGTAGTTTCTCCTCTCGATTCCTTCGAATCCCAATATGACGACCCACGAGCGTAGTCTTCCTCCTAAGTATTTGTCTCATCGTTGTCGGTACCGTCTGCGTCGTGACTATGGTTTTCACTCGCTGGTCCTGCCTCTTCGGTGACGTCAACAGGTTCCGCCGTCTCCACTCCTATATTTTAAGATTCATTACTAATAATCATGTACTGATTCCGCTCGTTGACCATAGGTTGCTGAAACAGGTCTTTGTAGAATTTATCCTCTACAAACACGACATTACACGAGAAAATATATTTGGTAAGATAAGCGGGATCTACCAAGTCGATATCCTTTCGTGTCCTCGCAGTAACCGATAAAAAAATAGGGTTTACATTTCGGATCTAGTTTCTTACGATCTTCCACTACAGAGTAAGCACACAACGGAAAATACGAAAATTAAAAAGTGGATTTTAGCACCGGGTATGCATTTTTTTCACGCCTAAACCCAGTTTCACTGAACATAAGTTTAACCAGTAAAAGTGGTTATAAATTTCATTTGCATGCGTCCCACTCAACCCATTTTAAAATTAACGTGTCGACAATTTTTGGCATGGGGTAACCGTAGAATTATAATTCCCGTAAAATTCTTCCATGTGGGACGTGATCTGAATTTGTTATAATGTTATATATTCAATTTATATTTAGAAAGCTTTTTATGATTAATATATGTTTTTTTTGGGTTTCTAAGTCGCTGGCCATTTTTCGGGATGTTCTTTTTTGTATCCCTGACAACGTGTAATTATGCGTAATTTCATGGTAGCTAGATATAGATACAAACTACTTTCGCAATTTATAATATTAGGGGTTAAAGTATGAAATTACCGATTTGTACTGAAAAATAAAAATTCTTTTTTTTTTAAATTTAACATATTTATTTAATCAAAATAATTACCATTATTATCTATACATTACTGCCATCTAATAGGAAGCTCATTTATGCCTTTGCGATAGAACTCTGGTGATCTAGATTCGACAAACTGTGTGAAAGCATTTTGCACTGCCTCCTGAGAAGAAAACTTTTTATCACGCAGAAAATTGTCCAAATCACGAAAAAAATGGTAGTCCGTTGGAGCAAGGTCTGGCGAATACGGAGGGTGACGAATGGTTTCTAATTGCAGTTCCTGTAGAGTCTGCAGATCAGTCAAATCATGAGGCACCCATTTTTCATATTTTTCTATTTTATTGATTTGCCGCAAATGAGTCAATATTGTTGGTAAGGTAACGTTAAACCATGCCGCTAATTCCTGGGTAGTTTGGCTCGGATCGGCTTCCACCATCTCTTTCAAATGATTGTTATTCACCTGTGTGGGCGGTCTTCCACGTGGTTCGTTCTTCAAATCGAAGTTTCCATCACGAAAGCGTTTAAACCAAAATCGCACAGTGCGTTCATTAGCAGTCCCCTCTCCAAACGCAACATTAATATTGCGAGCTGTTTCTGCCGCGTTAGTTCCGCGTCGGAACTCGTATTCAAAAATCACACGAATTTTCGAAGTATCCATCTTTATTGTCTAAGCTGAATAAAAAAAACAACTGAAAGTTGATAATCGAATGTTGCACATTTTTTAAAAGAAGAACTACATAGGTACCGTATGAAAAAAGTTTCACTCAAAAATCTCAAACCATGAAGGTTCTATGTCAATTCGAAGTACCTATTACAATAAAACGGCAATTTCATACTTTAACCCCTATTATTAGTAAGGATTGTACCTAATTTTTCATGTTACAATGTTTATTTTTTAATCCCTAAGTATTTATTTACTTCAATTTAATTTGCATTTAAACGTAAATAAACTTTTTTTGTGCTGTTAAATTATTAAATGGATTTTATTTGGGAATCCCCCGCCTGAATAAACAAGGAAACAAGCCAAGTTGTCACAGGAAAATTCGCTATACGCATTGTTTACTGTTAATACAAAGGTAAGGACGGATGCCAGATGCCTTCTAGAATTGAATAAAAAAGGGAGATCAAGCGGAACGTGTAATTTCATTTGTAACTGCTTGTATTAAATACCTATTTTTGTGTTCTTCTTAACGCACTGCTGGTTAGGATATTATGTTCGGGCTGAATGAACTGAAATTGATAACAGTAGAATATAGTAGTGATGTACCTACTACCGCGATGCTTCAGTAAAAATTGGGATGAAGGGCAAAATAAATTACTTACTCCCTCTTATAAGCATCAAATATTTCTTCTCACACTTATGTCATTAGTTATTACGGAGCTTTGTTTTGGCCCCTTTGGATGCAGTAACTACCTCCTTACAGAAGACCGAATTGATATAACAGCGAGTGTTGTGTTTCGGTGATTGAGTAAGGCATGCGAGAGCCCATTTCTCTAACTCTTCTAAATCCCTTAGTATACTTAGTCTCACTAAGGTCGGTAGCGAATTAATTAATGAATTAATTAATAATAATTAATGAAAAAGAAAACAAACATTGAAGCTTACACACATGCACGTATAATATAATGTACATAATATATGCACACATATTCATGAAAGGAATAAATTTATATATCAACTCGTTGCCGGCTTAGTTACAAACAAAGGCTTTGATAGATTAAAATGTAGTGACGTAACAAGTAAGGGCTCGTATAAGGAAATTAAAAATATCTAACTGCATGATACCTATTTTTGCAATACAATAATGTAAAAGTTATATTATGTTAAAAGTTTTATATTATGCTACCATAAGTACATACCTAAACCTTCGTCGTTTCTCGTTCTTTTCATCAGTGAAAACCGTATCCAAATCTGTTATCTGTTAGGTTGTTTAGAAGATGTTGGCGGAAAAACAGATAGACGCGGATTGTGACTTCATTTGAATTTATACATATACTAGCGACTCTTCCCTGACTTAGCACGAATGCAATTTTTTTCTGCAAATTGTATACAAGTACATTTATATTAACAAGTAATTGTATACATACACATACTTTTCTCGTTTATCGCTCTTTGTATTAGTAAAAACTGTGGTTCACTGATCTAAGTTATACGAATTTATATACGAGGAGAATATTATAAATTGAAGTCGCTGCCCGCGTCTGTCTGTCTGACTGTTTGTATATCCGTTAACTCCTCCTAAGCGACGCAACGGATTTTGATACGGCTTTCACCATAAGTTAGATAATTTTTCACGGAAGGTTTGTATGTAGGTTCACGGTGCGGAAGGTTTGTCTATATGTATAATAATTAAATTTTATGTAAGTGTAAAAAAAGCAATCGAAATGTGAGCTATGTGTATAGTAGAAGTGAAACTTCAACGGACAAGTTGCCGCCTCTCACCACGCGATATATCGTCTACCCCCTCCACGCAGCCTTAACGCTTTTTCGTGACAGAAAAAATCCTAATACCCCGTCTATAAAGAAGTTTCACTTCAAAAACAATATTTTGCAACCATTTTTACGTATCTCTAGCCTACGTAAGCGTAGCAGTTTCTTTGCAGTTTTAATCACACCACATACATACTTACCTATTTTTCAAATTATTTATTTACATAAAGTAAACGCTATTCATCTGAAAAAGCGTGACGGAAATCTAGGTCACAGGTCACAAAACAAAACCAAGCCCAAAGAGAAAGAATATGTAAATAATATTTTCATATTGCGTATTCATATCTGACTCCGTTGTTACGTAAGTATCTGAAACCCAGCGAACGACTTCGGTGCTGGCCACATTCGACGCAGATATTCATTTTCGGGTGTCGCAGTTCATTGGGTGCAATGCAGATCTAGAATTTATTTGAAGAAAACTAGATTTATTTTAAGAAACATATCTGAACACTTTTCCTCGTTTGCTTATGATTTTCGTTTTACTTTATAAAAAAAATGGCAACAGCTGTTTTCCCCACTTTCGAATAGATTTATTGGTTATAGTCGTGGTGATCGAATACTAATTGATTTTAATTTAAATATTGCAGACAGGCTGACAGGTCCACGATCAAGGACACAAAAAACAACACAGAAGTCCACCAGGAAGGCTTCGAGTGACGCTGACTGGCTACATTTTTTATGAATTGAAATTAAAAGCATAAATATTCGATTTAATAATATTATAATAACTCGACAATAATTGTGTCGAACGCAGAAGCGACCTTTTTACTAGAGGCATTTTTATACAAATTCTATAGTTATTCCACTAATAACCGCTCGGCTCGGCTTAAGAAGCTGAATGGGAATGACTCCAGGGAGAGGGATTTTTTTAAATAACTCCACGATCCTTTGTTTCTGGTAGGATTAAATGAGGAAAATTCTTTATTGTGTAATGAATGAATATGTGACTCAGGGTCGTGTTTTGTGGTATTTCGGGGTCCGGTAATAATGTACCTACTTCTCTTTAATACGGGATTTTTGTCTGATATTGCTCCAAATAACCTTCACAAGAATTCCTCGTTTATTATTGTTACATTTAACGTGTTGATTTTCCTCGTTCTGCTAGGAAAGAAATTATGTTATGTAACAGAGTCATTATATCACAGATTATAATACTAATTACTGAAGGAAATTATATATATTTTTTTAATCTATCTTATTTTTTGTTTGTTTGTAAGCTAGGTTTGATACTCCCTGATTTTCTATAAATGAGATTATAAAAAAAAGGCCGCTTTCTGAGACAATTAGTGCAATCCTACTAATCCTTACTGATATTATAAATCGCAAGTGGGTTTGTTTGTTTGTTACGCTCTCCTACGCCCTAACTACTTATTAAATTATGCAAACGCGTTATCATAGACAGAAAAGAAAAGCATCTTATTCTAAAAAGGACCGTTACTGCCATGGAAAAAGGCGCTGGAAAAAGTTAATACCTAATACTATAAAATTTGAAAGTGTGTGGGGATCGATATAAGTATCTGTTTAGTTGTCATCTCGCACGATTTTTCAAAAACTACAAACAATTTTTGGATGAAATTTTTCAATAATGTATAATTTTACACAACAGAATGTTACATAGATTTAAAATAAAAATGAACATACGAAGTCGCAGTCAAATATACGAATATATTGCTGAGACACAGCCAGAGGCGTCTCTAGCCCATGTAGCGCCCGTGTGCAAACATTACTCTAGCGCCCGCGCCCTTTAGGAAGCGCGCGGTCAAAATGGAATAGGTACATACAAATGTTATACTTATGTCAGTTTTTTTTTTTAAATCTTTATTTAAGGCTTTTCCCTTAGGGACATGTCGCCTCATTGGGCAAGGTCTTATATATATAGCTAAACTATACTAGATACTACTATACTACACTATACTAGATACTAATACTAAACTATTACTAAACACTAAATCTAGAGTCGTAAATATTGTACAGCTCCCTGGCATCATCAGATAACGGGAAAGCCAGGGCGCTGTTCAGGTCACCTACTTGCATGCTAAATTGGCCACTAAAAAATGGAAATTGTAAAAAAAATCGACTTTCATACTAACTCGATCAGCTGATCGGTCATTTTGTATGGTCTTTTTTTACATTTTCTATTTATTATGTTATGTTAATGTAACATAACATTTATACTATCTATTGCCGGCTCCACATTAGTGCCGTGAAGCTCCGTGAACAGGCGTGAACGTGAATGTGGACGGTTTTCGCGGGGTTCGGGGGATCAGAGTCGGTATTTTGTCCCGCGACAAAGGGTTCGCGCCTCCTTCTCGCGGCGTTCACGCGTACACATCTACATTCACGGTATTTCTTGTTTTGGACGTATATGTTGCCACGACGTATATGAGCCGGCATATAATATAAAAATGAATCCCTAAATGTGTTGCTAAGCGCAAAACTCGAGAACGGCTGGGCCGATTTTAATTCTGTCTTCACTCATGGATAGAGGGATAATCAGGGAAGGTTTTTACGTAAAAAAATGCACCCGCGCGAAGCCGGGAACGAGTCGCTAGTAATCTATAATTATCTGTTTTAAGCAAAGATTTAAATCTTTGGTTTTAAAGTTTATTTCATGTTGAAACAAAAGTTACTATTCTAATGCCGGCTCCACATTAATGCCGTGAAGCTCCGTGAACAGGCGTGAACGTGAATGTGGACGGTTTTCGCGGGGTTCGCGCGCGTTCACGCCTGTTCCCCGATCAGAGTCGGTATTTTGTCCCGCGACAAAGGGTTCGCGCCTCCATCGCGCGGCGTTCACGCGTACACATCTACATTCACGGTATTTCTTGTTTTGGACGTATATGTTGCCACAGCAAACAAAGTTATTGCAGCAGCAGCTTCCACGTCCATTTCGCAGCGGGTTTCACGAACGATTGTGTTAACCCGTGAATGTGGAGGGCACGACTTGTGCCTTAATGTGGAGCCGGCATAAGAGCCGCTCGTGGCGCGCCTTGCTTTGCTGTAACTCGACTCGATACATATAAGAAGAGCTCGGGATGCCATACAAAATGTATGCAAACGGGAGCTCTTTTACGTGCGATTGAGGTATAACGCCCGTCGTCATAACAAGGGTGCAGGTTCATTAAAAGTGGTACCGCGGCCGGCGCCCCCTACACCGCTGCGCCCGTGTGCTCCGCACACCCTGCACACATAGTTAAGACGCCCCTGGACATAGCAAAGCGGCAATCGCTTGCAATGTTCCATACAATAGTATTGGTTTGAAACCTTTTCATTGTAAAGAACAATAGTTTCGTCCGTACTGTAGTTTTAACTGTCAGCGCCCAGCATTGACACTGTGTTTGCGTGACCTCGAGATGAGTCGCGCGCTTTGCTTTAATATAAAATTCATATTCCTTGTGTAATTTGCTGCATGCCTACGCATCGCTGCTCCTATAGTTTGAATTAAATATAAAGTTGATATACATAGTATATATGTATATATATATTGTAGATACTAGCATAGAATTAATCATAAATTTTGTATTGCCAGTACAATTTCATAAAGGCTTGAACTACTCTGTAAGACTAAAAACTGTATACATTTAGAGTTAAAAATCATCACACGAATTCTTTTTCTAATAAATACTATAATATAGGCAGGCAGATTGATAGTAGGTACATTTGACGCTAGTAAGCAAAAGCAAACCAGTGGCTCTTTTGATAATATAAAGGATACTTATTAGGCGGAGATAGGGAAAATGGGCCTGGTATTCACTCACTCACTCACAGAAACTCGAAAGTAGTCGTTTTTCACTATTGAACTCAATATTCACTAATGAAGGTGCTCTTATATCACGGTGGTCTTCTGTAAGGGGGCTGCCCAAATTAAGGAATTAATGGACAAGACTAGGGAATACAATGTGCCCTGCTACTACTAAATTATTCGCAAAGTAGGTATCGCAGGCGATAAATAAATAAATACAAATTATTATTTTCCTTTTCAAAAAGTTTTTTTTTCAAGTGGGTGCTGTTTTGCTGTTACAAGTTTTTAAATGAATTCCGAGTTGAGAACATCCCTAGGAGGCAGTAACCTCCCCTATCTCATTACAGTAGGCTCTTAACACGCGTTAAAACGTCACGTCGTTACCATTGTTCTTGTCTATTCTCTTCATTAAGGTAAATTAAACACGCTACGAAAGTTCCAATTTAAGGAAAACGCTTTTCGCTTGATAATGTTCTTCGGGGAATATCTCATTTTGGTTTTATTACATAGTGTTACCGACCGACTCTATTCTCCGAAACGTAAACGCCACCCAAGGCTGCACCGCGCACGGTCTTCTGGCCTTCGCATACAGCCTCTTCTTGCGAAGCCTTACAGGTCGTCTGTCCACCTGGCCGCAGGGCATCCCACACTGCGCTTTACTCGCAGTTAGTGGCCTCCATTCTAGAACTTTTCTACCTCATCGGTTATCCACTCTGCGACAGATGTGACCGGCCTATTTCCACTTCCACTTGCTAATTCTCTCGCTCGTCGACAACATTGGTTCTTCGGCGAATGGCGAATTACATATGTTTTTTATCTAAAATACTGTACATTTTACGTAAAAGACGAACAAACATACCAAAACAAATGGCTTTTGGCTATTTAATTTAATGTTAATTTAATTTAATGTTTCTTCACACTTTTTTTTTTGATACCGAATCAAAAAGAAAGCCTATCCGTTTAGTATTGCAGGTATATTTGTAGATTATCCTATCCATAAGAGCTGACTTCGGTTTTTCGAATTAGTCTCTAGAAAATTTTAATCCCAGTGTTCCTTTTATTTGCTGACTGTTGCGAATATGGTCTTATGAATATTACCATTGAGTAAAAGCCGTTTATATTCTGTCCTCAATCTGAATCATTTCAAAGAGCACTCATTCAATTTTTAATTACTTAGGAACGTAATTAAAAGTTTCATTCCATTCCTCTTTAGCTTCTCCATGTGCCTTTATACGTTTCGCTACTGGACGCGGTATTCTAACATGAAATGAAATGATCATAAACATTCCAAGATGTATAAAATTGTAATTGAAATTGTACGTAGTGGATTTATATAATAAATACCAGATCGCTGTTCTGTTACCAGATTAGTGTTTCTGTTCGCTGGTGCTATCTGTTTATCCCAATGCTTTAAATCTAAAATTGTATCTGAATTTGAATTTTTCCATAAACAATAAATAACATTAAACATAACAACAATATCACGTTTGTAATATATGTGGTCAATGTGCTTGTTGTTACTTAATCATGTTTAAATCTTAATTAGAATAGGTTTAACATTGGGTGCTTGAGAATTTAATGTAGAAATGGGTTGAATTTTCTTTTTATGTTGTGTTTTATTGCATAACTAGTCCAAGCAAGACAGTGTTGTTTTATTATACAGGATAAGAGCAATAAATTTAAACGATGATTCTATAGAGTATACGCAAGTTACCTTAACCTAATAATAATGCTCCAAAGTGCTTATACTCAGAGATATAGCAATCCAAAGTTACAATACATAATCAATGAATTTCATGATCGCTAAATTGTCGGTTATCAGTCGTTAGATGTCTTGGTATAGGGTACTGGGGCGAGAACGATCGTAAATGTCAATGTCAAGTACTCCGACTGGACACATTATGTCTGTAGTAGTACATTGCTGGCTCAATTAATTGTGTTAGAAAATAACAGTAAATTTGTTTTTCATTTTAATTAATTGAAACCATTTGGAATTAATTACTGATTCGTTAAAGGGTCTATATTCTATATTTTAATTTATTGCTCTTATTACAGGCCACATCCTGTAGATCAGTCGTCCGGCCTCCAAGAGTTTTTATTGTGGTCTTACTTACTTACCTATACACTATTTATCCAACATAAATATATCATACTAGAGACACCGCCGCCAGCATCGCACGAATGCATATTTTTCTGCATATTAGGTATATATAAAAACCTTATGGATATCGTTAAATTGTTATCGAATTTTCCATTAGTTAGGGAAAATCGTATTAAAATCCGTTGGAAGAAATATTATACGTATAATAGCGTTAATATAATAGCGCGCTACCTACTTACCATTTTCGTTAACGTCAATTAACATGATACATGCTTCCCTACCAACAGTTACCCAAATGGTTACAAGGTCAGATAAACTAAATATAGTTGACTTTATTTAAGATTAAATGTTTATCGAGATTGTTACAGATTAGTGCAGTTTAGTGCGAAATTCACGGGAGAAATCGAAAAATGAAAATCGACGATCTATTGGGTTATAGTTACTACAAAAATAAATACCTTAAAACAATCGGCCTCTCTACGGCAGAGCGAAAAACCAGCATATTATCGACTGCATCCTGCGCTAACATATTTCTCTCGCGCTTATGTAGAAACAAACGTCTTTTAAGTCCACGCGATTTTTCTACAGTATTCTCCGGTTATTTATCTCGGCGCGGTTGTTATGAAACGGGAAAATGCGCCGAGAATAATGCGCAAGAATAATGGCACAATAACCACGTAAAACGTTTCAAGAGTAACACAATAAAAACTTATTTGAAACTTTTATACTGGATTTGTAACGGCTTGTTTAATTAAAATTGAGTAATTCATTTTCTCACTTTGTGAGACTTTCACTTTCTCACTTGTGTTTCTAGGAGAACGGGAGTAGTCAAGGTACATGTGAACCTGCGTGCTACCAAAATGATCTTGATTTTGTTGAATTTGGAATAGCAGAATAACTATTTAAACTGAAATGTGCACGAAAAAAAAGTGTATTGTATGGAACTTGTTTCTAAGGCGATATGAAGTTCGCCAGGTCAGCTAGTTTAACATATATATCAACTTTCTCGCCCCATATTCATTAGTGCCAATAATGAATGAATTCGATGTAATCTCACTGCGCATTCAGCGTTCTCATTACGAAATGATACTGCTGATCAAGCTTTAGGTACGCAATGGCAAAGTGCTCCATTCTACATTCCGTTTCTCTTGGGTGGTAGTGATTCGCTGTGAGGGTAACAATATTCATTCTTGGCCTTAACGGCATTAACTACATAAATGTTTGACATTGGACAGCACCACAAAATTTTATGTTTTTATTCTTGGCACCACTGTATTTTACTATTGGTTATTCAGTAACCGCCATTTTATTGCTTCACTCAGTACCGTCAATAAATTAAATTGAAATGTCTCTGTAATGTCATAATAAATGTAAGCATATCAAAGTGTATATGGTACTCATATCAAAAGAACAATTTTTATTTTATTTTTCTATCTATCAGTCTCTTTGTTCCGAATAATCTACGAAACGGCTCGACCGATTTTGACTGGACTTTCACTGGCAGATAGCTGATGTGATAACGAGTAACGTGATTAAGTTACTTGGTTTAAGAAAAATTATAGTATTTAATTTTAGAAAACAATAAAGCAGTGTCCAGTATCGCACACACGGTTCGGTTAGTAGGAAATAGAGAAGAACATTTAAATAAATAGTCAAAAACTCAGATTTATATCAAGTTATCAGGTTGCTGCTTACTTTCGCTATTGTGACCTGCAACAGCCGTTATGTCATGCGGCGCGTCGTTTTGCATTTTTTTAATAATCTACAGACTGCTACAATTGAGTGAACCGACTGATGAATAAATTGATTCGATTCAATGCAAGATAATAAGTGTTAACAAACTTACACATCTTTAATAAGTTGTTAAGGTAAGTAATATTAAGGTAAGTAATCATTTTTATAATGCTCAAAAATACAAATTTTAACTTGAAATACTCATTATTGGTTTTACTTTTGGAAATACTAAGTATGCCTTTAAAGCAGCATACAGTTTAAGGATTGTTCTTTCTTAATATCTACGCAATTTTTTTCTAAAATTACTACACGTGCATTTGTTTTCGTATTGCAAATACCCAAGGCCACAATTTCTTTTTTGTGAGATACTACGATTTCGAAGCCTAATGATGTACAATATCTACCTACACTAAACAGTCGTAGTAGTTAGATCAATAACCTTATAACCTGTATAGTAAAATATAATAGTTATTGTTATGGAGAGTGAAATTGCACTGTTCTTATTTTAAGTACTTATAACAACTTACTTAGTATTTACTGTGTAAGTTATTATAAACTGTCTGTTATAAGTACTTATTAAAACAAACATTTCACTTTATATTAGGCAAATTATCAAGAATCGTTTAGCGCCTTAGTTGTGCACTTATCAGCTTTTTGCATTACAATAAAGTGTTTTATGTCCTCATAAATTCCATTATCAAATACTACTCTATTTACCGTACAATTTAATTTTGCTTGCAAACATTGAAGTGTTTTATTGGTACGTAATCTTGATTATTTTGTTTATTGCCAGTAAACAATGGAACATGGAATGGGGTAATTTTTTATTACTCGTAAACATTAAATGTATAGTAGTTTTTTTTTGTATCTATAGCATATTCATTTAATTTATTTTTATTCATTACATTTGCCTCGCAAAGTGACAAAATGCACAGTAATTGAAAAGTTTTTGCTACACGGTAGCATTCTGTCTGGGTATTATCCAGCAACGGTTTACTCAAAAAACTTACTTCAAAAATTCCCTTTACTAAAACCGAAGCATGTCCAGTACCTAAATGCGATAGATAATCAACGTTGAATTGTCATTAATTTCAAAGTCTGCTCGTCAATGACGATCGATAAATACTATCGATAGTGTAATCAGACTAATCGAGTTGATGTGGAGGCATCTTTAATTGGCTACCGACTTTTAGTTCGACCAATGATATAATCTATACTTAATCATCGGTCGATATATTTTTTACATTAACCTATAATAGTCATGTAACGCACTTACGTAAGTATTATTTTGGTCTGGGCCAAGAAAACATCTAGAATCTAGACAGTATTCAATACTGTTAATGGTGTCAGACCTTTAACAAAACAGAACAAAAAATAACAGTCGAGTATTTGAGGAACCAAATATTCGAATAGGTACATTAAACCCCAACATAGTCTCTCTAAGATAGTGGATGAAATGAGTACACGTACAATAGGAGAGATATGTAGTACTATGTTAAATCTAGTGTGTCGTAGCTGAAGCTTTTGAATAGCGGAACGCGCAAGGCTCACCCCAAGGGTTTTCGCTCAAAGAACAAGATTACTCCTTGTACAACATGCACGTCCACTGTTAAAGTACAATTCACAAGCGGAAGCGGTTTTACATTCCGCAAATACGTTTGCAAAAAATTCACATTTGCAAATCTGTTTATGGCACATTGCAAATCAAACTACTGTTCATGTAAAAGAACGTGCGAATTTTCTCCAAATCGTATTAGGCCTTAACACATGTTACACAAATAAATTCGTTTTTTTTTTCTTTCTTTTATTCTACTCTTTCTTTTATTCTACTCTCTTTTATATATCTGTTTTCTTGCTGCAACTATGGCGTTGCTTGTGTTATAGGCGAAGGTAGCCATCTACCATCGAGTGGACTGTCAAACTGTCAACCTGTCTGCCGATATTAGCATAAAATAAATTGACAGTGTTTCTTGAAATTTAAAATGACACCCATTTATATCCACGTTGCTCACGTCTGATTTACTCGCATTTAACGCAATAATTCCTATCTTGCACTACTCAAGACGGAAAGATATCATTTGCAAAGAAACTATGAATGCATTATGAGGTGTGGCCGGGAGAGTAAGTCTACATGTCTTTAATATTTTGTCAACAGACAATCTTTCCTCGACCAAGAATTTTTAACCTGCTAGTATTTCGTTTTTTATTCATACAATACTTAAGGACTATAAGTATGAAGTTATGAATGGATTTGGTTCCTTATTGTATCAATTGAAAGACGAATTATGTTTATGTGTTATTTCATGAATATCTTATTTATATTTGCCAAGTTATCACAATTTTTGTCAAAGAGGGCAATTCTGATAGGAATAATAGAAAAGGGCCAAGTTGTGACAAAGTTTGACTACCAAACGTTCTGTTTGCTATTGTGAATCGTTCCATAAGAAGACATACATATCTATAGAAAAAATTAAATAAATATCCGCACTAAGAAAAATTTTCGGACGAACCGACAAGACCCAACTTTGCTATAAAATGCCCGCTACTGTACCATTTCTTTATTTAGTCAAGTCGTGCCATTAATAACAAATAATAATAATTAATAATGGCTGAGAGGAATTGTGGCAATCAGGCATCACCCCTATTAAATCTCTCTTTAAAAAAAAACTAAATAATAACGACCGTTGTACGTCGAACGACAGAATCGAGGCATAATGTTTAGTGCATCCGTATGTTGGCTTTCTGCCATCACATGTGCTTCAAAACAAAAGTTTCACAACTCTAACTGCTTGATCTTTCCACAATGGCACTCTACAAAATGCCAGGACTAAATTGAAAATGTACAATATATTTCGCAAACGTTAACAAAAGACGAAAAAATAAAGGAAAGTTTGCCTTGAAACACTATACGTACATTCAAACTTTGTTGAATGTACACTATAGTGTATTGATTGACACCAGTGTTCTTTTCGTTTATATATAAAATACAACGTCCTACAAATAAAATTTATTTGGTTATTATTTAATATTCTTGAATCTATGATTCATTGTTTCCCTTTTAAAATTATTCACCTTATTATCTTTATTGTCAGGCCTATAACCTATAACTTCAGCAATGACTTTTAATATAGATAGATATGTATACTCGTAGATTGACACAAGAACTTTTATAAATTTCGGTCCAGTCGATAATAAGATTTATATGCTCTTTTTCGTAACCCAATTTCACACAAAGTGCATACACAGCGAACAGTCGGCGTGGTGCACTTGTCCACAAACAATAGATAAGAGGGCACGGCGAGTGGTTGCCGTTGCCGAGTTTCAAGAGGGGCACCGTCACCCGCTACCCCCACACTTGGTCGAACCACCTCTCCCACTTTTCACTGCACTGCTACGCAAAAATCCGCATTGCCACCGTGACCCAAAATTATTTTAAGGCCGACGTCAAATTACGAGTGTAATTATGAAAAGAGAAATTGAATTTCTGAAATTTAAGCAATCCACTAAATAATATGTATTTTAAAAATAATAATATAAAAACAGCACATGTATTAAAATTGTGATTTAATTTCTAAATGCTGCGTCAAAATATCGCCATTTATTCAAATTTTGTTAGTTATAGTTTCTTCTTAGAAATCACAGATGACACTATTTATGAAAAGTGTAAATAAAGAAGTTATTTTAGTTGGTTCTAATTACCCCATAGTTACATTTACCAGGGTTCACCTTAATAGTTATTTGTAATTTATTAGAAGCTAATGCCTCAGATTAAATAAGAGTTACTGTCGTAACAGATGCGTCACTCCCATACTAAAGCTAAAATACCTACACTATATTAGCCTACAAAAGACGCTGCAAGAAGAAACGTACTCTACGGACGCTCGCCGACAATCGAGATTCCCGCGTACACAGCGCGATTACGTCATCGAGCGAAAACGTTAGGGTTGTACAAAATCTACAAAGAATATAAATTAAACAAAATGGCTTAGTCTAAGATTAAAAAAGGGCTGTTTAAAATTGTTCTAATGATAATTTATTTAAAAAAACATTTCAGCGTTAACATCTGCAAACTAAACGTCAGAAACTACTGAATTCATAAGTTTTCACTCCAGCGTGATTCTAATGGGCGAATGCTCTTAATATTTATTAGGTACGTAAGAATCTAAACGAAAATATGTATACCTACACTACACGTTTGGTTTGTTTAAATTTTTATTTTGGAAAAGAAACAATTTTTGTGTTTTTTATATTTATTTAAACGTTTATTTGTGCCTCAAAGGTACAAGTATTTTTTTTGTAAGAAGCAACTTTTGGTAATAGGTAACGTAATAAAATTAAATTTCCTATTATACAAATAATTAGCTGGTTATTATAAAAAAAACTAATATAACTTTCTATATTATTTAAATGTGTTATATTTTTTAATTTTTTTTTCATTAGGTATAACAACAGTTAGATAGTTTAATTAAAAACCTTATTATAAGGTAGTAAGTTATTTATACTTGTTACCATTTATCTCACTACAATAAAACTCATACAATAAAAACTTACAATACAAATGTTCAAAACATATAAAAACTATTTTAACGGGATTTCATTGCATTTTATTACTACCTTTACGTATAGGTAAATAATTTATTTACGTAATGAAACTTAATAATGCAAAAGATCCTACAAAGGGTAACACGGGTACAGACCTTTTTTCTTCTTCGGATATCCGGGTATACAGATATCTAGCAAATTAATAGAAAAAACAATTCCCCCGATCTAAAACACCCACCGTCCTACGATCTAGGTATTAGGATCTAAATACTTAAAATTAGGTACTTAATTCAAATAACGTAACGTACCTTTCATCATCTTTTGGCAATGAAAAAAAAAGACAAATTTTTATTTGTCCTTCTACTAAGACATCCAACAACTTCATAATAGTTAACCATCGTATCGTTAGTCAAAAATTTAATGATAAAGAATGTAAGTATCGCTGCGTTTTGAGCGAGAAACGTGCACGTGCGCACTCAGTCTCGCGGTCGGCAACCTACTGTCAGGCCCCCGTCACTCGCGCCAAGGACAGTTTTAAATACCTACCGCTAAGTAGTTAGTAGCCGGGCATAACGACAGCAGGTTGCCGACCGCGAGACTGAGTGCGCACGTGCATGTTTCTCGCTCAAAACGCAATGATACTTACATATTTTATTATTAAATTTTTGACTAACGATACGATGGTTAACTATTGTGAAGTTGTTGGATGTCTTAGTAAAGACAAAAAAAAATTGTCTTTTTTTTCATTGCCAAAAGATGATGAAAGGTACATTACGTTATTTGAATTAAGTACCTAATTTTAAGTATTTAGATCCTAATACCTAGATCGTAGGACGGTGGGTGTTTTAGATCGGGTGAATTGTTTTTTCTATTAATTTGCTAGATATCTGTATACCCGGATATCCGAAGAAGAAAAAAGGTCTGTACCCATGTTACCCTTTGTAGGATCTTTTGCATTATTAAGTTTCATTACGTAAATAAATTATTTACCTATACGTAAAGGTAGTAATAAAATGCAATGAAATCCCGTTAAAATAGTTTTTATATGTTTTGAACATTTGTATTGTAAGTTTTTATTGTATGAGTTTTATTGTAGTGAGTTAAATGGTAACAAGTATAAATAACTTACTACCTTATAATAAGGTTTTTAATTAAACTAACTGTTGTTATACCTAATGAAAAAAAAATTAAAAAATATAACACATTTAAATAATATAGAAAGTTATATTAGTTTTTTTTATAGTAACCAGCTAATTATTTATATAATAGGAAATTTAATTTTATTACGTTACTTATTACCAAAAGTTGCTTCGTACAAAAAAAATACTTGTACCTTTGTAGGCACAAATAAACGTTTAAATAAATATAAAAAACACAAAAATTGTTTCTTTTCCAAAATAAAAATTTAAACAAACCAAACGTGTAGTGTAGGTATACGTATTTTCGTTTAGATTCTTACGTACCTAATAAATATTAAGAGCATTCGCCCATTAGAATCACGCTGGAGTGAAAACTTATGAATTTAGTAGTTTCTGACGTTTAGTTTGCAGATGTTAACGCTGAAATGTTTTTTTAAATAAATTATCATTAGAACAATTTTAAACAGCCATTTTGTTTAATTTATATTCTTTGTAGATTTTGTACAACCCTAACGTTTTCGCTCGATGACGTAATCGCGCTGTGTACGCGGGAATCTCGATTCTCGGCGCGCGTCCGTAGAGTACGTTTCTTCTTGCAGCTTTTTTTGTAGGCTAATATAGCGTAGGTATTTTAGCTTTAGTATGGGAGTGACGCATCTGTTACGACAGTAACTCTTATTTAATCTGAGCTACTGTCGTTATGCCCGGCTACTAGCTACTTAACGGTAGGTATTTAAAACTGTCCTTGGTGCGAGTGACGGGGGCCTGCTAATGCTAATAGCCTTTAGCCTATGATAAATAATATTATTTCTGTAATGCTTAATAAAATAATACATCTTTCTAATAATATAAAATAATAATAACTTATCGTTGTCACTAAAAATGTGAATGAGGGACAAAAGAAACCACTCAAATAAATTGTAAGTGGTTTTAAATGTTATTGATTGTTCTCTATATTTTTTAAACTATTTAAACTAGATTGCAAAAGTTCCAAAATGTAAAGTGGTAAATATTAATCCAAACTTAAGCGTTCTCACATTAATTTTATTATCATTATGAACACCAAACGTACAACAAATAAGATTGTTTACAGTTGCTTGTAAATATTTGAGTTCACTGTCTTGGACCTCGCTTCTTCCTCATATCCTTTCTAAAAAATCTTGCGTCTTATTTAAAATGAAAAAAAAAAAAAACATCATTACAATAAGATAAACTTAATTCAATTAAGTTTCTCAAAATTTCAAAATTTCTGAAAATGCAGTCATTTATAAGACGATCCACTGGCAAAATTTCATTACTGGATCCAGTTGTAATGATGAGGTGGGGGAAATTACATAATCAACCAAAGTGCCATTCTTTAAATGGTCTAATCAAGTATAATAGCACCCAAAACGCCCGCAATATCCTCTCCGTAAAAGTCTTTCGCATTTCACCTACATTATTCAATTTATTACGAAATATAATTTTAGCCTTCATACATTTTCGGGCCTTTTTGAAAATGTGGATGAAAAAATAATTTTGAAGTGAATCCTTAGAAATTGTTATTATAAGCAATTGTTATTACGGCATGAAACCTGACTTTTATGAGGCTCAAAGAATCGACTTTTTCATATTATTAGTAATTTTCAGAAAAAGTTGTAAGTTTTTAGTATGTATATTAAAGTATACTAAAAAATCTCAACATTATTAGAATAAGTTCCACTATGACAGGACGGATTATTATACTCCTGAATGAAATTTTAAATTAAGTTAGAAAAAACTTTTTGTTGAACTTTAATTTATTTTAATTTATTTTAAAAATTTCAGTCGTAACAAATTTGTGAAAGGAGGAGTCCTTATTTTATTTATACTTACATATTTCTTTTATAAGTATCCATTTAGAAGATTTAGTTTGACAGGCTTATTTGAAATGTAAAAAGTGAAAGAAGGATGAATTTAGACCTAATTAGTTACTTCTAAAATGCCGAATGAATTTGTCCTTCGCAATATATCTGTAGTTACGTTTTTAATGTGTAATTACCAACTGTATAGGTATGTAGTCATTATGCAAACGGAAGCTGTTAATGGTATGTTTTTTTCTGATTATAAAGATAACGCACACCAAATATGTAATATTTAGTGAGACCATGGTGTAATAATATGTACATAATATTTTGTTTGGTTAAATTTTAACGTTGCTTATTATATTTATATTATACTAGCGACCCGCCTTCGACTGGGATGCATTTTAAAAAAATTTACTTACACAAACCTTCCTCGTTTTATCCCTCCTTATTTATATATATATGTGAAAACCGAATTAAAGTCCGTTTGGTGGTTTAGAAGTAGTTAACGGAGAAGCAGACGGTCGCGAACAGTTTCGGCGACTTGCTTAAATTGGGTTCATACTATGAATTTGCTTGGTGGTCTATAGAGGCTTGTATGAGCGTCGCGATGTTATAGTGCCTCACATTTCACTAAAATGTATCGACCATACGACCAAATACTAACCATTCCTGCTAGTAACAAATTTATGACGTTCCACCGATGCTTTACTATTCCGTTAGGGTTTGCAAGGCTAATGCAAAACATTTTTCATTCGAACACCGCTTGCATACCAGTTGTATATTATACTAACTAATGAGTTGTCTTGCTTGAGCATGGAGCAAAGTTTATGGGGTTGCTTACTAGCGATATATCATTCTAGGGTTATACCTACTGTGTTTAAGATGTTGAATATTTATGACAATCTTCAGGCTACTTTATTTTTTTTTTGCTTTATTTGATTTTTAACTCAACTTTAATAGTATTTATCTCGTGCTAATAACCCGCTGAACGGGAACGGGAACTTTTTCGTAGGTAAGGTCAGAACTTGTGGGTCCAAATGGTGGCAGTAACCTTTTATAGTTGACTATTGTGAAATAACAGCATGTGTGTGTGTGTGTTACGTTTTTTTTTTGTATTTTTGTATAATTCGAGGATGTTTTTATTATTATTTTTTACTCCTTCTACTGGTTGGAAATTTCTTTCACCCATCGATATTATATTTATATTCTAGAAACTTATATAAAAATGTCCAAAGATACTCAAATTTCGATTTGTTAGTAAATTTATCGTGGATTATAAGTAAATTACGAGCATCTGAATGTTTCCCTGTCACGGGGCGACCTTTTGTGTCAAAAACAATGGTCGTCTCGGAGGAATAACATATTCCTATCTAAAAGTAATGATGTACCCCGAATGCAAAAGTTTTTTCCGTAAAACTGAAAGATTTATTGCAAATGTTGGAAGTTGGTTGTTCCCATGTGGTCATTGGACTTTATTTATGTTCACGAATGTTTTAATGTTGTTATTACAATATTTTACAATTTGTATATTTTTAAACTAGCTGTGTCCGCAACTTCCCTACTTCGTACCCGCTTTAGTTCGTTTTTTGAAAATCCTACAAGAACATATCATTTTTCCAGGATATCGTATATGTTAATCCTATATGTAAAAGTATCCTATAAGTTAATCCAGGTAAAAAACTATCTGTGTGCCAAATTTCATCCAAGTTAAGCAGTTTTTGATATTACCGTGCACGAACGCACAGACAAAAATTCTAAAGACTATTTTTTGACCTCGGTTTTTTTAATATTTAATGTTCAGACACGGCTCGCTTATGATTTCATTATATATGTTTAGATTTTAACGATACATTTTTAACTATTGTTAATAAGTAAATAAGAGTGAATAGGTATCTAATTAACTTAGCAGGTAGCTTCAAATATACGTTAACATTGTTCCCAAGTAATCATCTTAAAAGATTACAAAGAATTTAATGTTTTATTATATGTGATTGACATTAAGGAAAAATTCAAGATTACGCAATTCTCAAGAGGACTTTATCTGTTCTCAATATTATTTGAGCATATTATTATTTTTGATGTTCAAAAGGCTTTTAAATGGAAATACGAAGAGAATCTTTGTCGATTCGGTTATAAATCCACCAAATTTATGACAATGCAAACAACACGTTCTTGGTAGAATTAAAACAACGACAACAGCAATTTTCAAACTCAAGCTCATTTTGCTTATTTTTCATATTTGCTTGCTAAAAAAGCGGTATAATCGATTATTTAAGTTAGGTAATATAGATTGCGTTTTTCACCAGAATCTAGTTTGCAAAAGCAGTTAAGTATACATCGATTCTATGCAGTTATACAATAATTATGTTATGCAAGTCAAATACATGAATTTAATTCAATTTATACAATAAAACAATTAAATTAGAATAATACAAGTAATGTCAATACATGTGAAAGAATTAATAAAAAAATATATATTCCATGTAGAATAAAATATACAAGTAACAAGACAAGGCATATGTGGGTTACAACACTTAAGCAAAATATTCAAAATATTCTTGGACAGAATAAAAACTGTTCGATATTAGCCAACCTTTTAGATTGGCATTGAATGGCTTTATGGGCAAATGTCTCATTTGACTATTCAATCTATTAAAAATCTTTACCCATTCACAGCGCATTTCTGTTGTCTGAATTTCGCAATTCTGCATTTCTGAAACTAAGATTTGTATTTTATTTAAACTGAATTTTATGAGACCGTCTTGAAATAACAGCACCTGTGATGTGTTTTGGTGCGAGAATAATGAATGCCATCGCTGTTTCCCATACTAATGTCAGCACTCAGCGACGCAATTGCATTACACCCGGCGTAGTTTCTGTTGTAAGCAATAGTGACCACTTACCATCAATCAGAGCGTCAGCATTGCCGACCTTAAAGTTGTGTATAAACAAACTTGAGTAAAAAAAAAGGATGTATACAAAATGAAAATAACATTGAAAAGTAAAGTATCCAAGTAACTATCCTATGTCCATCGCTAGAGTTTTGAGCTGTGTATGTTTTCATTAACCCATTTGCTGCGGCGGACGCCAATCGGCGTTTTTTAATTTAATATTCAGGTGCGAAATACGCCCATCGGCGTTTTTTTTAATTGCTTATATCTTGGCAAAAACAAGTCACAAAAAATTATACTTGCAATATATGCACTTTTTTTTTTAAATACAGCAAGGTACTGCTCGCCGTTTCCGAAATTTTAACTTTTTGAAAAAATGCGAATTCCTTCCAAGGTTATAAGACGCCTAACGGCGTTTTCCAGGATTTAACAACCTTTGATTAGTCCATGTAGTCACAAGGAAACATTTGTTCCAGAACAAATTTTAACGTGTTTGGAAACAAATAAATAAATTGGTATGAATTATCTACTCATTTTTATATAAATAGTAGACATATTTACAAAGTTGTAATTTTTACAAGTTAAAACTTGTCCGTTCTTTATAGTGTCCACTAATTGCATCAATTCTTTCAACAAAAGTTCATTTTCATACTAATTTTCAGGTTAACAAAGATGTCTATAAAAATAAAGTCTGTAAATAAACAGTTTATAAAATTATTTATAAAATTATATTTATAGTATTATAAAATGAAAAAGGTTTGCTACCTCTGATATAAATTTATACTGATAATTTAGCCATCCTTATCATTTGAAACTAGTGTTGCCCAAATGCAAGACCAAGACGAGACCAGTCTTGGTCTTGTTCTTGCGTCAATATACCTGGTCCTGGTCTTGGTCTTGATATTGCGCTCACAGTCTTGGTCTTGGTCTTGTTCTTGCAGCAAGAGTCTCGCAAGTCTTGCAATCACCTATTATAGTCCAATCAAATAAGGCTTTAAATCGAAATTTGTGGTAAGTATAGGAATTTTTTCACCCCTTCTTGAGGGTTGTTTACAAAAAAACTCTTACTAGTCGTTTTTAGATTTTTCAAAGAAATACATACATAAAAAAATCCGGTATTTATCTCAAAATTCGGTTTTAGAGGACCATTTTCTTGGACTAAAATTAAAATTGTTGTCATTTTTTATTAACAATTGACCACTCTAAAATGTCTTCCGAGCTGGCGGCTCTTGGTTTACTTAAGTACTCCTCCAACTCGTCAATAACTAAGCCTTGAAGACCAGATCCAGATCGAGATGACGTAGAGGGACGTGCATACAGTTTTTCAAAGTCTATTACATCTTCATCTTCACTATATTCACATACTTTATTTCTTGGTGGAGATTTATACACCGCCGAGTGTAGATTTTTATACTCTTTATAAAGTTCATTAAATTTGAGCAGGCTTTCTGTTTTAATTTGCTTCCCCCATAATGTCATATCAAAGGTCTGAGCTTTGTGCCTTGGGTCTAAAATTAAAGTGGTACAGTAAATCCAGTTGCTCTTTTTATAATGCTTTAGCATTTTATATCGGGCTGCTTGGAAACCTAGAACCAGCCTTTCATCCACTTCGGTTCGATTAGGTTTCTCATCTAATTGTTTAACCATGGATTCAATTTTGTCGAGCAAGAGATTGAATGATACAATGACAAGTGGTAATGTAACATATTTTTCTCCACCAAGTTTCGTTGATAAAAGTTTAAAATTTATTAGAAACTTATATATTTTTTCGAGTATTTGCCATTCAATTTCTGTGATTTGAAAAACATTCAATTCGACGACAGAAGTGCACAATATGTTAATGCCAGTTCTAACTTTTAAACCAAATCCAATCATATCATGTGTGGAATTCCATCTCGTTGGACAGTCGAGTATGGGATTCAGATTTGTTGGCACGCCAGCTGCTTCACAAGCAGACTGGAACTTCCTCTTCAGTATCTCACTTCTTTTTATTTTACTGGAAATACTGCGTAATTTTTTAATAGCTGTACGTGAGTCTGCAATATTTGGCGCATATTCTTCATCTTCCTCAGTTTTGTCTTGGTAGTCTTCATACTGTTCCTGTTCTTCATTGTCAGTTTCACTGTCTAATGCTAAGGTCTTTAATAAATCTTGCACACCAAGGTTTAAAATGTGAGCAAAGCACCGGAAATGTTGATTGTCTGAATCAAAAAGTAGCAGTTTGCCAAGTTCATACATAAATTTTGTATTTGCAGTTGCGTTGTCGACTGTGATACCCTGTATTTTATTAATAATGTCATATTCCGATAAACATTTCTGGAAAATCGTTGCAATATCTACCCCAGTATGTCGACCGCGCGATGGTATAACATCAAGGACTAAAGATCGATACTTCCATTCGTTGTCTATAAAATGAATAGTGACCCCGTAGTAACTCCTACCAGCAATGGACGTCCATCCATCAATGGTAAATGACATTTACATGAGTATTGTTGTAGTCGATTTTTAACATGTGATTGTAGTTCTTCAAATCGCTCTTTGACCATCCTTCTAAGTGTCGACCTTTTAGGAAATACTGTATTCGGGCAAATCAATCGAAAATATTCTTGTGTATCTTCGTCATCGAAAAATGAGAAGGGAAGATATTTTTTTACAATCCAATCAACAGTAGCTGTCATAAAGTTGCCACTGCGGTTTTCAGATACTGACTGAAATAAAATAATAAAATAAAACATATAACTTAATAATATTATTAAATTACATATCCCATTTCCCTATTCCATTCCCCTTTCCAATCCGTTATCCTTAATCCTATTGTGGTCGGCTGCGTACTTGCAGCACCTGTAGCGTTGCTGGTGTTATAGGCGACGGTAGTCACCTACCATCAAATGGACCGTCAGCCTGTCTGCCGACCTTGACATAAAAAATATAGGTATATACGATACATAGAAATTTAAACAAAAGTAAAAAAAAGTAAAAAAAGTAAATGGTAGAAGTAAAAAAAAAAAACTGTTCGGCGAACAACAGCGACTTTATTTAGGTAAATTACTGTAATTAATTAAGTAGGTATTTATATAGTATATTTTTTCTTACCTGTCTACTTTTTCCGGCGGTTATTAAAAATCTTGATATATCTCCACTTAATGTGGGTTTTTTTAAAGGAAGAAATATTTGCGATTCCTTCTTGTGAAAAGATAGTAGATGCTTCCTTAAGCCTGAAGTGTTTCTATTTTTCATTTTTATCTCAACTTTTTTATGTTGGCACAATTTACACGTTGCAATTTGAGACGCATGAATTATTTCGAAAAACTCATCGAATTTGCTTTTAGGTTTTTTAGATCTAATTCTCCAACTCTCACTACTCTGACTAGAACTATAACTATTTGAATCTTCGTCACTGTCACTCATGTCAACATAGATTAGAGCAGGTTTATGGGGAAGAAACAATTAATGCGCTATACTCGAAGGGAAGCTCAATTGGGAATAAATGAAATTGAAACAATAACTCCTATTTATAAGCACACGCCAAAACACCGATAAAGGAAAGTCGGCATTCTTTGATAAAAATAATGATTCTTTGGAAGATTAAAAAATACAGAAGTGTCACCAGTTATTGTATGCCTACTTAACAATAAAATAGCTGTGTAAATAAATAATATTGTCTATTATGTTCTTCTTTCGATGGAATTAACGTTAATTAAATCAAACTTGCCTAGGTATGTTGTCTGCTGTATTTATGTACTTACTAGCTACTAGAGTACGATAGAATTTGATATACCTACACTGTATATATACATCCTACTACTAAAAAAATTATATACATACTAAAAAAACTGTATATATAAACTGTATATATACATACTAAAAAAATTATACATCCTAAACTGTATACTGAAAAAACATAAAACATATTTGACCCTAACATAGTTTCACGAAGAAGAAGAGATAAAGTAGTTAAAATGGTCAAAGTAAAAACTAAATTTGCCCAAATGCAATACTATATTAGGTCATCATTTTTGTATAACAAAGTTAATAAAGAAATATATATATATATATGACAAACTATACTCCAAATGTAAAAGACTTATCACGGATTGGCTTAAAACTAAAAAGTACGACGAAGTAGAAGACCTGTTAATACTAATACAATAAAAACACACACGCACCGCACAAGCACACGCACACACACACACTCACACACACACGCACACACATCTATTTAAATATTATTTATATTGTTAGTACTAGCTTTTATGGAAGAGCGAAGGCTCCTGGCACAGGCTTCCGCTTAAAAGGAGTCTTCAATCATTGTTATTGTAAAAATTATTTTTCAAACTGTTAATAAACATTTTTTATTTTTTTCATTTTCACCTACAGTCTAATATAACACAATATTACTACAATAATATCACTACAATAAATTGTCTAATATGTACCTATTTTAACAAAATCTGTATTCGTATTCGTTCTGAGCACCTGTAAATTTATTTTATTCTTTGGAACATCGGCAACCTTTGATGTGAGAGCGGCGGCGATCAAACATTGTCAAATGCTGTGTCGCACAGTCTTTTAATAAATTTTTTGTAGGTACGTAAGTAGTGATTAACGAAATTAGTAGAGTCGGTTGCTAACTATAGTAATTTAATGTTTTAGTTTGCTACTTATTAAATTTGATAAAAATAATATTTATATATAATATTTTTATAACAATATTATAAAAATGTTACATATAAATATTATATTTTAATAAATAAAATAAAAACCTTCATAACTATCAAAAGCTTAATTTTATATTGTTTTGACGTTAATGAGTAATTAAGTACATATAAATGTTTCAAATGAACAAATTATTTTAACTTGACTTGTTAATTTAACGAAGATGTAATTTTAGTAAGTATTTCATTTTAATTATTTATTTATTTTTATATATTATATTTGGTATAATCCACTTTTATTAATTTTTATAAGTAACACCGGCACATACATTACTATTATACAGACACAGTTATAAATATCTGCATCCACTCCACGGATCCCTTGTTCTAGCTTCGTGTAAGCGGACACCACTGCGGAATATATTATATTGCAATACTGCGGTTACAAACTTTTTTTAAAATGAAACCAAGTACACGCGTAATTTTGCGGATTGTTTTGCCAGTGTTATTTTCTATGGAAAAGGCCCACCCATAAACATCAATGATTATGAAACATGTAATTATAAACACCGCCGACCGACCAATGGTTTATATCGCGTAAAGTAAAAGAGCTTAGCCATCATATTAACTGGCGCAAAAACTGTTGCTACCTTGATATACTCGACTCGATGAGTTTTAAATTTTGCTGAATAGAATATAAACCTAAGAAGACTATATAAATACATACCTATATCGGGAGTAATATAAACTTGATAAGTACCAACATACACAATGTTTGTTTAATTTTATTGGTTAGGTACAATTTTTATCACTAACATACTAAACATGATGCACAAGGGCAATTATCAGTCATGCCAAAATTTCATTTCAAACGTCTGTAAGCTGTCTTAGTGCTTTAGTTTCAAAAGGTATTAAGAGTCAACGACTTGATAAAGGAATGAATTTGAAAAATTACGAAGGTTTTCGTACCCCACACCCCACTGTACCTACTATCCTACCTACAAGATTTCTTTCGATTTCTTTCAAATGCATTAAAATTCATTAATTAATTAGGTAAGTACCTACCAATGTTATATAAGTTAAAGTTAATTAAACAAGAGCATGAACAAGAGCGTAGGTATGAACTTCGTAGGTATGAAAATAAAATTGAAATAGGTATAATTGTTTTAAAGAGATAGGTACAGAAAAGATACATTTTTATCTTCATCCAGACGGCAGACGCGGACGAAGTTGCGTTCAAAAGCTAGTCTATAATTTAATCAGATACCTATGTAAGTAGGTAGGTAAGTACCTACCTATCCAGTATCTACGCGGACCGGACACGTCCACAACATGAGCGTCATGATCACGAAGGTGGCTGTTCGTTTACTTGAATTAAGATAAATTTTCATTAAGTAACAATTATGCCTATCTAATTATTACCTATACCAATCGTACTTTACGTAAACAAAGACGCGGGCAAAACGTAATCCATACTTTAATATCATAAATGTGAAAGTAACTCTGTCTGTCTGTTACCTTTTCACGCCCTAACTACTCAACCGATTATCATGAAATTTCGCACACACGTTGTCAGGGATACAAGAAAAGACATAGGATAGGTGCTTTTCACCCAGAATAAGTACTGTTCCGAAGGGGTCTTCTAATAAAAACCTTTTTATTTTTCTACGCGGACAAAGTCGCGGGCACTACATAAACTATATAAATAACACAACACAATCAAGTATGCAATTGATTTGGTTAAAACCTACTACCAATATTACTTATATAGTATTTGGTTAAAACCATGTTAAAACTGATTATAACTTGCTAAATTCTTTTTAAATAAATTCATAAACATGTTAAGAGTTGAATCAATTTTGTGTAGAATCTAGAAAGAGAACCGACAAAAGTTGCCGCTTTATGACAGTGCAAACGAATTTACACTTTAAACCGTAGATATTTAGGGCGTCATTAGCTACACAAAGAAGCTGTGAGGCAAGCATGTAAAAAATAACTTTGAACTGGAATTTTCACCGTGCGTATTTTTGTTGAAATTTAACTTAAGTGCTTATACTTTTAAGAACTGAATTTGCTTACACATATCAATACAACTACGCAATTGCGGCGAAAATCAAATAGTCAAAAGTTGTTTTTACTACCTATTCTTGATTTGATGTCTTCTTAATATTAAATTTTTAAATGTAATGAAATCATCTATATGAAATAAAAGTAATATTTCATGTACATGAAATATTACTTATGTATTTACTATTTACTTTTTGTTTCAAATGCATTAGTCTATTCTTTTGGTTAGATTATAATGTCAGATATATGGCTTTATAATTTATGGATAAATATTTTAATATTTAAAGTAGAGCCAAATTGTTGAGATACAAAAGTTTATTCACCTTACTTGAACTGACAAGCTATTATCTCTTTCTATGTTGTATCTATTTGACACAAGATAGAATAATATTCAAGGACAACCCGGACATCGCCGCGCTAAAGCCCTGCATAAAAAAATGACCTTGCGGTAACTGTTTACATTTGGAATCGCTTCTCAATGGCCCTAGATTATTTCCTTCATCGACAGCACCTAAATTTTTTTTGAACTATATTTTCCGTCATCAAAATTTATATTTTGTTATAAACTTGTACCTATCATCTAATTAATAGATCTGTCGGCACGAAATATTTTCATTGTCAATTAAATAAATGTGTCGCCAGGTATGAATTAACAAATTAATGTCAATATGTATCTAAAATAATAAATGTTTTATCAAAAAAATCGTAGTTTTTTGTTTTATGAATAAAACTTTGTTGTGAAAATAATAGATTTGTCCCTTAAATAATAGCTCCGTACTAAAAAAAAATTGGTAGATCTGTCAGCAAATAAATCAATTATCGTATCGTCGCCAGATTATGACTTCCTTTTATTTATTTTGTCTCCAGTAGGTACACAGTAGTTATATTTTATCTTTTCAATTATCAAATAATACAATTCGTTACCAATAACAGTTCAGTTTATAAATTCATTGAAAAAATGTTTAATAAAAAATAAAGGGGCGGAGCAAAATTCTATTAGAAATTTACGTAAATTATACTATTATAATTTACGTAGTAATTTACAGGATGTAAATATAGTAATACAATACCTATGATGTATAATGAACTAGCTGAGTCCGCGGTTCCGCTCTCGTGGACTCAGTGGTTTGATTTAAATTGCAAGACGCAAGAGTCTTGCAGGCTTAGTCTTGTTCTTGCTTAAGTCTTGCAGGGTCAGTCTTGGTCTTGGTCTTGCTACAATTAGGCAGTCTTGGTCTTGGTCTTGCAAAAATGCAAGAACAAGACCAAGACTGCAAGACTTGCAAGACTTTTGGGCAACACTATTTGAAACTAAAATATATGAGACTGTAGTTTAAAAGTAAAGAAATGTTATTTTATTAAAATAATTTACCTTCCATTTTTCGCCATTTTCTCCAAATTTTCACGTTCCAACTATTAAACAACAAAAAATACACAAAAAAGAGTTCTAAATGACGTTAATTTATTTTTCACATCAAAAACGTACAGGAACGTATCACACGTTTGGCGTACTGGTAGTTTTTCTCAGATTTTTAGCGTAAGAATGACCAATTTCTCTAAACAGTGCTGAAAACGCCGATCGGCGTCTTATATTATCCTTATGAGGTGCGGAAGACGCCGATCGGCGTTCGAGATGAACGCCGTCCCGCACTTGGCTAATAAGCGTAATTTTTATCGCCGCAGCGAATGGGTTAAATTTCATTAAAACATGTCAAATAATTTAGCTGCAAAAACGTAACAGATACAGATATACTGAGTTGCATTATCTTAGTATGGTTTTAAGGGAACACAAAAAATTAACAAGGCATCAAGGGTACAATGATATGTTATATTACTAGTACCCTGATTTGCAAATTCGCGTGTTATCAAAGATTAAACCCCCTAAACTAACACAATGCTCACACATCATGAAGTTTGAAAGAGCTCGCGAGGAAGCTCTGTATTGTTTGCGAACAGACTTCATCATAGATTTTGGGTTCACGTTTGTTTAGAACAACAAAGGCTCTAGCTATCCCATTATTTCACTTCCTATTGGCAGGCATATCACTTGCCTAAGTAGCTACACAACTTCCTAATAATGATTAATATCTAGACAATATACCGGCCACAATAAATTATCTTGCGCAAAATTTCGTCCAATACAGAAAAGTTTTAATAGGCGTACTACATTTAAAATCCTCGTATGAAATTAGACCTAGACCTCAACATCCAAAGTAAAAGTATCATTCCAGCTCCAAATTGTTCTGTACTGTCCACATATTGTTTGGTAAAACGTTACTCCATTTTTAGCGTCGGGTTTGGGGGGAGGGGGAGAAGTTGGATTTTAACAGTTTTTTTTAAATATTTCGAAAACTATGCGGTTTAGCGCAAAAATGCCGAGGACAAAAATAATCTACATTTAATTGCGAATAAAAATGGTCTGTAGCATAATCTTGCTAAAGTGAACGGTTCCAGAGTTACGGCAAGCACGTACCCAGCTTTTATTGTCGGGGGGGGGGGGGGGGGGGGGTGTCCCCGTCCAGATGTAAGGACTAGGAAAGGCTTCTCGGAAATAAATAACAAATCAATTTTCATAGAGTTGTTTATTAAATATAAAAAAAAATATTAATGAAAAAAGGTTACAGCATTAAATTTAAACGTCTTGGTTTTAAGGCCATTTCGTTTAGTACATCATCCACATCTTATTTGAGTGGGCTGACATCAACGCCAACCCCGTTAAACGCTCATTACCCATTTTGTTACGTAAATATGTTTTTACCCGTAATTGTTAGGTTTACTAGCGTGGCGGTCGGTGGTGATGAAAAACACAAGCTACGGTGCGCGATAACAAAGTATTCTGTAGTGGCCAAAACCCGCCCGCCCTGCATATCGGAATTGGTGTATTTACCGATTTATTTTATTTTATAACGATAACACTTTCGGGGGGGGGGGTCCGGACCCCTAGGACCCCCCCTCTGGGTACGTCCTTGAGTTACGGAGCTCCAGAGTTAGCAATTGTTCCTTTTTTTTTAGATTTTTGAAAAATATGGAGTAACTTTTTACCAAACAATATGTGGACAGTACAGAACAATTTGGAGCTGGAATGATACTTTTACTTTGGATGTTGAGGTTCGGCCGTTTTTTGGGCTAATTGCACCATACTATTAGCAATCCGCTTGTTTTTATTTATAACATACTAATATAATATTATAAAAGAGAAAAGATTTGTATTTTTGTATGTTTGTAATAAATAAACTCAAAAACTACTGGACCGATTTTAAAAATTCTTTCACCTATAGAAAGCGTTATCAGCGAATAAAATAGGCTAGTACTTTATAATAACAATATGTTCTGGAATAAGCCGTTTTATTCACTCCTATCTCAAGTGTACATGGGTTTAAAACAAGCTTCGATAAAAGTACTTGAAGAGGCGCACGGCGTGTATAGTCAATTCAGGTCATTTGGAGAGCCTTCAAGTGAAATGAGATGCATTGCAATTTACTAATGAGACTGACCGAGGTTTTTCCATCCACTTATTTTTGCTTATTCCAGATGAGTTTCAAATCGGAATTGAATCATAGTAACTGTTCAATAGAATATTGGCTGTCGTTATATAAATAGAAAATAAGTTTTTAGTAGGCAGAATACACTTAATTATTCTGCAGTCATGAATTGAGCTGCCCTTTTGGCAACAGTAACCAACGTCTTGTACAATATAAAAGATTATATTATATCTGCTTAAAATTACTTGAAAATTGAACAGACCGCGTCTACTGCATCTGTTTTAATCACGGACTGTTATGTATATTTCTTATAATTTTTTAGTGTGCCAAAGCTCTTTTTATACCTATCTCTGTGTAAAATAATCCTTATAGTTGTACAAAATTTGCTTTTCTATCTCTTCTTCTCTTTACATTGCTAAATTGCACTATTTAAATACCTATATATATGACGTTTGCACCAGTGCGAGCGACGACGCGCGACGCGACGTCTCAGTTGTTCATGTCATATCACGTGCCAAACTTCGTTCAGTCATTTCAGTCATTAGTGAGTTGATCGGTACCATTTCTCGCATCATCGAGTGCTGACGCTTGCGATCTCGTCAAGGTTGGCTGGCCTTGTGTTTAATATAGTGATTTTATTCACATCACGTATGTTAATTCGCTGTTTTAAACCCCATCATATTCGACCTAACATAAGATGTGACGTTAATTTTTTTTAAAAGAATTGAAAAAATTAGAGCTGCAACAAAGGTGGAAGACATATTTTAGAAAATAAAACATTTTTATTGAAATGGGGATAGACAATAAGGACACATGACGAGACAGCGGGACAGAATGAACCAAAATCATAACTGAGTAGCAACCATGACATGGCAAGACAATAAAAAAATGGACCAACGATATCAAAAAGATTGGTGGCGCAACCAGGTTGCGTCATAGTCATAGAATCAAGGAAAGCGAGAAATATTGTATAAAAGAGTGGAAGTAGCTGGAAGAATTCCGTGTGTGACTAGGACACGCAGAATGCTAAACCGGGAAATATGTTGTTTTAATATGTATAAATGTACAGTATATATATTAAATTAACAACCAACATTATATTTAAACTTTTGAGTGGTCGAGTGTAGCGTGTGTTTACAAATTATCGAGCGGCAAGAGGAACCAGAGCCTGGATTCCATGAAGAAGCGCACAGTCGTCGGTGAAATTTAGGTATACGAAGGAACTCAAGGTCGGTGAGTTAATTGATCCTTTATACAGTCCACTAACTTTGAGCAGACCCTGAACTAGATATTACACATTTCTGGTCGGCGGCGCCACCACAGACGTGATTCATAGGAACATGCGAATCTTTGTTCATTTTACACTCTTAAAATATTATTTATAGGGCCAATTAAATATATGTTTTTAAAAATGACCAGTATCAGATATATAGATACACGTATGTCACATAACTTCAAAATGTTCAAACTTCAAAACTTCACATAACATGCAAAATATTTGTTCGCTAAGTGTTTTGAAACGCTAATTAAACAGTAACAATAACTATTGTACATACTGCACGGAACGAGTAGGTACATTACATAATAAGGTGTAAATTTAATTTAACTTGAGCACGGAGTGGGTTACGAGATAAGATCGTCGTGTTATACAACATAAATTTATAAGATTACAGGCGTACCGCCACGGTCTTAGGGAAGCCTCTCAATGGCTTATTAAATAGATTATTGCGCTTCGAATAAAACGTTGCTTGATGCGCTATTGTTTCCAGACAAATTGCTTTCGGTTAGCGTTTCATTCAAAACATTTTATTAAATATTAAACCAACTAGGATAGGACAGCTATTATAAAAGAAAATCGATAAAAACTGTTTTAAACATTTAGTCTGAGTAAACAGTGATACCGTTAGAGTACAGAAAAAGGAAATGAAAAGACAGAAAACAGTCATATTTATTTGTTTCGTCATTTCACTGAAACCGTATTCCTGTATTAATTTTCAAACATAAAATATTAGCTTTTTCCTCTCGCAGATTCGCGCGCGACTAACATATGAATATCCCATTGCAACTTATTAATAAATCTGTTAAGCATCGAATTAAAGCTATGGCAATCAAAATACGCGAAAAACGCTATCTATTTTAATAGTATGGAACCTAATTCAAATGAATTTAAATCACCATCGCATTTTAATATTATACTTTAAGTATAATAAGTTTTTTTTAATAGTGATAAAACACATTAAATCCGCCTCACAAATTTGGCAGCCAATCTGGCGGCCGTTACACCTCCTTACATAAGACCACCGTGAAATAATAGCACGTATGCTGTTGTATTTTGGTGAGCTCATATGATCATTGTTCTTATCCTAAGTTCGGCAGCACACTTGCGGCACCAGTGCATTGCTTGTGATAATAGGCTTAGGTAGCCACCACCGTCAAGGGCATAAAGGTGCGTCAACCTGCCTATCGACCTTTACATAAAAAGTGTGGAATGAATTAATAAATGAAATATGTGCAAAACATTAAATATTTTGATTATAACTATCGGTTACTACTTAGTCTACTAAGCTCACATTCATTCGACATAAAATTTAGCCATTATTTTACTGACTCAAGATTGTCTAGACTTTTCAACCAAAGGAGATCGAAATGAAAACCTCTGTTCAGTACACAACGTTTCTTTTCATTCTATTGGCTTGTATTCAATTATGTGTCCGACTCTACAAAGAGTAGTATAAAAGTAAATTTTTCTTATTTATCTGAGAAACATTTGTCTTCCGGCATATCTACCTTACGGCATATTGTTATTTAAGCTAATCTCTACCTACGGTTTGTATTGGGCTCTGTAATTAGTACCGTACCTTTATCAAACCTTGTTTCATCTGTACTGATCGCAAGACTGATATAAAAGGGTTAGCTGTGTGTACTTTATTTTTGGGATATATTTCCAAATTTTGTTTACTTTGCTTTGCGAGTATACCAAAAAACAAGCATATGTTTAACTAGCGACCCGGTACCGGCTTCGTAAGGGTGCCGGGCCGTATGCAACAAACCCTTCTCGTTTATAGCAATGTCAATATCAAATTGACAGCGATTGCGGGCATTATAAACTCACACTAGAGCCACTGATTATGCACTGAAACAAACTATGCTCAGAGAACTTCAGTGTACCTAATTGGAATTTTAAAAATAAAATGTTGATATATATGTGTGTAAGTCTATATATACATACACAATGCACATATAACGACCTGAATCGACTGGTCAGACACAATAGAGAGAAATGAACGCTGGAATAGGATTAAAAGAGATTACTCCTAAATTAAAAGAGACTCTACAGTCGTATCCCTGCGCACTAGGAAGCATTTTCTATTTTACGAACTAACTAAATGTATAAGAAAACTTACAGAATCCTTTTACAACTATATAATATTGATGGAGTCACGATTACTGTATGTAGAATTTTTAAAATTCATTAAATACCTGCTATAGTTTTGACAAGCTCATTGCTCGAGTAGCTTGCCTTAGTGATCGTGCTTAGGGTTATAGGGGTCCTCAAATTTGGAAATGAACTTTTCAATGTTGACTCTGTTCTGTATATTTTAGTAGGGGCAGAGCATACCTCCCTTCGCAAACATAAACTAGGCCCCCGTTACAGTATTCACCCCCGTTACAGAAGACCTAGCTTGTGTTAATCGGCGACGGTAGCCACCTATCACTAGTCATCCAGTTGGACCGTAAACCTGTCTGATGACCTTCACATTAAAAAAGTATGTTTTTTTTTACAGGTAAATAGCGCCGGTAAGAAGCAGCCTGAATCCACTGTCGATCTGCGGCCCTTGGCGTCTTGGCGTCTAAATTTTATTTTAATGGCGCAAAGGTTTTAATTTCTATTCTCTTTAAATTCTCCTCAGAATGTTATTGTAAATATGAATATAGTTAATACTTACCTATAATTTTCATTGTTCGTTCATGTTCTTGTTTCGAAGTACTTATTGTATTACTTTGTTCTAAACTTTCACACTAACTGATATAGTAATGGTGAATCTTGTTTGGACCAATAATTGCTCTATAGCAAACGCAGCAGTATTGTCACATCATTTAAAATTGATCTTATTAAGCTAGTATTTATAGTATATATTATTTGTTTAGGATTTGACACAGTAAAAATGTCTAGAAGCATTATGTAACGTGTGAAGGCTCCGAAAGTCGAGCACACTAATAGCACAAAGTTAGGCACGAAGTGCATTTTAACAACATACATAAGCTTACTTTTGCATTTCACTTGAACAGAAGTAAGCTCAACGTGAACTCATAAAATGCAGTCCGTGCAATACCTAACTAGCAGTAGTCCAAAATGCTACTAACTCCATTCCAGGAGTCGAGCGCGCGACATTCTGTGACGTGATATTACTCAAATCATTACTTAACCAATGTGTTTGACCAAAGTGCTCAGATTGACCAATGAGCTTCAATTATTTCGTTCGACTTGTGGTAGTTTATTTTCTCACTGAGCATGTCCATAACTGGATTAATAAAAGCAGACCTAGGCCCGTTTGAAAATAACTTTTACATGTGTAAAATAAATGCATCCTTCCTCATTTAGCGTCAGTGTTCACGAAAGTTAGACACTGAAGTGTTGTTTCCTCGCTTTTACATTCCCTGTAACTGAGAACAGCTACAACTGTTATTTGAGTTGCTTTGCGAACTCCACTTGTGTATAAACTCCAAACAAGTAAACTACCAACAAATACGTAATTGAGTTTTGTAATAGCTGTAATTTGGAGAAACTCGTCTCATTTATCTCGGCGAATCTCTTGTTGAGTGTCAATACGAAGAACCTGTTTCATAATCAAAATAGATTATTAGAATATTTTAAAAAAAGAGAATGCTTAATTAAGGTCTTCAGGCTAAGGTAAGGATTTATAAAAATTATATGTTTTATAAAATATTATTTTTAAAACATTTTTTGCTGAGTTTGAATCCTAAGTACTTAATTATAAATGTCAAGGTAAGTTTGTGTGATTACTACTCTTTCGCGCCTTAACTACTTAACCGATCACCATTAAATTTCTTATCCTCGTTTTCACCAACACTCACCTAGAGTTAGGGAACACATAAAGCCGGCTATTCACGGCAGTCACATTCACTATCCTGCATGAAGTGCCGAACTGCAAGGCGGACTGCCGTGAATGGTCGGCCTAAGTAGTAGTTAGGTGTTCCCTAACTCTAGGTGTCTGTTGGTGAAAACGGGCATTAGTCTCAGAAAAAAAGGTTGTGTTCCAGAGGGACGCGGAGGAAGCCGCGGGCAAAAGCTAGTTTATTATATTTTGAAGTGTTTTAAGAAGTGTATTTAAATACTAAACCAGAAACCTACAAAAGGAAATCTTTGTTCCAAACGGTGTAACATGTAAAATTTGCACACACCACTCAACGTGGTCTGTGCAATGAATTCATACTTGATACCAGTGCATAGACTACTTTTGTCAATTAAACTATGACATCAAAATAATGTGATTGCTTATGCCATGTGTCGGAGAGGTAGGAAGCGTGAGAGTGGAGGGGGAACCGAAGTAATAAAAGCGCGGACCGAAGCGGGAGCTCTCTCTGACCTTTCGGACGCGAAGATACATACTAGAGCAAAACCAACACCATACGTTAAGTTTGACTGCCATTTTCTTCTGCTACCCACTGTCATCGTAACTACGAGGACCACTGACTATATCGTGATTATACGATAGATCCGCTTGAGAATCTGAAGGAATCATCGACGAGGTGCTTGTGCCCCCTCGCGCTGACATCAAGGAGGTCGACGGAAGGCTCCAGTTAATACCACTACGTTGGTATTACCTGTCTCCGGTTCCCGGTAACTACGCCACGCCGATACGCCTCTGCCTGTTCTCCGCGCATCATTTGGGTTGGCGCCACGTCTCCACGGTTTGCTGCAGCTGGGGACCTGTCTCAGCCGATCCCGTGGAGCATTTGTTCAGCTGAGTAACTTTATTTATACCCTGCTTCTCATCAGCCACCCTAGGCGTCATTTAACGTATAGGCTCGTCCGACATTGATCACTCACGTCCTCAACGTGTACTTGAAAGTGATACAGCACAAGTGCTAATTATACCATTACATTAGCCGATTGTAGCACCATTAGGAGGAAGATCCAGCACATCTTACCCCCACTTTGATATTGGTAAAATAACTGCATCGCTACTTGAGATTTTGTACTGTTCAATTTATTTCTTGTAATTACTTGTATTATTACTTATTATTATAATAAACCTGTGTTCTGGCAAGTATCTTGTTTAATTTGTTAGGCGGCTCTCCTTCACCTCTCTAGCAAAGGCGCCCTGGGTCTCGTGTTTTGCCTGCTGAAACCTAGTCGGTGGTAAGCTATCTGGGGTGCTCGCAAAGCAACTAAAACACAGCACACCAGAGAGGTTACAACGGTTTAAAAGATTTCTACAGACATATTTTATAAAAGATTTGATTTTATATATTTCAAAGTTTTATTTTAATTTACAAAAAAATATTGTTATGTTTTTTTTTAAGGTAAAATTTGAAACACATTTTTTTTAATTTAGACAGTAAGTGTAAGTTAATGGGTAATGAACTGGATTGTAATTTTAGTTCTTTATTATTCTAATCTATTATTAATAGTTAATGGCTAGGCACGCGAGAATGTCGTTAATATGTGATATAAATAAGTTTACCTATTCAAGTCTATTTAGTTTTATTCCTTAGTTTGGAGTCATCTCTCTACTGATCACAACTCTAAAATAAGTTCAGACGAAGCTTCACGTGAAATTAGAATAATATTTACTTTTATTTGATTTTCGTCATTAAAGTGAAATTTACTCTGTGATGTTTTCCTGTATTTTATTATGATCAAGTTCTTATTACAGAGGTGGCCAAACAGGCAGTTGTTTAGGCAGTTGTCAGAGTATTCATTACAAACAAAAATACAAATCTTCTCACTTTATAATATTATTATATAGATTATACTTATAAAAATTGATTATCCTGACTATCAACGCACAGCCCAATCTACTAAGTCTCGAAAGCTGAAATTTATAACGTAAGAATTCGACTCGGTGCGAACCCGGGTAGCGGGTCTAGTATAGAATATATTACGCAGATGAAATCAGACCTTAGGAAAAACCACGAAGAAATCCATTGCGTAGTTTAAAATAACGAATCAAACAAATAGACTCACGTGTTTATCTTGAGTTTTATAATGTAGTGATTGGGGAGGTAAGAATTCTGTTTGTCGGATTACCTCGAAACGTTCTTCGCTGTCTTCAGAGGCTTAGTCACTGAAAATGCTGTGGTAAAACTATGTATAAAATATCCTATAGCTAATATAGCATTGCAATAAAAGTTCAACTAGTTATTAGTATATTCACGCTGGACACCATTAGGCCTTTAGGAGAAAAATTACTGCTATCGGGAATAAACTATGTTATTCCAGCCGGAATAGAAGTCATGTATAACAGGTTTGTACTTCGTGCGATCGTTTTGTGAGTAAATTAGAAAAGATTTCAAAATTACGATGAAAATAATACTTGTTAATGTTTAATATTTGTAGCTCTGAATTAAACCCTCAAACGTTATTTTCAAAAGTTTTAAATGATGAAAAATAAAATCTACTAAACACCCTACAATTTAGAAGAGGCATATTTAAATATATTTAAACCATTAAGAATAAGAGAAAATCTTTGAAGAGAGAATTTGTGTGCTAAAAATCCTTTTAAACATTACGAGATTAGCATACAAATGCAACCTTTAATAATTGCTACGAGCTACGAGCGCTACGCGGCTGCTACGAAATGAGAAGCACCATACAAAACATTGTTTTATTCAAAGAACTGAGAACCGCTAAATATGCCTGCTCACGTACTCTGAATCATGACGTTTGACTCGGCAGGTGTTTGCACTGAAGTACTTGAATATTAAAAAGTAAATAAAGCACCGCCATCCCCAGGAACTTGGTCGGAAATAAAATGTCACCTAACAAAATTTTGTGCAGACGGTTATTTTGGTTTTTTACTTACAGGACTAGCATATACTTAAATACATCTGTGATGAAATGGTGACTTTTGTATAGATGCAGTACCATCTGTGTATTTTTGGACATAGGATAGGAAAATGGTTTTTGAGGAAGCACGCGCATTGTTTTTTTCACGGCTGTCTTTCCTTAAGGCTTATCCTTCCAAAAAATTAAATTTTTGCAACATTTTGTAACAGTATTATTCATTATATATACGCCTTTTCTTCAGCGAAAAATATATATGTTTATCTACAAGATATGAGAAATGATTTGTTGGGATTAAAATTTTTATTTTATTGAAATTGATTCAGGAAAAAAATTCTAAACTCACCCCTTTTATTTTCAGTTATAACAATCTCACTTCTACAATATTTATCAAAAGATTATGAAATTTTGTACACCTATGAAGATAACAATGTAGCATGATTTGTTGAAAGCGCTTTTTGAAAATTCGTAAAATTGAATTTTATATAATGTTTTTATCAAAAATATTTCCCCACTTACTCAGCGCTAGCCCGTTCTCGTCCATAAAATCAGTGCGGGGCGAGTCGTGATGCTAGACGGACCTGTGCCGCGTTGCGCTTCATCAAATTATTAATTTTTACGTAATAAACAAAGAATAAACATTTTAGTGGCAGAACAGACAGTGCATGATAGTGTATATAATACTTTAATAGGTTTTCTTTTTTGTCTTTTTAATTAAATCTTTAAAAAACTAAATATAAATTACGTTGTAATATAATATTCAATTTATTAATAATCTGAAATATTCAATTTGAATATTCAATTAATAATTCATCTGTATATATACTTGTTATCTAAATTTAATAAAGATAGGAAGTAAGCAAAGGAGGCAAAAGCGTAATATATCAAAAATAAACCAAACGAGGAAGGAAAGTTTTCATGAATTTTAATTAATTAATTAAATTAATTAATACTAATAATTATTAATTATTAATTAATACGTATAAATTAATAAGCCTAATAAATAAATAATAAAGCCACTATAAAGCCGGATTCCCACTCACGTATCTAGTGACTCATCGATGTGTTCTCCTAGAAGGAGCGGTGGGGGGTTTCCCTATTGTAGGTGGTCGCGTAGGGGACGCCCCCGTGACCTCCAGAAAAATCCGATATCCTCGGTACACCGTTCTGGTAAAAACCGATACCAAAAAAAAGCCCCCTCCTTGGACCCCCGCGACCGTAACTCGGAAACGGCACATCACAGCCGGGTCGTGTTTGGGCTCATCGGGGACGTCTGGACGAGATAAAAAAAATTGACCCCTCCGCTCCCCCCTTACTCCCCCCCCCCCCTCCTTTAAAATTACACAATTAATAATAATAAGACCCAAACCAAAACAATTAGACATGGCAAAAGACAAGACAAAACGAAAACAAAATGAAAACGTGAATAAATTTTCTACAACCATTGTTTTTTTAAGACAAGACAAGACAAAACGAAAACAAAATGAAAACGTGAATAAATTTTCTACAACCATTTTTTTTTTAATTCTATTGACATGAATTTTAAAAATTATAAAAAAGGGCTTTTGATAGCTTTTAGAAAAATCAAGCGCTGAATCAAAAATATGGAGAAAATAATAAATGTTAAGTGTGCCTTTTACAGTTCAATATACCCTAAAAAGCCCCACAGAGTTTCCATTTAATCCACTCAGTCGCTTTTTTGTCCCACTCGATAGATTTTTTGAAAAAATTGAAGAAGCAAGATTCTCGCTCTAAAAAGTTCGTAATCTTTATCAAAATGAAAAAAAAAAAAACACTTTTTGTCTCAATTTATTGTCACTTCACTCACTTGGTGAATTTGAAAAAAAATATCAAAATTAAAAAAAAAAAAATTACCGCCGGCATTAGCGTTACCCAAACAAAACGTACCACGCGAAGTTTGCACGGTTGGTGCAAAAACTCAATTGTTTTTACTGAAAATTAAAAAATTTGTTAGTTTTGATAAAAACTTTTGTTTGGCTCTTTTACCATATATTTTATATTCGTATAAAGAAATATACATACATCTATACATATAAATAAAATTGGAGTGTCTGTTTGTAATATTGAAATAACCGTTTTTTACTACATGCATATGAATATATATACGTACATACACCATATATGAGTACATACACCAAAATAAACCAACCACATAACCAAACCAAATTTTTGTCTGTCTGGGTGTCTGTTTGTTCCGGCTAATCTCTGAAATGGCTAAACCGATTTTGACGGGACTTTTATTGGCAGGTAGCTGATTTAATAAGGAGTAACTTAGGCTACGTTTATTTTAGAAAAAATCCAAAATAACATCCAAAATAACATTTTTTTACAATTTTTGTGTCTGTCTGTTTGTTTGTTCCGGCTAATCTCTGAAATGGCTGGACCGATTTTGACGGGACTTTTATTGGCAGGTAGCTGATGTAATAAGGAGTAACTTAGGCTACGTTTATTTTAGAAAAAATACACCCCGGGCCAAGACGGGAGCGCGCCGCTATACACTCTAAAAACATAACCCTCGTTGTGGCGCAGACTGGTAAAAATTTTTACTAGGTAACATAATTTACTACCTAAATAACAAAACACGCTTCATTGTTACTGAATTATCCCTCTACATTTTAAATAATTATAAATTTGTAGTATGTATTTGCAGTAAAGTAGGCTCAGTCGACTATGTCGTGCCTTTGTCGTCTAGTCTCCATACTACTCTTTGCCATCTCTGTGCGGTCGATCTCTTGTAGAGGGTGGCGCGGGGAATTCAGCCTAATAATTCAAGGCCAAATCGGCGTTATACACCTTAAGGCCTGCGCAGATGAGGGACAATTCTCGGGGTACTTTTTGTTCGTCGAACCACGGAGTATTTACAACTGCATCGAATAACTTACACGAAGGACTTAAAGTACCGCTTACTAAAATAACCTCGAGACTGGCCCACACAAAAGTACGAGTTTGTAGGAGTACTCTAAAAATAGAACTAACGTGCCAATTCGCATCAAACGTCGGATCACGAGTGACGTACCTACCGTACCTTTGCTTGAATTATACAATAACTAGCTGGCGCCCGCGACTTCGTCGATTTGAAAAAGAAAAAAGTAGCCCATCCTGTGTCCTGTACGTCCAAATGTTTATCTACCAAGTTTCATGAAAATCAGTTAATTCGTTTAAGAGTTATGGAGGAACATACATACATACATACATACAATACCTACACTTACAGATTTATTATTAGTATTGATTATAGGTACAATAACTTTACAAACAAAGCTTCCTCGCGATGGGGATCTTTGTCTTCCAAGAATAAAAGTCATTTAGTTATGAAAGTTATCAAAATGACAGTCATAAAAGCTTCCCACTTTATGAATTCGGAACGTGAATTCCACACAATAAATATAGCAGGTACGACAGGTACGTTGTCTAATTAAATTTTATATTTTATATCTTATGAACTTATTCATAATAACATAATTTCTATTAACTAATATATTTCGTTAATTTGAAGCATCTTTATTCAATTTACATATTACATTTGGTTTTTAAGATTATTTTCTTAGTTGTGGCAGGGTACACTGTGTTCCGCAGTTATAAACTACTGATATATAATTGATTTACCGCAGTTATAAACTATTGATATATATTATATCCGGTCTAAAAATGAGGACGATACTACGATAAGTTATATAATAGTTAAGGCTCCAGTTACATATGAAAGGGCTTAGCAGTGCCTAGTCTAGAACTACATAAATTAAAACTTTGCATTTTGGCTATTGAAAACTGAATATGTAAGAGATGTATTCATTTCATACGTAGCTTTCAAAAGTTCCTGTGCTCAGCGAAATAAGCTGGATTTTGGGAAATGATCTCTCTCAATGTTTTAAATATTCGTATGTGGCTTGTCCAAGAGAAATGGACTTTAATTATAGTTATACTGAATTTATCCCTTCCGAATACATTATCCTTGATCCTTATTAACGTATTCACACAGCAGTTTTCTATACTATAATAATTATTGTATTGAATTATAGTTCTTCCTATCCCTTTCGAATCCTACAGCCAATATATATATTATGCATCAGTAGAGTTTCGTAACCAGTTAGGAATAATTTTATTAACAAGTTTCTTTTTTGTACACATTAAAAACGATTCATGAAAACAAATTATGTATTATGTATGTATTATAATTATGTAGTATGTTTTCATGAATATTTTCTAAAATACCTAACTACTTAATAGCATATCGTTTTTTTTGTACACAATTCTATCGATACCTATTGAAATATTGAACTATCGTTCGGAAACATTGAAAGCTGGTCACCTGATGTATTTCTCACGGAATTATGTCGTCATTCATCAAATGACAAAGCCCTTTTCAATACTGCTTCTACGTATTGAGACTGTATATGGATTAAATTTGAACCCCGTCTATACACAAGCTTTGAAATTTTTCAGCTCTTAATATGCTTTAGTGAAAAAAAGTCGATTATAAATGCGAAAGTGTGTTTGTTTGTTTGTTACGTTTTCACGTCTTAACTACTAAACCGATCATCACATCCGTTAAACACATAAGATTAAAATTATTATAAGAGTATAAGGGGGGAGAGAAAAGAAAGAGTAAGTAAATCGCCAACTTTCTTTTTGAAGAACATAAATTATTGAAAATGCCAATAATAAGGTTAATGAGTTAATGAACGCGCTCGTTTGGTGTCAACTGGTGCCCGTGACTTAATGAACCATATCTATCTATATATATAAAAATCTCGTGTCACGATGTATGTTCGCGATAAACTGAAACTACTTAACCGATTTTAATCAAATTTTGCACATTGTGTGCAGTTTGATCCAACTTGAGAGATAGGATAGTTTATATCTCATTTTGTTTATTATTTTATTATTATTATTTTTTAAATTATATAATATTATTAACATAACGCCATCTGTTGATACTTATTCAATACAGCAATTATTTATCTGTGAGTTTCATAAGGTTCTCACAGATAGCGGTTTAAAGTAATTCATCGGCTGGATTGCAAAAAAAGAACCCCGAGCGAAGCCGGGAGCGGGCCACTAGTAGTGTTATAGAAATCTTCCTCGTTTTACGGTCTTTCCATTATAGTGAAAACCGTATTAGAATTAGTTGCGTAGTTTAAAAGATCTAATAAGAGGGACGGACAGACGGCGAAAAGCGACTTTATTTTATACCTACTATGTAAATATAAAGATAAGCATCTAACTCGCGTGCAAAAGCTAGCGATAGTATAAATTAAAAAAGATTAAAAGTATACTTTCTTGAAAAAGTGTAGCTTGCTAGTTAATTTAAAAATGAAAAATTAGAAAATTAGTCGCTTGCTTAAAGGACTGCGAGAACAAGATTAAGGAGAGCGAGCGAGACTCTTAAAACGTAGAAACGAAGTTACAACAAGCCCCCGTTCTCAGCATTAACTTGATTCATTAATTGTCAGGACTGTACTCGCGGAGGGCCCTTCCTATGTAGGTTTGCGTGTTGAGTGAGTTTAGATTTTGTGCCCTTACAGCGATGTTTTGGTTCAGGATACTAATTACAGCAAACTGTGTATGCTAATAACGTCCACATAAAAGTAATTGTATTATAAACTAGCTGTTGCACGTGACTTCGCCCGCGTTTAGTACAGTCAATCGGCAATCAGTGGAAATAATTCGGGTAGTTTTGAAAATTGGTGAAATTATACCTTACGGTATCCAGATGTACATACTAAAAATCCTCAAGGTTGTGTTGATTTTAAAAATCTGACTAAACGTTACAGTGTAACGAAAAAAAGATCTGACAAAAAACGGATCTTACGAAAAAGGAATCTAATGAATGTCGTGAGACTGTTGAAAGTAGTGTCAATTGCCACTGAAAAGTAACCAGTTACTTGTTATATATTAATTAAGTTTTGATAAGTTATTGCAATTTTTTGCAGTTTTTAGGTTATGTTAAGTTTTTCAAAATTGACTGGTCTGTGTGTTCTTTACAAAACTATGAAAACGTTGTATCTTTTTGTAATAAATTATTCATAAATGACAAACCGGGTAATGAATGATTACGAAGGTAACATCTACTTATCCATATTTTTCCAAAAACCTTCTTTGCTGACAAATCCTTTTATGTTCACAGTTCTATTAATTTATTTTTAATTATTTGAACTTTCTGTTGCCGCCTGCTTTGTCTTTGCAACCGTTAAGTTTCAGTCATCCTTTTATTAAATAAAACATTACCTTTTCGTAAGTAGTAGGTACCTACTAAAACATTAATGTTATCTTCTCAGTGCGTACCCAGTAAAGTAGATTTTAAGTTTTCTGCCCTTAAAGCAAATGCGACCCTCAATAATCATAAAAGTGACCTGATGTCGGGCAAATGTTTATTTTATGTCACAATTCCGAGAAGAGACTTAACGAGTCTGCCCCGTCTTAATTATCGCACAGTCGTGCTGGTGTTTCGTTCGATAATGACTTTGTTACAAGATTTATGTTGTATAATTTAGTACATACAAAATATTATTAGTAACATTATAACCGTATTTATTGTTGATTTAAACCTTAGTTTAATTGTACGTAAATATTTCGCTGAGTTGCGTGCAACAGCTAGTTATTTATATTTTAATTGAATTAAATCCGAGGATATAATTCACTCAAAATATATATTTTTACCACAGGCTTCAAAAACAGAATTGCTGCAAATTGAAAATCTTTTATTATAAATTCTTGGAACACAGGAGAACAAAAAAACGTGTAATACATTTTGTTCTTGTATGTTCCAAGAATTCTTATAATAAAAACCACACTCAAAATTATGTGTTTATGTATTAGGTTAGTAGAGGTTAAGTAGGTTTCAATTTGAACTTTATGTTTGATTGTCCTAAAACCTTGCTATGCTCGCAAACACAACTCGCAAAGCATTCCATCCGCATTTCTTAGACATTGTTTTGCTGCGTATATCTCGGTTTGGTAAGTATTTAATCCGAAAAGTCTAGAGTTGAGAGTGGAGCAAGTGTAGTGCCTCTATAACGCAGGGGACTGTTAAATCGTTTTATCGATTTACCGGCTGACACTGCTGTACCGTATATCATATCCCCGCTTTTATAAAAAAAAAACATGGCATATCTGCGATAATTTAATCACGTTGAGCTCCACTCGAGCGTGGACCTTTACAAGTACGACTTTTGGCGTTATCAAATAGGATATCTCCGGGTCTCGACTCTCATATTAACCTAAATTATACTATACTGCACGGGTACTGGCAAAACTCCAAAAATTTCGTCGCATATGACTACAGACTTCATGCGGGTTCAATCGATAAAATGTTGAAGTTACGAACGAGCTTGTATACTGAACCAATTTGGAAAATGTCGAACCGTTTTCATTTTGTAAATCGTATTTGATATCGTTTCACTGAATTCAAACGGGGCAGCACTCAGAGCCTTTACCAGTCTCTGCCATTACTTAACATATGTTACAAAATCTCTATGACATTGACTTAGTGAATGAATGGGCGGTATCTTAGTATTAAGTTTTATATAAAAGTTCTTTGTTTTAATTAATTTAATATTGTGCTATATATTTTTTATAAATTATGTTGACCTTCAGCCTGGATACAGATCCAAGCTGCTTCTGACCGGTCGCATTAGATAATTATGAGGGAGGCCTATGTGGAAATCGTTATACCTACCATCATGAAATTTTTTAGATGTAATTCTTTTTTCATGAAACCGTATTGATTTCCATTAAGCTTAACCGCTTTTACGTATGAAATGTGTGCAGTAGTGCTCACACTGCTCTGTGCTCCAGTGAATTTAAACTTATATTAAATTGTCAGCCTCCATTGACAGTATATTTCCGGCCAATTCTCAGTTTAATACGGCTCCAACTGCTCCAAGGCATATGCTTATATAAAATTTATAATACATGTCAGTGTAGCGGAAATACCTAATATTGCTCGTCTCACGACTATATCTAACCACCCCATGTTTTGTTATGTTTCGACGCATGAGAATGAAACACTGGAGCACACTTCCCTGTCCTCACTGGGAACATAAGAAACATAATTTAACTGATGTAGCTTATGAACTTTGTTTTTAAACGTCGGGATATCCTCACTTATCGGTTAGAACGGTTAGCGCGGCCGCACGTAGGCGAGATCGCGAGAACGTTATTTATAACACGACATCCGTGATTCGCCACGGCTGTCCAGCGCAGGAAGACTATGCTCCCTGTCAGAGCCTAGGCCATGGAGACGAGAGCTAAGGACATGGGTGTTAAACTAAAAAAGTGGCAAGCTAAAAGCAATAACTAGTGGTTTTTAAATTGACCAGAATGGCGCTAATGTTTGATATGATTGGTTGGTTTCATAGTTCATGAGACCACCGTAAATAAAATGCATATAAAATGCTACTATAGAGCGCCACGTCCCAATTCTACTACAGCGCCGCCCAATTGAGCGTATTCGACGGACACTTTCTCATGTATAGAGTTGGGCCTCCTTACCTCTAGTCTCCATGGCATAGCCTAGGCGTACCTGAAAGTAGAGGTACGCCAGCCACAACGGGGACCTCACGACGGGCGGTAGAGACGCCCAGAGATGGCTTGTGATTCTAGGCGTCGTGTGGCAGTCAAGCCGTGACGAGTAGTGGACCAACATGATGTCTCTATCTATATCTATACATATTATTAAATGAAGTTGCTGTTCGAGTCTGTCTGTTTCTTCGCAAAATTTTTCGAAATCACCGAATGACCAATGGTTTTTAAACGAGGAAAGTTTGTGTATATAATTTGGAGAAACCATCCGTGCGAAGCCCGCGGCGGGTCGATAAAAAAGCAATGTTTGATTACATTATTTAGCCGAATATCGATTTTGCATTTGTACTCCTTGTAAAATGTAAAAATATATCGAATCAAACCGCGCCCGTTTCCAGTTAGCTTCATTACTCAGTGAACAATGCTCTGCCGGCTGATAAATGATGCCTCCCCTCCGAGTGATGGCTGCTAAGATGTATCTTATTTATATCTTTCACGGGCACACAGTGAAAACAAACTTTTACTCTTTGCAATATTGTGTTTTTACTACGGTATATTGTACCGCCGAAGTATTCCTTGAACATTATATAAGTGAAGTTCCATGATCGCGGTAAATACAAGCATATATACAGGGCGTCCCACGACTATGCCACATGGAGGGAAAGTACCTTGGATATTGTAGATGGAACATTTTACTGAAAGAAGACATTATTTTAATTTAAAAAACAATTTAAACTGCATTCACAGATTTTTAAATAATTACATGGTTGAACTGGGAATCGAACTCGCTACATGAGAAAAAAAATTACCCTGTAGCTTTATCATACCGATCGAAAGGCTTCATCATAAGGATTATTTTTTGCTAAATAACATAGTGTCAGAAATAAAAGGAAGACCATGAATTTTAACATTTTTAATCATTTTATCAAATGCTCAAAATGAGTCCCATACTGTTGAATACAAAGTCGCACTCTTTTGATTATTTCACTCCCTGTCGATTTTTTGATCTTGTTGTGGTGGATATTTAGAATAATACGTCTAAGTTCTGTTTGTAGCTTGTGGACACTTTCATACTGGTTCTTGTAAACTAAATTTACGCGTCTCGGCTCAGGATACGGCTCCATTTGTTGCATACAACCAGGTACCTACTAATTACATTTTATCATGCACTTAAATTATAATAGGGAAATGATGCGTACTTCTCAAGTGGGTACATTTATTAGTAATAGGTACTTATGATAATGCCGTTGTATGTCCTTACGGCAATCAGCTTTTAATTTTTCTGAACAAAATTTCACATCAAATGTTAAAATTCATGGTCTTCCTTTTATTTCTGACACTATGTTATTTAGCAAAAAATAATCTTTATGATGAAGCCTTTCGATCGGTATGATAAAGCTACAGGGTAATTTTTTTTCTCGTGTAGCTGGTTCGATTCCCGGTTCAACCATGTAATTATTTAAAAATGTATGAATGCAGTTTAAATTGTTTTTTAAATTAAAATAAAGTCTTCTTTCAGTAAAATGTTCCATCTACAATATTCAAGGTACTTTCCCTCCATGTGGCATAGTCGTGGGACGCCCTGTATATATAGAAATTTAAATACTAACATAATTCAATTTCACTTATTTCATATTATTGCATCTATAATCCTAGGACAGGTTTATCAGTTTGTCACAGATTGTCGGTTTAATTTTCATAGTTCATGCTCTAATTACGAGGATTATTTACGTTATTGTAGAACAAAGACACTCGCTAATTACTCGTACTCCGCGGATCTAAACGTGGGGAGAAATCTATGTTGTGTGCTTTATACGATTTATTTTCAAACATGTCATATATTTTTATAACTACCAATAAAAACCCAAATTATAATCATAATGTAATTTAACTGTGTAACTACAGATACAGAAAATTTTCACTTGCATATGATCTCATATTATTTAATGACATGTTTTCTTGTTCTCGAAAATACTCGTAACATTAATATCAATTTGTTCTTTCTTGGCAAACTACAAGTTTTGCCTTAGGGGAACGCATAAATATATAATATTCAGTTCGGGTTCAGTCTGAATAGTAGACGCGAAAGTTATCTTGTTTATTACTTTTGAAATACAACACAAGCTTAAACAGAAACAATCTTACTTTTTTACAAACAGTCCTTT